>CM035417.1:19343829-20031329 GCA_020310875.1 Ceratopteris richardii | reverse complement strand
TGAAAACAGAGTATGCTAATCTTGTGCAGGATAAAGAATGGGCGTTTACTATTGTTTGCATTTTTGAACCATCTTCTCATGAGCAGTGCATGTCTGTAGTAGCATCAGATATTTGGTGTTTTGATAATGCGACGACCAAATATATTACCTCGTAGTGCAGCTTCTCTTCACTAAAGCTTGCCTCTATAGGGAATACTGTCACATGCACCAACAACTCCTCTTATCTTGTCATGGGAGTTGGTAACATCATTTTGACTATTGCTGATGGTAGTTTGTTAATTGGTAAATCGTTAACTTCCAATTTCAGACTCAAATACCTTCAAGTTCAAACATTTCTGAATCTTTCCTAACCGTAAATTACTTCTTAGTCGCGTGGGTCCTTGGGAGTGGTAGGGGTCTGTTAAACAGAGGCCTTGTACTATTTTCCCAAGTTTTCGTTATATCTTCAACAGAACTATCCGTCTTAGCTAAATCATTAATCAACATCCATACTTGCGTCGTAGATACTTATGAACGGGAAATTACAGATCAATTCAATCTATGAACACGGCCGTTATTCCCTTCGCTGGTTCACAAACGTATAATAGATTAACAGAGTAAATCAGGCAGATATACTCGCCGCAATACTTCACAGTCATCCAGTTCGGAGTTCTATTTATCAAAAGTACAAATCTATCGTCGTTACTGAGAATTTCAGCAAGTATAAAGAACATACTTCATCGTACATTAATTGTATAAATCGTCTTATACAATACTACGATTACAACTCAGGGTACGTCTACATCAAAGAATTACAACTTCACACTACTACGATAGCATTCAACCACACAACCTGTCACTCAATCTTTATTGTAGCAAGGTCCCATATAAGTAGGTAACGTAGATAGAATCGAACTCAACACACAAAGTACTCTGGACTCCAACACAGTATAAAAACTCAGAGAATTTCAGAACGAAAGTATCTTTCAGCGCAATAACTTAGATTCGATAGCTTACAACATCAAAACAACGTCATTTACAAGACAATGGGTATCTCTCTTTCTCTCTCTCTCTTTTCCTCTACCTTCTTCTCTCTTCTACCTCTCTTTTTAATCTCCTTTCAATATTGTTTTTTATAACTTTTCAGCATCCGCGTACCAACTTTTGCGTGACTTTCTACATTTCCGTAATCTCAGCCAATGATCATGTCCGTTCCACTCCGGCGGCCGTCTAACACTCTGGCACGCACGGTGGACTCGAACCCGCAAGGTCCACATATATTTTTTCAGAATTACATTCAGATGAATGTTTCATGTTGGGGGTACCCTGTGGTTTCTGCAGCTTGATATTATCTGTGTCAATAGCCTTTTGATTTTCTGGAATGCCTGTTCCAGAGCTTTGTTTTTGAATTTCTTCCTGTAATTCATGTATAACTTGTTTGTGCTTTTCCATCTGCTTCTTCTGCTGTGTAATTATGTTTACTAAATCCTTTTCATGCTGAGATACCAAGCCTGAGCGTATTTGTACCATTTGAGGGACCGTAATTGCCAGCCATCTTCAGCGAAAAAGTTTCCAAGTATTCTGAACATGATGATATAATTTCCGCCTTACTAAATCGATATCTATATTTGTCATTAAGATAGCATCCAAATCAATTCCTTCATCTGTTAATACCTGTCTTTCCAAGTCCTGCAAGACCTGTATCCTTGACCGTAGAACTTCATTTTCGGTCTGCAGTGTGGCATTCGTCGCCGAAAAAGTTGTCATTTCTACGTTTATTTGTTTCTGTACAGCTTCCTGCCACTGTTGAAATTCTTCAACAGATTTCATAGCACTAATTAATGTGACTATCAATTGATTATGTTGATTTTGTATTTCTCTCAGCAGACCTGTTTTATCTTCCAGTGCATCTTGCAATTGTTTATTTGATACTAACAATGAATTGAAATTATTCATATTGATAATCAACTTATCCTTTTCCAACTGGATCTTTTGTTCTTGTTGTATAAGAAAAACGGAAACCTCTTGTAATTTACTCTGGATTCTGCTCACATCATTCTCTGAAAAATTACTATTATTCAACTTCTTAGAATTTACTGGTTGGGATGGATGCTTCGACTTCCTTTTTGTTGATAACTTGAAAGGTGTTCCAAACACCCTTGCTAGTTCAATGCCATCTATGCGACATAAATTTTCAGAGGAAGCTGAAATTCTGTCGAGTTCCTCCTGGTCTGTTGTGTGGGTGTGCTCTGGGCTGAGCATAGCATGGTTTTTGACATTAATGACTTTGGGCGATCGTACTGGCTGTTCTTTAACAGATTGTATAAATTCGAACATAGCAGCTAAATAGACTGGTAAGCGACTACATTTTTGGGACCTGCGCTTGTCTCCAACAAAAAACTGTGTATACAAGTGGTTATATAGCCAGTGAGCCCAGCTCACTTTGCCACCTCCTTCTGCATATATTAAGGGTGAAAAATTCTCTCTAGACATTAAATCAAATCTGACTAAGAAACATAGTCTCTCCAAATACCACTTGAATTGTTCACGGCGATTATATGTGGCATTTTTCATCATGTAATATTTTCTGCGGCCTTCACAGTTTCCAAATTCTTTTCTCAGATCATCATTCGAACATTTAGGAAAACGTGCCTCATCATACAACGACAATTGAAACACGGCTGAAACTAACTGTGGTGAAAATTGTACCTGGTTTAAAATAAGGCCTTTTGTTTGTCGCATGCTGTGTAGCTGATTCTCTGCATCTTCATTACCTGTCCACTGTTCCCAGGGTAACTTAGCAAACTGGAGGAGTCCGATCCTCTGTAGCCAGTTCTCATTCCTCCTAGAATGGATGTCAAGCTCTATTTTAAATTCTGTGGAAAATAATACGTTGTTATGATGACCCTTCGATGTTGCAGAAGTCATTGAGTCATCTTCATCATCCTGTAATGTAGTGTCTGTTGTAGTCACAACACGGTTCTGTGCAGTCGCGCGCTTACTGAGTCGCCATCTTAGTATATCTGATTCAGGCATGGTTGCAAGACTCGCCGAAAATAATATGCTGGAAGTTTTGTTAACTAGGACCAGAGCTCGAAGAATACTATACTGAAAAATACTATGCTGAGCATACACATTTTATAAGCACTAGAGCTTGAACTCCCATTTGCTGGAATGATTATATTTCATTCGGACATGACACTTCATCTCTCTTACCAAAATTGTAGCATCAAGAATCATCATTCAGCATTTTATCCTGTAGATCAATGCTGGACTTAGCAAGTCTTGTACATGTGCGAAAAAGTATCATGAAACAAAACCCTGACTTTTAATTATGAAACAAAACTCATTATTTCAGTACAAAATCGCATGATCGAACTTTACGGTTCTTCTGTGAGACCTTCTAGATACATATTTCTGGCTGATCTAAAGGTACGAGCTATCTTTTTCTTGAGAGTTTCTAGTAAGATTTTCAAGGTATCGGGTTCTACTACTTGGGCATCTGTTCTGACCGAACTAAGAGCAATGGCTTCAGAGAGCAAAATTTTGGCCTGTGTCTGCAAAAAGGCCTCTTGTAAGTAAAATTCGTTCGATAAAGCTGCGTCCCTGGAAACTTTCATCTCACTTAGTGAATTCTGCAGATTATCTATTTTCTCTTTCTGATTACGCCATTGCATATCCAACCTGTCTAACTGTTGTTGCTGAAAAGTTACTGTTCTGTTGAGATCGTCTCGGTCTATGCGAGCATTTGCGATGTCCTTTTGGTACTTTGCTTCCCTGGTCAATTGATGTTTGAGTATTTGATTGATTTCTTTCGCTGATTCTTCTTCTCTACGTAGTTTTTCTTCAAGTTCCTTGGCTTCTTTCTGATGTTCCTGGCTCTTTTGTATTGTATCCTGCAGTTGTGCTTTTGTTTCTTCCAACAATTTACCTAATTCCTCTTTTGCGTCTTCTGCGTCTTTGAGTGTTTGCTTTAATTTTCCTAGCTCTGCAACGGTAGCTATCAACAGTTCTTCTTTGGTAGCTATGGCTTGACTTGAGCTTTCTTCGTGCGCTAAAAGTATAGCTGTTGGAGCAGAGCAATCATCAATAAGTGATTACATGAAGTCCAGAAGTGAAAAGATATGTGGAAGGTTGAAGATTAGTTTCAAAGGAAGAGAATAGAGTCAGAAACTTTTCTTTTGTATATTATTCTTGTAAATAGTTCAATGTATTTAAAAAAGGATGACGAGTTAGACTCGTATATATATCTATAGATACGTACTCATAGTATGAGAGAGAGATATAGATGATATAGAGAAGACAATAGGTGAATAGAAGATGAACATTGTATGTATCATCAATTAGATGTATGAGAAGTTATGAGAAAGAAATTGTTGCAGAAATTTACGCGTCGATCTTTTCTTCCATTCTCCTTCTGTGCTTAATCTTTTGAGGAATTCTTTTGCATGAATCTAAGTCCATAGTTAATCAATCTATGGCTAAAGTTTGAGAGTCTAATTGCAAACAGGCTGAGAGAATTTTGAATAGGAACATTTGTATGTGAAAAGCTTTGAGTGTCTTCTGAAACAGGCGCAGATTTCGTGTTCAAAGAAATGAACAATGCTCAGTGCACAGTGTAAAGTTTTACACATGTGATAGCTTAAAATTTAAGTTGTGAGATAAGCCATCTATGGCTAAAAGCATTTCACCAAACGGACTATAGTTTGGGAGAACCATTGCTAAGAAGTTGCAGGTATCAAAGTCGCCATTACAGAGAGGTAGTTTCAGACACAGGTAAATTGTTTAAGTTAATTCTCAGATTATACTTAATCATTTTGAGAAATTTAACTTGGAGAAGTTGCGCAACCTTAAGGCAAAGCATTGTACAAAGTTTTATAAAAAACTTTACACGAATGATTAGTCAATGAGTGATTAATCTGCAGCAGACTTTTCAGGGAAGTGATTTCTTCACAGTTGATCAATTTCTTGATAATGTGATAGTTGATTTCCAAAGTTATGTGGAGTCTAAAGTTATTCTTGGTCTAGAGGTGGTCGTTTACCAAGGATAGCTTGTTCTTTTGGAGATTAACACTCTCCATCAGTGGTATCAGAGCAGGTTGTGTTAATTTTGAGGAAAGGAAGACTCCGATTGCTGCAGAAGTAAAGATTTTACATCTCAAAGATTCAGAAGGTTAAAGATTGAAGAAAGCTTGAAGGTAGACACATTGAAGTTACCAAAAGGATCAGAAGGAGCAACATTCGAAGTAAAGGTACATTCATTTTCTGTAAAGGTTAAAGATTTGAGACTACAGGTGAAGTAAAAATGGGAGATAGTCTCCAAATTGAGAAGCTGGATAGGGAGAACTATCTTGCATGGTCAATGAGGATGGAAGCTCATCTTATGAGCAAAGATCTGATGGGATACATCACAGGAGAGGAAGAAAAGCCAGAATTTAGAGACTCTAGTGTTCCAACTAGAGATGAGCTTGCAGACATGAAGAATTGGATGAAGAAGGATGCTCAAGCAAGGAGCATAATCTACATGGCAGTCAATGATTATTTGCTTCCTCACATTAGAGGACTTGAAAGTGCATGTGACATTTGGAATGCTTTGGAAGAGCATTTCCAAAACACAACCAAATCAAGGAAGGCTTCACTATGGGCAGAATTTACTACTTTCAAGAAGAAGGCCTCACAATCAATCTCTGATTATGTGACAAAGATGAAGGACATTGCAGATTCTTTAGGTGCAGTGGATGAAGATATTGAAGAAGATAAATTGGTAAGACAAATTCTCACAGGGCTAAGAGGAGATGAGAAGTGGAAGCCTTTTATTTTGTCTACAGAACTTTCATTAGATCACTTCACTTCCGATTTGAATCAGTTGTTAGGCCATATGCTAACTTTTGAGAATGATATCAAAGGAGATGTTGACAAGAGTACAGGTAATGCAATGTACTCTAAAGACAAGAAAAAAGCTAGCAAAGGAAAGCAACAATCAGGTGAAGAAGAAGGTACTTCAAACCAAGCAAATATCATAAGAGGAAGAGGAAATGGCAGAAGTAGAGGAAGAGGCAGAAACAACAAAGATAATGCAAGAGCTTGTCGGATATGTGGTAAGACCAATCATCTATCTCATGATTGTTGGCATAATAATCAGAACAATGGTAATTATCAGAACTTTAATCAAAGAGCAAGAGGTGGTAGATTTCAGAGAGGAAACTTCAGAGGTAGAGGTGGTAGGAATTCTTTTGGAAGAGGTGGAGGAAGAAGCTTCCAAAATCATTCTTATAATAACACCTACTACAACTATGCATCAGATCAGAAGGAGGACTCGACTCTCATTATGAATGCAACATGTGAAACCTCACATGAGGACATGAGAGTGTTCTATATTGATTCAGGATGTAGTAATCATTTAAGTGGAAATATTGCTTTGATGACTGATCTAGATCATAATGCAATTAATCATACAGTTCAGACAGGTGATAATACAAAGCATAAGGTAAAGTCAATTGGTTCAGTCAAAGCTAAAGATGGGAGCACTCTTCTGAGTAAGGTTCTTTATGTTCCCACAATTCCAAAGAATTTGATCAGTGTAGGTCAAATTGTGGAAAAAGGATATGAGGTAAGGTTCACCAATGATGGAGTCTATGTTGAAGACCCTAGTCAAGGGTATAAACAAGTTGTTACAGGAAAGAAGGAAGGAAGGCTTTTCACATTGAAGGTACAAGGAAATGTTGGACATGCTATGTTCACATATGGAGAACAAAAGGTGTCAGAATTGGATCTTTGGCACAAAAGACTTGGACACTTCAATGAAAGAGGTATCAAAGACATGATTAACAATGGTTCAGTGCTCGGGTTGCCTAACATTGCAGGCCAACACATGACATACAAGTGTGAAGCATGTCAGTTAGGTAAGGCTCATAAGCAATCATACAATAAGCATGGGTTTATGTATTCAGAAAGACTTGAATTGGTACATACAGATGTGTGGGGTCCTTCAAAGGACTTTAGTATAAATGGTTCAAGATATTATGTCATATATGTTGATGATGCTACTAGGTGGATCACAATTTATGTGATTAAAGAAAAGTCAGAGGTGTTTAATACATTTAAACACTATCATGCATATGCAGAAAGGATTACAGGTCAAAAATTGAAGAGACTAAGGTCAGATGGAGGGGGAGAGTATTTTTCAAATGAGTTCAATGATTACTTGTGGAATGTAGGTATAAAGAGAGAAGTTACTTGCAGGTACTCTCCTCAACAAAATGGGGTAGCAGAAAGAAGAAACAGGACACTTGTTGAATTTGCAAGGTCCATGATGAAAGAGAAGAATTGTCCAAATTATTTGTGGGCTGAGGCTGTTAATACAGCTACATATTTGGTTAATAGATTGCCTTGTAAACCTTTGCAAGGTATGACACCATATGAAGCTTGGTGGGGTAAGAGACCTACCTTGGATCATTGCAGAATATTTGGATGCTTGGCATATGCATATGTGCCATCTCAATTGAGGCATAAGTTGGAGCCTAAGGCAGAAAAATATGTATTCATTGGTTATGATTAGCAAATGGGATACAGGTTGTGGAGTCCATCCACAAAGCAATTCCTTGTATCCAAGGATGTTACATTTGATGAGCAAGGTACTTGGTATGCAGGTAAATATAATATACATGCACATGTTGAAGAAGTAATGGATCAAAGGAAAGGTAAAGCAAAGATTCAATTACTTGATGAAAATGAGAATAATGAAGTACAAGTTGAAGCTGAAGAGAGGCCAAGGTTTGATCCAGAATGTGATGAACCAGAGACTTCAAAAAGTGCAGAAGTTAGAAGGTCATCTAGGCACAAATGGCAACCTACAAGGTATAGCTATGAAACCTCATTCTTGACTACTAAAGCTTATGCTTATTTGGTAAAAGCAGATGAAGATCCATCTACATATGATGAAGCCAAAGGCAAGAGAAATTGGGAAGAAGCCATGCAAGAGGAGTATGATGCATTGATAGAGAATCAGACTTGGGATCTGGTTCCTAAACCTAATAGCCAGAAAATTATTGGATGTAAGTGGGTTTACAAAACAAAAAGATTTGCAGATGGAAGTGTGTCTAGGTACAAAGCCAGACTTGTTGTGAAAGGGTATGCACAGACATATGGAGTGGATTATGATGAGACCTATAGTCCTGTGGCAAAAATGACAACCATCAGAACTCTCATAGCAATTGCTGCTTGCAAAGGTTGGAAGTTATCTCAATTAGATGTTAAAAATGCTTTTTTGAATGGTTACATTTCAGATGAAGTTTACATGGAGCAACTAGAAGGGTTCAAAGATCAAGTGAGTCCAAATTATGTGTGTAAGCTCAAGAGAGCTTTGTATGGGTTGAAGCAGGCCCCAAGGGCTTGGAATTATAGGCTTGTAAAATTCTTAAAAGATCTTGGATTTCAAGCATCAAAGGCATATAGTAGCTTGCTAGTCAAAGCAAGTGAAGATGGATTCATTTATGTTTGTATTTATGTTGATGACATAATACTTACAGGAACAGATGATAAAGGAATACAAATGATCAAGAAGCAGATGGAGAAAGAGTTCAAAATCAGTGACTTGGGAAATTTGTCATTCTTCTTGGGAATGGAGATTTCATATACTCAACATGGAGTATATGTAACCCAAGAAAGGTATCTTAAAAATTTGCTAACCAAGTTTAAAATGGAAGATTGCAGGATAGCACCAACTCCAATGGAAGTCAATCATAGATTGACTAAATATGGAGGAGAAGAATTCAGAGATATGAAGCTTTATCAGAGTTTGGTGGGTAGCCTGATTTATGCTACATTAACAAGACCAGATTTGTCATATGCAGTTGGAGTTCTATCTCAATTCATGCATTGTCCTAGAAAGGAACATTGGATTGCAGGACAAAGAGTACTTAGGTACATCAAGGGTACACTCAAAGAAGGGTTGTACTATGGGTTTACTTCAGATACAAGAGTCAAAATATATAGTGATGCAGATTGGGCAGGTAACATGGATGATAGAAGATCAACACATGGATATTTGTGCTATGTGGGAGACAAACTAATATCATGGTGTTCTAAGAAGCAACATACTGTTGCTTTATCATCTACAGAAGCAGAATACAAAGGCATGGTGGAAGCTGCAAAGGAAGTAATTTGGCTAAAGACACTTATGAAGAGTTTTGATGTGATTCAGAGTACTCCTATCATTTGTGGAGACAATATGAGTTCTTTATATTTGGCAGCATATCCTGTGTTTCATGCTAGAACTAAACATATTGAAATTCAATATCATTTTTTGAGAGAGAAGGTCATTGATAAAGAAATTGAAATAATGCATACTCCCACAAAAGATCAACTTGCAGATATGATGACAAAAAGTTTGGATGGACCTAAGTTGCAGAGGTTTAAAGATATGGCAGGAATAAAGAAAATGCAAGTAATCACAATTGATGATTGAGGGGGAGCTGTTGGAGTAGAGCAATCATCAATAAGTGATTACATGAAGTCCAGAAGTGAAAAGATATGTGGAAGGTTGAAGATTAGTTTCAAAGGAAGAGAATAGAGTCATCAACTTTTCTTTTGTATATTATTCTTGTAAATAGTTCAATGTATTTGAAAAAGGATGACGAGTTAGACTCGTATATATATCTATAGATACGTACTCATAGTATGAGAGAGAGATATAGATGATATAGAGAAGACAATAGGTGAATAGAAGATGAACATTGTATGTATCATCAATTAGATGTATGAGAAGTTATGAGAAAGAAATTGTTGCAGAAATTTGTGCGTCGATCTTTTCTTCCATTCTCCTTCTGTGCTTAATCTTTTGAGGAATTCTTTTGCATGAATCTAAGTCCATAGTTAATCAATCTATGGCTAAAGTTTGAGAGTCTAATTGCAAACAGGCTGAGAGAATTTTGAATAGGAACATTTGTATGTGAAAAGCTTTGAGTGTCTTCTGAAACAGGCGCAGATTTCGGAGGAACTGATTCTGATTCGTTTTCTGCGGACTAGCTGGTCGATTTCGTCTGCGTCTTCTTCTTCTTCGTCCTCGAGTGGTTGTACTGATTCCTCATGTCTCAGGACAGGTCCTCGGGGTGGTGGTTGTTCTGCCAGAATTGCTGGGAAGAGAAAAGAGATGATATGTGGTAGTCTAGATCTAGGAGTAGCTCTCTTCTTCACCTGTTTCATTATGGTGACACACTCCTTGTGAATTCTGTTGAAGAAATAATCGGCAAAATTTACGGGTTCACGAGCGGCTTGATCGATGGCGGAGTAGAAGAGGCGGGAAATGCCGTAACCGCGTTTTTGCAGGTTCAGGATGGCTACTAAGAATTGTAGCACTGATCTTTCAGGTTCAGGACGGCACCGGATGGCATATTCGTTGGATGAATATCGAGGAAAAAGTTGTATCATCCGTGCTGTTGTTATGAGTGGACCAGTTTTGCAACCTTACGGTGAGAGTCGGAAGGATTCCGCGAAAGATTGGAATGTAATTACGGTGCGCGAGGGTAACGAAGGGAAGACCCATCTTTGCTCGGTGGTAGGTGATTGGGCGATGGCCGATATGATCTGCACGAAGAAGGGGTGAGGTTCTACTGAATGCCAAGGCAGTTCAGCGAAGTTTGCCAATCCTCAAACATGCAGGTATTCTCCTACTTCGGTAGGGATACCATCACAGAAAGCTGTATAATTTGCTAAGGACTCCATTGCGCACAGAACACCGAACACAGATTCACGGAAAATACAAGCGTAATCGCAAGAACACAGTATTACTTATCCGACGAGTTAGAGTAGGTTGTATAAGAGAACTGTAGCAGAGAATACTTTAAAATAGTACTAATTACGCAAGGGGGGCAATAATTCCTATTTATGGTATGCATGCATGCAAAGATAGGAAAGAAAAGGAGCGGGCGGCTTGACGTAAATAGGTATTAAAAGACGGCTATTTACACTTACTTTATTGATTATACAAAATTAAAGACTGAAAAGCACTGAAAAGAAAAAGAAATCGAAACACCGTGATAGTCGGTGTACCGTTTTTTTTTTATCGCGATTGTGACGTTTCTTTATATGGCCGCAGCTTAGATCCGTTGATTACTTTGGGAAGTGGATGTCCGGTCAAAGTAGTCAACCGAAAAGTAGCCGGACCAACTTGTTCTAAGATCTTGAAAGGACCGAACCAGCGTAACTTGAATTTTCCTGCGGATCTATTTGACTTAGCATTATAGAAAAGGACAAGCTGTCCTACCGAAAATACTGGAGTCTTCAGATTGCGATCATGCGTCTTTGCTTGTCTTAGTTGGACTTCGTTCATAGTTAGAAAACTGAGCCAACGGTGCTCATCTAACTCTCTGAGTGTGTCTAATCGAGATGAATCTTCCGGTAGAATCTTCTGAGAGATTGCTACTCGTAAGCTTGGTATGATTATCTCCATAGGGGCTATTGCTTCTAAGCCATAAGCTAGTTTGAAAGGTGTCAACCCTGTGGTTACCTTGTATGTTGTCCGGTAGGCCCATAATACTGCCGGTAGCAGTTGATCCCATCTTTCCGGTGATTCCATGATCAATTTTTGAAGTATATTTATCAGTGACTTGTTGGTACTCTCAGCCAAACCATTAGCACGTGGATAATATGGAGAAATGAATTTATGTGTAACCTGAAACGACTGTGTAAGAGCCTGCATCAGATTGTTTGTAAAATGAGTACCTTGGTCTGAGACAATTTCTAGTGGTAAGCCAAATCGTGGAAAGACATCGGTTAACAGACACTTTGCTACCGTTGTTGCTGTTGCAGAGCGTAAAGCCCAAGCTTCTGCCCATTTGGTTGCGTAATCTGTACAGGTCAATATGTAACGATTGTTACTAGAGACTGCTGGAGGTGTGATCGGACCAATGAAATCTAAGCCCCATTTCTGGAATGGTTCTAATGGTAGTACAGGTTGCAGAGGAAAATGATGACGCTGTAGCGGCTGTCTGGTTCTTTGACAATTATCACATGATTTAACAAACTGCAACACATCTCTGTACATAGTTGGCCACCATAGCCCACTCTGCAGAATTTTTTGGTAAGTCAAATCAACAGCAAAATGACCTCTTGTTGGACTTGCGTGAGCCAAAGTGATCATTGAGTTTACTTCGTGTGGAGGAATACACCGAAGTAGGGTTCCTGTATGATCCACGTAATATAATTCCCCAGCAATTAACCGAAATCGACGGCTAAAGATTGCAATTTTCTTACGTGCTGCCGCAGAGGTCTTAGACGGAAGATAACCATCATTGACAAAGGTCAAGATTTGATCATAATATGAAATTGGACTAGGTAGATCTGCAGAATCCTCATTAACTGATCTGATACATAAATTGCAGGTGTCGTGTCATCTATTCCCACCGGAGCTTCACCGGAATCTAAGCGAGACAAGAAATCTGCTAAAGCATGTGAATTGCCTAGCCGGTGAGTGACTTCGAAGTCAAATTCTTGCAAAAGTAAGACCCATCGTGCTAATCGACCACCTATATGTTGCCGCCGAACTAAATATACAAGTGCAGCATGATCGACATGAAATGTAAATTTGCGACCCAGCAAGTAGTGTCTGAATTTCTTGACCGAATAGACTAGCCCTAGACATTCCCTTTCAGTTACGGAGTAATTTTTCTCAGCAGGTGCTAATCTTCTACTGGCATAGTATACTGGTCTTAACCATTTATCTACCTGTTGCATCAAGACACTTCCTATTGCTATATCTGATGCATCAACGAATACATGAAATGGGTGATCCCAATCTGGTGGCTGTAAAATAGGAACCTGTGTTAATAAATGTTTTAATCTGTCAAATGCTATCTGACATTCATCAGTCCACTCAAATTGTCGTGGAGTCTTAGTAATTAATCGATTTAATGGTACTGCCAAATGGGCAAGCCATCGCAAGTGCCTGCCATGCCACCGTACTTGACCCATAAAACGCATAACTTCTTTTGGAGTGGCTGGCATCGGAGCTTCTAATACTGCCGAGATTTTATCTGGGTCTACTTGGATACCTTGTGCAGAAATGATGTGGCCGAGTAATTTGCCACATGAAACCGCAAACACTGATTTGTTTGGGTTTAAACAAAGTCTGTACTCTTTGCATTTCTGAAAACAGCACCGTAAGTGGAACAGATGGGCTATCATCTTACCGAAAATTGAAAAATCATCGAGATACACTTGCATAAATGAGGTGAGATAAGGAGAAAATATCTCCTGCATACATCTTTGAAATGTTCTTGGTGCGTTTCTCAATCCAAACCACATTACTGTACAAGCAAAGACACCCCAGTTGGTAATAAATGCAGTTTTCGGTATATCTTCTTCAGCCATTCTTACTTGGTTATATCCACTGTATCCATCTAAAAATGAATACATCTCATGACCTGCTACTCTATCCAGCATGGTATCCAAAAAGGGAATTGGAAAAGGATCCGGTACGGTTGCTGCATTTAATTTCCGGTAATCTACACATATTCTCAGTTGCTTGTTTTTCTTTGGCACGATCACAATCGGCGAGATCCATTCCGCATGCTCTACTGGTACTATGAATCCAACTTTTAACAATCTATCAAGTTCGGCTTTTACCTGCGATGCATAATTGGGATTCATCCGGTAGCTGGACTGCTTATTCGGTTTAGCTTCAGGTTTCAACATGACTCTATGCTGATAGATGCGCGGATCTAATCCTTTCATATCTTTGTAATCCCATGCAAAGACGTCTGAAAATTCGCGAAGTAGTCGAATCAGATCAGCTTTAAATATTTCCGGTAAATTTTGCCTTATCTTTACAGGTCGTGGATGATTTTCGTCTCCTAGATTGTACGAGGTCAACTGGTCTTCGGAGACATAAAACTGTTGTGGTTTCTCTTTATCGTCGGTTGACTTGAACAGTGATTGTAATTCGTCGTCATGTGTTGAAACAGTATCTTCCTGCTTAGAATTTCCGATGATTGGTACAATTGTACAAACTGAAGTACTCCAACTATCTATCACGGACTGTAGATCAACAGTCCCTAAGGTCATTAAATCAGCGTTGTTCTTCAAAAATTCCTCTTCTTCATCATCTGATAGTCCATCTAACATATGGACTGGTTCAGCAAAATATGGTCTAGCGTGTAGTTCGCAAGGTTGTATAGCATCTAATTTTACCACATATCTATCATTGGCATTTTTAAATGTAAGCTCTTGTGCAGACCAGTCCTGTACTACCTTTGCATGCTTCAGCCAGGGTCGGCCGAAAAGAAGGTTGTAATCCAAAGTAGATTCTGGCAGATCTAGGATAACAAAGGTCATTTTAAAGGTCGTACCTTGTAAAGTGATAGGTATATTTCGCACAAGTCCTACTGGGTGAACTCTAGACTGATCGGCCATTCTAATGAAAAATTGAACCGGCTCTATTTTAGTCCATCCTAGTTTCTTACATAGTGCAACAGTGGCAATATTCACACCAGATCCTCCATCAATTAATACTTGTGTGATTTTGTGACTTTTAAACCATACCGTAATCAGAGGAACTGAATGATCTACCGTGGAATCTGGTTCCGGTTGTACAGTTGCGGTGGCCGGAATGCAAGCAGACTCCGTCGTAAGCTGGTGTTGAAATTGCTGACGGATTCCTGGTACTAATGCCAGTAATTGCCCGAGAGGAAGTGTAATAGATGCCTTAGATAAAATATCCCAGGCTTGTTGTGATTGCGTGGCCTTCTCCTTAGCTGCTGAAGATGAGGTATTATCTTGCGATGAGGATTCTACTGCAGATGATGTTCCTGCTTCTGTATTAGCATCACGATCTTGTGTTGCGTCTTGGTTTAACGTGGGTTGTGTTACCGGAATAAGCTCGGGAAAGACGGGTGGTTCTGCTGTAGTCCATTGACTAGCCTTGTTGTACATTCTGTGTTGTTCACGTATTCCTGGTTCAAATATTTCTGCTGCCGATTGCAGTTGTTTACCGGAACGGGTTTGAACTGCCGCAGCCTGTGTCTCCACTAGTGTGATTTGTACCATGTTGGCCATTGGATTTTGACGTTCCTTTTTCCTTTGATCATACTCCGCTGCATCCTTACAAAATCTCCTAATATGTCCAAATTCACCACAGAAATGACAGCGTGGTGATGGTAAATTGGGATTTTCCGGTGGTGCTCTGTTCTGCCAACGAGGTGCATTATAGTTGTTGTTCCTTTGTCCTCGGTAATTTCGATATCCTTGCTACTGGTTGTTTCTCATTTGTGGAGGCACATATTGATTTGTTGGCTGCCCTTGTTCGTGGATAATTGCATTGACGGTTGCTGTTCCCTGTAGTCTAGCGTTGTATGCACAGTTTTCGGTGGTGTGTCCGGCAATATTACAGATGGCGTAGAATGTCTGATTAAGTGCGCAATTTGCACTAGTATGCCCTGAATTTTTGCATGTAGTACAATATACTAGTTTGATCATGTGTTCAGCAACATGTTTGTTTGATTTTACCCACTCCAGATCTTCTGTAAATCCGCCAATCTTGTTTTCCAGTTGTAAAGTCATTGCAATGACTGCATCAAGTGTCATAGCCCCTACACATCTTATGATCATGATCTGCCTAAGTTGTGGAACAAGACCATTGATGAACCACTGAGTGATAACATCATCTGGTAAATTAGCATGAGCCTGTGGTAGCTGTCTTAAGTGTGTTCTGAACAGTGTAGCATATTCCTGTACAGTTTGATTTGGCTTCTGTCTATTGTTCTGTAGAAAATCAAAAATTTCAGCTGGATTCTTTTTGAGCCTGAATCGCTCTAGAAAAGCATCTCGTACTGCTTCATAAGTGCCGAAATGATTAATATCGTATTCTGTGAGCCACTTAGCTGCTTCATTGACAAGTGTAGACTGGAAGACAATGGCTTTGTAGGCTGGATCCGGAGGAAGATTGAGAACGGCGTAACTTATCTCGAAAGTACGTACATGAGCATCCGGATCATCTCCTGGAAATCCGCCAAACTTCGTGTATGTCACTCCCGTTGGAGGTGGTCTGGGTGGACATAACTGTTGTTGTCCGTTCATCGTGAGTGTATTATAAATTCCGTTTGTATCTCTGGTTTGTATATCTGAGCTACCGAAATCTTTGTTACCTGCTGGTGCACTTTCCGGTGAAATGAGCTTGCTTACTATGTTGCGAATTTCTGTTTCAAATAGCCTTCCTTCCTCCTTGATATCCAGTGTATGAGGACTTGCTTCCAAACGCGTTAGTTGAGCTGAAGATTCAACAGAAAATGCTGAATCGTCACCGAAAAACGGTGATTTTCTTACCGAAATATCACCGAAACGATCCGAAATTGTGCCCGAATGTGGTGTTTCTTCACTTTCACTGATTTCTTTACCTAAAGTATTTTTAATTGTAAATGAATCTAAATGCTTTTCCAAGAGTGTTACACTAGATTCCAATTGCGTCGTGGTAGATTCTGGAATTACTATATCGTCGGCAGACTGTGCCGAAATAGTGCCAGAATGTACCAAAGACGTAACACGTTCTACCGAAATTTGACCGGAATCAGTCTTATCGTTCTTAATTTCTTTGTCCACTGGGTCAGCCCTAGCTGTATTTTTACCTCCCAAAGTTGTCTTTAATACCCCCGACTGTTGGTTCTTGGGATACTTTTCACCTGATCGCGTAATCGGCATGTATCATTTTCTCTATTAATCGTGGAACATTACTAACGGAACAGTCTGCAACAATCTGGTTCTGTTGCTACTGTCAGTCGAACAATAATCTGATCTTGTCAGATAACAGGCAATCTTGATGCCACTTTCCCACAGACGGTGCCAAGTGTTAACTGGTAAATCGTTAACTTCCAATTTCAGACTCAAATACCTTCAAGTTCAAACATTTATGAATCTTTCCTAACCGTAAATTACTTCTTAGTCGCGTGGGTCCTTGGGAGTGGTAGGGGTCTGTTAAACAGAGGCCCTGTACTATTTTCCCAAGTTTTTCGTTATATCTTCAACAGAACTATCCGTCTTAGCTAAATCATTAATCAACATCCATACTTGCGTTCAATTAATCATTATGAACGGGAAATTACAGATCAATTCAATCTATGAACACGGCCGTTATTCCCTTCGCTGGTTCACAAACGTATAATAGATTAACAGAGTAAATCAGGCAGATATACTCGCCGCAATACTTCACATATAATAGATTAACAGAGTAAATCAGGCAGATATACTCGCCGCAATACTTCACAGTCATCCAGTTCGGAGTTCTATTTATCAAAAGTACAAATCTATCGTCGTTACTGAGAATTTCAGCAAGTATACAGAACATACTTCATCGTACATTAATTGTATAAATCGTCTTATACAATACTACGATTACAACTCAGGGTACGTCTACATCAAAGAATTACAACTTCACACTACTACGATAGCATTCAACCACACAACCTGTCACTCAATCTTTATTGTAGCAAGGTCCCATATAAGTAGGTAACGTAGATAGAATCGAACTCAACACACAAAGTACTCTGGACTCCAACACAGTATAAAAACTCAGAGAATTTCAGAACGAAAGTATCTTTCAGCGCAATAACTTAGATTCGATAGCTTACAACATCAAAACAACGTCATTTACAAGACAATGGGTATCTCTCTTTCTCTCTCTCTCTTTTCCTCTACCTTCTTCTCTCTTCTACCTCTCTTTTTAATCTCCTTTCAATATTGTTTTTTATAACTTTTCAGCATCCGCGTACCAACTTTTGCGTGACTTTCTACATTTCCATAATCTCAGCCAATGATCATGTCCGTTCCACTCCGGCGGCCGTCTAACACGATGGTAGTTCTTTCACTTTACTAAGATGCTTTATTTATGCCAGGGATAAAAAAGAATCTGTGATCAGTTTCAGCTTTAGCCAAGATTGTCTTGGTTGTGAAATTTGTTGATGACAGATGTACAATTCATGATCTGTCAAATGCTGATATGATAATTGATTCTCACATTTTATCTCTTGGGTTGCATAAGCTCATAGATTATGAAAAATCTGTGAATGATTAGCATGTGCAATATATGATTCTCAGGCTATATCAGATGCAATGCTTTGGTAATCTAAATTTTACTAGTTTGCTACACCTATAGAAATCTGAAATGGTGTCCTCTTTGCCCAAACTTGAGGCACCCGGTGAACATGTATGTGAAGGCTATATTTTGGGCAAAATGCAGCATCTCTCATTTCCAAAAGATGGTTTAGTTCGAGCTACATAGAAATTGCAGCTTGTTCATAGTGATGTCTATGGTTCTATGTAGACTCCCTCTTTTGGAAATTATCTTTACTTCATGACTTTCATTGATGATTTTTTCTAGGCATGCATGGGTATATCCATTGAAAGCAAAGTCCAAAGTATTTATGTGCTTCAAAGAGTTTTTGGTTTTGGCTTAAAATCTGTCAGCATATAAAATGGGCACCCTCTGTTCTGATCGGGGGGGGGGGGGAGGAATATATGTCTTCTGACTTTAATGCATTTCTAGCTGAACATGGGATAAAAATTAGTGTACAATGCCGTATACACCTCAACAAAATGGAGTTGCTGAATGGAAGAACATGTCACTCATGGAGATGGCGAGGTGTATGGTCAAGAGTCAGGCTTTACCACATAGTTTCTGGCTTGAGACTATTATGTATGCAACATATGTATTTAACAGGTGTCCTACTAAAGCACTGCAGTCTATCACTCTATATGAGGCTTGGCATGGTCACAAGCCATATGTTGCTCATTTGCATGTTTTTGGTTGTCTGGCATATGCATTATTGCTTGAACAACATCACATAAAATTGGATGATGAAGCAGTAAAATGTATTTTTGTTGGGTATAGTTCTAAAAGTAAAGGTTATTGTCTGTATCATCCACAAAGTAAATGCATTCTTGTTAGCCGTGATGTTGTTTTTGTGGAAGATGCTATTCAACCATTGCTTTCATGTACGAAGGAGACATTTGTTAGCTCCAAAGACATGTATGATAATTTGTTGCCTCTTTTTAGAGGTGGACAATCTAGTGCTGGTCCTAATGAGGCAACTTCTCAACCTTTGCAGGTTTCATGTGATGATGTAGATCATCCCATTTCTGATGTAGATTTACATGATGCACTTGTTGATGAGAGAGCTGATATTGAGGAGGCAAAAACTATGCCAAAATGGTTGGTGTAGACTTTGCGTGACAACAAATATGATGCACCACTCACATCGTACTCGATCATGCTCTCATAGTGCCTCTTTTGCATCAGATTGCTATGCTATGGCTATATCTAGTCTTCGTGATGAGAATGAGCGTGTTTTGTTGGATGGCTACTATGCAATTTGAACATGATGCTATTATGAAGAATGGTACCTGGTCTTTATGTGACTTGCCTCTTGGCAAGAAGGCCATTGACACTAAGTGGGTATATAAGCTGAAGCGTAAGACTGATGGAACAATTGACAGGTATAAGACTAGGCTTGTTGCAAAGGGTTATGCACAGGAAAGAAGTATTGATTTTGATGAGACCTTTGCATCTACTTGTTGAATGACTACTCGTAGCATTTGTGCACATGGAACTCATCATGGTTGGAATGTACATCAGTTGGAAATTAAAATTGCATTTCTGAATGGTGACTTGCATGTAGAAGTGTATGTTTTTTAGCCCCGTGGCTTTTTGCAAAAAGGGCATGAAAACCAGGTGTGCAAGTTAAGAAAGGCTTTATATGGTTTGAAACAAGCACCACGTGCTTGGTATGAAAAGATACAAGCCTATATGAGTGCATATGGTTTTGAGAACAATCCAACTGAAAGCACCTTATATGTTAAGCGTGCCAATAATGTACTTCTGATCATTGTGGTGTATGTTGATGACATGCTACTCACTAGTTCTCATGAGAAGCATATTGCTGATTTTAAGACTGATTTACATGCCTCATTTGAGATGTCTGATTTGGGGCATTTGCATCATTATTTGGGCATTCATTTTTATGCACATTGATGGTGGAATGGCTTTGTGTTAAATGAAATGTATTGACACATTATTGTAGTGTTTTGGCCTTGAAGACTGTAAACCTACTGCCACTTCTATGAAGACATGTTTACGATTGAGTCTTCATGATGTTGGATATGCATTTGATGCTGTTATCCATCAGCATGCTGTTGGATGCTTGATTTACTTATGTATTACTTGGTCGGATATTCAGTTTGCTGTCTCATAGATGAGCAGGTTTATGCATTGCCTAGGTTTTAAGCATTGGTAGACGGTTAAGTGCATCTTTCACTACTTGAGTGGTACTTGGCTACTTGGGTTGTTTTATCCCAAGGGGATCCCTACCGCTAGATTTGCATGTTTTTTTTGACTCTGACTGGGCTGGTTGCTATGACACTCGTGTGTCCACTAGTGGTTTTTGCTTCATTCTTGGTAGCTCATGCATATCTTGGCTGAGCAAGAAGAAGCCTACTGTGGCCACTTCCAGTTGTGAGGCTAAGTATGGAGCAACTTTCACACTTACTATTGAGTGTGTGCAGCTCAGACGCCTTATGGCTGATTTGGGTGTTGATCAGTCTTTTGCCACCACCATCTTCACTGGTAGTTAGAGCACATTGGCTATTGCGAGGAAACCTGTGTTCCATGCTCGCACTAAGCACATTGAGGTGCATTATCACTATGTTAGGGAGAGGTTCTTTGCTCGAGAGATTAGCTTGACATATGTGCCCATGTAGGAGAACATTGCAAACATTTTCACAAAGGCTCTACTTCGAGAGAAGTTTGAAGCTTTTTGCAAAGCTTTGGGCTTACTTCCTTTTGTGGATTGATTCCAAATAGCTTGGCACTTTCTTATACATGAGTGCAAGCTCCTTGTTCACTGCATCACTCCCAGGAGGGATTTGTTGATATATTTAGGTAATGATGTGTGTGAACACGCTAGGACCGTCGGGGCACTTTTTTCCCTCTTTAGGAGGGTTTTTTCCCTCGGCTTGTATATATGCCTATAGCCCTAACTAACTAACTAACTAACTAACTAAATAACTAACTAACTAACTAACTAACTAACTAACTAACTAACTAACTAACTAACTAACTAACTAACTAACTAACTAACTAACTAACTAACTAACTATATATATATATATATATATATATATATATATATATATATATATATATATATATATATATATATATATATATATATATATATTTGGAGTTAGACGTCTGCAGAAGCACGCGAACAACACAAGGAAGAAGAAGAAGCTTGGAGCACAACACACAGTACTGAATGTATTACAACTAGAATGTACACACACACACATACATACACACACACATACACACACACACACACACACACACACACACACACACACACATATATATATATATATATATATATATATATATATATATATATATATATATATATATATATATATATATATATATATATATATATATACACACATACATATATAATGTTTTACTCTATTAAGAAATCTCCACATATTTGAAAGAGATTGGAATATAAATTCAAGGTCCTTGTAGATTTGAGTGTGGATGGGATTGAAATTTCATTGTCATAGTTCTTTAATCATTTTGTGATCATTGTTGATGTAAATACAATGCAAGCATCGTGTACAAATTCATTTTTGCAATGATATTTTTTTTCACATTCGCTTCAAAAAAGTTTTGCCCACATTCTAGTTGCATCAATAGATTTTCAAGTTTTTATTAATGAGAGTATCTTAACTATTTATTGACTATGTTGTGATGTCAACTATCAATTTTTGTGTTCTAAAAGTCATTTTTTTTTGTGACTGTGTTAAAATATACATTTTTTTTTAAATTTTTGAAAAAGTCATTTATGTTGAAAGGTGGGATCCATGAGCTAAAAATATTATAAAAATTATAAATGAAAGTTCTGTCTACTCATTTTTCACTTTTGCAGCTAAGAATACGATGACAGAGCACTTGCTTCTGTGTACCTGTAAGAGGTATGCAGCTTTTGCTTCTGTGACTCCCAAGACCTATGCCAAAGGTATTTGGATTTCTTGGAGGATATTGAGTATAAAGATCAACAAGACTTATATGGTCTTCCGTCCAAGCTCCCTGATCTCAATGGCATCATATAAATCAACCCAAATGCCTTGCAAGAGCTACTTGAATATATGCATCCATAATTTGTGTTTCTCCATTGACATCCCACTTTATGATGGGAAATGGGTCTCATGTGACTTTTTTTTTCTCTACATTCACAAAGCTGATGAGGCATTTGCAAAGCCTTTGAAGCTTTGCAAAGCCTTTGAAGCTTTGCAAAGCCCTTGAAGCTTTGCAAAGGCTTTGCAAAGCCTTTGAAGCAGTTTCAAGAAATTAGAGATTAAATGGGGCACTTGCTAAGCAAAACAACACCATTCATTCAAAAATTTAACAAGAAATGCAAGATAGGTGCAAAATACCTATCATTCATTGCTCCTACCATATTCATCATGAATGAAGAAATAGATCTCTCCTCATGAGATCCCTCATGTTCTGACAGGTAGGTTTGTTGATTATTGAGAAGGAACCATGTTATATTCTAGAGATGTATGTGCTTGGAGGAACGAGAAGGTCCTTGCTCGGGGGATAGCCAAGGCTAAGAGCCAGAGAGTTTATATGAGGTACCCACTCATGATGGGCAGATGAGTAGAGGGACCTTAGAGATAACTCTAGATGGTGACTAGGAAAGGGCTATAAATAGGTTGGGAGATGAGTCCCAAACATGTCATTATGTACTTCTTATATTTGGTATCGGAGCATGGTGGAGAGATCCATGGAGGGCAAGGAGGGAGATGAGGAACAATCCTTTGTTTTGCAAGAATGGAAGATAAATATATTCTGCGTTCATATGTGAGCTACATTGTGTGGAAGAAGCGATGGGAGAATCTTCTTTGAATGGCATGTAGAAGGTAGGTATGACAACAAAGTGCAAAAAAAAAGTATTCATTAGCTTTGTCATCATTGTAGGAAGCACATATCAAGGTATATTTATTCTAATATTGAATGAATGACTGGATGCAGCTCATGAGATTTGATCCCTTGATGTCCCACATGTAAGGTGAGAGCTTTAACCACAGAGTCATACTGATTGGATGAACTACGTGTCCATATTTTTGTTTTCACTATGTTTAATTCTCTACGGTATATGATGAAGAGAGACAAAAAAGTAGAACTATGGAGAGAGGTTAAGAGAGAGATAAAGGGATAAAAAGAGAAAGATATAGAGAGAAGAAAGAGAAGAAGGAGAAAAAGAAGAAGCAAAAAAAGAAGAAGGAGAAAAAGAAGAAGGAGAAAAAGAAGAAGGGGAGAGAGACACAGAGAGAGAGAGAGAAAGAAAGAGAAGGAGAAAGAAAAAAAAGAGATGAAGAAAGAGACAGAGAAAGAGAATGAAGAAGAGAGAAAGAGAAGGAGATAAGAGAAGAGAGACATATCAAGAGAGATAGAAAGAAAGAGAGAAAGAGATATAGAGAAAGAGATAGAGAGAGAAGAAAAGAAGAAAAGGAGAAAATGAAAAAAAAAAGAGTGATTTGAGAGAGTGGAAGAAAGAGAGAGAATGAGAAGAATGGAGAGAGGAAGTTGGACACATGCTCACATGCATGGATTCATATATGCATGAACATATGCACCTATTCAAATGCATATGTGGGTGCATACACACGATAAATTATTCATTTGCATGCATATTTATGCATATACATTCATGTATCCACTCAGGTGTGTAGGTAGTTACCTATAAGTCTTAGTTTGAGCATAACTTCCTACTCTGAGCTCCAATTAGGATGATTTCACTTGCTATAGAAGGTAGACTCCAAGGGCTTTCCAATGAGTGACTGGAAGCTATGATTGGATAATTAAAAATCACCTGTACAAAGCATTTAATTCTTGCATATCTCTTCAAGGAAAGATGTTGCCCATTGTCACTCTAACACAATGGTGAGTACCAACGTGAGGAAATTCACCTCATAAATGTCAATCCGTGGAGACGTGAGGACTAGTATGAAGACTATGAGCAAGTGATAGCGCAAGTGCGTGAGTGAAAGCACACAAGCATGCACACACATACACACACACACGCGCACAAGATAAGAGCAAAGAGTGGAACAATGGAAAGCTTGGATTACAAAAGAGTTCTCTTACAAAGCTCAAATCTAAAACAAGCTGTTGGAACTGAAGGACTCACAAGGCAAGGAAGCGTACGAAGGGAGTCAGAGAGAAGAGAAAGCACAAGCAGACAGAGCAGTCAACGACGATCTGGCAAGTAGGCCAATATTTTTTTCAGGACACTAACGCATATCAGAGAGGTGGACACACAAGGAGAAGGAGCAAGTAGGGAGCTCCAGGAAATGTATGTCCAAATGTTAGTAGAATCCCTACAAAAATAGTGATTTTCATCACTAACAGTCATTGAAATATCATTTCCTATTTTTGTAGCTCCATTTTGTGCAAGCCAAGGAGTCCTTGAGCTTGAGGAGCTTTAGAAGTACCTACCTGTCAGTTTTCACATTTTTTAGACTTCGTTTGAACCTCCAAATAGGGTAGAGAACCTAATTTTTAACTAGGCCGGACACTAGGTCTGGACACGGCCAAAACCTAGTAAAAAACTATAAATAGAGCTAGAGAGCTCATTTTTGAGGTTAGCTTGTGATAGTTTTGAACTTGTATGAGCTTTTTGAAAGTAATCTAAGAACTCCATTGCTTCTCGCTCTTTGTCTTGCCGTGTGTGCGCGTGTGTGTGTATGTGTGTGCATGTTTGTGTGCTTCTCACTCACGCACTTGTGCCTTCACTTGCTCGAGGTCTTCATACCATCCTCACGTCTTCCCGGATTGACATTAAAGGAGGTGCTACTCATCATTGAGCTACACCAAATTTTGGCGCCGTTGCCGGGGATCGAGCTTTGAGGACGAGCGTGTGATGGTAAGACGTAGAGTCGTGACGTTGGCGTTGTAGGTAATTTCTTTACTTTTTCTTACTTTTCTCATCCTTACTTCATCATCATCATCACCATCATCATCCCCATCATCTTCCACCTCCATCTCCATCATCGCAAAAATTTCAGTTTTTTGACTATATCTCCTCCCTCCTTTCATTACCCTCATTTCACTTGTGAGAGAGAGCGAGAGAGCGATCTTGTGTGCACTGTTTTTGCATGTTTTGTGACATTTCTTGCAAGTATTGGCCATCCCATCATCTCTAGCACGTCGCGTAGGTACGGAAATGTGCAGAACTGTCTCTGTGTCGCAAGTTTCTGTCCATCGCGATTGACAGAAAATTTCATCTATTGGTAAAATTAAGTGCACCACAGTAGACTAGAGACCTTGCACATCACAAATCCACAAAAATCTTTGGAAAATTTGCATTTTTTCAGTCCATCGCGATTGATAGCATCAATCGCGATTGACACTGTCCATCACGACTGACAGCCAGTCCATCGCGACTGACAGACCCCGACGGACACGTGTCCATCGTGACGGACACCCCTGTCCATCGCGACGGACAGAAAAATCGCGACTGATACCTGTCCATCGCGACCGATACCCTCTGTCCATGGCGATTGACACCAGTCCATCGCGATTGACACCAGTCCATCGCGATTGACACCAGTCCATCGCGATTGACACCAGTCCATCGCGATTGACACCAGTCCATCGCTATTGACACCAGTCCATCGCGATTGACAGCTCAGTCGATCGCGATTGACAGCCATTTCCGGCCAATTTTCTAGGGTTTTTAATTTGAGGTTTTGAATAATTTTGGGCATGGATAATGGAATCTAGAGCACATAAGGAGGCTATAGGCAAATGACCCGAGGAAAACCTGTTGCCCTGTTGGCATGTTTGAACCCTGTTTTAATCCCTGAAGCCTGAACTGACATAACTTTCTCATACGAAATCCGTTTGCTGTGATTCTTGTTTTGTTGGAAAGCTCGTGGGGAGTACAACCAAAACTTCCACTGGTTATGTGAAAATTAATATCAGGATTATTAGATAGGGTATTTTGAAGTTGACCATACCCCGAGGTAGGAAAACTGAGGGATCCTTGGGATTGTTTTCCATAAAGGCAAAGGATAATTTGGTCTGAGAGTTACATGCATGAAAGTGGTCTATTGTGTCATTTGAATCTAAGCCTTGAGCTAACCGTGGGACTTTTACAGGTCCAGTAAGAGCACTTGAGGGCATTCTAAGCAAGAGTAAGTTCAAGCTTGGGAACACGCGTCCTGGGCACACCAGGGCAACAACACAAGGAAAGAAACTCAAGGTTGGAAAATCCTCAACACCCTCTATCAATTCCTAGCTTAGGCTAAGAACGACTAGTGCTAGGAGTAAGTCAGGGCAACGATAGGCATCAATCAAGTTGAAGACTACCTATGCACTCAAGTTCAAGATTAAACATAATCTCTTCGTGATGCGATAACCTTAAAGGAAAGAATCTAACGTGGAACGATCAACTTAAAGTGCGAAAATTAACTCAAATATTCCTGACGACGTGATTTCTGACAAGAGCATAAACACGGTAACCACTAAAAAGAATCAAGTAACTGATACAAAAGAACTCAGCAACGAGGTTGTACTTTGGAAAATTTGGGCTATTCAATTAGGCTTATGAACCTTAGATCAGGGCGACATCTAGGGAGAGATAGACAAAGTCTTAGGTCTTCAGAGGCTAGTGTCAACCATACTGCTAGGTCTTGGGCCCAATAGTTGAGCCACCACTCATACTACCCTAGCTCTGAGATGATGGAGAATGTTAATCTCCAAAAGAACAACTTACTCTTGTGATTAGAACACCTCTATACCAAGAGTAAGTCAAACACTTCACTAATTTAGAGGATCAATTGCTAACTTATCAGAAATTAACAAATCTGTGAAGAAGATGAAACACAGAAAAGTCTGCTGCATTGTTCATTCATATTGACCTATCAAATCTGTAAAGTTTTTTATGAAACTTTGTACGAATCATTTCCTAGAGATTGCGCATCTACTCCAAGTTGAATCTCTTCAAAAGATTAAGTATAACTTGAGAAATTGATTTCACAAGTTACCTATGTCAGAAACTGTTATCAAAAACAGTCGACTTTACACCTGTAACTTTTAAGACTTGGTTCTCCTTGAATAGAACCCGTTTTACAAAATGCTTCTAGACATAAGTAGCTTATCTTCCAACTTAAAGATTAAGCCTTCACTCATGCAAAACTTTAAACTGTGCTAGGAGAAATGACCAAAACATTGACTTCGAAATATGCGCCTGTTTTAGGAACCAGTGAACATACTTCACATATGAATGTTCCTACACTTAATTCACTCAGCCTGATTACAATTGGAAGCTAAAACTTTGCACAGAGGTCAAGCAACTCTCAACTTAGACTTGTACAAAAGCATTTCACAATTGATCCACTGTAGAAGGAGAACACGCAGAAACATCGGGCGCAAAACTTTTCATTTACTCAGAGAGATTACAGCTGAGTGATGAGAGCTAACTCAAATTCACTTTCCTCTATCTCATGACTTCTATCTCCCTCATTCTTGACATCTAACTATTGTCACATATGCTCTCATACATGCCCCGACTTTTCTCAAGGTATTTATAGATAATTTGTACATAATTCTTACTGAACAAAATGATCTAAGTCATCTATGACTATGCTAATGTACATATGTGTACACTTCTCTTGTCCTCTGAATGTAATCTTCTTCCACACTTTAGAAATTGATTCTTCCTTCATCATTTGGTCTTCCAGGCCTTCAATTGGTGATTGGTCTGCACCAACAGCTCCCCCTCAATCATCAATTGAGGTTTTCTCTGTCTTCTTTATACTTGCCATATCTTTGAACCTTTGTAACTTAGGTCCATCCAGACTCTTTGTCATCATATCTGCCACTTGTTCTTTTGTTGGAGTGTACATCACTTCAATCTCTTTATCAAGTACCTTTTCCCTCAAGAAATGATACTGAATCTCTATATGCTTAGTCCTGGCATGAAAAACAGGGTTAGCTGCCAAATACAAAGAACTCATATTGTCTCCAAAAATTATTGGAGTACTATGATTAGTCTCAAAACTTTTCATCAAGGTCTTCAACCATATCACTTCCTTTGCAGCTTCTACCATTCCTTTATACTCAGCTTCTGTGGATGATAAAGCAACTGTATGTTGCTTCTTTGAACACCAAGAAACTAACTTATCTCCAACATAACATAGATATCCATGAGTAGACCTTCTATCATCTGAGTCACCTGCCCAATCTGCATCACTAAACACTTTGATTCTTGTGTCAGAAGTGAAACCATAATACAAACCTTCACTTAGGGTTCCCTTGATATATCTGAGTACCCTTTGGGCTGCAATCCAATGAGTCTTCTTTGGACAATGCATGAATTGTGACAACACACCTACTGCATATGATAGATCTGGCCTTGTCAAGGTAGCATAGATTAGACTACCTACCAAACTCTGATATTTCTTCACATCATTAAACTCTTCACCTCCATACCTGCTTAATTTATGATTTACCTCCAATGGTGTAGTTGAGGTCCTGCAATCTTCCATGTTAAACTTGACTAGAAGATTCTTCAAGTATCTCTCTTGTGAAACATATACTCCATGTTGAGTATACACAATCTGCATTCCTAGAAAATAAGATAAGTTTCCCAAATCACTTATCTTAAACTCTTTCTCTATTTGCTTCTTGAGTTCATTGATTCCTTGAGCATCTGTTCCTGTAACAATAATATCATCAACATAAATGCACATGTAAATATATCCATTTTCACTTGCCTTCACTAGCAAGCTACTATCTGCCTTTGATGCTTGAAATCCACATTCATTCAAGAACTTGACCAATCTATAATTCCAAGCTCTTGGGGCTTGCTTCAACCCATATAAAGCTCTCTTGAGCTTACACACATAATCTGATCCAATTGATTCCATAAAGCCTTCTGGTTGCTCCATATATACTTCATCTGCAATGTAACCATTAAGAAATGCATTCTTCACATCCAATTGTGATAATTTCCATCCCTTGCAAGTAGCAATAGCAATCAATGTCCTAATTGTAGACATCTTAGCAACAGGACTAAAGGTTTCATCATAATCTACCCCATAAGTTTGGGCATAACCTTTAACCACAAGTCTAGCCTTATATCTAGACACCTTACCATCTGCAAACCTCTTTGTTTTATATACCCACTTGCATCCAATGACTTTCTGATTCTTTGGTCTTGGTACTAATTCCCAAGTTTCATTTTCAAGTAGAGCATCATACTCTTCTTGCATTGCCTTCTCCCAATTCTGTTTACTTTTGGCTTCTTCATAAGTGGTTGGATCTTCTTCTGTTTTCACAATGTAGGCATAATCTTTTGTTGTTAGGAAAGATGTATCATAACTATACCTTATAGGCTCTTTCCTTTCTCTTGTAGATCTCCTGATTTCTGCACTTCTTGAAGTTTCAGCCTCATTTGATTCTGGATCAAATCTTGGCCCTTCTTCTACATGATCCTGCACTCTACATCTAGAGTCAACTTCATCAACAATTTCTTCACAAACTTTTACCTTTACCTTTCCTTTCCTTTGTATTTCTTCAACACCTGTATACTCATTTGGTGATCCTGTATACCACATATTTTGCTCATCAAATGTTACATCTTTTGTAACAAGAAATTGCTTTGTGGATGGACTCCACAACCTGTAACCCATCTGTCTATCATCATATCCAATAAACACATACTTCTCTGCTTTTGGTTCTAGCTTATGTCTTAATTGTGAAGGAACATAAGCATATGCAATACATCCAAATACTTTACAATGATCAAGACTAGGCTTCTTACCCCACCATGCTTCATAAGGGGTTCCTCCATCCAAAGCTTTGCAAGGCAACCTATTCACAAGGTATGTTGCAGTGTTAATGGCTTCTGCCCATAAGTAATTTGGACAATTCTTTTCCTTCATCATGGCTCTTGCAAACTCTACAAGAGTCCTATTCCTCCTTTCTGCTACTCCATTTTGTTGAGGGGAGTACCTGCAAGTCACTTCTCTTTTGATACCTGCATTCCACAAATAATCATCAAACTCTTTTGAGAAATACTCTCCCCCTCCATCTGATCTTAACCTCTTTAGCTTTTGTCCTGTGATCCTTTCTGCATAGACATGAAAATGTTTGAATGTCTTGAAAACTTCTGATTTATCCTTGATTACATACAAAGTAATCCACCTGGTTGCATCATCAACAAACAACACATAATATCTGGATCCATTTATGCTATAGTCCCTTGAGGGACCCCATACATCTGTATGAACCAATTCAAGCATATTTGAATACTTGTACCCTGATTTGTTATAAGAACTCTTATGTGCTTTACCTAGTTGACAAGCTTCACACTTGTACACCATATGTTGCCCTTCAATGTTTGGCAATCCAAGCACCACCTGATTCTTTGACATCTCCTTTATAGCTCTCTCATTGAAATGACCTAGCCTTTTATGCCATAGGTCTAATTCAGATACCTTTTGACCTCCATAGGTAAACAATGCATGTCCCACATTACCTTGGACCTTGAGAGTGAACAATCTTCCTTCCTTTTTACCTGCAATTATGGTTCTATATCCCTGATTTGGATCTTGTACATAGACACCATCATTTGTGAATCTTACCTCATATCCTTTCTCCACAATTTGCCCTACACTTATCAAATTTTTAGGAATAGTAGGAACATAAAGTACCTTGCTCAGAAGTGTACTTCCACTCTTTGTCTTCACTGATCCAATGCTCTCCACTTTATGTTTGGTATTGTCACCTGTTTGAACTGTATGTCCATTCACCCTTGCTTCCATATCAGTCATCAAGGATAGATTCCCACTCAGATGGTTGCTGCACCCTGAGTCAATATAAAACACTCTTTGATCTTCTCCCATTGATTCATGAGTTGCATTCAAGATAAGAGTCATGTCATCCTTCTGATCTGATGCATAATTGTAATAATTATTGTTGTAGGACTGAGATTGGAAGTTTCTTCCACCTCCTCTACCATATGATGTCCTACCACCTCTTCCTCTGAAATTGCCTCTTTGGTTTCTGCCTCCTCTACCTCTTTGATTATAACTCTGATTGTTGTATCCTCCACTTTGATTGTTATACCAACAATCATTTGCCAAATGATTTGTTCTGCCACAAATCCAACAAGCTTTAGCATTATCTTTGTTCTTACCTCCTCTTCCTTTACCTCTGAAATTTGTCTTCCCTTTTGTGAAGTTAGCTTGATTTGAATTCCCTTCATCATCATTTGATTGCTTTCCCTTGCCATTCTTTTTCTTGTCCTTGGAGTACATGGCTTGACTTGTACTTCTATCATTGTCTCCTTTAAGATCCTGCTCAAAGGTTAACATATGTCCTAGCAATTGATTAAGGTCAGGAGTAAAGTGATCAAGTGACAACTCTATGGACAAGATAAAAGGCTTCCACTTCTCATCACCTCTTAGACCTGTAAGTATTTGTCTTACCAACTTTTCTTCTTCAATATCTTCATCCACTGCTCCCAAGCTATCTGCAATATCTTTCATCCTTGCCACATAATCTGAAATTGATTGTGAGCTCTTCTTCTTGAAGGTTGTGAACTCAGCCCATAGTGAGGACTTCCTTGACTTAGTTGTATTTTGGAAATGCTCTTCCAAGGCATTCCAAACATCTGTAGCACTTTCCAAACCTCTAATGTGAGGTAAAAGGTAATCATTTACAGACATGTAGATGATACTCCTTGCTTGAGCATCCTTTCTCATCCAAGTCTTCAACATTGCAAGTTCTTCCCTAGTAGGAATACTTGGATCTGCAAACTCTGGTTTTTCTTCATCTCCTGTAATAAATGATATAAGATCTTTGCTCATGAGGTGTGCTTCCATCCTCATGGACCATGCTGGATAGTTCTCCTTATCTAGCTTATCAATCTGCAAGCTTTCTCCCATCTTGTGTCCACCTGTGTATTGAAATCTTCAAGCTTTACAAACAATGTATGTACCTTTACTTCGAATTGAACTCCTTTTGCCTTTCTTGATGTCAAATAATCTTCTCCTCAAGCTTTGACTCCAAGCTTTCACTTCTTGGTCCTTCAAGTGTTGAATTTCTTGAATCTGCAGCAGTCGGGATCCTCCTTTTCTTCAAATTGATGTCTCCTGCTCTGATACCACTGATGGAGAATGTTAATCTCCAAAAGAACAACTTACTCTTGTGATTAGAACACCTCTATACCAAGAGTAAGTCAAACACTTCACTAATTTAGAGGATCAATTGCTAACTTATCAGAAATTAACAAATCTGTGAAGAAGATGAAACACAGAAAAGTCTGCTGCATTGTTCATTCATATTGACCTATCAAATCTGTAAAGTTTTTTATGAAACTTTGTACGAATCATCTCCTAGAGATTGCGCATCTACTCCAAGTTGAATCTCTTCAAAAGATTAAGTATAACTTGAGAAATTGATTTCACAAGTTACCTATGTCAGAAACTGTTATCAAAAACAGTCGACTTTACACCTGTAACTTTTAAGACTTGGTTCTCCTTGAATAGAACCCGTTTTACAAAATGCTTCTAGACATAAGTAGCTTATCTTCCAACTTAAAGATTAAGCCTTCACTCATGCAAAACTTTAAACTGTGCTAGGAGAAATGACCAAAACATTGACTTCGAAATATGCGCTTGTTTTAGGAACCAGTGAACATACTTCACATATGAATGTTCCTACACTTAATTCACTCAGCCTGATTACAATTGGAAGCTAAAACTTTGCACAGAGGTCAAGCAACTCTCAACTTAGACTTGTACAAAAGCATTTCACAATTGATCCACTGTAGAAGGAGAACACGCAGAAACATCGGGCGCAAAACTTTTCATTTACTCAGAGAGATTACAGCTGAGTGATGAGAGCTAACTCAAATTCACTTTCCTCTATCTCATGACTTCTATCTCCCTCATTCTTGACATCTAACTATTGTCACATATGCTCTCATACATGCCCCGACTTTTCTCAAGGTATTTATAGATAATTTGTACATAATTCTTACTGAACAAAATGATCTAAGTCATCTATGACTATGCTAATGTACATATGTGTACACTTCTCTTGTCCTCTGAATGTAATCTTCTTCCACACTTTAGAAATTGATTCTTCCTTCATCATTTGGTCTTCCAGGCCTTCAATTGGTGATTGGTCTGCACCAACATGAGACTAGTGAATCAGAGATGTCTCAAGGCATGGACAGACCTACGGGAAGTTCAGGAGTGCCATACTTGCACAGGGTAGAAGGCCCTTACAAGACGCAGCTGGAATACCTTAGGACCAACCGATTAGGTGCTAGCATCTATGAGGACGGCCTAGGAAGACCTGTAGTACATATTAAGAATCCTGACCAATCTATTGGACTAGAGCGCCCATCTGTCAAGTTCGAAAACGGAGCGTACTTAGACAAGGAAGGGACAATATATGTAGTCACCAGTCACCTAGACAGGACTTATGAATTTGGGAATGTGGTCCCAGAAACGGACTTAGGTGACCTAGAGCAAGGAAACTTGGGCGAAGAACCTAGGACCCCCCGAGGCAAATCTGTTCTCACTAGGATTATCACACCAGAGTGGGTTCCCCAGGACAACAAGAGCATAGATCTGCTTCTGGACCGAGAGACCGACGAAGCCTTTTGGAGGTATAAATCTGATCGGCCAATTGATATAGGAACAATCATGATCTATGAGTTTAAGGATCCTGATAGCCCAGACAGAGTGACCTACTTAGATCACGATTCAAAGAGGATCTTTGCGGTGACAGAAAATGATAGGCATGCTTACACTTGGAAAGGTGAACTTATTTTCCCCCAACCAAGATCGAATGTGTCCCATGGTCACCTTGGAGCTGGTACCTCCCAGGCTCATGGAGTTCAGAGAGACATAAACAGAGATAGACCTGAGGTAAGCTTTGCCAACTCCTTGGGAAGAGGAAGAACGAGAACGGAAACAAATAGAGTGGAACCTGAGGGACATAGAGCCCCAGGGAACCGAAGGAATGCGGATGAATTCCCTCTACCAAGACCGAGAGAGCACACGAGGACCCTGAGACCGACCCAGCTAGTTAAGTCCATGAAAAACTACTTCGATGGCACAGGAGACCCATATGATCACGTGGCCGAGTTCAGGCAAGTCTTGAGAGCTGAACAAGTGGAGGATCTATTCACGCAGTACAATGCCTTTGGTCTAACCCTTAGGAACACAGCCCTTACGTGGTTCCAACCACTAAACGAGAGGCAGTTCAGGTGCATAGACCAACTCCTAGAGGCTTTCATTATTGAATTCTCTAAGAGTGGCATAAGGCATAATACCTCCTCATTGATTCACAGCTTCAAGCAAACCTCTCAAGAGACCGTGAGACTTGCAGGAAGAAGATTTAGGAAATATCTTGAAAGATGCCCTATCCCTGAGTTACCCACACCTACTAAGCAAGTGGCTTTGTTCTTGGATGGATTGCTAAGTACCAAATTGAGATCATATGTGTACCTGAAGGACCCTAGGACCATAGAAGAGTGTGTACGCATGTGCATTGATATCGAGGATAACCTAGGGGAAGAACTAGAGCTTTCCAAAATTTACAAAGACTCAGATAATGCCTCTAGCCTCTCTTCCTCGCAATCCACATCAATTGAGGAACCTGCAGAGAAAGTAGCTCAGAAATTAGGTGTCACTAGCAAACAGATCCCAAGATATGCCCCTGTAAAAAGATGCTATACTTGTGGAGGTGACCATATGGTGAATGTATGTCCCATTATGGCTCAACCCCAAGTAAATCCTAGTAGCCAGTACTGCACCATAGAGCGGAGATACACAAATCATACGGCATAAGACTGCCCATACAATAAGCAAGCGGTTAGGCCAACCTACCCTTAGCCATACCAATAAGGCAGATACCAGAGTCAATACCTACCACAACAGTATACTAGGCCTCAACAAAATTACCAACCGCAATATCAGGCCCAACTAAGACCCCAGCCAGTGCTAGCACAACAACCACCTGCTCCTACTAATGTGATCCCGGTAAAATATGCAGCTGTAGAAGAGAACCTGAATAGAGCTATAGTCCCTGTCACACCACTAATTTTAGAAAGTGATCCCAGTGACCATAGCTTTGATTCTACACATATCGATAGTCCCCAGGCGTACTACATAAAATCTCTTGAACATGGTGAATCCTACTACAGTGAGGAACCAAGTGAACCTAATTGGGAGCCAGAGTACACCAATGTAATGTACGCAAACCCCAACGCTAGACCTCAGCCTAGGCAAGTAAGGCCCCCATTCCCTAGAGGACCATGCTACAGATGTTAGGGAGATCATCTCATTCGTGATTGTCCCTTACCTCCACCTACACAACCCCAGTCAGTGACGATCCAGGGCTTTTGCCAAGAATGTGGAAAGGAGCATCTCTTACGAGACTGCCCTAAGAATCCTAATAATATGCCGAAGATCACTCCTATCAATGTCGTTGGGTTAGTTGTAGACTCCACAGGAAGTGTAACTTCCACCGCACCAGTGCAAGTGATTACTAGAGCTCAGGCATTGCAGCAAAACCAAGGGGTAGACCAGGAAAAGAGCCCAGAGGCTAGTGAAACTGAGAGCATAACCAAGAAGAGGACTAGAGCTTGGAGAGATAGTCGTGAAAGAATGAAAAGACAATGGGCAAAAAAAATGAGTGAAATCGAGGAAAGCCTCAGAGAAACAAAGACCAGGATAACTGAACTCACATCTCAAACTCCCTCTCACACTACCCCACCACCACCATTCCCTTCTCCATCTGACCCGCCACCTTTCAACCCACCTCACACAATTCCACCACCCCGAAGAGTAGGGTCAGTCCTAGCAGATCCCACTCCCGAGACCTAAACATGATGCTTAAGGCATATCAGGCCAGAATCCAAGAAGGACCAAACGTAACTGATCATCAAAAGTGTTACCCTAGAGCAGAACTAGAGCTAGAACGAACCAAAATTTGTGCTAAGATGGTGGAATTGGCTCAGACCATGTTTGAAGCCAGTCGCCTCTTTAACATCTCTAGTTCAACTAAGACACAGTTACACTTTGATGGACTGTTAGAAAGAATAGAGAAGCTAATTGCACAATCAAAAAAGGAACCCGCCTCTCAACACAAGGACAAGGTCACATAGAGAGACCCCTAGGGCTGTTAGAAGGAATAACTCTCACCATCTGTGGTGTTGAGTTCGAGCATACATTTGCTATATGTGATTTTAGCAAAAATCACGCCTAGGAGATGATTTTGGGAAGACCATTTATGCGGCAGTTGCAAGTGGTACAGGATTGGGGAACCAATTCCTTGTATCTGCAACACTTAGGTATTACGACCAAAGTGAATCTCAAAGATTACTCTCATAGAGATGTCCCTCCTATCCAATGGAATCCCATCCATAGAGCCAAAGATGATACAGAATCGGTGCACTCCATAGGGTCAGGATCCTCATGGATGCATGAAGACACTCACTTATGGATGTGTAAGGTAGCAGAAGAAGAAGAGAAGAGAGAGAAAGCCAGAGAGGTAGGTGCAAAAGAAACACATAGATCAATTCAAGACCCAGCCTATGCACCAGTAGTTTTTCCTGACGAAGAGTTTGAGCCCCACGGCTGGGCAGAAATCTTAGCAACAATAAATGTAGCCATCAATGAAGAACAATGGACACCTCACTGTGATGAAGATGGCTATGACATTTCAATCTTCTCCATAGAGCCAATCATGGGAGAGGCAGTGTTAGAAGAGTGTGAACCTAGCCCTGATACGTTTGAGGATGCAAGTGACTCCGATCTAGAGTCAATCATTATGGACCCACCTTTTGCATCAGATGAAGAATACTTCTATGAAGTAGAATTTCAACCCCAGAGGCACGGAGAGCTTACAAATGATGTAAGGCTAGCCACACATGTGACCCTGAAGGACGAAGGAAAGAAAAGGAAGAAGAAAGAAGTCACTCAAGAAGAGGAGGAATCTTTGTTTGAGGTCCCAGAAAATTTTAAGAAGTATGAGATAGATGACAGGAGAGTCATGATCAGAATGCCTAAACGGGAGGCACAATCAGGAGAGGCCTATGATAACAAGGAAACCACCAAGAAAATAGTTGTAGCCATAGAAGAAGGAGAAAGAGATGCACGTACATAGGCCATGACCTGACAGAAGAGGAAGAACAAGAGCTAATAGCCTTGCTAAGAGAATACAGAGATGTATTCGCTTGGAGTTACAAGGATTTGAAAGGAGTGGACCCTGACATATGCTCACACACTATCCGCATGACCTCAGATGCCAAACCCTCTAAGCAAAAGCCATATACATATAATGATAATTATGCTGCCAAGATCAAAGAAGAGATAGATAGGCTGGTTGAAGCTGGATTTATCTATGAAATTGAGCACACTGAGTGGGTATCCCCCATTGTAGTGGTGCCCAAGAAAAACGGAAAGCTACGTGTGTGCATTAACTTGAAGAAGGTTAATGCAACCACAATTCGAGATAACTATCCGCTTCCTATCACAGAGCATCTCTTAGAAAGAGTAGCAGGCAAGGAAGTGTACAGCTTCCTCGATGGATTTTCGGGCTACAATCAAGTAGCCATAGCTCCAGAAGATCAGCATAAGACAGCATTTGCCACTGAATGGGGCATATTTGCCTTTAGAGTAATGCCATTTGGGCTTACCAATGCACCAGCTACCTTCCAAAGGTTGATGTGCCATGTATTTAAAGAGTTCTTGAGGAAGAACTTAGAAGTCTATGTTGATGATCTTTGTGCTCATTCCAACATTAGACAAACCCATATTCCTGAACTCAAACAAATCTTTGACAAATGTAGAGAATATCAAGTCTGCTTGAACCCAGAAAAGTGTGTTTTTATGGTCAGGCAAGGCAAGATTCTAGGACACATAGTGTCAAAGAATGGCATATCCACTGATGAAGAGAAAGTGAGAGCCATAGCCAAGTTACCTAGGCCAAAGAACGTGGGAAGTACAGGCTTTCATGGGGCATTGTGGTTACTACCGCCGGTTCATTCACATGTATGCTGTCATTGCAAAGCCCATGTACGGACTTCTGAATAACTTTGAGTGGACTGATGAATGTGAGAATTCCTTCAATGAGCTTAAACGGCGATTATTTTCAGCACCAATCTTAACCACACCAGATTGGAATAAGCCTTTCCATGTTCATGTGGATGCATCCAATTATGCTATTGGGTGTGTACTCGCGCAACCTACTGGTGAAGGTAATATGGATCTTCCAATTGCCTATGCTAGTAGACAATTGAACGCAGCTGAACGAAATTATACAACCACCGAACGAGAAGGATTAGGCATGGTATATGTAGTTAAAAAGTTTAGACATTATTTGCTTGCAAATAAGTTTAAATTTTTTACTGACCATCAGACACTGCTATATCTCATGAACAAGCCATGCAATACAGGTAGATTAGTAAGATGGTTTCTATTACTAATGGAATACGACTTTGAGGTGGTGGTAAGGAAAGGTAGGACTCACTTGAGAGCAGACCATCTCTCTAGACTCACATCTGGAGAAGCTCCACAAGGAGTGTCAGATGACCTTCCTGACGCTTACTTGTTTGATTTGGAAGTGGTGCCATAGTGGGCAAAGCCACTAGTGCCAGTATTGACATACGGGCCTAACCATCCAGTAATAAACACACAGGATAGAGAGGTAGTAAAAGCCCAAAAGTATCACATTATGGCAGGAAGTATGTACAAGCACACGGATCAAGGGATCTTGGCGTGTTGTGTAGAAGAGGACGAGTACGCTAAATGGTTGCAACTAGCACATGTAGGTGCATTAGAGCAACACTACTCAAAGCAACGAACCCTACAGACACTAAGGAGAGTCGGAGTGCATTGGCCTACTATGGAAGCTGATGTCCAAAAGTTGTGCAAGGAATGCCCAATCTGCTGCACTAAACCACCTGTGGAACATGCCACTCTTTATCAAGTATCCATAGTGCCAGATTGGAGTGAACCACTAGTATCCTTCCTGAGTACGAAAGCCTTCCCTCCAGACATGACTCTGACTCGGAAAAGAAGTCTAGAACAAGAAGCCCTAGATTACTCACTCATTGGTGATAATCTATACAAACATGGTAAAGATGGTTACCTGAGACTTTGTGTTCATGAGAGTGAATATCTAAAGTTTTTGGAAACTGCTCACCAAGGTGTAGCAGGAGGACACTTTGGACCAGATCGGGTGATCAAGGCAATACTATTTGCAGGCTTTTGGTGGCCGACCCTTCACATGGATGCACATACCTATGTGAAACGGTGTGATGTTTGTCAGAGAACTCAGTATCCTATACGCAAAGATGAGATGCCACTAAAACCCATGATGGGTGGACGCGCATTCTCTAAGTGGGGAATAGACTTTGTAGGTCCTATTAATCCCCCAGCTAAGGGTTCCCATGCTGAGTATGTCATTGTTGCCACGGACTATCTAACCAAATGGGTAGAGGTAAAAGCTACGACAAAGAACGATGCTCAGACAACTGCTAAATTCTTGTTTGAGAATGTATTCACAAGATACGGGCTACCTATAGAGCTAGTCAGTGATAGGGGCACTCAGTTCTTGAATGAAGTGATTGAAATGCTACTCCAAGAATTCTTAATAGTTCATAAGAAGTCGGCCCCTTACCACCCACAAGCTAATGGGCAAGCCGAAAGCACAAACAAGATTCTGTGCAATGTGTTGACCAAGTTAGTGAATAATAAACGCTCTGATTGGGACAAACAGCTACACCATGCTGTTTGGGCATACCGAGTCGCCTACAAAACGGTACTCCAAGCCACCCCCTTTCAGATGGTATTTGGCCAAAATGCAGTGCTACTGTTGGACTTCTTAATACCTACATTGAAAGTAGCACAAGAGCACGAATGGACGGGTCATGAACTCTCCTCTAGACTTTTTGACCTTGAACGATTGGGAGAAACAAGACTGAGAGCGGCTGCAGGGATATATGCAACTAAGAAACGACAGAAGGCATACTTTGATGCCCACGTTAAGGATAAAGGTTCGAAGGCAGGCGACCTAGTGCTAGTATACACTTTGAAACAACATGCGAGGAAACTAGAGAAAAGAGGCTATGGACCTATGATCATAAATAGGATCTCCACAAGTGGAGCAGTACAACTAGCCACTTTAGAAGGCGATATTCTCCCAAGCTACATAAGCGGATGCAGAGTCAAGTTGTATCGGGAACCTCTGACGGAAGAGATGCTAAGTTGACTCAACACTGCTAAGAAACGCAAAGAAGAAGACAAACGAATTCACGAAGAAGCTCAAGCAGAAGCATTGGAACGCATCCGACGAATGAAGTTGAGAAGACAAGGTAGAGAGCAACCTAGGATAGATGCATATGCAGATCAAGGATATCATGTGGCTATGTGTGAAGTTGCAGGTATTAGCTCTCATAGGATAATTGATCAACGTCCTTTTATAACCTTAGATATAGGACAAGGAAAGGGTGCAAGGACTGTAAGAGCCTTTGTTGCAGAGCACAAAAGAGCACAAGGCAGAGAAAATGAAGGGCCCCAAAATTTTTCCGATTTGGACACATAACTTTTGTATTATAACCATTCTTGTATATATTTTCCGTTGTAAATGCACTAGAGGAGTCCTCTAGATGCATCCCCACAGAAGATTAGAAGCTTACCCATGTAAATTAGTAGAGAAATTAGTTTTTAGTGAATAAAGTGCCGGTCTCTTGTGTGAAAGGACCAAACTTAGGGCACTAATATATAAGTCACTTTGTGACTCTTTGTAAGTACTTTTTGCCATTGTGAAGAAGGAGCTCTGCTGAAATTTCGAGTTTGCCTCTTTCATGCTGATTTTGATCTTCATTTCGCTCTTATATGTGTGTGTTATGCTTGAAATGCATGTGTAGGACTGTTGTCTACCCGTTCCCCTTGATTTGGAGCTGCTGTAGTGCGTGTGCGAGCTAGGAGGAGTTGTGGCGTGGGTGTTGGTGATTCCCGCTATTCACTGTTTTTGCCATAACTTGAAGCGGAGTCGTCAGAATCGAGTGAAACCACTGCCAATAGATGCGACTCGTCGAGAGCTTCGAAACGAGTACCCTATTGACCATATTCAGAGCTCTGTCCTGGGAGAAAACCTCGAAATACTGAAAACTGCTGTAAGAGGTATCGCGGCAAACACTTTCAGCATTTCAACTAGTTGAGAGGTAGATTAGTCTTTCCTCATGCATGTTAACCTAACCACTTCATTTTCCATCACGTGTGCACACGTCTTCATACACTTGGTACGTCGTTCCTTCGGATTGACAATTAGATGTGTGTTAAGTACCCACTATACGTACTTGTGTGGCAATTGAGGTAGAGTCTCATTGGCACAAGTCCTCGAGTTTCTTGACTCGAGTACACACGTTTTTGGCGCCGTTGCCGGGGAACACTCAACCAAGGTGCCTTCGTGATGGTTATAGACCGAGTGTGATAGAATCGTACTTGTAGAAGTGAATTTGTTTTGTGGCAATTAGTCAATCATTTTAGCACTTATCACTTCTCATCTTAGAGGTGTGTGTGATAGGTTTTAGGATTAGGTTTAGGAGGAGGGGAGAGAAGGAGGAGCTAGGGTTAGGTTAGAAGAAGAGGATTAGGGAGGAGAGGAGAAGTAGGAGTAGATAAAAATCACCAAAAAATCCCCAAAATCACCAAAAAAATTAGCAAATCTCAAGTTCTATCCAAAAAAGTATAAAAACCCAAAAATTTGGCTCATTTGACACTTCACTGTATTCTGGTATCGTCTGCTAGCAGCGACCAGTATCGTGGGTTTGGTATCGTGGCTTTCAGGCTTTTAAGGCAAGGTTTTGAGCTCAAAGTGCAAGCAAGACAGTACCAAGGTAAACATTCTCACAGTTTATCTGACAAAAACATTTTAAAAGTGATACAGAGGTCTAGGAGTGAAGAGGGAAGTCAGGAGAGCAAGGGGGTACAAAAATTTTCTTAATTTTTTGCACTTTGGCTTGAGTATCGCGATTGGTTGAGGTTTGGTATCGCGATACCAAAACTCCCTTGTATCGCGACACTCGCCGAAGTATCGTATCACTTGATACCGGTCTTGGTATCGCGATACCATTTTGGTATCGTGACCCCGAGTTGGTATCGCGATCATACATTTTCAGTGGTATCGTATCGCCGGTGTTGGCATACAAAGCAACAAAGGAGTCATGCACAATACGGCAACAAGGCCAGATCATTTTTTCCCATAGATTATGTACAACCCAAGTGATTTTAATCACTACACAAACATTGTAAATCCCGTTTTTGGTAGATTAGACTCCATTTTGTGCAAGCCGAGGAGTCCTCGAGCTTGAGGAGTATTAGAAGTACCATCGTACCAAATTTCATAATTTTTAGACTTCGTTTGAGCCCTCAAATAAGCCCTGGAACCTAATTTTTAACTAGGCCGGACACTAGGTCTGGACAGGGCCAAAAGCTAGTCAAAAACTATAAAAAGAGCTAGAGAGCTCATTTTTGGGGTTAGATTGTAATTGAAACGAACTTGTAAGAGCTTTTGAAAGTAATCTAAAGAACTCCATTGATTCTCTCTCTTTGTCTTGCCGTGTGTGCGCGTGTGTGTGTATGTGTGTGCATGCTTGTGTGCTTCTCACTCACGCACTTGTGCCGCCTCTTGCTCGAGGTCTTCATACCATCCTCACGTCTTCCCGGATTGACATTAAAGGAGGTGCTACTCATCACTGAGCTACACCAAATTTTGGCGCCGTTGCCGGGGATCGAGCTTTGAGGACGAGCGTGTGATGGTAAGACGTAGAGTTGACGCGTTGGAGTTGTAAGTATTTTCTTCACTCTCATCGATTTTCTTTTACTTTCTTCACCATCATCATCATCACCATCTCCCACGTCCATCTCCATCATCGCGAAAATTTCAGTTTTGACTATATCCCCATCTCCACCTCATTTCCCTCATTTCACTTGTGAGAGAGAGCGAGAGAGCGAACTTGCATGTGCTGTTTTTGCTTGTTTTCTGAGCTATTTTGCAGGTTTTTGCTGTACCATCATCCCCAGCAGTGTGCGCAGGTACGACAGGCTCTGCACAGGTCCCGGGACGACAATCTCTGTCTATCGCGACATACAGAAAATCTTAACATTTTGTGAATGCATGTTTATCATTGTAACCTACACCTTGAGGGCACTCTAGATCACTAGAAGTTTTTCAAAAATTTGCATTTTTTCAGTCTATCGCGACAGACACCGTCTATCGCGACAGACACTGTCTATCGCGACAGACACCGTCTATCGCGACAGACAGAAACCCACGACAGACAGCGTCTATCGCGACAGACACCGTCTATCGCGACAGACAGAAATCCGCGACAGACACCGTCTATCGCGACAGACACCGTCTATCGCGACAGACAGAAATCCGCGACAGATACCGTCTATCGCGACAGACACCGTCTATCGCGACAGACAGAAATCCACGATAGACACCGTCTATCGCGACAGACAGGAATCCACGATAGACACCGTCTATCGCGACAGACACCGTCTATCGCGACAGACAGAAATCCACGATAGATACCGTCTATCGCGACAGACACCGTCTATCGCGACAGACAGAAATCCACGATAGACACCGTCTATCGCGACAGACACCGTCTATCGCGACAGACAGAATTTCACGATAGACACCGTCTATCGCGACAGACACCGTCTATCGCGACAGACAGCCCCCACGATAGATTGTGTCTATCGCGACAGACACCGTCTATTGCGATAGACAGGCATTTTCGGCAAAAAATTAAGGAGTGAATTTTTGGAAATTTAGGCTAAATTTTGGGCATATTTGCACTTTCATGTACTCATCTACTTACGAAGGCCTTAGAAAATGCATTAAAACCCCCGAAAGGTTCTGTTTGTCTAGTTAACCCCCTAAACCCTGAACGGTCATAACTTTTTCATACAAAATCCATTTTCTGAGCTCTAGGGCTTGTCGGAAAGCTCGTGACATATACTACACGCCCTCAACTGTTTTTTATAAGAATAACGCGTTGATTTTCAAATAGGATATTTGGAAGTTGACACACTGAGGGGTAGGAACACCAAGGGAGCTCTAGAGTAAATTTCTAACAATGCAAAAGGGGGAACAAGGGTCATTAAAAAAATGTCTGAAATAAATTGTCTGTCAATTGAAAGATCTACTTGGAGCTAATCTTGGGATTTATGCAGGCCTATTGAGAAGCGACTGAGAGTATCCAAGCAACGGTGTGGCACACGCTTGAGAATCAACTTCTCGAGCACTAAAGAGCAAGGTTCGGCAAGAAAGGTTGGAATATTCTCAACTCCTCTTTGTCAATTCCTAGCTTAGGCTAAGAGCGATTAGAAGTAGGAGCAAGTCAGGGCGACGATAGGCCACTATCAAGTTGAAGACTACTTAAAAACTCAAGTTCAAGCTAAAAACTTAATCTCTGTACTGTCGACAACATAAAGGAAAGAACCTAACGTGGAACGATCAACCTGAAAGTACGGAGAACATTCAAGTATTCCTGACGACGTAATAACAGATAAGACTTTAAACACGAGGAATAACTAAAAAGAATCAAGTGACTGGTACCAATTGAGCGGCAACGAGGTTGTACTCTGGAAAAAATTTGGGGCTAATCAGATAGGCATATGAACCTTAGATCAGGACGACACCTAGTAAGAGAGAGACAAAGCCTTAGATCTTCAGAGGCTAGTGTCAACCACACTGCTAGGTCCTGGGCCCAGCAGTTGAGTCACCACTCTCATTACCCTAGCTCGGATACCAGTGAATCAGGGATGTCTCAAGGCATGGATAGACCTACGGGAAGTTCAGGTATGCCTTACTTGTACAGGGTGGAAGGCCCTTACAAAACACAGTTGGAATACCTTAGGACCAACCGATTAGGTGCGAGCATCTATGAGGACGGCCTAGGAAGATCTGTGGTCCAGATTAAAAACCCTGACCAATCCATAGGACTAGAGCACCCAGCTGTCAAGTTTGAAAACGGTGCATACCTGGACAAGGAAGGAACCATATACGTAGTCACCAGTCATCCAGATAGGACAGATGAATTTGGAAATGTAATCTCAGAAGCGGACTTAGGTGACTTGGAACAAGGAAACATGGGTGCGGAACCTAGAACCCCTCGAGGTAAATCCGTTCTCACTAGGATTATCACGCCTGAGTGGGTCCCCCAAGATAACAAGTGCATAGATTTGCTTCTCAATCGAGAAACGGACGAAGCCTTTTGGAGGTATAAACCAGATCACCCAATTGATATAGGAACAATCAGGATCTATGAGTTTAAGGAGCCGGATAGCCCAGGCAGAGTGACCTACCTAGATCATGCTTCAGAACGAATCTTTGTGGTGACAGAAAATGATAGGCATGCCTACACTTGGAAGGGTGAATTTATCTTCCCCCAACCAAGATCAAATGTATCCTATGGTCAACCTGGAGCTGGAACTTCCCAAGCTCATGGTACGCAAAGAGATAGAAGTAGGGATAGACCAGAAGTAAGTTTCGCCAACCCCGTGGGCAGAGAAAGAACGAGAACAGAGACGAATAGGGTAGAACCTGAGATGCATAGAGCCCACAGGAACCAAAGAAATGTAGATGGATTCCCTCTGCCGAGGCCTAGAGAGCACACAAGAACTTTGAGACCCACCCAGCTAGTTAAGTCCATGAAGAATTACTTTGATGGCACAGGAGATCCCTATGATCATGTGGCGGAGTTCAAACAAGTCCTGAGGGCTGAACAAGTGGAAGATCTGTTCACGCAGTACAATGCCTTCGGTCTAACCCTTAGGAACACAGCACTTACATGGTTTCAGCCATTAGATGAGCGTCAGTTCAGGAGCATAGACCAACTCCTTGAGGCATTTATCGTAGAGTTCTCTAAGAGCGGCATAAGACACAATACCTCCTCATTGATTCACAGCTTCAAACAGACCCCCCAAGAGACTGTCAGATTGGCCGGAAGAAGATTTAGACAATATCTTGAAAGGTGCCCTATTTCGGAGCTACCCACATCTGCTAAACAAGTAGCCTTATTCCTTGACGGATTGCTGAGTCCAAAATTGAGATCCTACGTGTATCTGAAAGACCCTAGGACTATAGAAGAGTGTGTACGTATGTGCATTGACATTGAAGATAACCTAGGAGAAGAGCTAGAGCTGTCCAAAATTTACAAAGATTCAGATAGTGCATCTAGTCACTCTTCCACGCAATCCACATCAATTGAAGAACTTGCCGAAAAAGTAGCTCAGAAACTAGGTGTAACTAGCAAACAAATCCCAAGGTTTGCCCCTGTGAAAAGGTGCTATACATGCGGTGGTGACCATATGGCGAACGTCTGTCCCATTATGGCTCAACCCCAAGTAAACCCTAGTAGCCAGTACTGCACCATAGAACGGAGATACACCAATCACACCGCACAAGACTGCCCATACAACAAGCAGGCAGTTAGGCAACCCTATCCGCAACCCTACCAACAAGGCAGATACCAGAACCAGTATCCTCCACAACCATATGGCAGGCCACAACAACATTTCCAACCTCAATATCAAAACCAACAAAGGCCTCAGCCTGTGCTAGCACAACAACCCCCAGCCCCAGCCAATGTGATTCCGGTAAAGTACACTGCTGCAGAAGAGAACCTGAATAGAGCCTTAGTCCCAGTAACATCCTTGCTTTCTGAAAGTGACCCGGGTGACCATAGCTTTGATTCTACACATGTTGATAGCCCCCAGGCCTACTACATGCAGTCTCCTGAGCATGGTGAGTCCTATTATAGCGAAGAGACAAACGAACCGAGTTGGGAATCAGACTACACGAACGTCATGTATGCAAACCCCAATCCTAGGCCTCAATCTAGGCAAGTAAGACCTCCATTCCCAAGAGGGCCGTGCTACAGATGCCAAGGTGATCACCTCATTCGTGATTGTCCCTTACCTCCGCCTACACAAACTCAGTCCGTGACTATCCAAGGCTTTTGCCAAGACTGCGGAAAAGAGCATCTCTTATGAGATTGCCCTAAGAACCCCAATAGCATGCCAAAAATCACCCCTATCAACGTTGTTGGGTTAGTGGTAGACTCCTCAGGAAGTGTCACTTCCACTGCACCAGTACAGGTAGTCACTAGGGCTCAGGCATTGCAACAAAACCAAGGGGTAGGCCAGGAAAAGACCCCAGATGCTAGCGATACGGAGAGCCAAAATAAAAAGAGAACGAGAGCTTGGAAAGATAGCCGCGAACGCATGAAAAGGCAATGGGCAAAGAAGATGAGTGAACTTGAGGAAAGTCTACGAGAAACCAAGGCTAAAATCATAGAGATCACATCTCAACCGCACTCTCACACATTCCCACCGCTACCATCCCCATCACCCTCCATCCCTTCACCCTCTAAGACAGCCCACGTAACCCACCCACCACCCCAAACAGGATCGGTATTAGCTGATCCCACTCCCGAAGACATAGACATGATGCTTAAAGCATATCAGGCCAGAATCCAAGAAGGGCCAAACGTCACGGATCATGACAAGTGCTATCCTAGAGCTGACCTAGAGATAGAAAGAACCAAACTATGCGCGAAAATGGTCGCATTGGCTCAGACTATGTTTGAAGCCAGTCGCCTTTTCAATTACTCAGGCTCAGCCAAAACGCAATTACACCTGGATGGATTCCTAGAGAAGTTAGAGAGGATAATTGCAAGATCTGACAAGGAAGAAAAAAATCAAGACCAAGAAAAAGCAAGCAAAAACAGGAATCATGCCCAATCAGAAGTGTATGTGGCCAATGCCCCTAAACCGGACAACTTCCCCTCCTTAGAAAGAATAGAGAGGCCAATAGCACAGCCAGAAAAGGAACCTACCCCTCAAAGAAAGGAAAGGGCAAGAGAACGGGTAAGCCAGCCTCTTCAGGAAGCCCATGGGCCTCCTCAAGAAGCTTATCTTCCCCCCCAAAAGGCAGATGAGCCTCCCTCGAAAGCTCAAGTACCTCCACAGGTTGCCTACATTCCTTCTCAGGGGATGTGTGAGCCTGTTCGGAAAAGTAATAGAATAAGTAATCCTCCCCAAGAAGCTTGTGCTCCAGCCATTTGCGAGAACGAGGAGAGAGTCAACAATAGAATCAGCCCTCCTTCACAGGTTGCTTATGCGCCCAATTCTACGGAGCCAGACACTTCTTCTTCTATGAATCGGTTTGCACCAGACTTCCTACGAGAGATTCAAGAAGACAAATGGGATAACGAAAGCGAGGTCGCCCCTCCTTTTGAACTTGTGGACGATGCACACGACCAATTCCCACAAGACATCCCATCTATTTACGGGGAGCATGAGAGTGTTCAGTCTCACGAGAGATTAGACTTTGAGTCGAATTCCATACAAGAGCTACCCCACTTCACAGGCCCATGGGAAGCAAAGTCCACATGTATGAGAGCACCCACAGTCATGGTAAGGAACGACGACTCAGTCATTCCTAGGAACACAGAGGTAGTGAAGAACACTAATGTGCAGTGTAATCTCAAGTTAGAAGAGCTACTCAAGGTTAGACCTGAATTATGGAAACATGTAGCCAAACAAGTACCAGAGATAGCAAAACATCGTTCCCAGGTAGGATCCCATAGGACAGTGCCAGAAATTCCCTTGGATAAGATAGGGGATATGTGTGAAGGCGAAGAAGGGAACACCTATCTTCCCATCACCTACCAAGAGTACACCACCAAGGCAATTTTAGACTCAGGTGCAGGAGTTGCAATTGCCACTACTTCCCTTTGGAAGCGTTGGGGCAAGCCAGCACTCAGGCCAACAAGAATGAAATTGCAAATGGCAGATGGTCACATAGAGAGACCCCTAGGATTGCTAGAAGGAATAACTCTCACCACTTGTGGTGTCGAGTTTGAACATACCTTTGCCATATGTGACTTCAGCAAGAATCATGCCTATGAGATGATTTTGGGAAGACCATTCATGCGACAGTTGCAAGTGGTACAGGATTGGGGGACCAATTCTTTGTACCTGCAGCACTTAGGTGTTACAACCAAAGTCAATCTCAAGGATTATTCTCATAGAGATGTCCCACCTATCCAATGGAATCCCATCCATAGAGCCAAAGATGATACAGAATCGGTGCATTCCATAGGATCTGGATCCTCATGGATGCATGAAGATACTCACTTATGGATGTGCAAGGTAGCAGTTGAAGAAGAGAAGAGAGAGAAAGCCAGAGAGGTAGGTGCGAAAGAAACCCATAGATCAATCCAAGACCCAGCCTATGCACCTGTAGTTTTTCCAGACGAAGAATTTGAACCTCACGGTTGGGCAGAAATCTTAGCAACAATGGACGTAGCCATCAACGAAGAACAATGGACACCTCACTGTGATGAGGATGGTTATGATATTTCAGTCTTCTCCATAGAGCCAATCATGGGAGAGGCAGTTCTAGAAGAATGCGAACCTAGCCCTGATGCATTTGAGGATGCAAGTGACTCCGATCTAGAGTCAATCATTATGGACCCACCATTTGCATCAGATGAAGAATACTTCCATGAAGTAGAATTTCAACCCCAGAGGCATGGAGAGGTTACAACTAATGTAAGATTAACAACACATGTGACCCCGAAGGAAGAAGGAAAGAAACGAAAAAAGAGAGAAGCCTCACCAGAAGAGGAAGAATCTTTGTTTGAGGTCCCCGGAAATTTTAAGAAGTATGAGATAGATGACAGGAGAGTCATGATAAGAATGCCTAAACGAGGGGCACAATCAAGAGAGGCCTATGATAACAAAGAAACTACCAAGAAAATCGTAGTGGCCCTAGAAGAAGGAGAGGAGAGATGCACGTATATAGGCCATGACCTGACAGAAGAAGAAGAGCACGAATTGATTGCCTTGCTAAGAGAATACAGAGATGTATTCGCTTGGAGTTACAAGGATTTGAAAGGGGTTGACCCGGACATATGCTCGCACACCATCCCCATGACCTCAGATGCCAAACCCTCTAAGCAAAAGCCTTATACGTATAATGATAATTATGCTGCTAAGATCAAGGAGGAGATAGATAGACTGGTCGAAGCTGGATTTATCTATGAAATTGAGCACACTGAATGGGTATCCCCCATCGTAGTGGTGCCCAAGAAGAATGGCAAGCTGCGTGTGTGCATTAACTTGAAAAAGGTTAATGCCGCCACAATTCGAGATAACTATCCGCTTCCCATAACAGAGCATCTCTTAGAAAGAGTGGCAGGCAAGGAAGTGTACAGCTTCCTTGATGGATTTTCGGGCTACAATCAAGTAGCCATAGCTCCAGAGGATCAGCATAAGACAGCCTTTGCCACAGAATGGGGCATTTTTGCTTTTAGAGTAATGCCATTTGGGCTTACCAATGCACCAGCCACCTTCCAGAGGCTGATGTGCCATGTGTTTAAGGAGTTCCTGAGGAAGAGTTTAGAAGTCTATGTTGATGATCTTTGTGCTCATTCCAATGTTAGACAAACTCATATTCCTGAACTCAGACAAATCTTTGACAAATGTAGAGAATATCAAGTCTGCCTGAACCCAGAAAAGTGCGTTTTTATGGTCAGGCAAGGCAAGATTCTAGGACACATAGTGTCAAAGAATGGCATATCTACAGACGAAGAAAAAGTGAGAGCCATAGCAGAGCTACCGAGGCCAAAGAATGTCAAGGAAGTACAAGCTTTCATGGGGCATTGTGGTTATTATCGACGATTTATACACATGTATGCTGTCATTGCAAAGCCCATGTACGGACTTCTGACTAACTTTGAGTGGACGGATGAATGTGAGAATTCCTTCCAAGAACTTAAACGAAGATTATGTTCAGCACCAATCTTGACCACACCAGATTGGAATAAGCCATTCCATGTTCATGTTGATGCATCCAATTATGCTATTGGATGTGTGCTTGCACAACCTACTGGTGAAGGTAATATGGATCTTCCAATTGCCTATGCCAGTAGACAATTGAATGCGGCTGAACGGAATTACACCACTATAGAGCGCGAAGGATTAGGCATGGTATATGCAGTCAAGAAATTTAGGCACTATTTGCTTGCAAATAAGTTTAAATTTTTTACTGATCATCAGGCATTGTTATATCTCGTAAACAAGCCATGCAATACAGGGAGATTAGTGAGGTGGTTTCTCTTGCTAATGGAATATGACTTTGAGGTTGTGGTAAGAAAAGGTAGGACTCACTTGAGAGCAGATCATCTCTCTAGGCTCACATCGGGAGAAGCCCCACAAGGAGTGTCAGATGACCTTCCTGATGCTTACTTGTTTAATTTGGAAGTTATACCGCAGTGGGCTAAGCCATTGGTACCAGTATTGACATATGGGCCTAACCATCCAGTGGTAAACACACGGAATAGAGAGATCGTAAAAGCCCAAAAGTACCATATCATGGCAGGAAGCATGTACAAGCACACAGATCAAGGGATCTTGGCTTGTTGCGTAGAAGAGGATGAGTACGCTAAATGGTTGCAATTAGCACATGTAGGTGCGTTAGAGCAACACCATTCAAAGCAACGAACTTTACAGACTCTAAAGAGATTCGGAGTGCACTGGCCAACTATGGAAGCGGATGTCCAAAAGTTGTGCAAGGAATGCCCAATCTGTTGCACTAAACCACCAGTGGAACATGCCACTCTTTATCAAGTATCCATTGTGCCAGATTGGAGTGAACCTCTAGTATCATTCTTGAGAACAAACACATTCCCTCCAGACATGACTCTAGCTAGGAAAAGGAGCTTAGAACAAGAAGCTTTGGATTACTCACTCATAGGTGATAATCTATATAAGCGCGGTAAAGATGGTTACCTGAGGTTATGTGTCCATGAAAGTGAATATCTCAAAATCTTGGAGACTGCTCACCAAGGTGTAGCAGGAGGACACTTTGGACCAGATCGGGTAATCAAGGCAATATTGTTTGCGGGCTTCTGGTGGCCTACCCTTCACATGGATGCACATACCTATGTGAAACGGTGTGATGTCTGTCAAAGGACTCAGTATCCTATACGCAAAGATGAGATGCCACTGAAACCTATGATGAGTGGACGTGCATTCTCTAAGTGGGGAATAGACTTCGTAGGTCCTATTAATCCCCCAGCTAAGGGTTCTCATGCGGAATACATCATTGTGGCAACAGATTATCTCACCAAGTGGGTAGAGGTAAAAGCTACAACCAAGAACGATGCTCAAACAACTGCCAAATTCTTGTTTGAGAATGTATTCACGAGATATGGACTACCTATAGAGCTTGTAAGTGATAGAGGCACTCATTTCTTGAACGAAGTGATTGAGAATCTACTCCACGAATTCTTGGTAATACACAAGAAGTCTGCCCCTTATCACCCTCAAGCTAATGGACAAGCTGAGAGCACTAATAAGATTTTATGCAATGTACTGACAAAGTTAGTGAACACTAAACGCTCTGAATGGGACAAACAGCTACACCATGCTGTTTGGGCATACCGAGTTGCCTACAAAACGGTACTCCAAGCCACCCCCTTTCAGATGGTATTTGGCCAAAACGCTGTGTTACCCTTGGACTTCCTGATCCCTACATTGAGAGTAGCACGAGAGCACGAATGGACAGGTCATGAGCTCTCCTCTAGGATCTTTGACCTTGAACGATTAGGAGAAACAAGACTGAGAGCCGCTGCAGGAATATATGCAGCCAAGAAGAGACAGAAGGCATACTTTGATGCCCACGTAAAGGATAAGGGTTTGAAAGCAGGAGATCTAGTTTTAGTCTATACACTGAAACAACACGCAAGGAAGCTAGAAAAGAGAGGCTACGGACCAATGATCATCAATAGGATCTCCACGAGTGGAGCAGTACAATTAGCCACATTAGAGGGTGATGTTCTCCCAAATTATATTAGCGGTTGCAGAGTCAAGTTGTATCAGGAACCCCTCACGGAGGAAATGCTCAGTCGACTCAACACTGCTAAGAAACGCAAAGAGGAAGAAAAGCGAGTTCGAGAAGAGGCTCAAGCTGAAGCTTTAGAACGCATCAGAAGGATGAAATTACGAAGGCAAGGTAGAGATCAGCCTGGAGCGAATGACTATGCAGACCATGGATTTCCTATGGCCATGTGTGAAGTCGCAGGAACAAGCTCGCATAGGATAATTGATAGACGTCCTTTCGTAACCTTAGATATAGGACACGGAAAGAGTGCAAGGACCGTAAGAGCCTTGATTGACTCAGGTGCAGCCACTAGTGCTGTTAAATTGTCTTACTGCCAAGAATTACAATTGACTGTCAATCCTGTGGAAGCATATCTTATAGGATTGGGAGGAGTGGAAACCCCTTGCATGGGCGAGGTGGAACTTCCCCTCTACATTCACGATGAGGCAATGACCGTTAAAGTACTAGTGTGTCAAGATGAGGATCTCACTGAACCTCTCGTCTTGGGTCAGGATTGGATCTATGACCAAGCAGTCAATCTAAACCTAAGAAGTGGACTTCTCCAGGTTTGGCTCAATCATAGTCGAGTCACAGTAGAATTAGACAATGGAGCACTCAAGGAGCTAGGAAAGGCACCGACTCCTGGTCCTTCCAGGGGTACACATGAAGATGACCATGCTGTTCTTGTTCAAAACCCTGTGTTGCAGAGGAATGATATTTGCAAAAAAGGAGTCAGGGATGCAACGGAACTCCCTTCTTTTCCAAAGGCCAGAAGGAGGCAGCAACCAAAGGCGGATCACAAGCAGAAGAAGCAGAGTACTACCTATGTCCGAGATCAAAAATACCTGCGCAGCAGAATGTCCCAGAAAATAAACCAGGTGTGGGTGCGGAAAGGCGAACGACCGGGCGCACCACCGTCAACTACACGGGCAAAGCCTCTTATTAGTAACCAACAACACGACGCTAATAAGAAGTCTGTCAGAAATTCTTCTGCTAAAGTAAAATCTATTTGGGTGCCCAAGAACTCAATGAAGGCAAGCCCACAATCTAGACAAATTTGGGTGCCTAAGGCTTGCTTGAGGGCACAAGTAGTTACGCCAAGGCCACGACCTATGCAGCATAACCCTTCTACGAGTACAACCAGAATTCCCTCGTGCTCAACACTTAGGAACACACCAAGACCCATGAGCATGCATGTAATCACTTATAAGTGGGTCCCTAAAAGGCCCCATTCCCAAACAGCGACACCGACACAGCTCTCTGGAGTCTCTACGAAACCGAAAGCAAAGCCCATCCACTGCATTTGGCAGTCTAAGATCTGTAATAAACCCCCGACCCCGATTTGTAAATTCACCCCACTTACTAACGGCATTAGTCTCCTAGGAATACACAAACGTTAACTACACTCACTGTCTTCGTGCACTTACTAACCACTAACTCACCATCTACCTCATGTTAATGTTGTAACGGGGACAGCAACGGATTTATTCTGTCCATTACGATGTTAACACATGCTTCTATATTCTCACAGAATCAGAAGGCAAGCAGTAAAATGGCAGAAGCTACAGGTTCGGGCTCACAAGTAGGGATACTTACTGCAGGAATTGATGTGGATAGCCTACCCGTGGATGTGCCCCCTACTGAACGACCAGTGGAGATGCAACACCTTCAGCAACTCCCGGTGCCAGACCCACCTACAGGAATCACGGAAAGAGTCCATGCCAACTCTCATTGGTTCAATGGCATGCCCGGTCCATTAGGAGAGGCTAAGTATATCTGGGAGTCTAAATGCGAGTATGACAGATCATGGGTGCGTTTCCAATTTTTCTCCAAGGAGTTCGAGACTTTACAGAACACTGAAGACCTCCAGATCATATGGCAACGAGCAGGGTTGGCGGAATATTTTGAAGCCCCACTACCTAAACCCGACCTCCTCCGATGTTACTATCTGGTCTCTACATTACAAGCTCATGAAGATAAGGACCAACCCGGATCATTTGTTCTCCCCTCATTGCTGGGCAACAACGAGTTGAAGAGGTTTGAACTTACTGTGGAGCTAGTGAGTGATGCTTTAAAGATGCATGGCACGCATGTACCCTCAGAAAAGGATGCTCTCGTTCCCAACAACATGAAGGACAGGAAAGTAGTGAAGCTGAAAGACATGGCAGCCCTCACCCCAAATGTGTCCATCCCTCTCCGCATGTGCATGCAACATTTCGCCTTCCCCGGTCAAGACCGATTCACGCAACCACACAAGAAGATCTGGTTTGCTCTCTACTTGGCGGAAGCAGGTGCGCTACCTATTAAGCTACCAGTGTGGATTATAGATCAGTTGTATGAAGCGAACAAACGGGCATCTAGGAAATTAGTGGTGAACGGATGCTGTGCACTCACACGCATCATTTATCGATGCTTGGCATATGATGTCCCCATTGAGCGTGCCTTAACTTGGGCACAATTACAAATGTTTAAAAGGCTCAAGACATCCACACATCAGTCCAAGCGCATGAGGGGCGCGATCCCTTGTGTCCAGACAAGGGAAGTCCTGACTACTCCTGAGGCATCACCATTAAGAGAGGGCACGGTACCTCCCTTTACCATTAGGATGCCCCGGTCGGAATCCGACACTACGACACAACCTACCCCATCAGCTCCTCCTGTCACACCTGAGTTCGAATTTGCTGCCACTGGAGAGGCTGAAGGACTGGACCCCCAGGATTTCGAAGCATTCCTACAAAGCACACAATTCTCTGATGTGGAGTTTTATTCAGAGGCAGAGGAGCAGGGCACATCCTCACGAAGAAGAAGAAAGTCTACAGACGGTAGACATGTCCATTGGAGTGACACTCAAGAAAGTCAACAACACGGACACCCGGAAGAAGAAGAAGCGTATGAAGAAGAGACCACTGAAGCCCCAGCATATACAGCAGAACTCCGAAGGCTGTATCAGATTATGGAAAGAGTACGATCGCAGCAATTACTCACTGAACAGAGCAGCAGAGTACTTATGACTCAGTTGTTGGAAGAAGCGGGAGTCGACTCAGAGTACAGGGAAGGTCTCTTATTGATGGCAGAAACATATGGAGTTGTAGAAGCTGTGCGTACTGCCATTCAGAGGCCTTCAGTTCAATATGACCCACGAAGGTTCTAGACACGACCTCGCCCAGGCAAAAATATTCAAATTCCCGTTACAGTTGCAAAAGAGCCGACTACTACACCTGAAACTATCAGAACAACCTCCCAGACAGCTAGCCAACAGCACCCAGCCACCCATGAGGAGTCCACCGAACCACTACCACCTACTCCCCCACCATCACCTCCTAGAAGAGAAACAGTAGAAACCACATCGACTACTCAACCCACCGACCCCACCTTCATCTTCCGTACTCCGATCTCCAGTGCCACCCTATTCTCTACCACGGATAATCCTATCTTCGAAGACAACCCCAACACTACACAATCCGCCGAACCCCTCCTAGACCCTGCCCTAGGGCAACCATCCCCAACGCCCTCAGCCACGGGTCATCCTGACCCTAGATCCACATTCATGGGCTTCCCTGCTACCACGCAACCCTTTCAGCCCTCTTCAAATTTACGACCCCAACCCCCGATATCCCTCTCTCCATTTCTACAATCCCTCCAGGACATCTTTGCTAGGGCTTTTCAACCAGGCCCTCAACCATTCCCTGTCTTTTCAGCTCCCCACCCCACTTCACATCTATTCACCACTTCCACACACACACCACCTACCATACCAGTGTATGTGGCAGGCCCCACACTAACACCCACTCCTGAAGGGATGGACATTTCACCACCCACGGCACCTCCACCCACGGTTTCACCTCCTCCCATTCCCCCTCCACCAATTTCACCCACACACACAACTTTCGTAGGCACATCATTCACTGTCTCCCTTCCCCAATTCCCTTCCCATGCATCTTCCACGGTAAACACCCCCCACTCATCTATAGGTAATGCATTGGACACCATGTTGGCTTGTATATCAAATTTAAGAACAGATTACATTCAGCTCCAGCAACAAAATGCACGCCTGCAAGAGCACTCAGCGACACTACAGCTCCGCCTTGCGGTACTAGAAGAGGAGAACACTCGCCTCCACACACAGTTCCACACCCTCCAAGAAGCCCACAATATATTGGAGGTACAGCTACAGAACGTAGATCAGGAAGCAGTGCAGGTGGTAGAAGGTCACCTACGGACACAGCTGGAACGCAACTCAAAACTTCAGCGAAATATGGCGCTACTTAAACGCCATCTTGCGGCTGCTCAGGAAGAGAACAGACGCCTGCAATTACAAAATCAAGAGAACCTGGAAGCAGCTATTGAGAGCACACCGGGGGCACCCATCAGCCCATCCAAGTTTCAAGCAGTGACCCCCGATAATATAAAGATTATATTGGAAGATTATGCTATGTTGCTCGAAGCACATGATAAGCTATCGGAGGAGCTAGGACAACTGAAGCAGGAACACCAACAAGGCCCAACAACTGCCCCTCCAACCACCCCCTCTACAGCTTCGCTTCCCTCCGACGCAGAGGCCATAAAAGATCTCCAGCAGCAGGTAACTGAATTGCAGACACGCCTACTACAATATGAGAGGCCATCTTCCCCTCCGGAAGCTCCCACGGACGAAGAAGTTGTGCAAATTCCTGTGGAACAAACGTTTGATGAAGAATATGATCCGCAACCATTCCCAGGAGGCCAACAAACAGAAGAAGCGCAGGACACGTTCGAGGCACCACGGCCGCCATGGTTACGACAAGTGGAGGAAATAGGGACCTCGCATGAAGAGCGCACCGTAGTGCAAAATCAGGCTATGAGGGTCATAGAAGAGACTGTTTTACAATCAGATTACTTCAAGAACTTGTCATCGAGACGCCTGATTCTCTCATCGGAACTCCAGTACAGGCCATATTATATTATCTTGGCTGATTATAATGCAGAAATACAAAGAGTCACGGGTCAGATTCCTACTTTTGCGACCCAATTTCAACCCGAAGACCTTCCTCCAGAGGTGCGAAAAGGCAAGATTCGTCAACCAACATGGCGGCAGAAACTGTTAGAGACTTATCCAGAAATGCTACGCACATGGAACAACGCGCCGTTGCACCTCCTGTACAACCCATGCTACGGTCCAGTCCCCCGCCGCAGGTCGTGGAAGGCATTTAATATCAAGGTACAGAACAATGCGCAATGCAAGGAATGGCTGAACTACCCGTACATCGCGCCACCACAAGGACCACCATCGGTAGCATATATGATGGGGACCATTCGCCACTGGATGCCGCGCTTGAAGCCCATGCAAGATGTAGCAGCGCAAATGATGCTTAAAATCTTAGATATGATGCAAGTAGTGCTGAAGACCTTTAGAAATGCAGCCGCACCACAGGTACGTCTTCCGGGGTTTAGCAATGGAAATTACGACTTGGTGTATGACATGAGCACCACCCCCAGTATCCGTGTGGCTTACGCTTGGCATGCACGCATCAAGTACCTCCCCGCCTGCTACAAACAGACCTTCGAAGAAATGTTCAGATCAGGTTTCTGGGAGTACCACTCGGAGATTTTCGCACCAAAGCCGACACATCTACTTCAACTGTTTGCTTGTGAACAAGCAATGTATTCAGAGTACTACACCACCCCGCAACCAGAAACCCCCGGTGCAATAAATTGGGAGGCATTGGAAGCCGATCTAGCCAGAGGCTTAAGGATAGGAGAACATGAACTGGCCACCAATCTCATCCAATATTACATCGACCACCCGCGCGAACAAAGGTCTGTCAGGGGCGACAGACGCTAGGAAGGGGGGAGTGTTGGCATACAAAGCAACAAAGGAGTCATGCACAATACGGCAACAAGGCCAGATCATTTTTTCCCATAGATTATGTACAACCCAAGTGATTTTAATCACTACACAAACATTGTAAATCCCGTTTTTGGTAGATTAGACTCCATTTTGTGCAAGCCGAGGAGTCCTCGAGCTTGAGGAGTATTAGAAGTACCATCGTACCAAATTTCATAATTTTTAGACTTCGTTTGAGCCCTCAAATAAGCCCTGGAACCTAATTTTTAACTAGGCCGGACACTAGGTCTGGATAGGGCCAAAAGCTAGTCAAAAACTATAAAAAGAGCTAGAGAGCTCATTTTTGGGGTTAGATTGTAATTGAAACGAACTTGTAAGAGCTTTTGAAAGTAATCTAAAGAACTCCATTGATTCTCTCTCTTTGTCTTGCCGTGTGTGCGCGTGTGTGTGTATGTGTGTGCATGCTTGTGTGCTTCTCACTCACGCACTTGTGCCGCCTCTTGCTCGAGGTCTTCATACCATCCTCACGTCTTCCCGGATTGACATTAAAGGAGGTGCTACTCATCACTGAGCTACAGCCGGGTATCAATCTTAGTATCGTGATACCGTTGTGGTATCGTGTCGCTAAGTTGGTATCGCGATCGCGCTTACCATATTGGTATCGTATCGTCTCCTACCAAAGACTGTATCGCGATACCATCTTGAGATCGTATCGCCTTGGGCCTCAAGTATCGTATCGCCGACCTTGGTAAGTATCGTATCGTGTCTCTTGGCATTTGGTATCGCGACACCACTCCAATATCGTATCGCTGCTCACCTGGATAGTATCGCGATACCGTCATAAGTATCGTGTCGTCTGGGAACTGTGGTATTGTATCGAGTGAATCGTGGTATCGTATCGCCTTGAATACTTGTATCGTATCGTTGACCCCATCAGTATCGTATCGTCGAGATTTTCCGGTATCGTATCGTGAACAGCAGAGGTATCGTATCGTCTGCTTCCCAAAGTAGTATCGCGATACCATATTGGTATCGTATCGCTCCGGTGTCTGGTATCGTATCGAGGGCATAGCCTGGTATCATATCGTGGTTGTCCAGTATCGTATCGCCTAGAATTCCGGTATCGTATCGTTTGGACCTCTGGTATCGTATCGCGGGCAAAGCAGTATCGCTGAGGGTGGTATTGTCAGGAAGTGGTACCATCCAGAATTACCCTTTCTTTTTGTCAGACATCTTGAGTCATTAGGAGAGCTACCCTAGGACAAGCTCAGAGACATAGAGAGAGACTTGGGGGGGTGAATGAACTTGAGGTCAGAAAGAGTGTTAAGTAGTCGAAGAAGTGTCATATCTTCAGTAGGAAGCGCTGCCCAAGCCAGTCACCACTCCATCTACTCAGAAACCTCTAGTGATTCAGAAGAGGAGCTACACATGGCTTCGGAAGACATGCAAGGTCCAACGCCAAACAGGAATTTCATGTCCACTATAGAAGGGGATTACCGTACATCCTTACAATATGTGTCCACCAATGCCCAGGAGATCCCTATCTACCTGGATGGTTTAAACCGATCGGTGGCTAGGATGGTAACTTCCCAGAATGCCACAATTGTGCCCAGACCTGCTGTCAAGTACGAAGGAGGAGCCTATGTAGACAAGATTGGTCATATCTACATTGTGACCGAATTTCCTGAAAGGATCAACAAAAGGGGAGAGTATACGGATCCAGACAACTCCGAAAGAGCACATCCTGAAGAGTTTGTGACTACACCTAGGGGCAGGTCCCAAGTGTCACGGGTCTTGAGAGGAGATTTGATACCTCAAGATGACTACCTGTTGGAAGTCTATATGATCCACGATGCAGACCTATTACTTCAAACCGACTTACCTGTGCCAGGAAGAGAAGAAAGTCCCATGACATCTTATGAACTGAAAGACCCAGATGACGAGACTAGACTCACTTACTTGGATAAGGATCAGAGGAGATATTGGCCTGTGAGTGCCTTAGACAGGGCGAGATTGAGATACATGGGTACGCCTGTATTTCCGCCAAGAGATCAGGCAACTACTTCACAAAATCCTTTTGGAAATCAACAAGAGACGGAACATACCACATCCGGACAGACCAGCCATCGAAGTGTACCCAACCGTACTCATGTGCAGTTTGCAACTCAAGGAGTGCACACACACAATCAGGCCCACGCAAGGATAGGGAACCATTACCGACCACCGGTCAGACCACGACCACCTGTAGGAGGACAGCAAGGAATGCCTCCAATTCGGCCAGCTGTCCCAGGCTTTCCTGTAATGCCCAGACTGCCTGAACCAATGAGAAGATTGAGACCAATCCAAGTAGCTAAATGTGTGAGAAACCATTACGATGGATTAGGGGAGCCATATGATCACATTGCAGAGTTTAAACAAGTGCTAAGAGCGGAGCAAGTTGAGGACTTCTTTGTGCAGTATGAGTCTTTTGGGCTCACCCTCACAGGGACAGCTCTAACTTGGTTCCAACCTTTAGATCCCAATCAATTTGGAGACATGGAACAATTCTTTCAGGAATTCATTGGAGAATTTACAAAGAGAGGGATTAAACACAATTCTGCATCTTTAATCCATAGCTTCAAACAAAACCCTAATGAAACTGTGAAAACTGCTGCACGAAGATTCAATCAATATGTGGATAGATGCCCAACAGCAGAGAGACCCACTCAACAAAAGATGATTTCATTATTTTTAGATGGGCTCACTAACGGAACCCTAAGAACCCTAGTGTATGTGAAAAGGCTACAAACCTTAAGTGAGTGCCTTCAAGAGTGCATAGACTTGGAAGATAACCTTGCCGAGGACCTCAAAGGTACAACCGACCTCACTAAATCGGAAGACTCAAGAAGCACTGTCACGTCCAACACTAGTAACATGGAAGAACTAGCTGAACTGTTAGCAAAAAAACTGGGAGTACAAGGACAAAGAGCTTACCCAAATATAGCTCAAAGAGTGCCTATGTTACGGAGATGTAACTTGTGTGGAGGTGAGCATCCCACACACTTATGCACAAGAGGAGGGACCGGTGCACAACCTGCGTATCCATACTACAGACCGCAACAACAAGGAACTTCTTCATACTGCCACATCGAGCAAAAATATACCAATCACACAACTGAAAACTGTCCCTTCAATAGGCAAGCACGGCCTATCCAACCACCTCAATATCGACCATATGGATATCCACCTAGAGAGCCTGGTAGGGAGATGCCTAGATACAATCCTTATCCAGCACCAGCAGGAGCACCAAGACAATATGAGCAAGCACAATTCCCACCACCACAACCAGTACTGGGACCCCAGCTATCACAACCTCAACAAGTAGTACCAGTGAAGTATGCTCAACCAGAAGAAAACTTAGAGAGAACCATAGTACCAGCATCAATAATGGCCAAGGAAGAATCAACCAACCTAGGGTATGAACCTCTACCAGGAGAGTACTATCCATATGAAGTCAACATGATGGAATATGAACCAACATATGACACGGTTTATTATGGGTATGAAGGCTATGATCAGAATTATGGAGCAGAGACTGCGACTTTAATGTACACGGCCCCTAAGGCACAACAACCCATGAGACCACCCAGTAGACCACCTATACAGAGAGGACCATGCTATAGATGCGGAGGAGACCATTTCATTAGAGAATGCCCTCGGCCTTACAACCCTCCACCACCTAGAATCTGGGAAGGATATTGCAGTGATTGTGGAAAGGAACATCTTTTTAGAGATTGCCCTAAGAACCCAGCCAATCCCAAGACACTGCACCAATTAATGTAATTGAGGTCATAGAAGGATCTGGGAGTGATAAGGAGTACACCGTACCACTCAAAGCCATTACTAGAGCCCAAGAAAAACTACAAAAAGGAAAACAATCAGAAGAGAAACAGAAGAGCACTACAATGTTAGGCTCTGAAACTCAGGTAGTCGAGGATTCTGAGATCCCACAGGAAAACTCAAAAAATACCAGAATGCAAAAATGGAAAGAAAGACGGGAAAAACTCAAAGAAAAATGGGCAAGAAATAGGAGTCAAGACAGTGTGAAGCAAACAAAGGAACGGAAGGAGCACAAGGAACAAAGAAAACCTAAGGAGATCCCCGAATCACCACAAATCCAGACTAAAAAGGAGGAGCCAGGATCAATTTTTTAGCGGATCCAAAGCCAGATGATTTGGACATGTGGTTTAAAGCCTACCAGGCGAGAATCAAGATGGGCCCAAACATCGAACAACATGAAAAAATCTATCCTCAAGGGGAATTAGAAAAAGAAAGACTGACCATATGCAGAAAACTCATAGAAGTAGCACAAGCAACCCTAGAAAAGACTATCCCAAGTCTACCAGAGACCAGGATTGCACATAGTCTATATGAAGGATGCTTAAAATCCAATAGCAAGGAACCTAGGAAAGAAGATAACCAAAGCGGTCAGATAAAAACCCAAGAGGAATCAATGTCAATAATTCCAGATTTAGAGGCAGATTGGCCAAAAGATTTATGGAATAGAATACGAGAGGAGCAATGGAAGAAGAATGGAGACAATACACCTCCTTTTGAGGAAATAGATGTGGAAGATTGTCAACTTCGTCCCGACTTGGAGGAAGTATATGAAGAAGTGTCAAGACTTGACAGAGGAAGAGAGGAAACTATGAGCATTTCAACATTGCCTAACTACATGGGAGAATACGAAAGAGAGTCTATAATAATACGAGCACCCACAGTGCACGGGAAAGAAAGAGGAAACTCAGGAAAGAGTTCACACAATCTAACCGAACTTAAGAAAACAAAAGTGCAATGCAAATTGACGGTCGAAGAGCTGCTTCAACTTAAACCCCATCTATGGAGACAGCTAGCAGATCAATTGGAACCACCACCAGAAAAAGGGGAAACGAAAGGAAAGGGAAAAGAAAACCAATCTGCAATACAAATTCCCGTTGATAAAGTGGGAGAATTTAGCGAAGGAGATGAAGGTAATACATGCTTACCTATCACCTACAATGGGTACATGACCAAGGCCATTCTGGACACGGGAGCCGGGGTAGGGATTGCCACCAAAGAGATATGGGAAAAATGGGGAAAACCTGCCTTACGACCCACACGCATGAAACTCCAATTAGCAGACGGTCACGTAGAAAAACCCTTAGGAATATTGGAGAGGATCAAATTAACCACTTGTGGAGTAGAATTTGAACACACACTAGCCATCTGTAAATTCGAGAAAGCAAACCACTACGAGATGATACTAGGATGACCCTTCATGAGACAAATGCGGGTAGTGCAAGATTGGGGCAGAGATTCATTATATCTACAACATCAAGGAAATACCACCAAAATAAATTTGCACACATTCTCTTATCGAGATGTCCCTCCATTACAATGGAATCCAGTCCACAAAGAAGAAGATGACCTATCCATTCACAGTGTTGGATCGAGTGATCAATCTTGGATGCATGAGGATGCCCAGCTATGGATGTGTAAGGAAGCCAAGAGAGAAGAGAGCAAAAGGCAACAATGGCCTATAGGGCACCTTAACTATCGAACAGTAGAGGACCCCACTTACATGCCTCAAATTTTTCCTGATGAGATTTTTGAGCCACATGGATGGATGGAAATTTTGGCAACTCTAGACGTATGTGTAAACGAGGAAGTGTTAACAATGAATGAATGCATAGATGAAGAAGGCTATGATGTGAACTTCTATATGGTTGTTCTTCAAGAAGTAGAAGAAGGGGAAATCCTGGAAAAAGAATGGAAAGAGGAATATGAAAGCATAGAAATGGAACCTGAGTTCGACTCCGAAGAAAGCCACCTAAACATTATTCAAAGCAAGAAGGGACCGGAACCGACAAAGATCTTAGCAATTGAAACTGACACGGCAATACTCAGGCAAGAGGAGGATAGAAGTAAAGTAGAGCCGGACCCAGATCTCTTTGAAGTTCCTGAACACTTTAAAAAATACGAAGTAGAGGAAAGAAAAGTAGCTATTCAAATGCCTAGACGAGAGGCACGAGACGGAGAAGCGTATGACAAGGAGCAAACGAAAAAAATTGTTGTAACCGTTGAAGAGGGAGAAGAAAGATGCACGTATATTGGTAAAGATGTATTTGAAGAAGAGGAAGAGGAACTCATATACCTTATCCGGGAGTACCGAGATGTATTCGCATGGACCTATAAGGATCTCAAAGGGGTAGAACCCACTATTTGTTCCCATCGAATACCAATGACAGCAGATGCAAAACCCTCCAAACAACGTCCTTATACATACAATGAAGTCTACGCAGCAAAGATTAAGGAAGAAATAGACAAACTACTAGCAACAGGATTCATATATGAGATAGAACATACCGAGTGGGTATCACCACTAGTAGTAGTGCCTAAGAAGAACGGAAAACTGAGAGTATTAAATGGTCTTAAGCCCACGGAAAAAAATGGTTTTACGAGACTTTATTCGGTTTAAATCCCTCTGAATCGGTCTACTTGGATTACTTAGAGCCAACAATTATCTCTTGATTGACACTCCATTGGCCTATGCCCTAGCTTTCAAATCCAATTCCAAAAGGTGCTTCTACCTTGCTTAGTGTGTCCTTCTACGAGTGGAGCTTGCCCTCAAGTTCTCAAACTTTTCCCTACATGTCAGCATGTACGTGAGTAAGTTGGGTAGGTTTTCTTGATCCTATTGATTGAGATAAGTGCCCCTATCGGAGTTTACAACGAGAGGGAGATCTATGGGATTGCCATTCTATTCCAGCTACAGTGCACCCTTGCATCTAGGAGCCATGGAAAACTTGGTCGAGTCTATACTTCCAAAGAGCAACTTCCTTTTGCTCCTCCCCTCGAGCATGCACACCAAGATGCCTCCTCTTAAAGAGGAGCTCTGCTCCAGGACACCTCGATTGGAAGAACCATGCCCTCCCTGAACTCTCCAGCATGAAGAGGTCACTGGCCAACAATCCTTTCAGGCTTTTGCCATGACTGTCTTCCTCAATAAACACACCTGCTCACTTCAGAATCCTCCAGTGTCATACATGAAAGCGAAGAACCCTCAACCTCACAATTGAATAATTGATTGAAGGGAACAAAATGGGTTCCCTTTCGGATGTTCTAAATGAATAGGAACCTCTTCTAAGTCAACAATTTGCAGTTTGAGACATAGCATGTCTTGGCTCTAGATGTGGCCAGCAGTATAATCTTGCTCTCAAGATTCTACAAAATGGAAAATGGATGCAGAAGAAGTCCACAAGTTCAGCACACTAAATTCTCAAGAACCTATATCTTATTGCCACATATGAGGTTCCACTGAACATTGCCTTGTTCTTATGGGGTCATCAGTGTTCCAAAATAAAGCCACTGTCGAGTGCATACAATTATAAAGCCTTTTAACTCTTGCTGATTCCAAAACATGTCGAGCTTCATTGTGACCATTTCCATACCAGTCCTCTTTAACCCTTCCATCACATTACACAGCATTCACTAGTAATTACAATGAAAGCATCCAAATCGTAACCAGGTTCGTTTTAAGATCATTTTCCAGGAAGGGAATGAAAAGTCCTCATTCTAAACTCCAATTAAAATAAAATCCATGCAGCTCCTTCCTACTTACCCTTAAAATGCGTGAAAGAGTATAAATCCCTGGTTTTTCATGGAGTCAAGAAGGCAAAACTACTACATTTTATGCCCGACAGAGTGACATATAACTTCAACTCTCATCACTGTCGAGCATTCTCAGGTGGCAAACATATGACCTGTTTCGTCAAATTTGAATATGTACAGATCACGGACTACCAGAAACATGTCAATCCTCTTGAAGAGCTTCATCTCATCAAGGACTCTATACATACAGATGCAAAATCATCTACCAAAAAAATCATTACATCACATTTTTTTTCGTACTAAATAGTTCATTGCTTCTTGTTAAGTATAACAATCAATACAATTTAAAAGAACGCAACACCTAAGACTTTCTATATGATATTGCGTGTTACACAGAAAATGAATTGATTGTCTATGAAAGTAGAAAATAAGAAATATGCAGAGAAACATTAAAACACACAGTAAGCAATTGTTTCGCAATCAGTTTTCTATACATATTTACCAGAGCAGTTGCCACGTTGACTTCAACCTCCCAGCTATATTGCACTATATAGAAATGGATCCGAAAACCATAAATTAAGTTCTGTGGACCGCTATCAGCTGGAAGTATAGAATAAAGATGCACTTTCTGTCGTAGACATACGAGCTGCCTACACATAAATCCTCCACGTCTGCCATCGCTCTGCAACTTGACAGGCCATGCCTTTCCTCCAAGATGTGCCTTTGTTCCCTCTTCAGCTGCCTCCTCTCTGATTATCTGTTGTCCGTCCGCCAGAGCTTCAGAAGCTACGTCCTCTCTTAATCGCAGTGATTAGTGCTCCCCCTATTTTGTTGTGCGTCCTCAAATACAGTGTAACAGATTGACTATACCTTCGGGAGCTGTAGCCGAAGCTGCAGGAGCTGGTGTCACATCCATGTCTTGAGAATCTCCCATAAATGAAGCCTTCTAGCGAACGGAGTAGTGCACTGCGTAGTGCTAACAGAATGCCTTGTAATAGGAACCCCAAAACGGAACAATAGCCGTCACCAAAAATCTCCAGAAAACAGAGGAACAATGGAAGATTTACTCCCCTCTCCTGCCGCCTCTCGTTCTCCCAATCACCTTTGCAATGAACTCAAAGGATCCCACAGTCACTGAACCGACTGGTGCCCCCCCCAAACCTTTTGATAAGCAACCCCCCCCCCCCCCCCCCCCCAAATGGTTCTCCGATCATACATTCTTCATGTGTGGTCGGGCGTGCCCAATCTGCCTCCTCCAGATCTTTTTAGCCACGCGTCTCACTACTCGTCCTGTCCCCCATTATTTTCCCATGGCCTTGCTGCCGTTGTTTATTTCCCTTCCATCTGATTCAGGCAGCCAAGAGCTAATGTAGCAGCTCGATATGCCCCTTTCATCGAGTATTGACCCTCCAAGCGGGGATCCATTATTCGAAATACTCTTCTCTTGTCATTCAAGAAGGGTCTTGCCCACTCCACCAAGTTCTGCTCCCCAAATGGCCTATTTTTATCAACAGCCCTCCTCCCAGTCAAAATCTCAAGCAAAACCACACCAAAACTATACACATCACTCTTTGCAGTAAGATGCCCTGTTGCTACATATTCAGGTGCAGCATATCCATATGTGCCCATCACACGCGTGGATACATGTGTGTTGTCTCCAGTTGGCCCATCTTTTGCAAGCCCAAAGTCTGACAGTTTTGCATTGAATTGCGAATTAAGAAGTATATTTGATGTCTTGAAGTCCCTGAAGATGACTGGCCTCTCTGCCTCATGCAAGAAGGCTAGACCACGTGCTGCACCCACAGCAACCTTGATTCTTATTGCCCAAGATAGAGCCTGACCATGACTACCCCGTCTGAAAAGATGGTTTTCAAGGCTGCCACGAGGCATGAATTCATATATAAGAAGCCTGTGATCATCCTCAGCACAGAAACCTATTAGCCTAACTAGGTTTGGATGATGGAGTTGTCCGAGGAAGTGCACCTCTGCCAGCCATTCTTTATGCCCCTGAAAACCTTCAAGGTTTAGCTTCTTCACAGCTATGACAATGCCAGTTCCAGGGCGAGCAGCCATAAAGCCGTGCTCATCCACCCAGCCCTTGAAAACACAACCAAATCCACCCTTACAGGTAGCTCCAACTTCCAAGTATGGTACATGCTTTCAAGCCAGCAATCAATGTGGTCCATAATATAATATTTCTTGCTGATAGCTTATCAAAGACCTCCTTTGCTTTATCAACTAAGCCACATTTGGCATACATGTCAATCACTGCATTTCCAACAGCAGTACCAAGTTCCCGATCCCTTCTGATCATGATGGCATCATGTAGTTGCAAATACTTCCCTTCAAGCATTTGATCAGTCTTCAAATACCTGTAATCAAACATCTTCTTCTGCCAAATACAAACATATTAGTGCACCAAAACCGACCATGTATTGAGCTAACAGAGTATGTATCAACTTGAAAAAGGTGAATGCAGCAACTATACGTGATAGCTACCCATTACCCATCACGGACCATCTATTGGAGAGGGTAGCAGGAAAAGAGGTCTATAGCTTCTTGGATGGATTCTCCGGATACAATCAAGTGGCTATAGCAACTGAAGATCAGCATAAGACCGCATTCGCTACCGAATGGGGCGTGTATGCATTCAGAGTGATGCCCTTTGGACTCACTAATGCCCCAGCCACCTTCCAGAGATTGATGTGTCATGTTTTCAAGGAATTTCTGAAAAAAAGCATGGAAGTATATGTAGATGACCTGTGCACCTACTCCAATCAAAGACCCGATCACATCCCCGAGTTGAGGAAGATATTCAACAAATGTAGACAGTACAGAGTCTGTTTAAACCCAGAAAAATGTGTCTTCATGGTAAGACAAGGAAAAATTCTGGGACACAGTCTCGAGAAATGGAATATCTACGGACGAGGACAAAATAAAAGTCATCTTAGACTTACCAAGACCCAAGAATGCAAAAGAAGTACAAGCCTTTATGGGACATTGTGGATACTACCGTAGGTTCATTCACATGTATGCCATAATAGCAAAACCCTTGTATGGTCTCTTGACTCAATTTACTTGGACAGAAGAGTGCGAGAAGGCATTCACCGAGTTGAAAAAGAGACTTAGTACAGCCCCAATTCTGAAATCACCAAACTGGAGTAAGCCTTTTCATATTCATGTTGATGCTTCTAACTTTGCCATTGGATGTATCTTAGCCCAACCAGCTGATGAAGGTAAGCTGGATCATCCAATTGCTTATGCGAGTAGACAATTAAACCAAGCTGAGAGAAATTATACAACTACTGAAAGAGAAGGCTTAGGAATGGTCTATGCAGTAAAAAAATTCAGACACTACCTCTTAGCCAACAAATTCAAATTCTTCATAGATCATCAGGCTTTGTTGTACTTAGTCAATAAGCCTTGCAACACAGGGAGATTAGTACGATGGTTCTTACTACTAATGGAGTTTGACTTTGAGGTGATAGTGAAAAAAGGAAATACACATGTGAGAGCAGATCACCTTTCTAGGCTAACACACGGAGAACCACCAAATGGAGTACCCAACGACCTGCCTGATACATATTTGTTCAATCTTGAAGTATGTCCAAAGTGGGCGGAGCGACTAATTCCTATACTCACCCATGGCCCACAACACTTAATCAACAGGGATAGCAAAAAAGAAATTATGCAATCCAGGAATTTACATATCATTGCTGGAAGCTTGTACTACAAGGAACCCAATGGAGTGTTACTCAGATGTGTCGAGGAGGATGAACAAAAGCAACTAATTGAACAAGCACATGTGAACAAATGGAGAACACACCAAGGGACTTATGGAACAATACGAGAACTAAAAAGGTTAGGAGTATACTGGCCTGACTTACCAAAGAATGTTCACGACCACGTAAGAAATTGTGCAGAATGCCAAGAGATGATCCCTGAAGATCATGTGTCTATACCTTTTTCGACCATAGCGCCCAATTGGAGTAAGACTTTAGTACAATTTCTCAAAACAAAGGAGCATGAGATAGGAGCAAGTTTAGCAAGAAAGCGATCCTTAGAGGAAATGAGCAAGGATTATACACTCATGGGCAAACAATTGTTTAAACGAGGGAAAGACAACCAACTCAGATTATGTGTACACGAGGGAGAATATCTTCCCATATTAGAGATGGCACATGCAGGTGCTGCTGGAGGTCATTTCTCGGCAGATAGAACTGTCAAAATGATTCTCTTTGCAGGATTGTGGTAGCCAACTCTACATATGGATGCTGAAACATATGTACGAAGTTGTGAGACTTGTCAGAGGACTAAGTATCCAATTCAAAGAGATGACATGCCATTAAGACCTATGATATGCGTGAGAGCCTTCATGAAATGGGGTATTGACTTCATAGGACCTATCAATCCACCTGCCAAAGGATCACATGCGGAGTACATCATAGTAGCCACCGACTACTTAACCAAATGGGTAGAAGCTAAAGCCACTAAAAAGAATGATGCTCAAACTACGGCCAAATTTCTCTTCAAGCATATTTTCACACGCTTTGGACTACCGATCGAGATTGTGAGTGATCGAGGAACACACTTCCTCAATGAAGTCATTGAGTCGCTAACGAAGGACTTTTTGGTAATTCATAAAAAATCAGCCCCATACCACCCTCAAGCCAATGGACAAGCTGAAAGTTCCAACAAGGTACTGTGTACTGTATTGACAAAGATTGTCAATAATGGAAGGTCGGATTGGGACAAACAATTGCATCATGAAATTTGGGCCTTCCGAGTGGCATATAAGACGGCTATTGGAACTACACCTTTCAACTTAGTGTATGGGCAAAATGCAATTTTGCCAATCGACTTTTTAGTACCAACATTGAAAGTGGCATAGCAATATGAGTGGAACGGACATGAATTATCCCAACAACTAGACCAAATTGAGAAACTACATGAAACTAGGTTACAAGCAGTGGCAGGAATTTACGCGGCAAAAAGAAGACAAAAAGCATACTATGATGCACATATAAAGGACAAGGGACTTAAAGAAGGTGATTTAGTCTTAGTGTACACCCTAAAACAACATGCCAAGAAATTACAAAAACGCGGATATGGACCTTTGATCATAAATCGAATTTCGACTAGTGGAGCAATCAATTTAGCAACCCTAGATGGCGACATTCTTCCTAACTACATCAGTGGATGTAGAGTAAGACGGTTCATGGAACCTTTAACAGATCAAATGCTAGCACGATTGCTAGGTGCCCAAAATAGGAAGAAGGAAGAGGAGCGAATTAGAGAGGAAGCTCGACAAGAAGCATTAGAACGCATAAGGAAACGGAAAGAATGGATTAGGCAAAGAGATGAACGCTATCTACAAGGAGAAGAGCCTATCCCTATGGCTAATTACCAAGTTGATAATCATGATACAACAGGTGTGTGCAAAATGCAACCCTATCTAAACCTAGGGATTGGCAAGACCGAGTACAAATTGATAGATGCATTGATAGACTCAAGAGCAGGACTTAGTTGCATGCGGAAGAGAATAGCAAAAGATCTGCAATTAGATTTGAATCCCACAAAAGCCCGATTAATAGGAATTGGAGGTCAATCGCTAGAATGCCTTGGAGCAACAGAAGTATCCCTCCACCTAGGCAATTCCTCAATGGAACAAAGAGTTCTAGTGTGCAAGGATGAAGATTTGATAGAAGATTTCATTCTAGGACAAGACTAGATCATTGAAACTGAGGCGTGTATTCATCTAGCTCAAGGTTATATTTCGGCTAAGATAGGGCATAAGGAGATATTCAGTTTACTTGAAGGGAAACCTTGTAATCAAACGAATATACAAAGTTCACAAGAAGTTCAGAAAACGATATTAGAAAGTATCAATACGGCTCACAACTCTGATACCAAACGCATAGAAGCTGAAATTTCGATCCCCACGACGTCAGCAGTAGAGTCGGAGTCTTCCAATGCAGTTGAAGGAAAGCCAACTGTGGAGGAGACTTGCTCTCCTACACCTGCTCATAACATCAAAGGATCGAACTATTGCAAACCAACGCACAGATACTCATATCAAGGCCCACCTAAATATAAGTGGGTACGCAAGGATCAAATGCAGAATCGAGAAAAGTCAGCACCCACTCTTAAGAAGGAAACAGGAATCACCAAATCAGCTTCACAAAAGTACATACCAGAAGGATCATTGCAAATATGGATCCCTAAGCCCTTGCTTGAAGCTCAAGGATCACGAGATGAGATATGGATTCCCAAAAAGGTCATGCAAGCAGCTAAACAGGCTTTAGCGACAAAGGAAGAAGTACCGCCTCAGACAAGGAGAAAGACAACAACACCTAGGAGTCATCCGAGAAACTGGAAAAGCAATGCCAATCTTACTACGACAATGGAAGACGGAAAGGGAACACGAGAAGCTGCAAGGATCAAGGAAACAAAGCGACCTCTCTTAGTGTTCACAAACTGGGTCTAGAAACCAAAGCAACCACGAAGATCAGATGATCGAAGAGATAGAGCTTCCCATTGCACTCATGAATTTTTTAATGCACCCCAAGTAAGCATGACAGGGCCACAATACCAGGCCAAGCATTCGGCACAGGATGTACAATATCAAACTAGTGGTGCACATTCTCCAAATGAGAGTAGATCTTAGCTTCATTAAAATAGGAATGGACCTACTACGTATATAAATAAATGCTTCGGCTATACTGACTTTTATTTTTCTTCCAGCAACAAAAACCAAATTGAAAAAATGTGTGGTAAGAGATCTCCCTCATGGATTAATGAGAGACGGTGTGACGACGACAATAATCATTACAATGCACTACATCATTGTATACAGTTATGTGACGCTAATGCACTTCTCCGTACAAGTGCAGATGGCTTCCGAAGATTCTGAAGCAACCATACAAGAAGAAGTGATGGAGTTTCCACCACAAAGCATCACCAAAGCAAAAGGACACTGGTTCCGCGAGGATCAACCAGCGGGGGACTATCTGTTCCTGGCCACAATTAAAATCATGGACACAGATCACCAGTTTCCAATCATGTCCCAGGACTTCACTGTACAACACACGCTTCCTTCTGTTGAAGGAACCATGAAGAAAGCAGGCATACATAAATATTTTGAACAGCCAATCTATAAGCCTGATTTTCAAAGATGCACTCAAGTAATGAATACACTACAGCCAGCACTACATGATCCCTTGGTGCCAGAAGCAAGAGTAATGGATAAAGCAGGCGAATGGGTGATTATTCAATTCACACATGAACTTATCAAGGAAGCCTTTGGATGGGAAAAGGATGGGATCACGGTGGTGAAAGAAGAGAGTAAAGGTGCAAAGGCCCGAACCTTCACCGACATCAACCGAATAGACATAGAGGATGAGGTCAGATTGATCCACCAACACTTCTGTTTCCCGAATATGCACAGATACACGGCTCCACAAAAGATCATTGTGCAATTACTGTCTCATGCCATCAAGCAAATTGGGAATCAAATCAATTTGACTCCATATGTTCAAGAAAGATTGTTCGAAGCACATAAGCAATGGAAGAATAAAAAGTTTCTCAATGGCAGTGTGGCACTAACCATCCTGATCTACCACGCTTTAGGCATGAGGGAATATTTACAAGAGATGCCATCATCAACAGTCCTGGCTCAATATGCCAAAGTTTCCACAGTTCCTAAGAAGAAGAAAGGAGTAAATATTATGGAAGTGGTAGAAACAAGCTCTCAACCTAGGATGAGAGGCACCAAAAGACTAAGGGAAGCAAAGCTGCATGAAGAGGACACACCAAATACCAAGAGGATCCATGCACTCCCTAAAGCTACTGTTGAAAGTAGGAAAGAAATTACGGAAGCAGAACTGGCCAAGGCCCTGGAAGAGACCCATCGATATACAGAAGGACAAGTCAACTTATCGGTCCAGGGTCATCACTATCAACAGTCCCAACAAGCGACAGACACAACAAGCAAGCTCACGAAAGTTCATAGATATAGGGAGATCGGCTTGGACAACTCTAGTTCATTGTCGGAGGGCCAAGAAGAGCCGAATACTTCATTATTGGATGTAGACATTCGAAGTGAATCAAAAGATGACGGACAATGGGAGGAATTGAATGAAGTGAATTATAACGAAGAACAAAAAGACCTCAAGCAAGAGGACCACACAACACAGGTCGATCAAGGTACCAGGAGCAAGGAAGCAGAAATGGAAGGTACGCATGTTATGAAACTTAATGACACTTCCAACATTCAAATCAAGGAGGCCAGACCAGTCCGAAAAATACACTTGAAGACACAAAAGGAGGAGTTCCAGGAAGAACACAAAGAAGACGGAGAACCCTTTACTGCAATAAGGGTTGTGGCAGAACCATCCCCCATGGATGTAACATTTTAGGGAAGTGCCACTAAAGCTATTGATGTGGATAAAGATGAAGACAGACCACAAGTACAACTACAGATCCGACAACCACACAATGAAACGATCCACGTCGAAAAGGGAAAAGATGTACAAACAGGAGAAACCCCAGATATACCTAAGACATGGTTGAATGTGGATATAGCTCAGCTCAAGCCCGTAGTGCAGGACATGATCAGAACTGCCCTAGATACACAGCAACTTATGGCTGATGCTGATGAAGATTATGACCAAGCCATGCAGGACAAAATCGAACTTCAAAAGTGGGGTAAGAATCTCTCTACTGAGTTAGAGACAGTGAAAGAACAGGTAGTAGAAAAAGAAACAGAACTGAAAGAAATGAAAAACAAATACAGCATGCTAGAGACAGAGAATGAGCGATTAAAAGAACAACTCCAAGAAGTCACTAAAAAACTACAAGCAAATGAGGCTGAAAGGCACGAATGATATCAAGAAGCAAAATCCTAGAGTCTCAAATTAAAGGGTACATGGATGAAGTAGAGGGCTTAAGACAACGGAACAAAGAGCTCATGGCCGCTCTTTTAAGTGATTAGCCAGTCGCGGTGCAAGCCAAACCGGAAAGGGACATCAAGGGATTAGAGGAGAAAGTGATTATGTATGAAGATCAGCTCAAAAAGGAGCAAGACACTATTACTGAATGGGAAAGGAAATACATGGAAGATACGGCAGTTCTACGAGCTAAATGGAAAAAAGCAGAAAATCGATATCTATTACATTGTAAAGAAGACGCCGACCAGCTCGCCATTGTAGCTGAAGAAATAGAAAAAAATAAATCAACAATTTTGCAGGCTCAAGAAGAAATCAAGCAAAAGAAAGAGATGATAAAACAGCTACAGGATCAATTAGAACAAACGAGACATGAGGGGACACCAGTAGTTCCGAAGTCCGCAGAGGCTACTGTGGAGAATGAGGTACGTCCTCTCTCTCCCCCCTCATATCATTCACCAATAAGGGAGGAACACGAGGTTCACATTGAACCTAACAATCGGGAAATTGCAGATATGAGCCGACCAGAACGGGCACTACTGGTGTCCCAACTCACTGCTGAGTTTGAAGATCAGATAATAAAGATCATGAAGGACGCTCAAATAAACAATAATCAATTAGAGCAAATTTTGAAGCCCTTTAATGTACCATACGGACTACTTAAGGAACAAACTCGACATTATATAAAGTCTGCCACGAATAAAGATCCGGACCACAACCTTCAATTCAGGCATGACACTTTCACTTACACTCAAGAGGAGTTCGAGAAGGCGGATCCAATATGGTGCCGGAAGATTTTGGAGAAGAATCCAACGTTGCGGGTACAGTGGGAAGCATCACCATATGCGCTTCAAGTTAATCCATCTTTTTGTCCTGTACCCCGCAGACGATCTTGGATGCAATTTTGGGAAGGACAATGCCAAGGCAATATCAATAATCAGTGGCTCAACTACCCTTTACTACCTAGTCCGCCACATAATTACTTACCAACCGAAGAATACATGGTAAAAACGATGGAATTTTGGATTTCCAGATATTCTACAGTACCAGATTTAGCGATAAAAATGACAAATAAAATATTCAGCATGATGCTTACGGTACTCAAAGTGTTCCAACATGCAAAATATACCTTTCTGAATTTCATCGGCATTACTCAAGGATCGGAAGCACTTGTTTTTGATTTATCTACTATCCCGAGCAGACTAACTATTATGGCATATTATTCTCGTCTCATGTTTTTGCCATCAACATATATGCAGACTTTTGAAGAAGCATTCTTTACAGGCTTCTTTGAAACTGATTCCGAAATATTTGTTAAAATGACTTCCAATTTGAATGCAAGACTGGTGGCCTATGAAACAAGTTTCTTTGCTGATCATAGACAGGCGCCAGAGGACGGAGTAAAGTCTCAGCAATGGAAGGAGTTCATGCTATGTCACGCCAATCTGCTAAATCAAAGAGAGCAACAAGCCATCCAAACCTACATGCGTCGCCACAAAAAGCCTGTCAAGGACGACAGAGTTCAGGAGGAGGGACGTGTGGAAGGGGAATCAAGCAAAAAAAGAAGAAGAAGAAGATCAAAGTCAAAGACAACTCAATAAAGAATAAAACAATGATAATTGAAGACATATCTCTGCAAGAAGCCCCGCAGGGGCGCAACACCCATCTCTGCACAGAGCCCCGCAGGGGCACACACACCAAGGAAAAGCAAACAGGCTCAAAGCAATACAACAGGGTCAGATGTGTGCAACCAGGACAAATCAGAGGACCAAAAGTTACAAAGGGGTAGAGGCTGAAAAGTTGAAGAGGGTAACTAAGAATACCACATTCTTAGCTACTGGTGGCGTGCGTGGCAACCCAAATCAACAGGCAAGACGAACGCAGCAGGCTCTCGAGTAGTAGAGCTTGAATCAAGAACAGGCCATCAAAGCTGCATGTCTGTTTAACTACATACAAAACTGACCAAGGGATGCGCGTGGAGAAACGAAGCAAACAGCCGACGAAAAGCTAAAGCCTGTCAAGGGACGACAGAGACGAGGAGGGGGAGAGTGTTGCAGAGCACAAAAGAGCACAAGGCAGAGAAAATGAAGGGCCCCAAAATTTTTCCGATTTGGACACATAACTTTTGTATTATAACCATTCTTGTATATATTTTCCGTTGTAAATGCACTAGAGGAGTCCTCTAGATGCATCCCCACAGAAGATTAGAAGCTTACCCATGTAAATTAGTAGAGAAATTAGTTTTTAGTGAATAAAGTGCCGGTCTCTTATGTGAAAGGACCAAACTTAGGGCACTAGTATGTAAGTCACTTTGTGACTCTTTGTAAGTACTTTTTGCCATTGTGAAGAAGGAGCTCTGCTGAAACATCGAGTTTGCCTCTTTCATGCTGATTTTGATCTTCATTTCGCTCTTATATGTGTGTGTTATGCTTGAAATGCATGTGTAGGACTGTTGTCTACCCCTTCCCCTTGATTTGGAGCTGCTGTAGTGCGTGTGCGAGCTAGGAGGAGTTGTGGCGTGGGTGTTGGTGATTCCCGCCATTCACTGTTTTTGCCATAACTTGAAGCAGAGTGGTCAGAATCGAGTGAAACCACTGCCAGTAGATGCGTCTTGTGGAGAGCTTCGAAACGAGTACCCTATTGACCATATTCGGAGCTCTGTGCTGGGAGAAAACCTCGAAATATTGAAAACTGCTGTAAGAGGTATCGCGGCAAACACTTTCAGCATTTCAGCTAGTTGAGAGGTAGATTAGTCTTTCCTCATACATGTTAACCTAACCACTTCATTTTCCATCACGTGTGCACACGTCTTCATACACTTGGTACGTCGTTCCTTCGGATTGACAATTAGATGTGTGTTAAGTACCCACTATACGTACTTGTGTGGCAATTGAGGTACAGTCTCATTGGCACAAGTCCTCGAGTTTCTTGACTCGAGTACACAGCCTTGATTGACTCAGGTGCAGCCACTAGTGCTGTTAAATTGTCTCACTGTCAAGAGTTGAAATTAACTGTCAATCCTATAGAAGCATATCTCATAGGATTGGGAGGTGTGGAAACCCCTTGCATGGGCGAGGTGGAACTTCCCCTCTATATTCAAGACGAAGCAATGAAAGTCAAAGTACTAGTGTGTCAAGATGAGGACCTCACTGAGCCTCTTGTTTTGGGTCAGGACTGGATCTATGATCATGCAGTCAACCTAAACCTAAGAAGCGGACTTCTTCAGGTATGGGTAAATCATAGTCGAATTACAGTTGAACTGGAAAATGAGGCACTCAAGGAACTAGGTAAGGCACCAACTCCTGGTCCTTCCAGGGGTGCACATGAAGTTGACCATGCTATTCTTGTCCAAAACAATGTGATGCAGAGAGAGGACTGTCTCAACAACGGAGTCAAGGATAAGAAGGCACTCCCTTCTGTTCCAAAGGCCAGAGGGATGCAGCAACCAAAGAACACTACCTATACTGGGGGCCAAAAAAAGGAGCAAAGCAGATTGTTTCAGCCAATGAAACAAGTATGGAGGCGAAAAGGCGAACACCCTGTTCCGACCAGGCCAACCCCACGGCCAAAACCTCTTATTAGTAATCAACAACACGACACTAATAAGAAGTCCTTCATAAATTCTTCTGCGAAAGTGAAGTCTATTTGGGTACCCAAGAAGTCAATGAAGGCCAGCCCACAATCACGACAAATCTGGGTGCCTAAAGCTTGCTTGAGGGCTCAGATAGCTACACCAAGGCCAAACCCTGTACAACATGTTTCACTCACTCAAACATCTCAGGCCCAGTCTTACACATCACGCACGAACCACGTATTCTTCCATGAGCACAAGTAGAACCACTTGTAAATGGGTCCCTAAAAGCCCCATTTTTAGAGTAAATACCCCTATCACACTCTCCAGAGTCTCCACAAAGTCAAGATCAAAACCTATCCATTGCATTTGGCAACCTAAAACTTGTAATGAACCCCCGGACCCCAGTTGTAAATCCATGTCCACCTACTAACTACGTCACTCTCACACTACATCATTCCGCTTAGTTCTTAGGTCTACCCAATTCCTAACTACACACACAAGCACCGAGCACTTACTAACCCCCTAACCTCTCCCGAACCTCATGTTAATGTTGTAACGGGGACACAGTGTCATTTTTGTGTCCATTGCAATGTTAACATTTATTCATATATTCTCACAGAACTAGCTGCGGAGTTTTCAACATGGCTGAGGCGGCAGGAACTAGCTCTCAAACAGAAACGAGCCAGCAAGTGGTGGACTTAGACAGTTTACCCGTTTTGCCTGAAACAAACGAAAGACCAGAAGAATTGCAGGCCATCAAAATCATACCTATAGCGGACCCTCCCAGTGGCCATACCATGCCCGTAGGAAAAGCTTCCCACTGGTTTAATGAAGTGGCAGGACCCTTGGGAGAGGGAACATACCTATGGGAATCAGAGTTGGACTTTAATGGGAAGCAAGGCAAATACCATTTCTTTACAAGAGAATTCGAGAAGTTACAAAATGCAGAAGGTCTACGTTCGGTATGGAAGAAGGTAGGATTGGATGCATATTTCAGTGCACGGCTCCCAAAGCCTGACTTCATGCGATGCTACTATCTCATCAACACCTTGACTCCAAACAAGAACCCAAAAGGTGCAAGCTCATTTGTGATCCCATCTCTAACGAAAGGAAATGAGCTCAAGAGGTTTAGGTTATCCAACAACTTGGTGAGAGAGGCCCTAGATATGCGCGGAATGCATATTCCTACAGAGAAGGAGACCCTACTGCCTGATTACATGAAGAACTGAAGCCTCACCAAAATCAAGGACATGGTGTCCATGACGCCTAATATTGCAATACACCTTCGCATGTGCATGCAACACTTTGCTTTCCCTGCCCAAGATAGATTCACCATGCCGCCCAAAAAAATATGGTTTAGTTTGTATCTCGTAGAGACACAGAGCCTCACCATCAACTTACCCCACTGGATAATTGATTAGATACACCTAGCTCACAAACGATGGCCGCAGAAACAGGTTTTATATGGATGCTGTGCTCTGACGAGAATCATTTATAGGTGTTTGGCTTATGACATCCCTATTCAACGGGCCCTAATGTGGAATCGTGTGGAGCAGTTTAGAGGCAGGACATCCATTGGACCCCCTTCTAAGAAGATGAGAGGTACTGTCCAAGTCCCTTGTGCTCAACCACGTGGAGCCACCCTAACACCAGACGTCACCCCTCCACCCCGAAGAGTCTGACCATTCACACTCCGACTTCCAAGACGCAGCACCGATGGTCCTAACTTGATATTCCCTCCCATCCCAACCGATCTTGAATTTCTCGGTGGTGCACCTTTGGAAGAACTCACGAATGAAGACTTCGAACAATTATTACAAGATGTAGAGCTGGAGGCAGAAGAGGCACAACAAGTGGAGAATGTGCAAATGCAAGCAACAACTGCCCAAGTACCTGTCACCACAGTTGAAGTGGATGAAGAGGATGATGAAGATGAAGAACAGGAGGAAGATGAGGAGGATTATGATCAAGAGCATCAAGATGAGCAACAAGAAGTGCCAGAACTTGTAGGTGCACCTACATATACAGCTCAACTACAAAGGTTATACGACACGATCAAAGCAGTACAAGAAAGGCATCAACTCTCTCTTGTGTCAGGCCAAGCTTTGATGCAAGAAATGCTATCAGATGATGGGGTGGATCAACATTTCATTGACACCCTCAAATTAGTGTCAGAATCTTTAGAAGTTTCGGAGGCTGTCCACACTGCAGTCCGCCAGTCCGTGAGGTATGACAAACGCAGAGTCGACACATTACCACGAGCAGGTAAGACTATCAGGATGCGCGTCACAGAACAAGAGGTAACCATTGAAGCCACAGCTACCCCCACCACCACCATTGACCTCTCTGCTGAAACCTTCGTTCAGACATCACCCATCTCACCCCAGCATCCCCCATCACCACCTTCTCCACCCCCACCACCACCTCCCACCATGGAAGAAACGCCAGTCATCACCTCTACCTTCACTTATAACCCACCCTCAGTCACATCATTCTCCTTTTGAGAACCCACCTCACAAGACACCCTCTTCTCTTTCGTCACCAATCCCTTGTACACTTCAAACCTTCTATCCTCCGAACCCATAATTGGTCATCCCATAATTCCAAGTGTGGTTGGAAACCCGACACCCACAGAAGGCACCCTGTGTCTCCGAGCCTATCCCCCAATACGGGTACCTCCATTCCATGAACCTCACTTCCCATCTGGCCCCTACACCTCTTTCAACCTAACCTCACCACCCCAATACCCGTCCTTTGTGGAGCAGTTCATCTGCTCTCCAATGTTTCAGAGGCACATTTCCCCGATGTTCGCAACGACATCAATTTACACGAACACCACACTCACTTCACCTACCATACCCAACTACATGGTAGCCCCTGTACACACCACTCTGTCTGACCCAATGGACATTTCACCCACCACAACACATCTCCCCACAATTCCACCCTCTTCCCCTCCACTACCCCCCACCTCACCACTCACCACATCATTGGCACACATAGCATTCACTACCTCCCTCCCCAATCCCACCTCCCCTGCATTCCAAACTTTTCCCCTTGCATCTCATAATGTAAATAGCACATTCAATACATTACTTCAGTGTGCACATCAACTACAACAAGAATACCATCAATTGGAAGAACGCACTGCTACCCTCCAGGCAGAATCTCAGCGTCTGCAAGCTAGAGTCGACACTCTTGAAGCTGATTACCACACGCTCCTAACCGAGCATACCACCTTACAACAGGCTCACTCTGAATTGGAATCAAAGACATCGACAATAGATGATCAAGCAGTCAAGGAACTAGAAACAGTGCTCCAAGCGCAAATGATATCTAATGCTACACTCAGGCGTAATCTTGGGCTATTAAGGAAGCATATGGCAGCAGCATTGGAAGAAAACAAGCGGCTTCAACAACAAAACCAAGATAACTTTGAAGCAGCTACGGAAGGAACTGCAGGAGCAACCATTAGCCCTACCAAGTATCGAGCAGTTCCCTCAGAAGACATTCGCATCTTACTAGAGGAACATGAAAATTTCTTGGAGTCATATGAAAAGCTAGAGACTTAATGTGCAAACCTAAAGAAACAAATAGCCCGTGCCCCCACAGCTCAAATAGAGTCAATAATCTTGGAACGCTCCACAGAAGAATTAGAGACCCTCCGTAAGCAGGTGGCAGAACTCCAAGCATGCCTCTTACCATATGAAAGGCCACCCTCGCCCACTGAAGAACCATAACCTGAAACAGTAGTGGAAATCTCCTTCGATGACAGCTATGAAGAGCCGTACGAGCCGATGCCAACACCCGGTGGTCGGACTACAGAGGAAGGACAGGACACTTTAGAAATTCAAGTTCCAAATTGGGTCAAAAGGGTCGAGAAAGTGGGAAAGACACATGATGATCGCGTTGCTGTGCAAATGCAATCTCTCACAAATCTGGAAGAAACTTTCCTTCGGTCTTCTTACTTTCAGAACCTATCCCACCAACGGTTAATCACAACATCAGAGTCGCAATACATGCCTTATTTTGTCTTGCTACATGATTATAATGCAGAAGTCAAAAGACATACAGGGAAGCAGCCCACATTTGCCACTCAAAGAGGCAGTTTCAGACATAGGTAAATTGTTTGAGTCATTTCTCACAATCTACTCAAGCATTTGAAGTGATTTAACTTGGAGGAGGTGCGCAATCTCTATGCAACACATTGTACAAAGTTTTATAAAAAACTTTACATGAATGGTTAGTCAATGAGTGATTAATGTGCAGCAGAATTTTTTCTGAGAAGTGATTTTTTACAATTGATCAATTTCTTGATAGTTTGGTGATTGTCTTTTAAAATTAAGTGGATTTTGGAGTTATTCTTGATATAGAGGTGGTCTAATATCAAGGATAGCTTGTTCTTTTGGAGATTTACACTCTCCATCATATACCCCATTTCAAGAATGCACATCCTCCCATCATTGGTCTCAAAGGCATCTCATCTTTTATTATCGGATATTGTGCACATTGGCATGTGTCACATTTCTTCACATAATTATGTGCATCCATATGAAGAGTGGGCCACCAAAGTCCTGAGCATAGAATGGTCTTGATTACTCTGTCAGGCCCAAAGTGTCCACCTGCAACACCACTGTGTGCAGTTTCTAAGACTTTCAAGTATTCTGATTCATGAATGCACAGTCTTAAGTATCCATCCTTTCCTCTCCGATATAGGTTATCGCCTACTAAGGCATAGTCTTTAGCCTCTTGCTCCATGCTTCGTCTTCTTGCTAGACTAGCCTCATTCGGTAGTGTTCTTGATTTCATAAATTCTACCACTGGAGCACTCCAATATGAAATTAATGACACGTGATAAAGGGTAGCATGCTCCAATGGGGGTCTCGTTTGACACACTAGACAATTCTTGATCCATTCCTATATTTCTTTGTCCATGCTAGGCCAATATGCTCCTAAACGTTTCAAATTTTGCAATGTTCGTTGTTTAGAGTAGTGATTTCCTAGCAGTCCTTCATGGGCTTGTTGCAACCAACTGCTATGTTCATCGTCTTCGACACAACAAGCTAATACACCGTCTCTATCTTGTTTGTACATGCTTCCTGCCAATATGTGATATTTTTGTGCTTTCACAATTTCTTCCTTGTTTGTTTTTATGTTCTTATTTGCAAGTCCAAAGGTTAGGACATGTACCAGCTTATTTGCCCATTTAGGTACAACTTCTAAATTGAACAAATAAGCGACAGGTAGTTCGTCAGACACTCCTTGTGGTGACTCTCCTGAATATGCGAGAAAGGTGATCCACCCTGAGGTGGGTCCTACCTTTCCTTACAACAACTTCAAAGTCATATTCCATTAGTAAGAGGAACCACCTTACTAAGCGTCCTGTATTGAAAGGTTTATTGACCAAATATAATAAGGCTTGATGATCAGTAAAAAACTTGAACTTGTTGGCCAATAAGTAGTGTCTAAACTTTTTCATAGCATATACCATGCCTAAGCCTTCTCTCTCAGTTGTCGTATAGTTTTGTTCAGCCGCATTTAATTGCCTACTAGCATATGCTATCAGTAAATCTAGGTTTCCTTCACCTGTGGGTTGTGCTAGCACACATCCTATAGCATGATTGGATGCATCCATGGACATGGAATGGTTTATTCCAATCAGGAGTGGTTAGTATTGGTGCTGAGCACAAACGCCTCTTCAGCTCACTGAAGGAATTCTCGCATTCATCGTTCCACTCAAAATTTGTCAACAACCCATAAAGAGGTTTAGCTATGATGGCATACATGTGGATAAACCTGCAGTAATATCCATAATGGCCCATAAAGGCTTGTACCTCTTTAACATTCCTTGGCCTGGGCAACTCTGCTATGGCTCTTACCTTGTCCTCATCTATTGATATTCCATTTTTAGACCTAAGATTTTACCTTTTCGTACCATGAACGCACACTTCTCAGGGTTCAGACACACTCGATATTCTCTACACTTGTTGAAGATCTGTCTGAGCTTGGGGATGTGGTTGCTTCTTTCTTGGGAATGAGCACATAAATCATCCATATATGCTTCTAAGATCTTTTGCAAGAACTCCTTGAAGACATGACACATGAGCCTTTGGAATGTTGTAGGTGCATTGGTGAGCCCAAATGGCATCACACAAAATGCAAAGATTCCCCACTCTGTGGCAAAAGCTGTTTTGTGTTGATCTTTTGGGGCAATGACCACTTGGTTGTAACCTGAAAATCCATCAAGGAAGCTATAAACTTCCTTGCCTGCAACACGCTCCAATAAACGTTCAGTGATTGGAAGTAGATAACTATCTTTGATCATAGTGGCATTAACTTTTTTAAGGTTAATACACACTAGCATTTTTCCATTCTTCTTGGGAACCACTACAATGGGGGACACCCATTCAATATGCTCAATCTTATAGATGAATCCAGCTTCAATGAGTCTATAAATTTCTTCTTTTATTTTAGCTGCATTAGTGTCATTATATGTGTAGGGCTTCTGTTTGGTGGGTTTGGCATCGGCAGTCATGGGGATCGTATGAGAGCAAATTTTTGGATCTACTCCCTTCAAATCTCTATAGTGCCATGCAAACACATCCCTATATTCCCTTAATAGAGCTACAAGCTCTACTTCTTCTTTTGTACTTAGGTCATCTCCTATATACATACATCTCTCTTCATTTCCTTCAATGGTTACTAAATTTTTTTGGTCTTTTCTTTGTTATCACATGCTTCTCCTATGATGGTCTCTCTCTTAGGCATTTGTACCAAATTTTTCCGGTCTTCCACTTCCTATTTCTTGAAATTTTCTGGTACTTCGAACAATGATTCCTCCTCTTCTTGTTTCATTGCTTTTCGTTTCTTTTTCTTTTGACCTCCTTCACTTCATTCCTTTGAATTTATAGTTTTAATACTTTTGAGAGGTTCTTCTCTTTGGCTGAACACTCCTACATCCTCTAAATAGTGTTTTTTTGCGTTAAAGTAACTATCCATAAGAATGGACTCTAGATCATCGTCATTTTCTTCTTCTTCTATGACATCACTAGGGTCACATTCTTCCAACAAGGGCTGACACATGAACACTAAAATATCATAACCCTCCTCATCACAATGAGGTGTCCATTGTTCCTCATTGACTGCAATGTCCATGGTAGCTAAGATTTCTTCCCAACCATGAGGCTCAATTCCTCATCTAGAAATATCATCGATGTATAGGTGTTGAGGGTTCCAAGGTTCAACACAACATCCAATTAAAGGACAAATCAGGATTACCTATCTTTCCATTGGTACTAATCTTCACACACAGAGATTCCACCGAAAATCACATTTGGAAGTCCACCGAAAATTCACCGAAATGTTTTCTTTCCGGTAACTTCTACCGATACAGAATTACACAGTCACATTTTCAAATTACACCTTGTTGAAGATTGACAACTTCTTACACATTCTCAGACACACGAATTTCAATCCTCTTCTGTGCAGACAATTTGAATCTCTCTACAGACTTAGCAGAATAGAAGGTCTTGAAACAAGAACTCTTGTCTTGCATATTTTTTCGGTTTCTTTCTTTGATTATCTTAACACCACAAATACAGAATTGGAAATAGGTAGGAATTCATAGACAGAATTTGATTACATTACAAGGTTACATCATTCGCAGACTGCATAAAGATTCCTGCAGAACCTGTTTGTCGTCCTGAGAAATTCCGGTCATGAGAAACATCATCCTTTCCAGTTGTCACTCTCTCTCTTCTCGTAACTTCTCCTCCTTACGGTTGTTGCGAACTCCTTTCTTGTAACCTCTCCTTCTCTTGCGACGTGTCCTTTTTAATCTCAACATAGCCGTCTTTTTCTTTTTATTTTTATTTTATTTTTCCAGATTTCCCTGCCTTCAACACCTGGCACAGCCCGGTGGGTAATTTTGTCAAAAATTAGACTCGAATTTAACAATCCCTTGATCATATAAAATTATCTCCCGCAACTGTTTGGAAATCTGCACTTCTTCCACTTTAATCTTCCAATTCTACAAACTATCGACATCCTCCTCTGCACCATCCTGCTTTCCTTGAAAATTTGCATCAAATATGTCCACCTTTTCTTCTCTTTTCCTTTGCAACAACTGTTCCCGCAATTTTTTAATTATCTGTGTCTTCTCTTCAATCTGCTTCTCTTGCTTTGAAATTATACATACTAAATCTTTTTCATGCTTTGAAACAAAGCATGTCTGCACCTATTCATACTGAAGCTCAAACATACCGAGCCAACGATTTTGGAAAACATTCCAAATGTCCTGAACATACTTATACAGTTGCTGCTTCAATAATCCTATATCCGACCTTGTCATTAATGTAGCATCTAATTCCACATCTTCATCTTTTAATATCTGCTTTTCTAATTCCTGCAAAACTTGTAATCTCGAATGAAGAACTACCTGTTCCTTCTGCAAAGTAGCATTTAATACTGAAAAATCCATAATTTCTTTTTGAATTTGTGCTTGCACAGACTTCTGCCATTCTTCAAATTCATGCATAGACTTCTTTGTACTAGACAATTCTATCACATATTGCATCTTATCATTCTGCAATTCCTCCAACATACATACCTTCTTATCCAATGCTTCATGAAGTGTTTTAGTCTTCTCCTGCAAAGACTGATAATCATTCACATTAATAAATACTTTTTTCTGTTCTTGCCGAAACAATCTTTCCTCTTGGAAAACTAAGAAATTAGAAATTTCCTGCAACCTCTTCTTCATTCCTGGCACATCATAATCTGAAGTGTTAACATCCTTCAATATTTTTTCGCCTACTGCTTGTAATTGTTCCTCCACTCTTCTTTTTCTAGACAACTTAGAAACAGTTCCGAATGCTTTCGGATGCTCAATACCATTTGGCACCTGCAACAAAATATCTTCCTGTATCCCTGCTTCTCGTATATCAGGTTGAATGATCTGACTAATCGGTTTCATCTCTTGTGCAATATAACCGGCGCGAAGAAGATCTTCAGACGTCTCTGAAGGTCTATCCATAACCTCTTTTGCTGCTAGCTGTTCCTGCTCTCGACTCATCACTTGATGACCACGAAAATTTATCTCCTTTGGCCACACTATCTTCTGAACTTCGACTAGCTGCACGAACTCGAATAATGGGGCTAAATATGCTGATAACCAACTGTTTGTTTGCGTTTTATGCCTATCACCAACAAAGATCTCCCTATGTAGGTGATCATACACCTAATGAGCCCAACTTACTTTTCCACCTGCCTCTGCATAAGCCAAAGGTGCAAAATTCTCCCTGGACATAGAATCATATTTAATGATAAAACATTATCTTTCCAAATACCATTTTAGCTGCTCCCTTCGAACATAGCTTGCATTCTTCATCATATAGTACTGACGTCTTCCTTCTCTGGGTCCAAAGTCTTTCTTCAAAGCCTCCTTCAAACATTTTGGGATGACTACATCATCGTATATAGGCAATTGAAATAATTCTGTAACTAATTCCGATGAAAATTTTACTTGAAGTGCTAACTGACCCTTTGTTTTCCGCATTATTTCCAGCTAGCTCTTTGCATAATAATTGCATCTCAAGCGCTCCCATGGCAACGCAGCGAACTGAAATAACCCAATCCTTCGGAGCCAATTCTCATTCAGAGCAGACTGTGTATCAACTTCCACTTTAAAGTCTGTGAATGACCCCATAAGCGTGTGCACAACCTTAGTCGTTGCAGATGGCGTTGATATTTCATCTTCATCCTCCTGTAACGAACTATCACTCTCCTCCGTTGTGGTTTCTTCCTTTCGCACTACAACTTCTCTCTTTCTCATACACCCTCTCATGACTCCTGATTCAGGCACTAATACAGAAAACGCAGGAAAAAGTATTATCCTGAAAGCCATTAAGTAGAACTGAAAATATTCGTTCCACAAGTGCGAATGCTTGAACTGCCACTTACTGCAATGATGAACGTACTTACGCACGTAACACTTCATGCAACTCAATAATATTGTAGTATGGATTATCAGAAAAATCATCAACAATCGATTGCCCCACCTATCAATAACCATCTTAACAAATCTTCTACGCGTGCCAGAAGAATCATGGAACAAATCACTCATGCGTACTTCAAGAATACAAAATTGATATTTGAATTCCTCAATACTACATTTTATAATGCAAAAACTTCCACCCATACAATTCCGACAAATTGTACTTTGCAAAATAATCAGTGGTCGAATACTAGCTTTCTTTTCATATTCCCCTTGATGCCTTTGCTTCTTATAGATCTGCTGACTCGTAATACGAAGTATACTGATTTCCAGAATATTCCTTAGTTTTTACACCCTGATTCAGCAACACTTCATTATCCATCATTGGCCCTGAGCTAACTCGTAGCTCCCTGTTGAACTGCAACTGTAAACCAAGTCTCCATTGTAATCGTAAAAATTTACTTCATGTAGTTTTAGACCAACATGAGGTCAAAAAACACTGTACCACAGATAAAAATGTAGAGAAATAAACTCTTTTACTGCGATGATCACCAACATTGCTGAAGTGTTGTTCTGGATCATGAACGACTTGCACCACATTAGCAGATAACCAGTCCAAATGTGGCGGCTTCCCTTGAAATAATTTCAGCCTAAATCCATTTATTGGCTTGTCCATCCATGTGCCAAACACATCTGCCACTCGAAAAGTGCCTTGACCCAAATCTTGCACAATATGATATAGGCCCCTGTATCTCAATGTAAGCTTTCCTGGATGGGGTCCTAGCTTAGAATTATACACCATCACCCAATCGCCTTCTTTAAATAACTTAAACTTCACATTCTGATTTACCCAAGCTTGTCGCCGCCTTTGAATTACTTCCGTAATATATGCACTTATCGAGCGATCCTCCTCAATCTGTAAAAGGTATTTACTCCTGTGTTTAATCGATAACTCAAGCGACATCTTCTCTGCCGTAATCCGCAAACTAGGAACTACAAACTCCATAGGTACTACTGCCTCCAATCCATATACCAATCGGAAAGGTGTCATACCTGTTGTCACTTTAAATGTTGTTCTGAATGACCACAAAGCTGAGTCAAGAAACAAATCCCAATTTTTCTGATTTTCATGCACTAACTTTTTAAGAATACACATTAAAGTTTTATTCGTGCTTTCTGCCTGCCCATTCGCTTGAGGATGATAGGCTGTAGTCTTTTTATGCAAGATTAAATGAAGCTTTGTTAACTTTGAAATCACCTCATTCAAGAAATGAGTACCTCTGTCACTCACTAACTCAATCGGACACCCAAACCTAGTCATAATATTACGATAAAGAAATTTGGCCACACTTGCTGCCTTATTATCTTTCAATGCCACTGCTTCCACCCATTTCGTACAATAATCGGTTGCCACCAATATATATCTATTACCTCGCTGAGCGGTAGGTTTAATAGGCCCCACAAAATCCATGCCCCATTTTTGAAAAGGATCCAGTGGTAATATCGGATGATCAGTCATCCGGTCAGAGTTATTAGGTTGGCCTAACCTTTGGCAAATCACACATCCTTTGGCATACTCATGCGCATCTTTTAACACCGTCGGCCACCACAACCCAGCTTGTAATACTTTCTTTCCTGTAATATCGCCTGACAAATGACCTCCAGCTAAACCGGAATGTGCTTCCTGTAAAACAGCTGATTGTTCATAGTCTGGTACACACCTCCTGATAACCTGATCCACCCCCTTCTTGTATAATGCTCCTGCTATCACCAAATACGGCCTACTTTTAAGAGAAAACTTCCTCCTCTGATCAGGTGTAAAATACTGCGGTAATGCACCCTCTGTCAAGAAAATTAATAACTGCTCATACCACGAATCTGCCTCCACCACTTGCACCGTAAACAGCTCAGCATTCGGAAATACATCAAGTGCACTGGTGGGTGTTTCTCCTGATTCCAATCGACTAAAATAATCTGCCATCGCATGCTCTTTCCCCAGAATATGGACAATCACAAAATCAAATTCCTGTAACAAAAGCATCCACCTGGCTAATCGGCCTGTTAATATGGGCTTCTTGATTAAATAAACCAAAGCCTGATGATCCACATGAAAAACCACTTTATTGCCCAACAAATAATGTCGAAACTTGTTAAGGGCATATACCATCACCAAAGCTTCTCTTTCCGTCACCGGATAATTTCTTTCAGCCGCAGCCAATATCCTACTAGCATAATGGACACGTCTATACCATCCTTTGTCTTTCTGCTGCATCAAAACTGCTCCTACGACCACATCCGATGCATCAACAAATATGTGAAAAGGCACTGACCAATCGGGTGGTTGCAAAATGGGTGTGTTGAGAGCAGTATGGGCACCCAAGGACTGAGGAGACAAGGAAGCCAGTGGAGAGAGTCAGAGCAAGGCGAAGGATTAAGTAGACAAAGCAGTCGACGCAGATCTTGCAGATAGGCCTTTAAATTTTTCTAGAACAACACCTTTATAATAGTGATTTTTATCACTAATCATCATTGTAAATATCATTTCATATTTTTGTAGCTCCATTTTTTGCAAGCCAAGGAGTCCTTGAGCTTGAGGAGCTTTAGAAGTACCTACCTGTCAGTTTTCATATTTTTTAGACTTCGTTTGAACCTCCAAATAGGGTAGAGAACCTAATTTTTAACTAGGCCAGACACTAGGTCTGGACAAGGCCAAAACCTAGTCAAAAACTATAAAAAGAGCTAGAGAGCTCATTTTTGAGGTTAGCTTGTAATAGATTTGAACTTGTAAGAGCTTTTTGAAAGTAATCTAAGAACTCCATTGCTTCTCACTCTTTGTCTTACTGTGTGTGCACGTGTGTGTGTATGTGTGTGCATGTTAGTGTGCTTCTCACTCACGCACTTGTGCCTTCACTTGCTCAAGGTCTTCATACCATCCTCACGTCTTCCCGCATTGACATTAAAGGAGGTGCTACTCATCACTGAGCTACACCAAATTTTGGCGCCGTTGCCGGGGATCGAGCTTTGAGGACGAGCATGTGATGGTAAGACGTAGATTTGAGACGTTGGCGTCGTAGGTAATTTCTTTACTCTTCTTATTTTTCTCTTCCTTCCCTCACCACCATCATCACCATCATCATCATCATCATCATCACCATCTCCCACCTCCATCTCCATCATCGCGAAAAATTTTAGTTTTTTGACTATATCTCCTTCCTCCTTTCATTTCCCTCATTTCACTTGTGAGAGAGAGAGCGAGAGAGCGAACTGTTGTGTGCTATTTTTTGCATGTTTCTTGAGTTTGCTTGCAGGTTCCAGCAGCATCATCCCCTCTAGCACGTTGCACAGGTACAGAAATGTGCAGAATTGTCTCGCAGTCGCCAGCTTCTATCGATCGCGATTGACAGAAAGTTTCATCTTTTGGTAAAACTAAGTGCACCACAGTAGTCTAGAGGCCTTGCACAGCACAGATCCACAAAAAATTTTGGAAAAAGTGCAAAATTTCTGTCCATCGCGATTGATAGCCAATCAATCGCGATTGACATTGTCCATCGCGACGGACAGCCAGTCCATCGCGACTGACAGACCTCGACGGACACGTGTCCATCGCGACGGACACCAGTCCATCGCGACCGACAACAATCAATCGCGACAGACACCTGTCAATCGCGACGGACAACCATCCATCGCGACTGACCGCAGTCCATCACGACCGACAGCAATCAATCGCGATAGACACCTGTCAATCGCGACGGACAACCGTCCATCGCGACGGACAACCATCCATCGCGACCGACCGCAGTCAATCGCGACGGACAGCAATCAATCGCGACGGACACCTGTCCATCGCGACCGACACCCATCCATCGCGACCGACCACAGCCAATCACGACAGACACCAGTCCATCGCGATTGACACCAGTCCATCGCGATTGACACCAGTCCATCGCGATTGACACCAGTCCATCGCGATTGACACCAGTCCATCGCGATTGACACCAGTCCATCGCGATTGACACCAGTCCATCGCGATTGACACCAGTCCATCGCGATTGACACCAGTCCATCGCGATTGACAGCCCAGTCGATCGCGATTGACAGCCAATTTTGGCCAATTTTTTAGGGTTTTTAAATTGAAGATTTTGGCTAATTTTGGGCATGGATCATGGACTCTAGAGCACATAAGGAGGCTATAAACAAGCAATTTGAGGAAACCCTGTTGACCTGTTAGCCTGTTTGAACCCTGTTTTAATCCCTGAAGCCTGAACTGAAATAACTTTCTCATACGAAATCCGTTTGCTGTGATTCTTGTTTTGTGTCATTTGAATCTAAGTCTTGAGATAACCGTGGGACTTTTACAGGTCCAGTAAGAGCACTTGAGGGCATTCTAAGCAAGAGTAAGTGCAAGCTTGGGAACACGCTTCCTGGGCACTCAAGGGCAACCAAGAAGGAAACAAAAGGTTGGAAATTCTCAACTCCTTTTATCAATTCCTAGCTTAGGCTAAGTGCGGGAAGTGCTAGGAGTAAGTCAGGGCAACGATAGGCATCAATCAAGTTGAAGACTACCTATGCACTCAAGTTTAAGATTAAATATAATCTCTTCGTGATGCGGTGACCTTAAAGGAAAGAATCTAACGTGGAACGATCAACTTACAGTGCGAAAATTAAATCAAATATTCCTGACGACGTGATTTCTGACAAGAGCATAAACACGGTAATCACTAAAAAGAATCAAGTAACTGATACAAAGAACTCAGCAACGAGGTTGTACTTGGGCAAATTTGGGCTATTCAATTAGGCTTATGAACCTTAGATCAGGGCGACATCTAGGGAGAGATAGACAAAGTCTTAGGTCTTGAGAGGCTAGTGTCAACCACACTGCTAGGTCTTGGGCCCAGCAGTTGAGCCACCACTCATACTACCCTAGCTCCGAGACCAGTGAATCAGAGATGTCTCAAGGCATGGACCGACCTACAGGAAGTTCAGGAGTGCCATACTTGCACAGGGTAGAAGGCCCGTACAAGACGCAGCTGGAATACCTTAGGACCAACCGATTAGGTGCTAGCATCTATGAGGATGGTCTAGGAAGATCCGTGGTCCAGATTAAAAACCCTGACCAATCCATAGGACTAGAGCACCCAACTGTCAAGTTTGAAAACGGAGCATACCTAGACAAGGAAGGGACAATATATGTGGTCACTAGTCACCCTGAGAGGACAGATGAATTCGGGAATGTGATCCCTGAGACGGACATAGATGACCTAGAACAAGGAAACATGGGTGCACAGCCCAGGACCCCTCGAGGGAAATCTGTTCTTACGAGAATTCTCACTCCTGAGTGGGTTCCCCAAGACAACAAGAGTATAGATCTACTCCTGAACCAAGAGACTGACGAAGCCTTTTGGAGGTATAAATCGGATCGGCCAAATGATATAGGAACAATCATGATTTATGAGTTTAAAGATCCTGATAGCCCAGGCAGAGTGACCTACTTAGATCACGCTTGAGAGAGGATCTTTGTGGTTATAGAACATGACAGGCATGCTTACACTTGGAAGGGTGAATTCGTTTTCCCCCAACCAAGATCGAATGTGTCCTATGGTCACCCTGGAGCTGGATCATCCCAAGCTCATGGAACTCAAAGAGACAGAAGTAGAGATAGGCTAGAAGTAAGCTTTGCCAACCCAGGGGGCAGAGAAAGAACGAGGACGGAAACAAATAGAGTAGAACCTGATGTACTTAGAGCTCCCAGGAATCAAAGAAATGTTGATGATTTCCCTCTACCACGACCTAGAGAACACACGAGGACTCTGAGACCGACTCAGCTAGTTAAGTCCATGAAGAACTACTTCGATGGCACTGGAGATCCATACGATCATGTGGCTGAGTTTAGGCAAGTCTTGAGAGCTGAACAAGTGGAAGATCTATTCACGCAATACAATGCCTTTGGTCTAACCCTTAGGAACACTGCCCTGACATGGTTTCAGCCACTAAACGAGAGGCAGTTCAGGAGCATAGACCAACTCCTAGAGGCTTTCATTATTGAATTCTCTAAGAGTGGCATAAGGCATAATACCTCCTCATTGATTCACAGCTTCAAGCAAACCCCTCAAGAGACCGTGAGACTTGCAGGAAGAAGATTTAGGCAATACTTAGAAAGATGCCCTGTTTCGGAGCTACCCACACCAGCTAAGCAAGTGGCTTTATTCTTGGATGGATTGCTAAGTACCAAATTGAGATCTTATGTGTACTTGAAGGACCCTAGGACCATAGAAGAGTGTGTATGCATGTGCGTTGACATCGAGGATAACCTAGGGGAGGAGTTAGAGCTTTCCAAAATATACAAAGATTCAGATAATGCCTCTAGCCTCTCTTCCACGCAATCCACATCAATTGAGGAACTCGCTGAGAAAGTGGCACAAAAACTAGGTGTCTCTAGCAAACAAATCCCAAGGTTTGCCCCTGTGAAAAGATGCTATACTTGTGGTGGCGACCACATGGCGAATGTATGTCCCATTATGGCTCAACCTCAAGTAAATCCTAGTAGCCAGTACTGCACCATAGAACGGAGGTACACCAATCACACCGCACAAGATTGCCCCTACAATAAGCAAACCGTTAGACAGACGTACCCACAACCATACCCTCAACAAGGAAGATACCAGAACCAGTACCCACCTCAGCAGTATGCGAGACCTCAACAAACCTACCAACCCTACCAAAACCAACAAAGGCCTCAGCCTGTGCTAGCACAACAACCCCCTGCTCCAGCTAATGTGATTCCGGTATAGTCCCCGTAACACCATTGCTTTCAGAAAGTGATCCTAGCTACCATAGCTTCGATTCGACACATGTTGATAGTCCCCAGGCTTACTACATGCAATCTTCTGAACATGGTGAGTCCTACTATAGTGAAGAGCCAAATGAACCTAGTTGGGAGTCAGATTACACAAACGTCATGTACGCAAACCCCAACCCTAGACCCCAACCTAGGCAAGTAAGACCTCCATTCCCTAGAGGACCATGCTACAGATGTCAAGGAGATCACCTCATTCGTGATTGCCCCTTACCTCCACCTACACAACCCCAGTCAGTGACGATCCAGGGCTTTTGCCAAGACTGTGGAAAGGAGCATCTCTTACGAGACTGCCCTAAGAATCCTAATAATATGCCAAAAATCACTCCTATTAACGTTATTGGGTTAGTGGTAGATTCCACAGGAAGTGTCACTTCCACTACACCTGTACAGGTGGTCACTAGAGCTCAAGCATTGCAGCAAAACCAAGGGGTAGGCCAGGAAAAGAGCCCAGATGTTAGTGAAACTGAGAGCATAACCAAGAAAAGGACTAGAGCTTGGAGAGATAGTCGTGAAAGAATGAAAAGGCAATGGGCAAAAAAGATGAGTGAACTTGAGGAAAGCCTAAGAGAAACCAAAGCCAGCATAACTGAACTCACATCTCAAACTCCCTCTCACACTACCCCACCTCCACCATTCCCAACTCCATCCGACCCGCCACCTTCCAACCCACCTCACCTAATTCCACCACCCCCTAGAGTAGGATCAGTCCTAGCAGATCCCACTCCCGAGGACCTTAATATGATGCTTAAAGCATATCAGGCCAGAATCCAAGAAGGGCCAAACGTAACTGATCATGAAAAGTGTTACCCTAGAGCAGAACTAGAGCTAGAACGAGCCAAAATTTATGCTAAGATGGTGGAATTGGCTCAGACCATGTTTGAAGCCAGTCACCTATTTAACATCTCTAGTTCAGCGAAGACACAGTTGCACTTTGATGGACTGTTAAAAAGAATAGAGAAGCTGATTGCACAATCAGAAAAGGACCCCGCCTCTCAACATAAGGACAAGGCAAGTGAAAGAGTAAGCATTCCTGCCTAGGAAGCCTATGTGCCTGAAGCCTATGTGCCTAACTCTACGGAGCCAGACACATCATCTTCTATGAATCGGTTCACACCAGAATTCCTACGCGAGATTCAAGAAGACAAATGGGCTAAAGAAAGTGAAGTACCTCCTCCCATCGAACTGGTGGATGATGCACACGACCAATTCCCACAAGATATCCCATCCATTTATGAGGAGCAGGAGAGCACCCACTCTCAGGAAAGACTAGACTTTGAGTCTAACTCTCTACAAGAATTACCCCACTTCATAGGCCCATGGGAAGCTAAGTCTACTTGTATGAGAGCACCCACGGTCATGGTACAAAATGAGGACTCAGTCTTACCTAGGAACATAGAGGTAGTGAAAAACACTAAAGTACAATGTAACCTCACCTTAGAAGAGCTCCTCAAAGTAAGGCCAGAGCTATGGAAACATGTAGCCAAACAAGTACCCGAGATAGCAAAACCTCGTTCCCAGGTAGGCTCCCAGAGAACAGTGCCAGAAATACCTTTGGACAAGATAGGAGAAATGAGTGAGGGCGAAGAGGGAAACACATATCTTCCCATCACCCATCAAGGATACACCACCAAGGCCATTTTAGACTCAGGTGCAGGAGTTGCAATTGCTACCACTTCCCTATGGAAGCGTTGGGGCAAGCCAGCACTCAGGCCCACAAGGATGAAACTGCAAATGGCCGATGGTCACATAGAGAGGCCTTTAGGACTACTTGAAGGAATAACTCTCACCACTTGTGGTGTCGAGTTCGAGCATACATTTGCTATATGTGATTTTAGCAAAAATCACGCCTATGAAATGATCTTGGGACGACCTTTTATACGACAGATGCAAGTGGTACAGGACTGGGGAACCAACTCCTTGTACCTGCAACACTTAGGTGTTACGACCAAAGTGAATCTTAAAGATTACTCTCATAGAGATGTCCCTCCTATCCAATGGAATCCCATCCATAGAGCCAAAGATGATACAGAATCGGTGCATTCCATAGGGTCAGGATCCTCATGGATGCATGAAGACACCCACTTATGGATGTGCAAAGTAGCCGTAGAAGAAGAGAAGAGAGAAGAAGCCAGAGAGGTAGGTGCAAAAGAAACACATAGATCAATTCAAGACCCAGCCTATACACCTGTAGTATTTCCTGATGAAGAATTTGAACCCCATGGCTGGGCAGAAATCTTAGCAACAATGGATGTAGCCATCAATGAGGAACAATGGACACCCCACTGTGATGAGGATGGCTATGACATTTCAGTCTTCTCCATAGAGCCAATCATGGGAGAGGCAGTGTTAGAAGAGTGTGAACCTAGCCCTGATGCATTTGAGGATGCAAGTGACTCCGATCTAGAGTCAATCATTATGGACCCACCTTTTGCATCAGATGAAGAATACTTCTATGAAGTAGAATTTCAACCCCAGAGGCACGGAGAGCTCATAAATGATGTAAGGCTGGCCACACATGTAACTCCTGAGAAAGAAGGAAAGAAAAGAAAGAAGAGAGAAGTCACACAAGCAGCGGAAGAATCTTTGTTTGAGGTTTCCGGAAAATTTTAAGAAGTATGAGATAGATGACAGAAGAGTCATGATCAGAATGCCTAAACGAGAGGCACAATCAGGAGAGGCCTATGATAACAAAGAAACCACCAAAAAAATAGTAGTGGCCCTAGAAGAAGGAGAGGAGAGATGCACGTACATAGGTCATGACCTAACAGAGGAAGAAGAACAAGAGCTAATAGCCTTGCTAAGAGAATACAGAGATGTATTCGCTTGGAGTTACAAGGATTTGAAAGGAGTGGACCCCGACATATGCTCACACACTATCCCCATGACCTCAGATGCCAAACCCTCTAAGCAAAAGCCATATACATATAACGATAATTACGCTGCCAAGATCAAAGAGGAGATAGATAGAGTGGTTGAAGCTGGATTTATCTATGAAATTGAGCACACTGAGTTGGTATCCCCCATCGTAGTGGTGCCCAAGAAAAATGGAAAGCTGCGTGTATGCATTAACTTGAAGAAGGTCAATGCAGCCACCATTCGAGATAACTATCCGCTTCCTATCACAGAACATCTCTTAGAAAGAGTAGCAGGCAAGGAAGTGTACAGCTTCCTCGATGGATTTTCGGGCTACAATCAAGTAGCTATTGCTCCAGAGGATCAACATAAGACAGCTTTTGCCACGGAGTGGGGCATTTTTTCCTTTAGAGTAATGCCATTTGGGCTTACCAATGCACAGAAAAGTGCCTGAACCCAGAAAAGTGCGTCTTTATGGTCATGCAAGGCAAGATTCTAGGACACATAGTGTCAAAGAATGAAGAGAAAGTGAGAGCCATAGCAGAGCTACCTAGACCAAGGAATGTCAAGGAAGTACAAGCTTTCATGGGGCATTGTGGTTACTACCGACGGTTCATTCATATGTACGCTGTCATTGCAAAGCCCATGTATGGACTTTTGACTCACTTTGAGTGGACTGACGAGTGTGAAAATTCCTTCCAGGAGCTCAAACGAAGATTATGTTCAGCACCAATCTTAACCACACCAGACTGGAATAAGCCTTTCCATGTTCACGTGGATGCATCCAATTATGCTATTGGGTGTGTACTCGCGCAACCTACCGGTGAAGGTAATATGGATCTTCCAATTGCCTATGCTAGTAGACAATTGAATGCTGCTCAACGAAATTATACCACTACGGAGAGAGAAGGACTAGGCATGGTATATGCAGTTAAAAAGTTTAGACATTACTTGCTTGCAAATAAGTTTAAATTTTTTACTGATCATCAGGCATTGTTGTACTTGGTGAACAAACCCTGTAACACGGGCAGATTATTAAGATGGTTTCTCTTACTAATGGAATATGACTTTGAGGTAGTGGTAAGGAAAGGTAGGACTCATTTGAGAGCTGACCACCTTTCTAGGCTCACATCTGGAGAGGCCCCACAAGGAGTGTCAGATGACCTTCCTGATGCTTACTTGTTTAAATTGGAAGTGGTGCCACAGTGGGCTAAACCATTAGTTCTAGTATTGACATACGGACCTAACCACCCGGTAGTAAACACACAGGATAGAGAGGTAGTAAAAGCTCAAAAGTATCACATCATGGCAGGTAGTATGTACAAGCACACAGATCAAGGGATCTTGGCTTGTTGCGTGGAAGAGGATGAGTATGCTAAATGGTTGCAACTAGCACATGTAGGTGCATTAGAGCAACACTACTCAAAGCAACGAACCCTACAGACACTAAGGAGACTCGGAGTACATTGGCCGACGATGGAAGCTGATGTCCAGAAGTTGTGCAAGGAATGCCCAATCTGCTGCACTAAACCACCTGTGGAACATGCCACTCTTTATCAAGTGTCCATAGTGCCAGATTGGAGTGAACCACTAGTATCCTTCCTGAGGACGAAAACATTCCCTCCAGACATGACTATGGCTAGGAAAAGGAGTTTAGAACAAGAAGCCCAGGATTACTCACTCATTGGTGATAATCTATACAAGCGTGGTAAAGATGGTTACCTGAGACTATGTGTCCATGAGAGTGAATATCTTAAGATCTTGGAAACTGCTCACCAAGGTGTAGCAGGAGGACACTTTGGACCAGATTAGGTGATCAAGGCAATACTATTTGCGGGCTTCTGGTGGCCAACCCTTCACATGGATGCACATACCTATGTGAAACGGTGTGATGTGTGTCAGAGAACTCAGTATCCTATACGCAAAGATGAGATGCCCCTGAAACCTATGATGGGTGGACGTGCATTCTTTAAGTGGGGAATAGACTTTGTTGGTCCTATTAATCCCCCAGCTAAGGGTTCACATGCGGAATACATCATTGTTGCGATAGACTATTTAACAAAGTGGGTAGAGGTAAAAGCTACGACAAAGAACGATGCTCAGACTACTGCTAAGTTTTTGTTTGAGAATGTATTCACTAGATACGGACTACCTATAGAGCTAGTTAGTGATAGAGGCACTCACTTCTTGAATGAAGTTATTGAAAATCTGCTCCAAGAGTTCTTGGTAGTACATAAGAAGTCTGCCCCCTATCACCCTCAAGCAAATGGCCAGGCTGAAAGCACCAATAAGATCTTATGCAATGTACTGACGAAATTAGTGAACAATAAACGCTCTGATTGGGACAAATAACTACACCATGCTGTTTGGGCATACCGAGTCGCCTACAAAACGGTACTCCAAGCCACCCCCTTTCAGATGGTGTTTGGCCAAAATGCAGTGCTACTGTTGGATTTCTTAATACCTACATTGAAAGTAGCACAGGAGCATGAATGGATAGGTCATGAACTCTCCTCTAGGATCTTTGACCTAGAACGATTAAAAGAAACAAGACTGAGGGCGGCTGCAAGGATATATGCAGCTAAGAAATGACAGAAGGCATACTTTGATGCCCACGTTAAGGATAAAGGTTTGAAGGCAGGTGACCTAGTACTAGTATACACGTTGAAACAACACGCGAGGAAATTGGAGAAGAGAGGCTACAGACCCATGATCATTAATAGAATCTCAACAAGTGGAGCAGTACAACTAGCCACATTAGAAGGCGATGTTCTCCCAAGCTACATAAGCGGATGCAGGGTCAAGTTGTATCAGGAACCTCTCACAGAGGAAATGCTAAATCGACTCAATACTGCTAAGAAACGCAAAGAAGAAGAAAAACGAATTCGAGAAGAAGCTCAAGCAGAAGCTTTAGAGCGCATACGGAGAATGAAATTAAGAAGACAAGGCAGGGAGCAACCTGTGCCAGATGCATACGCAGATCAAGGTTATCACGTGGCTATGTGTGAAGTTTCAGGTGTCAACTCTCATAGGATAATTGATCGACGTCCTTTTATAACCTTAGATATAGGACAAGGAAAGGATGCAAGGACTGTAAGAGCCTTGATTGACCTAGGTGCAGCCACTAGTGCTGTTAAATTGTCTTACTGTCAAGAGTTGAAATTAACTGTTAATCCTATAGAAGCATATCTCATAGGATTGGGAGGTGTGGAAACCCCTTGCATGGGCGAAGTGGAACTTCCCCTCTATATTCAAGACGAAGCAATGACAGTCAAAGTACTAGTGTGTCAAGATGAGGACCTCACTGAGCCTCTTGTCTTGGGTCAGGACTGGATCTATGATCATGCGGTCAACCTAAACCTAAGAAGTGGACTTCTTCAGGTATGGGTAAATCATAGTCGAATTACAGTTGAATTGGAAAATGAGGCACTCAAGGAACTAGGTAAGGCACGAACTCCTGGTCCTTCCAGGGGTGCACATGAAGTTGACAATGCTATTCTTGTCCAAAAATGTATGATGCAAAAAGAGGATTGTCTCAACAACGGAGTCAAGGATAAGAAGGCACTCCCTTTTGTTCCAAAGGCCAGAAGGATGCAGCAACCAAAGGCAGAACGAATACAGAAGAAGTAGAACACTACCTATACTGGAGGCCAAAAAAAGGAGCAAAGCAGATTGTTTCAGCCGATGAAACAAGTCTGGAGGCAAAAAGGCGAACACCCTGTTCCGACCAGGCCAACACCACGGCCAAAACCTCTTCTTAGTAATCAACAACACGACACTAATAAGAAGTCCTTCATACATTCTTCTGCAAAAATGAAGTCTATTTGGGTACCCAAGAAGTCAATGAAGGCCAGCCCACAATCACGACAAATCTGGGTGCCTAAGGCTTGCTTGCGGGCTCAAATAGCTACACCAAGGCCGAACCCTGTACAACATGTTTCACTCACTCGAACATCTAAGGCCCAGTCTTACACATTACGCACGAACACGCATTCCTCCATGCGCACAAGTAGAATTGCTTGTAAAGGGGTCCTTAAAAACCCGCATTCTCAAGCAGATACTCCTCTCAAACCTTCCAGAGTCTCCACAAAATCAAGATCAAAACCCATCCACTGCACTTGGCGACCTAAAACTTGTAATAAACCCCCGGACCCCAATTGTAAATTCATGTCCACTTACTAACTACACCACTCTCACACTACATCATTCCACTTAGCTCCTAGGTCTACCCAACTCCTAACTACACACACAAGCACCGCGCACTCACTAACTGACTGACTTATCACTAAAAGCTCATGTTAATGTTGTAACGAGGACACAGTGTCATTTTTGTGTCCATTGCAATGTTAACATTTATTCATATATTCTCACAGAACCAGCTGCGAAGTTTTCAACATGGCTGAGGCGGCAGGAACTAACTCTCAAACAGAAACAAGCCAGCAAGTGGTGGACTTAGACAGTTTACCCGTTTTGCCTGAGACAAATGAAAGACCAGAAGAATTGCAGGCCATCAAAATCATACCTATTGTGGACCCTCCCAGTGGCCATACCATGCCCGTAGGAAAAACTTCCCACTGGTTTAGTGAAGTGGCAGGACCCTTGGGTGAGGGAACGTACCTATGGGAATCAGAGTTGGACTTCAATGGGAAGCAAGGTAAATACCATTTCTTTACAAGAGAATTTGAGAAGTTACAAAATGCAGAAGGTCTACGTTCGATATGGGAGAAGGCAGGATTGGATGCATATTTCAGTGCACGGCTCCCAAAGCCTGACTTCATGCGATGCTACTATCTCATCAACACCTTAACTCCAAACAAGAACCCAAAAGGTGCAAGCTCATTTGTGATTCCATCTCTGACAAAGGGGAATGAGCTCAAGAGGTTCAGGCTATCAAACAACTTGGTGAGAGAGGCTCTAGATATGCCCGGAATGCATATTCCTACAGAGAAGGAAACCCTAGTACCGGATTACATGAAGAATCGAAGTCTCACCAAACTCAAGGACATGGTGTCCATGACGCCTAATGTTGCAATACACCTTCGCATGTGCATGCAACACTTTGCTTTTCCTGCACAAGATAGATTCACCATGCCGCCCAAAAAGATTTGGTTTAGTTTGTATCTGGCAGAGACACAGAGCCTCACCATCAACTTACCCCACTGGATAATTGATCAGATACACCTAGCTCACAAACGATGGCCGTGGAAACAGGTTTTATATGGATGCTGTGCTCTGACGAGAATAATTTATAGGTGTTTGGCTTATGACATCCCTATTCAACGGGCCCTAATGTGGAATCATGTAGAGCAGTTTAGAGGCAGGACATCCACTGGACCCCCTTCTAAGAAGATGAGAGGTATTGTCCAAGTCCCTTGTGCTCAACCACGTGGAGCTACCCTAACACCAGAAGTCACCCCTCCACCCCAAAGAGTCCGACCATTCACACTCCGACTTCCAAGACGCAGCACCGATGGTTCTACCTTGATATTCCCTCCCATCCCAACTGTAGAGGAGGTACCGGGGTATCCACTTTCAACAATATCAAATTGTATACATTTCCAGTACTCCGTCTACTCAAGGGGGGTTCTCCTTAGGGAAGTATACCCTGTGACATTCTTGTGTGCAGGTACCTTCACTGATAACAGAGAAACCAATAGAAGTGAAAATGTACAGTTATAGAGAAAGGATCAATGACAAGTGCTCTTGAGAGAGGAAATCACTTCGTAACTTTGAAATGATTACAGAGAGCTAAAATACTACAAAAGGATGTAACAGTGGGCTAGCATGCCATTCCAAAACTAACTAGCAACAATATAAGAGTGAGACCAACAAAGTGAATACAATAAAGAAGATGACTTGATCCTGAAGAAATTCACCGATGCATGCCAATGACTAGATCCAAGCCACTCAATCACCCTGTAATGCTAATCACCAACTTCACTGGAGGCCCACACTCTGTATAATCATCACAGAGTGACCTCCAACAGTGTGCCTGTAGCAACAGAGTGCAGAGAGTAGACCAAAGAAAATAGCCTCAACTAGCATCAACAAGTGATGGTAGTGATGATACGCAATAGCCCACACGATTCCGATTACTGCCGATTCAGCCTCCCAAATGAGTGCCAAACCTCTGTTTATATAGACCCCAGAGTGGCCAAGGGTGGCCTTGCCAAATTCCAGCCTTAAGTGCTGCACGCGCCAAAGTGGTGGTCCAGAGGTGGAGGATGGTAGCCAACTTCAATAAGGTCCCCAATTTTAGCTTCTGACACCACCAAAGCCAAGTGGCAATATTCCTCCGCCCGTCATTTGCCGCCCAAGTAGCTCATGGTGGAGCCCAGACTAAGTCGGTAGTCACGTTGCTTTGTAGTGAGTCTCCATGGGTGGTCGCCCAGTTAGCACAAGTGGTAGTCACCTAGGATGATGGTCGCCCCATGGCCGGGCCAAATGGGGAAAAGGGAGGAGGGTCGCCCTGGGCTAGGGTCGCCCAATATGGAGGAAGAGAGGTGGTCGCCTTGGGCTAGGGTCGCCCCATGAGGAGAGAGGTGGTCGCCTTGGGCTAGGGTCGCCCTATGAGGAGAGAGGTGGTCACCTTGGGCTAGGGTCGCCCCAGAGGTGAGTCGTGGTCGCCTTGGGCTAGGGTCGCCCCATGAGGAGAGAGGTGGTCGCCTTGGGCTAGGGTCGCCCCAGAGGTGGGTCGCCCAGGAGGTGGGTCGCCCAGGGTGAGGGAGATGCCCAAGTAGAGGGTCGCCCAAGTAGAGGGTCGCCCAAGTAGAGGAAAGTTGCCCAAGTAGAGGGTCGCCCAAATTCTTTGGTGTCTAGGAGGAGGCTCGCCCTTTTGCATATATGTAGCCTAAGAAGGCGTCACCCATTGCATATGAAGTCTAAGAAGGTGCCGTCCACTTCCTCCCAAAGACTTTGCTTCAAATTGCTCATGCTTTGACACTTCCCTGAAGCTTCTCCCCAAATAAAGTCAATCAAATGCTAGCAAGCTCACCTGCTCTACAGACCCCCACATCAAGACTTCGCACCGTCCCGGTGCAACAACTCATTTATTTGCTTATTCCATCAAAATGAACTGCAGAAAATGAAAAGAACTATGGTATGTACAGTGAGTGAATTCCATCTGCTTGCATTAATTCAAATAATTCTTCACCCTGGAGATGTTGATCAGAGGCATCCTTTCACCCTGCAAGTCCTCTAAATCAACTGCTCCTTGTGGTAATACCTTTATCACCTTGTAGGGCCCTATCCATTTAGGTGCCAGTTTGGTGGATGCTGGTGGGATCTGATGCACCAAGACCAAAGATCCTTCCTGTACCTCATTAGTCCTTAGATACTTGTCATGCAACCTTTTGCGTTCCTCTTGCTTTACCTGCAGTTTCCTCATGGCTGCTTCTTCAAGCACCTGCTCTGTGAATGGTTGCGAAAAGCCACCTTGAATAGTCACCTTATTTAAAGCACGAAAATCAACGCATACTCTTATTTTGCCACTATTTTTCTTTGGTACATTGACCATGGAAGAAAGCCACCTTGAATGTTCTACTGGAACAATAATACCTGCCTCTTCCAGTTTTGTTATTTCTAGCTTTACTGCCTCTGCATACTTTGGATTGAGACGATAAGGCCTGCTTCTTGTAGGTGAAGCTCCTTCAACTAAAGGTATTCGATGTAATCCAAGCTCCTCTGGTATCCCTGTTAAGTCTTTGTAGGACCATGCGAAGACATTTTTATAGGAAAAAAGTAGAGAAGTTACCTTCTGTAATAAAGAGGGATAATGCCATAACCAAGAGGCCAAGTGAACTATTTGAGGGTTCTCTTCATCTCCAAGATTTACTTCTTGAACAAACTTTTCAGAATTGGACTCACTTGAAAATTCATCCCCACTGTATGCAGGAGCGGAGTTCAATTTATGATCCACAATCTGTTCCTTGATCCATCCTAAAGGTATATTTGAAAATGGGAGTTCTTGAAGGTCAAAATTAGCCTCCTCAGATGCAGGCACAACTTTGTCACTTTCTGGTCCTGCAAGCATAAAATCATCCAATTTTTTATGTTTACATGTCTTCTCCTTACATATCATTGTAGTGGCGCCGATTGTCAAATTTTGACTATCCGGGTCTAGTGGCCCAATTAGAGGTTTCGGTCCTTCGGGAGGTGCCTGCAAAAGATAAGCTCGACTACCTTGCTTAAGAGAAGAAGTGAGTTCCAGAGGAAGGATTGGCCCATTTTGGCCACTCTTGGCTAAGTGCACAACTTGGGCCTCCTGTCGCCCACTTAGGCCACCACCCTGGGCCACCACCTTGGGCCTCCTGTCGCCCACTTGGGCCACCACCTTGGGCCTCCTGTCGCCCACTTGGGCCACCACCTTGGACCTCCTGTCGCCCACTTGGGCCACCGCCTTGGGCCTCCTGTCGCCCAATTTTTGCTTCTTCCTCTAGTTTCTTGCGATCACATATCGTACTCTCTTCCATACTCTTCAAGTGAAAAACATCAATTTTTTCCTCTTTCTGGCCTCCTTGGGCTGTTTCTATAAAATCCTCATTTACTTCACATATCTCCACTGTGCAGCATTCTGTACTCCCCATCATCCAGTTTAATAGGGTATCATCTTCTGAAGGCATTACCTGAGTCTCCATTGTATACCCAGTAGCCTTGTTGATGTCTGATCCTTCTTCCAAATGTACCTGTAATTGATTGTTAGTACATGTGGAAATCCATAACTTGTTCTTTCCCCAATCTTGCAGAGCCTTTGCTTGCCTTAACCAAGGCCTTCCCAAGAGTAGAGGATATGAGGTCTCCTGTGGCAGGGAAATAACAACAAAGTCTAGGACAAAGTGACAACCCTGCACTATCATAAGTACCTTTTCAACAATGCCAAGTGGTGCAACCCGTCGTTGATCTGCTAATGTTACTGTGAAGGGTGCTGCCTTCGTGGGATTCAACTTTAGTTTCTTCATGGTGAAATCTGGCATCAAATTAATGCCAGAATCTCCATCTATGATAACACCTGTGAGAGCTTCATCCTTTATAAAAACAGATAATCTTGAGCTCTGATAGTCAGCCAGGGGTGCAGGGGGAAAGTCAACCATAAAACCATCTATGCTAGGAGGTGGGCACAAGCATGCAGAGTGTATAATCTTCAACAAATCACTTCTTACTTTTGAATCCATCTTTATGAGTTGGTAGAGACTAATTTTATGATGAATACCTCTCAGGATTTCCTCAACATTCACCTCTTGTGTGTCTTCGTGAGGACTTGTTGGTTGATCTTTTAGCAAAGTAGTCACCCTCTCATAAGCTCCTTCAATGTCTGCTTGGTCCTTCCATCCCACCTTCTTTTCCTCATCTCTATCTTTGAGTCCTTGTTGTTCCTCCCTATAGGCTACTGCCGCTTGCCTGGCTCTAGTCATCATTGGCATTGCCGAGGATGAAACAACATAAGATTGAGCGGTCATACCTTCTACTTGTGGGGAGACTGCAATCATGTGAATTGGAGGAGGGCGGCTCCTTGGGCAATCTCTGGTGTAGTGATCCTTAGCATCTGGACAATGCTGACAGGGAGGTGCACCTTCTGGTAGGGAGCACTTGTTCTGCATATGGCCATACTCACCACAACGATAACACATGAGTGGCCTATTATATCTAGGCCGAGTAGGACGGGTATCTTCTCTGTTAGGTACATTCGAAGTACTAGCATAATATGAATCCAAAGCTTGATGGTTACCTCGTTGTTGTGCTCCCTTGAGGTAGTAGCAATCTCTAGCTTCATGACCATCTTTGCCACAGAATTGACAACTGACCTTGTTAGGACAATTAACATTGGAATGTCCACTATTGCTACATATTGTACACCAAACCTGTCTTCGTATGTCCTGTGTAGTCCGCAAATCTTCGAGCTCACGACAAAGTTGAGCTACTTCATCAACAGTGTGGGGCGGGGGCGACGGCACGACCTTCTCTTCTTGGCGACTTTGCTGCATTCTTAAGGCTTCCAACTCCTTCCTGAGTTGCCCGATAGGATCCAAGTCTGATGCATAATTTGGTTGGGCCTCCCCTTCAAAATGTAATCTAGCCTCCTCAATGCGCGATGCAGTTGCAACAAAATCATCAAGTGTTGCATCCAATCTAAGAGATTCACGAAGCTTCTGTTGAGATGACTTGGGCAGAGCTTTCTCTATCTATTTTTTTACCAAGAAATCACCTGGAGCATGTGGCAGACGTGAAACAAGTGCTTTTGTTCTAGTGTGAAGTTCATGAAAGGGTTCACCTGATCTCAATTTTAGGTTCTCTAGCTGATCTAGAGCTCTTTCCGAGGAGTTGCTTGGTCGGAATGTCTGTGAGAATTCCGTCTTCAGTGCCTCCCATGTAGTGAAGTGTCCGTCTGCATATTGACTATACCATTTGTCTGCAAGGCCTTCCAATGTAGATGGGAAGAGTACCAACATTGCATCCTCTCGGTTCTGCAATCCTCGTCCACGGCATAATGAGACGAATCTCCTCACGTGGTCATCCGCATCCTCATAAGCCAATCCCTTAAATGTAGGGAACTTGATGTTCAACCTAGAGAGTGAATGAGAAAGTTCCTCCATTGGCACTGGTGCTTCTTCTGAAGTATCAGAGGAAAAATCTAACGTCCTCCTCAACTTCTCTTTTGAAAGCGGGGTTGAAGCCAAATCGATGGAAAAATTTAAGGGTAGAGGGGTACTAGCCGAAGGTAGAGCTGACTTCTTGAGGCTCTTTTGTACACGAAGGGGCTCTCTGTCTACTCGAGTGTGGGTCATGTACCCACTCACAGAATGCAAAAAATAAAGAAATTAATGCAACAACAACTATATAGTGCACACTAAATACCTCACACAAAAATGCAAGTGTCCCACCGGGCGTGCCAAACTGTAGAGGAGGTACCGGGGTATCCACTTTCAACAATATCAAATTGTATACATTTCCAGTACTCCGTCTACTCAAGGGGGGTTCTCCTTAGGGAAGTATACCCTGTGACATTCTTGTGTGCAGGTACCTTCACTGATAACAGAGAAACCAATAGAAGTGAAAACGTACAGTTATAGAGAAAGGATCAATGACAAGTGCTCTTGAGAGAGGAAATCACTTCGTAACTTTGAAAATGATTACAGAGAGCTAAAATAATACAAAAGGATGTAACAGTGGGCTAGCATGCCATTCCAAAACTAACTAGCAACAATACAAGAGTGAGACCAACAAAGTGAATACAATAAAGATGATGACTTGATCTTGAAGAAATTCACCGATGCATGCCAATGACTAGATCCAAGCCACTCAATCACTCTGTAATGCTAATCACCAACTCCACTGGAGGCCCACGCTCTGTATAATCATCACAGAGTGACCTCTCACAGTGTGCCTATAGCAATAGAGTGCAGAGAGTAGACCAAAAAAATAGCCTCAACTAGCATCAACAAATGATGATAGTGATGATACGCAATAGCCCACACGGTTCAGATTACATCCGATTCAGCCCCCCAAATGAGTGCCAAACCTCTGTTTATATAGACCCCAGAGTGGCCAAGGGTGGCCTTGCCAAATTCCAGCCTTAAGTGCCGCACGCGCCAAAGTGGTGGTCCAGAGGTGGAGGATGGTAGCCAACTTCAATAAGGTCCCCAATTTTAGCTTCTGACACCGCCAAAGCCAAGTGGCAATATTCCTCCGCCCGTCATTTGCCGCCCAAGTAGCTCATGGTGGAGCCCAGACTAAGTCGGTAGTCGCCTTGCTTTGTAGTGAGTCTCCATGGGTGGTCGCCCAGTTAGCACAAGTGGTAGTCACCTAGGATGATGGTCGCCCCATGGCCGGGCCAAATGGGGAAAAGGGAGGAGGGTCGCCCTGGGCTAGGGTCGCCCAATATGGAGGAAGAGAGGTGGTCGCCTTGGGCTAGGGTCGCCCCATGAGGAGAGAGGTGGTCGCCTTGGGCTAGGGTCGCCCCATGAGGAGAGAGGTGGTCACCTTGGGCTAGGGTCGCCCCAGAGGTGAGTCGTGGTCGCCTTGGGCTAGGGTCGCCCCATGAGGAGAGAGGTGGTCGCCTTGGGCTAGGGTCGCCCCAGAGGTGGGTCGCCCAGGAGGTGGGTCGCCCAGGGTGAGGGAGATGCCCAAGTAGAGGGTCGCCCAAGTAGAGGAAAGTTGCCCAAGTAGAGGGTCGCCCAAATTCTCCTTTTGCATATATGTAGCCTACGAAGGCGTCGCCCATTGCATATGAAGTCTAAGAAGGTGCCGTCCACTTCCTCCCAAAGACTTTGCTTCAAATTGCTCATGCTTTGACACTTCCCTGAAGCTTCTCCCCAAATAAAGTCAATCAAATGCTAGCAAGCTCACCTGCTCTACACCAACCGATCTTGAATTTCCTAGTGGTGCACCTTTGGAAGAACTCACGAATGAAGATTTCGAACAATTATTACAAGATGTAGAGCTGGAGGCAGAAGAGGCACAACAAGTGGAGAATGCGCAAACGCAGGCAACAACCTCCCAAGTACCTGTCACCACAGTTGAAGTGGATCAAGAGGATAATGAAGATGAAGAACAGGAGGAAGATGAGGAGGATTATGATCAAGAGCAACATGATGAGCAACAAGACGTGCCAGAACTTGTAGGTGCACCTGCATATACAACTCAGCTACAAAGGTTATACGACACAATCAAAGCAGTACAAGAAAGGCATCAACTCTCTCTTGTATCAGGTCAAGCTTTGATGCAAGAAATGCTATCAGATGATGGGGTGGATCAACATTTCATTGACACCCTCAAATTAGTGTTAGAATCTTTAGGAGTCCCAGAGGCTGACCACACAGCAGTCCGCCAGTCAGTGAGGTATGACAAACGCAGAGTTGACACATTACCACGCACAGGTAAGACTATCAGGATACCCGTCACCGAACAAGAAGTACCCATAGAAACCACAGCTACCCCCACCACCACCATTGACCTCTCTGCCGAAACCTTCGTTCAGACATCACCCATCTCACCCCAGCATCCCCCATCACCACCTTCTCCACCCCCACCACCACCTCCCACCATGGAAGAAACGACAGTCATCACCTCTACCTTCACTTATAACCCATCCTCATTCACATCATTCTCATTTCGAGAACCTACCTCACAAGACACCCTCTTCTCTTTCATCACCAATCCCTTGTACACTTCAACCCTTCTATTCTCCGAACCCATAACTGGCCATCCCATAATCCCAAGTGTGGTTGGAAACCCAGCCCCCACAGAAGGCACCCTGTGTTTCCCAGCCTATCCCCCAATACTGGTACCTTCATTCCATGACCCTCACTTCCCATCTGGCCCCTACACCTCTTTCAACCTAACCCCGCCACCCCAATACCCGTCCTTTGTGGAGCAGATCATCCGCTCTCCAATGTTTCAGAGGCACATTTCCCCGATGTTCGCAACGACATCAATTTACACGAACACCACACTCACTTCACCTACCATACCCACCTACATGGTAGCCCCTGTACACACCACTCTGTCTGACCCAATGGACATTTCACCCACCACAGCACCTCTTCCCACAATTCCACCCTCTCCCCCTCCACTACCCCCCACCTCACCACTCACCACATCATTGGCACACACAGCATTCACTACCTCCCACCCCAATCCCACCTCCCCTGCATTTCAAACTTTTCCCCTTGCATCTCATAATGTAAATAGCACGTTCAATACATTACTTCAGTGTGCACATCAACTACAACAAGAATACCATCAATTGGAAGAATGCACTGCTGCCCTCCAGGCAGAATCTCAGCGTCTGCAAGCTAGAGTCACCACTCTTGAAGCTGATTACCAAACGCTCCTAACCGAGCATACCACCTTACAGCAGGCTCACTCCGAATTGGAATCAAAGACATCGACAGTAGATGATCAAGCAGTCAAGGAACTAGAAACAGTGCTCGAAGCACAAATGATATCTAATGCTACACTCAGACGCAACCTTGGGCTATTAAGGAAGCATATGGCAACAGCACTAGAAGAGAACAAGAGGCTTCAACAACAAAACCAAGACAACTTTGAAGTGGCTATGGAAGGAACTGCAGGAGCAACCATTAGCCCTACCAAGTATAGAGCAGTCCCATCGGAAGATATTCGCATCTTACTTGAGGAGCATGCAAATTTCTTGGAGTCATATGAAAAGCTAGAGACTGAATGTGCAGACCTAAAGAAACAGATAGCCAGTGCCCCCATAGCTCAACAGGAGCCGGTAGTCTTGCAACACTCTCCAGAAGAATTAGAGACCCTCCGGAAACAGGTGACCGAACTCCAAGCACGTCTCTTACCATATGAAAGGCCACCCTCGCCAACAGAAGAACCAGAACCTGAAACAATGGTGGAAATCCCCGTCGATGACAGCTATGAAGAGCCGTATGAGCCGATGCCAACACCCGGTGGTCGAACTACAGAGGAAGGACAAGACACTTTAGAAATTCAAGTTCCAGATTGGGTCAAAAGGGTCGAGAAAGTGGGTAAGACACATGATGATCGTGTGGCCGTGCAAATGCAATCCCTCACAAATCTGGAAGAAACTGTCCTTCGGTCTTCTTACTTTCAAAACCTATCCCACCAACGGTTAATCACAACATCAGAGTCGCAATACATGCCTTATTTTGTCTTGTTACATGATTATAATGCAGAAGTCAAAAGGCATACAGGGAAGGAGCCCACATTCGCCACTCAATTTGAGCTAGAGGATTTACCGACAGATGCACGTGCTGGCTCGATCTTCCAGCCTAATTGGCGTGCATGTCTACTAACCGATTACCCAGAGATGATGAGCACCTGGGCAACCATGCCACTGTATATCAAGTATAATCCATGCTATTGCCCAGTGATACGTCGCAGATCCTGGCAAGCATTTGCGATCAAGGTACACAACAATAAAGAATGCTCGGCTTGGGTTAACTATCCATATTTTGCTCCGCCTCGAGGGACCCCAACCGTAGCCTACATGATATAAACAATTCGACACTGGTCTACTCGTTTAAATAATGTACCCGACATAGCTGCAAAAATGTGTATGAAAATATTCGAGCTCATGACCATTGTCTTCAAAACCTTTCGGAAGGTACAAGCTCCATACATCTCTGCCCCTGGATTCTCTCAAGGTAACAAGGATTTAGTCTACGACATGAGCCAGACTCCCTCGATCACTATAATCTTTGCCTGGCATGCACGAATAAAGTACTTACCCGCATGCTTCAAGCAAACATTTGAGGAAATGTTCTCTACGGGATTCTGGGAATATCATTCAAAAATTTTCATTCCCAGACCAACACATTTGCTACATCTATTCGCAGTAGAACAAGCCATCCATGCAGATTAGTTACGTCTGCCACATCCGAACATTCCAGGACCAATTGATTGGGATCGCATGATGACAGACTTGGCCAAAGGACTACGCATACAAGAACATCAGCTTGCCACTCAGATTGTGGAATATTACATCCAACACTCCCAGCAACAAGGGTCTATCAGGGACGACAGACGCGAGAGAGGGGGGGTGTTGAGAGCAGTATGGGCACCCAAGGACTGAGGAGACAAGGAAGCCAGCGGAGAGAGTCAGAGCAAGGAGAAGGACTAAGTAGACAAAGCAGTCGACGCAGATCTGGCAGATAGGCCTTCAAATTTTTCCAGAACAACAGCTTTATAATAGTGATTTTTATCACTAACCATCATTGTAAATATCATTTCATATTTTTGTAGCTCCATTTTGTGCAAGCCAAGGAGTCCTTGAGCTTGAGGAGATTTAGAAGTACCTACCTGTCAGTTTTCACATTTTTTAGACTTCGTTTGAACCTCCAAATAGGGTAGAGAACGTAATTTTTAACTAGGCCGGACACTAGGTCTGGACAAGGCCAAAACCTAGTCAAAAACTATAAAAAGAGCTAGAGAGCTCATTTTTGAGGTTAGCTTGTAATAGATTTGAACTTGTAAGAGCTTTTTGAAAGTAATCTAAGAACTCCATTGCTTCTCACTCTTTGTCTTACTGTGTGTGCGCGTGTGTGTGTATGTGTGTGCATGTTAGTGTGCTTCTCACTCACGCACTTGTGCCTTCACTTGCTCGAGGTCTTCATACCATCCTCACGTCTTCCCGGATTGACATTAAAGGAGGTGCTACTCATCACTGAGCTACACCAGGGTGCTACTCACACCATCTTTTTTAACAACTGAAATGCTTTCTCTTGAGCATCAGCCCACATAAACGGAACATCCTTCTTGGTCAAATGCGTCAGTGGTAAGGAAATGTTTGCTAAATACCTTAAGTATCGGGAATGCCACTTTATTTGACCCACAAACCGCATTACTTCTTTAACGTTAGTCGCTGCTTTAGCTGTACTTATAGCTTCAATTTTCTTAACATCAACAGCCATCCCTGCTTGTGATATCACATGGCCCAATAAAATACCACTTCTGACCGCAATCACACTTTTAAACGGATTCAATACCATCCTAAACTGCCGACATCTTTCAAAACATGCTTTCAGGTGTAGTAAGTGTTTAATCATTTCACCGAAGACCGAAAAATCATCGACAAATACTTGCATAAAGTCCTGTAGATAAGGTTCAAACACTTTATGCGCCACATAATTGAACGATGGTGGTCCATTCTTCAAGCCAAAACTCATGACAGTAAAAACATAAGCTCCAAATTCTGTAATAAATGTTGTTTTATGCTGATCCTCCTCAGCCACACTGATCTGATTATAACCGAAAAACCCATCCAAAAAACTATACATTTCATGGCCTGCGACTGCATCCAACACTGCATCATAAAACGGCATAGGAAACGGGTCTGTAACCGTTGCCACATTTTGTTACACTTATGTGTTCCTCGAGTAGCTTTGATGTGAACCTTTTCCCTATACATGGGCACTTTTTACTCTAGTGCTGGCTAGAGGTTTTTTCCCCATGTTACCACATACTTGATACTCTCATATGTGGTGGTACTTTGTACTTAGGGATATTATTCAGCTCTTACTTCAGTTCAGTTCATCGATCAATAGAGAGAGCTATTCCAGCCATCGTCTTCTCCGTGTGTCTTGCTGCGTTTCTGTTCCTTGTGTGTGCTTCTTGTGTGTCTCTCGCACTTCTACACACACCCAACAGTGGTATCAGAGCAGGTTCAACTTCTTCTCAAGTTTCGGTTTTTCGCGTCGCGGCGCGCGCGCACTTTAACAGTGCAAATCGACTTCGGAGCATAGAAGTGTGCATTTCAGCAGCCCGAAAACATTTTCACCAGGTGCGTTGGGGTTTTACCCCCATTTTGAAGCCATTCGAGCAGTCAGAATTGCCATCAGAGTGACGGTTTGTGAGCTGAAATTTCAGCACTCATTTCAGTTTTTGTCGAAGTGAAGATTTTGTCACATTCTTGTTCCTTAGTGAAATGGCGGGCAGCAATGACTTGTTTGGCATGCTTCAAGCTGAAGATAAGCTTGATGGGACCAACTATCCGATGTGGTCTTACATGATGAAGCACGTTCTTGTTGCAAAACAACTTTGGAACATAGTGGCAGATGTAGATCGAAGACCGGCAAGTGCTTCTACTTCACAGTCTACTGTCACAGATGGAGCTTCTTCTTCGAGTACAGTGGTTTATCCTTCTCCACCTACACAGGAGCAACTTAGATGGGATGGAAAAGATGCTCAAGCTCATGCTTTGATTGCACTTTCAGTGAAGCGTCATATAGTTCCACACATTCAATCATGTTCTACATCACGACAGGCATGGGACACTCTTGCTTCTTTGTATGCCGTGCGTAATGAAGCACGTGTTGCATACTTGAGGAAGCAACTTGAGGATGTATGTATGGCTGAAAATGAGTCAGTGGATGTGTATGTGACACGCATCAAGGACTTGAAAGAGCAATTGGCAAACATAGATGAGATCATTCGGGATGCATCACTCATTTCTACATTGTTGAAAGGATTGCCGGAATCTTTTCAAAGGTTTGCTACTACACTTCGTTTGGTTGCAAAAGGAAATCCTAATATGTATGCATTTGATGAGGTTGTGTCTCTTCTTTTGCAAGAAGAGCAATCTAGAGTGAATAGGAGTGGTTTGATTGAAGGAACGCAAGCACTTGCTATCTCACAAAAAGGGAAAAGCAAGTATGGTTCAGCTTTTGGTTCATCAAAACCAAAGCCTCAAGCTTCCTCTTCCACTCATTCCTCTAATGATGGTGATTTGCAAAAGAAGGAGAGATGCAAATATTGCCGGAAGGCTGGTCATACTATTGATGAGTGTAGAAAGCTTGCTAAACGCAATGAAAAGAAGAAGGAATCGGGCATGTCTATTGCTGAAAATTCAGCAAATGCAAAGAATGATGAAGCTAACATGGCTCAAGATTTTTGGGCATGTGTTGTTACATGTCATTATGATGCTTCTTTACATTCTAAATGTATGGTTGTGAGTGAGGTTGATTCGGATTGGTTCTTTGATAGTGGTGCTTCAAAGCACATAACATCATGCAAAAGATTTTTTGCCTCTTTGAAAGATGCACCTAAAGGAGGACATGTGGTGTGTGCAAACAATGCCTCTTATCCTATCATTGGAGTAGGAGAAATTGAGCTTACGGCTGCAAATGGAGGTGTGATTCTCTTGAAAAATGCATTGTATGTGCCCGATACCAAGAAGAACTTAATTTCAGTTCCATTGATTGCCAAAGCTGGACTTCATGTACACTTTGTTGATGATAAGTGTATGGTTCATGATTTCAGCAATGGTGATGTTATCGTGATGTCCGGTACATTATGTAATGGTTTGTATCGCATGGATACATACAAGAGGGCTGCCTTGAATGCCTTAGTTGCTCATACTTCTTCCATGGCTGAAATGGAGCTTTGGCATGCTCATTTTGGTCATTTAAACTTCAGTAGTTTGCTCTACTTGCAAAAGAAGGACATGGTTATTGGCTTGCCTACACTTGAGTCCATTGAAAAGCATGCATGTGAAGGTTGCATTCTTGGAAAAATGCATCGTGCTTCTTTTCCAAAAGATAGTCACACACACACTACAAGAAAATTGCAACTTGTTCATAGTGATGTATGTGGTCCCGTCAAGACTCCACCTTTTGGGAAGTATGTATATTTTGTTACCTTCATTGATGATGCTACTCGCCATACATGGGTGTATCCTATGAAAGCAAAGAATGAGGTATTTTCTTGCTTCAAAGCATTTTTAGCTATGGCTTAAAATTTTTCTTCACAAAAGCTTTTGACTCTACGCACAGATCGTGGTGGTGAATACATGTCACATGAGTTTAATGCTTTTCTTCGTGAAAGAGGTATTTCACACCAATGTACGGTGCCATATACACCTCAACAAAATGGTGTTGCCGAGCGTAAAAATAGAACTCTACTTGAAATGGCACGATGTATGGTTAAAGGAAAGCATCTTCCTCATAAATTTTGGATGGAAGCGGTCATGTGTGCAAATTATGTGTTGAATCGCTGCCCTACAAAAGCATTGAGAGTCATCACTCCTTATGAGGCTTGGAATGGTCATAAGCCTATGGTTAGTCATATGCGTGTGTTTGGTTGTTTGGCATATGTGCTTGTGCCATCACAACAACGTCAGAAACTTGATGACAAGGCAAAGAAATGTATATTTTTTGGTTATAGTGCTGAAAGTAAGGGATATCGGTTGTACCATCCATTGACGAACACAATTATTGTGAGTCGAGATGTGGTATTTGCTGAAAATTCAGTTTTCCCTCTACTTGAATGCAAAAAACTGCCAACAGTTAGCTCACAAGATGTGTTCGATACACTCATGCCTTTGTTCCAAAATGGTGCGCTTGACTATGGCCATGTAGACTAGCCAACTGAGGTTCAAAGGGCTGAAAAATTCCAGCCAAATAGGGCTAAAAATACAGAGAATTTCCAGCCAAACATGGCTGAAAAAATTCAGCCAAAAATTGTCAAAACTGTTGGAAATTTTCAGCCACATATGGCTGAACATTTGCGTCAAAATATGGCTGAAACTGAGCATGAAATTCAGCCCACGCATGATGTACATATTGAAGATGTATTACATAATGAACGCATGTCTATCAAGAGTGCACAATCTATGCCAAAGTGGCTGAAACAAACTTTGCAGGACAGCAAATTGAGTGCACCTTTACTTGGTAGAACAAGATCAAGCTCTCACCATGCATTAAGTAATTTTGTGGATTATTCTCTTATTGCTACAGCATGTAATGAAGAGCCACTTTCTTTTGAAGATGCATGTGACGATCCATAATGGATGAGTGCTATGCAATCAGAAATGGATTCCATACATAGGAATGGTACTTGGGAGTTATGTGAATTGCCAAAAGGAAAAAATGCCATTGGTACAAAGTGGGTTTATAAGATTAAGAGAAAATCTGATGGTAGCATTGATCGCTACAAAGCTAGATTGGTTGCCAAAGGATATGCGCAACAATATGGCATTGACTATGAGGAAACTTTTGCACCTACTTCACGCATGACTACCATTCGTACCGTGGTTGCATTGGCTGCCCATCGAGGTTGGAAAGTGCATCAGTTGGACATAAAAACAGCCTTCTTGAATGGAGATTTGCAAGAAGAGGTTTATGTGAAGCAACCTCCTGGATTTGCTATGAAAGGGAAAGAGCATATGGTTTGTCGCTTGCATAAAGCCTTGTATGGTCTCAAGCAAGCTCCACGTGCATGGTATGACAAAATACATAAGCACTTGATTGCTCTTGGCTTCACATGTAGTCCGATTGAAAGCACACTCTATGTACGCAAAAATGGGGCTGATCTTATAGTGCTTGTTCTTTATGTTGATGACATACTCTTGACTGGGTCATGTGATGCAAAACTTGACATTCTTATGGCTGATTTGCAGCATACTTTTGATGTCACTTATCTTGGTCTTTTGAGCTACTATCTTGGCATCCAATTTGTATCCGTTGAGGGGGGACTTGTTATGCATCAAGCAAAGTATGTTGAAAAAATACTTCAGCGTTTTGACTTTGAGGATTGCAAGCCAGTTTCCACACCAGTTGAGACAGGATTTAGATTCTCAATTGAGGATTCCAGTGATGCATCTGACACTTCTTTTTATCAGCAGGCTGTGGGATGTCTTATATATGCATGCAACACAAGGCCGGATATACAGTATGCAGTTTCCCAGTTGAGTCGATTCATGCATAGCCCTGGCACTAAGCATTGGCAAGCGGTGAAACGTGTGTTTAGATATCTTCGAGGCACTTTGAGCTTAGGTCTCTTTTATGGCAGAGATGTTCAGCCATGCTTGCATGCTTTTACAGATAGTGATTGGGCTGGTTGTTATGATACTCGCGTGTCCACTAGTGGTAATTGCTTTTTCCTTGGAGACTCATGCATATCTTGGTTGATTAAGAAGCAACCTACACTGGCGACATTGTTGGGAGAGGATGGTTGGATGCACTCAGAGATTGAGTAGGTGCTGCTAAACCTGCTTCACACCAGCCCTCCTTTGACTCCAGGAATGATTAATACACTTGCTTAGCTTCCAAATGATACCAAGAAAGCATATATGTACTTTGCAAATAATATGTGTAATGATCAAATCAAAACAGATAACTTTGCACTTCACAAATCCAAGAAAACTTGCTATTTTGGTATTGACACCTGCTCAGTCTTTCACTCAGTATGACCAGCACACTTACAATTGATCAAATTCCTTCTGGACATATTAAATTAGCTTAACAAGCTACCATGCACTGAGAAATAAGTTTAGCAAAATTAGAGTCACCCCCGACTTTTTAGGAGCTGTATAGAGAAATACCAGATACTACTTCGAGCGAGATTTCTCCGAGATGGCTGATCCAATGATCTTCAAACTTTGTAGGCATGTATTATGCTTAGAGCTTGTTCCAATAAGCTTTGAATCACTTGATTTGGTTGAGAAACCACTGAGATATGCTCTGTTGAAGTTGACAGACTTGGAGTAGATAACTCAGAGAATCATAGAGTAGATGAATGTAAGTATTTGTATTAGATCATATAAATGTACATTCCCATTGGCATGATACACATAGCTCAATGGTACTCAGAGGTGTAGGGTATGAAGTAGACCTTACACACTCAATGATTGATACAGAATTGCCTCGGGATGAGTGAAGAACACCCGCGACTTTTTCTTTGTAGTTTTTTTAGGAATTGAGTGATGATTTGAATTTGATTTCAAAACAATCTCCTAGAATCTTTCACCTAAAAAGTTGATTGAGATATTCTCTCAATCAATCAACAACCTTTTCCACGACTTTCAATCAATTAGGTGTGATTACAAAATATGCCAAGTCACTAAGACTTTTACAAGAGATAAAATGGTAAGAAATCATAGGCATAAGTTCCTATGGTCTTTACTTCATGTAGAGTCTTCAAAGTAGATGTCCAAGCCAAATGTGAAGGCTTGACTTGCACCAACAGCTCCCCCTCAAGCCAAACATTTTGGCTCAAGTCTTCATTCTTCATTCTTCAATTACATCCTGTAATGCAATCATGGATTTGAATCTGCATAACTTGTTTCCATCCAAAGCTTTAGTGAGTAAATCTGCACATTGCACATTAGTAGACACATAAGTCAACTGAATGTCTTTGCTAAGCAACTTCTCTCTCACATAGTGGTAATGAAACTCTATGTGTTTGGTTCTAGCATGATATATTGGATTAGCTGCAAGGTGAAGAGAACTTGTGTTGTCACCAAAGATGATTGGTGGCCTTGTGTATAGGCCTAATTCTGTATACAAAAGCTTTAACCAAATAGCTTCTTGAGTGGCATTTGCTAGCCCTCTATACTCTGCTTCAGTAGATGACAAAGCTACTGTAGGTTGTTTCTTGGCTGACCAAGAAATAGGTTTATCACCTGCAAAACATATGTATCCTGATGTGCTCCTCCTGTCATCCTTGCATCCTGCCCAATCTGCATTTGAATATACTTTAATATCAATATCTGATGTATAAGGAAAGTACAAACCATGGTTTAGAGTTCCCTTTAGATACTTCAAGATCTTCTTTGCTGCCTCTAGGTGAGGTATCCTTGGTTTGTGCATGAATTGGCTTAGCACACTCACACCATATGCTATGTCAATTTTGGTTAAGGTAGCATAATTCAAACTACCTACCATACTTTGGTATCCTGTAATGTCTTGAACTTCATCACCTTCATGAGCACTAAGCTTTAGGTTGACTTCCATAGGAGTACTTGAGACTTTAGCATCCTGCAAATTAAATTTCTTCACCATATCCTGAACATACTTCTTCTGAGTGATATATATACTTGAATTAGTATAAACTAATTCAAGACCTAAGTACTTTAATAATCCAAGATCATTGATCTTGAATTCCTTCATCATCTGATTCTTTATGCCTCTGATTCCATTGACATCATTTCCTGTAATGATGATGTCATCAACATAAACACACAAGTATATTACCTCTGTACTACTCCTTTTTATGAAGAGAGAAGTGTCTGCTTTACTCATCACAAATCCTTGGTCTTGGAGGTAGGTTGTCAACCTGTAATTCCATGCTCTAGGTGCCTGCTTCAAACCATATAGAGCCTTCTTTAATTTACAAACATAATTTACCTTCTTGGGATCTTCATAGCCAGGTGGTTGTGACATGTAGACTTCTTCAGATATCCATCCATTCAAGAAAGCATTCTTGACATCCAATTGGTACATGTTCCAATTCTTGGATGCAGCTACACTCACCAATATTCTGATTGTTGGCATCTTAGCCACAGGAGAAAATGTCTCCTCATAATCAATGCCTTGGGTTTGTGCAAAGCCCTTGGCTACCAACCTAGCTTTGTACCTGTTGATTGTACCATCTGAGTTCCTCTTGAGTTTGTAGATCCATCTGGATCCTATCACCTTCATAGAGTCCTTCTTGGGTACCAAGTCCCATGTGTCACTCTCCTTGAGAGCCTCTATTTCTTCATCCATAGCTTCTTTCCATTTTGTTTTTGTGATTGCCTCCTCATATCAACCTGGTTCTTCATTCAAAAAATCCTTTGCAAGATATACAGAATGCTTAGTTACAAGAGAAGTGTCATACCCATATCTGATAGGCTTCTTACTTTCTCTCTGAGATCTCCTCATTGCTTGAGTTGAGGATTCTGGTATATCCACTAGCTTCTTCATTTTCATCTTTCCTTTGGACTTCCATGCCTTGAATTCCTCAAGATTAATTGTGTCATCATCATCTGAACTTGCGTCTTCTTTCTGGATTGGTTCCTCCTTGGTGAGCTTTGGGAAGTCTTCTTCCATGTCATAAGGTAGACTAACCTTCCTGCATTCATTTTCATACCATGAGTCATTCTCATCAAAGATGACATCTCTGCTTACCTTGAAACCTTTGTTTGAGGGGTTGTAGAATCTGTACCCTTTTTGGTTCAAGTCATAACCAATGAAGATACATTTTTCAGCTTTAGGATCTAGCTTTCCTCTTACCTGTGAGGGAATATGCACATATGCAATACACCCAAAGATTTTGCAATGATCCAATGATGGTCTCTTACCATGCCAAACTTCATAAGGTGTCATTCCATCAAGTGACTTTGATGGCAACCTGTTAATGAGATATGTGGCAGTAGATACACTTTCTGCCCAAAGGTAATTTGGTAATTTCTTTTCATTAAGCATAGATCTAGCTGTTTCAACAATGAGTCTATTCCTTCTTTCAGCTACCTCATTTTGTTCAGGTGAGTACCTTGTGGTTATCTCCCTCTTGATGCCTCTTTCCTGCAAGAAGTCTTCAAATTCATTGGAGAAGTATTCACCTCCTCCATCTGACCTTAGCCTTTTCAAGTTTCTACCTGTTTGATTTTCAACTAGTGCAAGATACCTTTTGAAACAATTAAATACTTCATCCTTATGCTTCATAAAGTATAACACAGTCCATCTGCTATAATCATCAATGAAGGACACATAATACCTTGATCCTGAAATGGATGGTTCCTTGCTAGGTCCCCAAACATCTGTATGCACCAATTCCATATACTCTTCATGCATAAAACCTTTCTTTGAATAGGGCAATCTGTGTGACTTACCAAACTGACAAGCTCCACACTTGTATATCATGTGTTGCTTGGATACATTTGGTATCGCAAGCACACATTGATCTCTGCTCATTTGCTTTAAGGTCCTTTCACCAATGTGACCTAACCTCTTGTTCCATATTTCTAATTTTGAAAGTGTTTGATCCTTGTAATTGTATAAAGCAATATTCTTTGTCTCCTCTAGCTCAAAAGTAAACAATCTACCTGATTTTTCTCCCTTGGCTATCCTTATGAATCCATGTCTTGGGTCCTCCACATATGCTCCATGTTGATTGAACCTGACCTGTAAACCTTTCTCCACAATCTGACCAACACTCATTAGGTTCTTGGTAATGGTTGGTACATAAAGTACCCTGCTCAATAGGTTTTGGTTACCATCACAAGTTTTCACATTTCCAATCTTTACAACAGAATGTTTAGTATCATCACCTGTCTGTACCTGATGTTTGCCCTTGGGTTCTTCCAAATCAGAGAGTAGTGCCACATTACCAGCTACATGGTTAGAACACCCTGAATCAATATAAAATAAATGATCATCATTTGTACCTGCCTTGGAGGTCATATTCATGATCAATAGGGAGTCATCTTGCTCCTCTGTGTAGTTGTTGTAATCCCTTCTATTTCTGAATCCACCTTGGTAGTTACTATTGTGGTTGTGGTTGTAATTGTTGTTGTACTGATTGTTGTATCCATTGTAGCCTTGGTGTTGGTTGAACCTGCCTCTACCTTGAGAGTATCCACCTCTTTGATAGCTTCTTCCTCTCTGATTCGTATGGTTTTTGTAGCACTCATCTGTGGTATGGTTAGACAATCCACAAATGTTGCATGGTGATGAGTTGTAATGTCTACCCCTACCTAACTTACCTCCTCTGCCTCTACCTCTTGAAGATCTACTTCTCCCTGCATAGTTAGCTTGGGAGGTAGAGCCTTCTTCTTCTTGCTTCTTCCCTTTACCTTTATCCTTAATTTTCTTATCAGTGTATAAAGCAGAGGGGTTGTTACCTTTTGATTGCTCGCCATTCCTTGTAAGCTTTGCTTCATGTGTAAAGAGTTGACCAATCAGGGTTGTTAGATCAGGAGCATGTATGTCCATGTATAGGTCCATTGCTGTGGTAAAGCTCTCCCATTTGTCATCAGCCTTTAGTCCATTGATTATCTGCCTTACTATTTGCTCTTCTTCAATCTCCTCTCCAATACTTGCAAGCTGGTCTGCAGTGTCTTTGACCCTAGTGACAAAGTCTGAAACTGATTGCTTTGATTGCTTCCTAAGAGTAGTGAATTCAATCCATAGTTGATTCTTTCTGGCCCTTGTACTTGATCAGAAATATGTTGACAAGGTTTCCCAAGTCTCTTGGGAAGTCTTGCAATTCCTTATGTGAGGTAAAAGGAAATCAGATATAGAGTTAAGAAGATATGACCTTGCCAATGCATCTTTTGCACACCATGTGTTGAGCCTCTCTTGCTCTTCCTTGGTGGGTAGGCCTCTAGCTTTGAATGAGGGCAATTCCTCATCTCCTGATATGAATCCAAATAAGCTTCTTCCTTGTAGATAGGTCTTCATCCTTAGAGACCAAGCTTGGTAATTGTTCCTGTCCAATTTGTCAATGAATGAAGGAAAACCATCTCCCATGTTACCTTATTTGCTCTGATACCACTGTTGGGAGAGGATGGTTGGATGCACTCAGAGATTGAGTAGGTGCTGCTAAACCTGCTTCACACCAGCCCTCCTTTGACTCCAGGAATGATTAATACACTTGCTTAGCTTCCAAATGATACCAAGAAAGCATATATGTACTTTGCAAATAATATGTGTAATGATCAAATCAAAACAGATAACTTTGCACTTCACAAATCCAAGAAAACTTGCTATTTTGGTATTGACACCTGCTCAGTCTTTCACTCAGTATGACCAGCACACTTACAATTGATCAAATTCCTTCTGGACATATTAAATTAGCTTAACAAGCTACCATTTGCAAGTGGAATCACTCAAATTGATAGACTATGCACTGAGAAATAAGTTTAGCAAAATTAGAGTCACCCTCGACTTTTTAGGAGCTGTACAAAGAAATACCAGATACCACTTCGAGCGAGATTTCTCCGAGATGGCTGATCCAATGATCTTCAAATTTTGTAGGCATGTAGTATGCTTGGAGCTTGTTCCAATAAGCTTTGAATCACTTGATTTGGTTGAGAAACCACTAAGATATGCTCTGTTGAAGTTGACAGACTTGGAGTAGATAACTCAGAGAATCGCAGAGTAGATGAATGTAAGTATTTGTATTAGATCATATAAATGTACATTCCCATTGGCATGATACACATAGCTCAATGGTACTCAGAGGTGTAGGCTATGAAGTAGACCTTACACACTCAATGATTGATACAGAATTGCCTCGGGATGAGTGAAGAACACTCGCGACTTTTTCTTTGTAGTTTTTTTAGGAATTGAGTGATGATTTGAATTTGATTTCAAAACAATCTCCTAGAATCTTTCACCTAAAAAGTTGATTGAGATATTCTCTCAATCAATCAACAACCTTTTCCACGACTTTCAATCAATTAAGTGTGATTACAAAATATGCCAAGTCACTAAGACTTTTACAAGAGATAAAATGGTAAGAAATCATAGGCATAAGTTCCTATGGTCTTTACTTCATGTAGAGTCTTCAAAGTAGATGTCCAAGCCAAATGTGAAGGCTTGACTTGCACCAACAGACATTGAGTTGTGAAGCTGAGTACAGGGTAGTTTTCACAGCGACAGTGGAGTGTATATGGCTGAGACGCCTATTGATGGATCTTTGCATGGAGATTGATGCTGCTACGCATATTCTCACAGATAGTCAGAGTGCTTTGGCTGTTGCACGAAACCCAGTGTTTCATGCACGGACCAAACATATTGAGGTGCATTATCACTATGTGAGAGAGCGCCTTCATGCAGGAGATATTGATTTGGTATATGTGCCTACACAAGATAATGTGGCAGACATATTCACCAAAGCTCTTCCACGAGAAAAGTTTGAAGCTTTTCGCAAAGCTTTATGCTTGTTACCTTGATGGGGCTGATCTGTTACTCCCTGTATGTGTTCACATCATTCGCTCCAGGGGGGTTTGTTACACTTATGTGTTCCTCGAGTAGCTTTGATGTGAACCTTTTCCCTATACATGGGCACTTGTTACTCTAGTGCTGGCTAGAGGTTTTTTCCCCATGTTACCACATACTTGATACTCTCATATGTGGTGGTACTTTGTACCTAGGGATATTATTCAGCTCTTACTTCAGTTCAGTTCATCGATCAATAGAGAGAGCTATTCCAGCCATCGTCTTCTCCGTGTGTCTTGCTGCGTTTGTGTTCCTTGTGTGTGCTTCTTGTGTGTCTCTCGCACTTCTACACACACCCAACACATTTAACTTTCTATAATCAACACAAATTCTGAGCTTCCCATTCTTTTTGGGGACTACTATGATAGGAGATAGCCAAGTGACCTGATTCACCGGTTTGATAAATCTGACTGCCAACAATTTATCAATCTGTTCCTTCACCTGTTTAGCAAAGTTAGGATTCATTCTATATCTTTGCTGCACCACAAGTACCGCATCCGTCTTCAAGTTAATCCTATGTTGATGCAACTACGGATCTATGCCTTTTACTTGAGTATAATCCCAAGCAAACACATCTACATACTCTTTAAGCAGGCAAATAAGATCCTCCTTAAACTTTCCTTCCAATGTTTTACCAATCCGCACCATCTTGGGTTCCGTTTCGGTTCCTAAATTAACCTCTTGAATCTCCTCTTCCTTCACCCGCATAGAACCTACATACTTTTGATCGTACATCCTTTCCGCCTGCGTAATCATCTCTTCCTGTTGGTGTTCCATCTGCTGTGGCACCGGAATGTCCATACGTTGATCAAATATCTTCTGTAAATGGGCACCTGCCACCTGTTCACTAGGAACTGGCCCTTCTACCTTTGCCCCATCACCATGCTCCTTACTTAATACTCCTGCAACATCGACTTCTAATACCGGCACGACCGTTGGGTTTGCTTGCAAAAACTTTTCCTCTTCATCATCTTCAATCTCATCCGCCAAATTAATAGTCTGAGCCATAAGTGGTCTTTCCTGTACCGACATATTTTTTCGTCCACGCATAGGAATCGTCACCTGCTTTTTTCCCTTGGTAATCATTACTACATTCAAGCCCCAATCCTGCTTGACTTTGGCGAGCCAAAACCAAGGTCTCCCTAACAACATTTCATACGGATACACGGACTCATACATTCAGATGACCACAAAATTAACCATAAATGTCATGCCGAAAATGATAATTTGTTGTTGCTTCAAAATGCCAACTGGCTGTACTCGTGTTTGATCCGCCATTTTTACCTGAAAAGGTGCTGGAGCCAATACCCCACTTCCCATTTCAATGAAAATATGCTCAGTTAATATGTTTACTCCTGATCCTCCATCAAGCAGCACTTCTGCAGATCGCCAGTGGTTGTACTGCACCTGAATTACTGGTACTACAAAATCCACGTCTGCTGGATCAATACTGTTTGCCGAGATGGAAGGGATCGACCTAACTTCGGGCTCTGCATGATACCCAAGTAGCTTTTTCAACAATTTCTCTCAAAACACAGGTACCAAAGATAACAGTTGATCCAAGGACAACTGTAACGGTGAGCTAATGATTTCATCAAACCAATCATTTGCCAAGCCTTGCTGACTCGGCGCCTTATCCTGCTCCATAATGGGAGGTATCAATTTCACACCCTGTTGTTGCTCAGTTTGACCTCCACACCTCACCTGATTAGAAGACTCATCTCGAACCTGCTTCAAAACCTTGTCTCGGATTTGTCTTTGTTCCTGCCAATCAATAGGGCCTTTATTCCTTGACCTTGTTACTGCCAACACTTCCACCTCTTTACCTTTCCCACATTGTTTACAATCACACTGCCATTGGTTAGTCTTCTCATCGTGCATTTGATCAGAGGTACCGGGTGCATCATGGGCTCTATCCGCTTGCTCTGGCCATTCTATCAGCATGGCATTCGCCTGAGCCACCTGCTGCCCCTGTTGTTGATGTTGTCCCTGTTGATTATGCTGATTATACCGAATGACGGGTATACCTCTTTCTTCACGATGCTTTACCCACAAAGGGAAATTCGGCCCTATCGAATGATCACGAGCTGAACAATACCCACAAGGCATTACCCTTGGTGGTCGACCTTGGTGATTTATTCCCTTGCTGATTCCCTTGATCTCTCCATGGGGGTCTTACTTGTTGCTGTCTCAGAAAATTACCTCGCCCTTGGATAGGAATAGCGTGATTGGCCGCCACGTCATTTAAATTTCGATTGTCTTGCCGAGAACTTTGCCCTCTATGCTTAGGGTTATACCAACACTGAGTTGTTGTATGTCCCTCTTTGTCACAGATATCACAAAATCGTTTCTCCTTTGGAGCTAGTATAGAATATCCATGTCTCTTTAACTTATTAACCCATTCCTCCTCTTTACTGTGCTTAGCTTTATGCTTACGATGCTTTGTCCTCACTATTTCATCCTCATAGTCAGCAGTGTCAGAATCACTTGAACTCTTGCCCGACTCCGTTGCTGAATCCGATTCAACCTCTGAACCAGAATTAGACTGCTTCTTTTTGGCTCGTCCAAACCTTCTTTCAACACGTGCCGCTACTAATACTAATACATCAAAGCCGTTTGCAATGTCCACACTGGCCACCGCATGTCTTATTGTGCTCCTTAATCCTTTCAAAAAAAATCTTGCCAACATCTCATCAGTAGGTCGTTCATTACCTTGCAACCATTCCATTAGAGTGCGGAACTTTTGAGCATAGTCTTCCACTAGCATGGTCTTTTGTCTGATGGCCCTCAACTTCCTTAATACATCGGAAGGCGTCTTTTCTTTTATAAACCGTTGCAAGAATGCTATTTTTAAATCATCATATATAGCAAAATGGGAAATGCCATATTGACTGAACCAGCTCATAGCTCGTCCTTCCAACGTGGCTGCAAACTATTGAAGTTTAATATCATCACCGTACATAGCTCGATATCCATTCGCTGTCCATTTTATTTCGAATTGAGCCACATGGCAATCAGCATGCTCCTTAGAGGTTCCGCTGAAATGAGCGGCTTTGACTTTAGGATTAGGAGGTGGTTGAGCCATTGGCTGTGGTTGAGGTGTGCGCCTAGTTCTTTGACCGGTCGCCCCTGCAAGTGGGTCAAACTTGAGTCGTCTTCTTACCCCTACAGTTGCTTCTGTGAGGAATAACGCTCCAAGTATTCCACCCACTAACCTTGCCTCTGCTGCACCTGTTTCCCCCTGTTCCTCGCCAGTGCCCAGAGCTTCCTGCTCCTCGGCCTCGTACCACTCGTAAAAGTCTGAAGATGTCTCCACGTTCGCTACTCTTGCCTGTGCCCTCGTAAAATATACTTTACCAAAACGGTTGCGCCTACCCCTCATGCATTTCTTGAGGCTACGTCAGCTGTACAGTAGGATCGCCAATTGTGTTGAGGGTTCCAAGGTTCAACACAACATCGAATTAAAGGACAAATCAAGATTACCTATTTTCCATTGGCACTAATCTTCACACACAGAGATTCCATCGAAAATTGCATTTGGAAGTCCACTGAAAATTCACCGAAATGTTTTCTTTCCGGTAACTTCTACCGATACAGAATTACACAGTCACATTTTCAAATTACACCTTGTTGAAGATTGACAACTTCTTACACATTCTCAGACACACAAATTTCAATGCTCTTCTGTGCAGACAATTTGAATCTCTCTACAGACTTAGTAGAATAGAAGGTCTCGAAACAAGAACTCTTATCTTGCATATTTTTTCGATTTCTTTCTTTGATTATCTTAACACCACGAATATAGAATTGCAAAAATAGGTAGGACTTCATACATAGAATTTCATAACATTACAAGGTTACATCATTCGCAGACTGCATAAAGATTCCTGCAGAACCTGTTCGTCATCCTCAGAAATTCCGGTCATGAGAAACATCATCCTTTCAAGTTGTCGCTCTCTCTCTTCTGGTAACTTCTCCTCCTTACGGTTGTTGCGAACTCCTTTCTTGTAACCTCTCCTTCTCTTGCGACGTGTCCTTTTTAATCTCAACATAGCCGTCTTTTTCTTTTTATTTGTATTTTATTTTTCCAGATTTCCCTGCCTTCAACAATAGGTTGGGTCTTTAACTGGTCTATCTCCTTGAGAAGTTCCTTCTTCTCTCGCTTTTAGGCGCGTTTCCTCTTCCTCTGCGACCTTTCACATCCACAAGTGAGTATCTTCATGTAGCCATGATGGATCACGTGAGCTTCTAGAATGCACAAAGATTGAATCTTCTTTTGCTTTGTGGATAGGATTCCACTGTAGGGGTGGTACATCTTTGAAGGTGTAATCCTTCAAATTGACCTTGATGGTGACCCCTAAGTGTTGTAAGTAAAAGGAGTTGGTTCCTCAATCCTGTACTATTTGCAATTGTCGTAGGAAGGGTCTTCCTAGGATCATCTCATAAACATTATTTTTGTCAAAGTCACATATAGCAAATGTGTGTTCAAAATCTACACCACAAGTGTTTAGAGTTATCCCTTCAAGCAATCCAAGAGGTCTTTCAAAATGACCGTCTACCATTTGAAGCTTCATTCTAGTTGGTCTTAATGTGGGTTTGCCCCATCGCTTCCACAATGAGGTGGTCGCAATAGCAACACCAGCACCTGAATCTACGATTGCTTTGGTTGTGTAACCCTGATAGGTGATCGGCAGATAAGTATTACCTTCTTCACCTTCACTCATGTCTCCTATTTTATCGAGAGGTATCTCTCGAACTTTTTGCTTAGAGCCTGCTTTTGGCATTTCGGAATCAAGTTCTGGAACCTGATCCTTCACATGATTCCATAGCTCAAGTTTTGCTTTGAGCAGCTCTTCTACAGTGAGATGACACTGAACCTTAGTGTTCTTCACGACATGAGTGTTTCTTGGAACCATTGAGTCTTCATTTCTTACCAATATTGTGGGAGCTCTAATCTGGAGAGATTCAGATTCCCATGGGCCTGTGAATTGTGCAACTCTTGCAAGGAATTAGATTCAAAATCTAATCTTTCATCTTCTTGTTGCTCTGCTTGGTCTCCATAAATAGATGGAATGTTTTGGGGAAATTGATCGTGAAGATCATCAATTTCAGGAATAGGAGGGGGATTACCCTTCTCCTTGGCCCATTTCTCTTCTTGTATTTCCGGCAAGAACTCTTGAGAGTACTGTTGAATTGAAATAGGTGCTCCCTCATCCACGGAATCAAGAACATAAGCTTTCCTTGGTAGTGAGCTTTCTCTTTCAACATTTGGTTGAGCCTGTGGAGGTAACGAAACCTGCAGCTTGTTTACCAATTGCTCTAATCTTTCTAATAAGCCCTGGAAATGCAAATCTGGTTTGACAGAGTTTGACTGATTGAAGTTTTGAGTATTCTCGAGCATAGCTTGAGCGAGTTATACCATTTTCATGCACATTTTTGTCCGTTCAATCTCTAAATTTGCTCTAGGGTAACTCTTGTCTAGGTTTGTGGCTATTGGCCCTTCTTGAAGTCGAGCCTGATAGGCCTTGAACATCATGTCCAAGTCTTCTGGGGTTGGATCTGCAAGAACAGACCCTAGTTGTGGTTTATTTACAGTGGGTGGTGGGGTGGGATGAGGTGGTATAGATGGAGCGTCAACATGCAAGGGGCTTTGAGATGCAATGTCTTCTTTTTTTGTTTTGGCATCTTTCAAGCTTTCTTCTATTTTAGACAAATTTTTACTCCACTTACGATTGGTTCTCTCCCTGGTATCTTTCCATGTTCTTGTTTTCCTCTTACTAGGCTCTCTTGATTCACTTGACTTTGATTGTTCAGCCGGCTTATCCTGTTTCAATGCTTGTGCCCTAGTGATTGCGTGTATAGGAGCCACATTACTACTACTTGAACTTGAATTAGCCACTAAGCCTACCACATCGATGGGTGTAACCTTGGGCACACTAGAGGGGTTCCTGGGACATTCTCTCAAGAGATGTTCTTTGCCGCACTCAGGACAAAAGCCTTGTATTGTGATGTTTTTTCCTTGTCCCGGAGATTGTGAACGGGGACATTCACGAATGAAATGGTCACCCTAACATCTAAAACATGGGCTTCTAGGGGCTTGTGGTCTTATTTGTCTCGATTGGGGCCTGGGAGTAGGATTCGTGTATATGATACTCGAGCATTCTGGCTCCCAATTTTGCTCCATGAGTGGTGTCTCATATTGATAGGAATAAGCCTCACTATGCTCTAGTGACTCTGTGTATTAAGCTTGTGGACTACCTTCATGGGAGTAGTCTGAACTTTGAGCATGAGGGTCATTTTTTGAGCTCAAAGGGGTTAGTGGCACCAATGCTCTATTAGGGTTCTCCTTTTCCACTGCATACTTAACTGGGATCACATTGGTAGGAGTTGGTGGTTGGTTTCCTAGGACTGGTTGTGACCTGTATGGTGCCTGATATTGTTGTTGTGGTCTATAATATGGCTGTTGGTGTTCTAAAACCTACCTTGCTGGTAAGGTTTCTGATAATTTTGCCTGACAGCCTGCCTATTGTATTTTCAAGCTTGAGCCGTATGATTTGTGTATTTCAAGTACACATATGATCTTAACTTGGTGCTCAGTAAGCCATCTAAAAACAAGGCCACTTGTTTTGGCCGCTGTGGGTAATTCAGGCATAGGGCATCTTTCTAGGTACTATCTGAACTGTCTTCCTGCAAGTCGCACTGTTTCTTGGGGTGCCTGCTTAAAGCTTTGGATCAAGGATGATGTGTTATGTCTGATACCACTCTTGGAAAGTTTGACAATGAATTCTTCTAGCAATTCAGCTATCTCTTGATAGTTGCGACTATTCAAGGTTTGAAACCAATCTAAGGCGGTACCCTTAAGAGTCAAACCAAATGCCTCGAACTGTGTGAACAAGTCCTCAACCTGTTAAGCTCTTAACACTTGTTTGAACTCGGCCACATGATCATAAGGATCTCTGAATCCATCAAAATAGTTATTCATGGCCTTGAACACTTGAGAGGGTCTAAGGTTTCTCGAACATAGTGCAAACTTTGCGTGAAAGCAAATTAGATGCACCTTTGTCATATCGTACTCGTTCAGGCTCTCATAGTGCCTCTTTTGCATCAGATTGCTATGCTATGGCTGCATCTAGTCTCTGTGATGAGAATGAGCCTATTTCATTTGATGAAGCACAAAATTCAGAAAATTGGATGGCTACTATGCAATCTGAATATGATGCAATAATGAAGAATGGTACTTGGTCTTTATGTGACTTGCCTCCTGGCAAGAAGGCCATTGGCACTAAGTGGGTATACAAGTTGAAGCATAAACTTGATGGTACAGTTGACAGGTATAAGGCTAGGCTTGTTGCAAAGGGTTATGCACAAGAAAGAGACATTGATTTTGATGAGACCTTTGCACCTACATGCCATATGACTACTGTTCGGAGCATTTGTGCACTTGCAGCCCATCATGGTTGGAATCTACATCAGTTGGACATTAAAACAACATTTCTGAATGGTGACTTGCATGAAGAAGTGTATGTTTTCAGCCCCGTGGCTTTGTGCAGAAAGGACACGAAAACCAGGTGTGCAGGTTAAAGAAGGCATTATATGGTTTAAAGCAAGCACCACGTGCTTGGTATGAGAAGATACATGCCTATCTGATTGCACATGGTTTTGAGAACAATCCAACTGAAAGCACCTTATATGTTAAGCGTGCTAATGATGTGCTTCTGATCATTGTTGTCTATGTTGACGACATGCTGCTCACTGGTCCTATTGAGAAGCATATTGCTGATTTTAAGGCTGATTTGCATGCCTCATTTGAGATGTCTAATATGGGGCATTTGCATCACTATTTGGGCATTCAGTTTATGCAAGTTGATGGTGGAATGGCTTTGTGTCAAACGAAATATATTGACACATTATTGCAGCATTTTGGCCTTGAAGACTGTAAACCTATTACCACTCCTATGGAGACAGGTTTACGTTTGAGTCTTCATGATGCTGGAGATGCATTTGATGTTGTTCTCTATCAGCAGGCTATTGGATGCTTGATTTACTTATGCATTACTCGGCCAGATATTCAATTTGCTGTCTCATAGATGAACATATTTATGCATTGCCCAGGAGTCAAGCATTGGCAGGCAGTTTATTTTTTTGCCTCTCATTGGGCTGGTTGCTATGACACTCATGTGTCCACTAGTGTCTTTTGCTTTATGCTTGGTAGCTCATGTATATCTTGATTGAGCAAGATGCAACCTACTATGGCCACTTCCAGTTGTGAGCCTGAGTACAGGGCAACTTTCACAGCCAGTGTTGAGTGTGTGTGGCTCAGACGCCTTATGGCTGATTTGGGTGTTGGTCAATCTTCTTCCACCACCATCTTCACTGATAGTCAGAGCGCATTGGAAGTTGCGAGGAACCCTGTGTTCCATGCTCGCACTAAGCACATTCAGGTGCATTATCATTATGTCAGGGAGAGGTTCTATGTTGGGGAGATCAGCTTGGCATATGTGCCCACGCAGGAGAACATTGCAGATCTTTTCATGAAGGCTCTGCCTAGGGAGAAGTTTGAAGCTTCCCGCAAAGCTTTGGGCTTACTTCCTTTTGTGGAGTGATTTCCACATAGCTTGGCACTTCCTTATACATGAGTGCCAGCTCCTTGTTCACCGCATCACTCCCAGGGGGGATTTGTTGATATATTTAGGTAGTGATGTGTATGAACACACTAGGACCGTCAGGGCACTTTTTTCCCTCTTTAGGAGGTTTTTCCCCTTGGCTTGTATATATGCCTATTGCCCTAATGGGCTACTTATCTTTGTACATTCTCTAGTAATACATTTAGTATTGTGTGTTGTGCTCCAAGCTTCTTCTTCTTCCTTGTGCTGTTCGCGTGCTTCCGCATACATCTAACTCCAACAGGGTGGTAGTTCAAAAATTAATCTATAAACCGTTAACTTTCCCACATCGGTCTCCAAGAAAAAATTATTCCGACACCATCTTCCACAAACCTTCCACCAGAATCTTATACCACACATACATACATAGATTTTTGCAACATTCTAACTATTCCGATACTTCCACTAATATTGTTTACTGGTTATCATTTAAATCTCATCACCACTTTGCCCTTAGTGATTATAATTCACTGTGCTCTATCATATTCGATTCTAACAATCAACAACACTAAAAAACTTAAAATTCAAGAGAACTTTGCACTTCGCCAAGCTAATATAGTACTTATTCTCTTAACAATAATCAGACTTAACAATGCACTTAATAATCAATAATGACAATGCGAATCATTAACAATGACATAGAATACCAAACAGTATTTGCAGAATCTATCAGCACTTTGATCCTCGTGTGTCGACTAGGTCCCTATGAACTCGTCATGTCAAACTCTTGAATTTGCAACATTTCATTGTATTAGACTCTTTTGGAAAGATTACAACACTTCGAAATATTAGGATGCTTCATCTAAATGGTTCAACAAAATTATATGTACTTTTTACAAATAATCACACCATCGGTTTAACGCTAGCACACATGGTGGATCTAAACCCTAAGCAAAAAAATCATCATTAACTAAAACCTAAATATAGATAGTATGGGCTTCTTCAAAACTGTGCGTTATTTTCTTTTCTAATGCTTTTAATAGCGTTTGGACCGTATCTGCATTGAATAATGCTTTTGTAACGCTTTTAATAGCTTCTAGACTAGATTGTTGGGAAAGATGGATGGATCCTTCAGAAGATTGAGTAGGTGTTGCTAATCCTGCTTTACACCAGCCCTCAGTGACTCCAGATATGATTCGTAGACACTCTTAGCTTCCAAATGATACCAAGAGATCATATATGTACTTTGCAAATGATGTGTATGTTGGATTTTATTGATCTCCAAAGTACAGCTAGAAGTAGGTGAAACCCAACAGGACCTAGTTGACTTTTTCACAAACTTGTATGAATAGACCAATTTTCTTGCAGAGCAAATTTCTCTTTACTCACTTGGAATTTTCCAAAACTGTTTCACACACATAAACTAGACTCTAAGAGCTTTCCAACAAGATATAGAACACCTCAAATGGATAAATACAAAATGAGCTATGACCTCTGCAATATGCAGCTTTAATGGAGACCTTGAAACAGAGATGAACCTGAGGACACACATCACTTGCAGAGACTACTGCTCTTAACTCACAACTCCAATGACTTTGAAACTTTCCAGAATACAAGTAGACTTAAAGAGCTTTCTAACAAGCCAAAGAACACATGATTTGGATACATACACAAGGAGATATGACCTCTGCAAGTTTGAGGTTTAATGGAGACCTTCAGCAGGGATAAAAAACAGAGAACACACACTACGTGCAGAGACCATTACTCTCAGCTCACAAACCCAATGATTATGAAAATTTACATGCAGAAAGTAGACAGTAAGAGCTTTCCAATGAGCTATCAAACATGTAATTTGGATATATAAGGAGGGAGATACAAGCTCTGCAATCTCTGCATACAAAACTACAGCAGTGTAGAGATACACATATGACTCTCTTGGACATCCCACAAGATCACGACTTTTCTCCTCTTTTTATAGCATGGGAAACTAATCTAAAACCTTCCTAATACATCTAAATTCGTGGTAGACACTTGGATGGAGGTATTACATGACTCAAGTGCTCAAATAAGCAAAGTATTGATGGACTTTGAGAACTAGCCACATCGACCTTCCACTAGGACACCACTGAAGCTCCCTTGTGACTCACTAATTTGACTCACCATGTTCTAGAACTCACGTGGTATTTTTGCTACATTTTATGAATAATATGAGCCTTCTTGAAGTATTTGAAGACTTCCCAAAGGTATTTACATAATTTGAAACTTGTACCCTATATAAAACAAATGTTCGTAACATTCTCCCCCTCAAGTTTCAAAGGGTATTTCCTTCATGCCAAGAATATAGTTGAATCTTTGAAGCTTTGGTCCATCCAAGGATTTGGTGAAGATATCTGCAACTTGATCCTTTGTTCCAACAAAAGAAACCTGCACTTCATTGTTCATGGCCTTCTCTCGAACATAATGATAGTGAACCTCTATATGCTTTGTTCTAGCATGAAAAATAGGATTTGAGGTCATATGAATGCTGCTCAAGTTATCCCCATATATCAGTGGTACATCAACCTGCACATTCAAGTCATGAAACAACTTTTTAAACCACATAACCTCAGTAGTAGCCAATGCTAAACCTCTATACTCAGCCTCTGTAGAAGATAAAGCAACTGTAGGCTGTTTCTTTGAACTCCATGTTAATGTCTTGTTTCCTGCTATTACCACATATCCACTTGTGGATCTTCTGTCATCTTTGCTTCCAGCCCAATCTGCATCACTAAAGACTTTAAGAGTTAGATCAGCATCATGACTATAAAATAATCCTTCGTTCATGGTACCTTTCAAATACCTAAGCACTCTTTTCGCTGCATACATATGAAGTACTCTAGGTTCATGCATAAACTGTGACAATACTCCCACTGCATAACATATATCAGGTCTAGTTTTTGTTGCATAAATCAAAGATCCTACCATGGATCTATTTACATTCATATCATGCAACTCATCACCTTCCTTTGCACTCAGCTTTACATTACATTCCATTGGAGTAGAAACAAATTTACATTCCTGCATACCAAACCTTTTTAGCATATCACATATATACTTTCTTTGTATCAACCACATACCTTCATCGCTATACACAATTTCAATCCCAAGAAAGTATCTGAGCAAACCAAGATCTGAAATTTTAAATTCCTTTCCCAAATTACCTTTTATCTCATCAATTGCTTTTGCATCATTCCCTGTAATTAACAAGTCATCCACATAAATGCATACATAGACACACATGCCATCTACATGTTTTACATAAAGTGAAGGATCAGCATGACTCGCTGTGTATCCTTGCAGCATAAGATACTTTACCAACCTTGCATTCCATGCTCTTGGTGCCTGCTTAAGACCATACAATGCCTTCTTTAACCTGCATACATGATTAGGATATTTTGCATCCACATAACCATCTGGTTGTGACATATACACTTCTTCATTTAACTCACCATTAAGAAAGGCATTCTTTATATCGAGTTGATATATATTCCACCTTTTACTTGCAGCTAAAGCCAACAAAGTTCTCACCGTTGCCATATTTGCTACTGGACTAAATGTTTCCTCATAGTCCACACCTTGAGTTTGATTATATCCTTTTGCTACAAGTCTAGCCTTATATCTAGACACACTACCATCACTATTTCTTTTAATCTTAAAAACCCACTTGCAACCAATTACCTTTTGCTTTGGTGTACTTGGAACTAAATTCCAAGTCTTGTTATCCTGTAGTGCATCCATTTCTTCTCTCATTGCTTTCTCCCACTTTTCATCTCCTTTGGCCTCATCATAACATGTGGGTTCATTTTCCTGCTCAACTTTTGTCATAAAAGCATAATGAGTATTCATGAAAGATTTATAAGTATACCTTTGAGGTTGCTTACTTACTCTTGAAGTTCTTCTTACCTCCAATGTAGATGCTCTTCCTTTTTTATTAGGAACCTTTGATGATTCTCCATACTCACATACATCACTAATTTCCTCTCCTTCATCATTAACTTCAACAAGTTTGAGTTTACCTTTACTTTTAACACTTGGAGGTGACTCTTGCCTTAATCTTCCATTGAAAGGTGATCCTCTTTCTTCATCTAAACCACTCCTTTCATCATTTAAACTTCCTGATGGCTGAACTATGCATTCATCTCCTTCAACCACACCTTCTTCATTTTCATCCATGACCTGCAAACAATTCTTATCTGCATACCATGAAAGTGATTCATCAAAGTTTACATCTCTTGACACAACAACCTTATTGGTATGAGGACTATAGCATCTATATCCTCTTTGAGTATCTGCATAACCAATAAATATACATTTTTCTGATTTCGCATCAAGTTTAGATCTCACCTCACTAGGTACATGTACATAACATACACAACCAAATACTTTCAAATGACTTACACTTGGTTTCCTTCCATGCCATACCTCATATGGTGTCAAATGATGAACTCCAGCAGTCGGAACTCTATTCATAATGTAAACACTTGTGCTAACAGCTTCAGCCCAAAAATAATTAGGCAAACACATATCATTAAGCATGCTTCTAGATGCTTCTGCTATGATTCTGTTTCTTCTTTCTGGGACTCCATTTTGTTGTGGAGTATACCTGCATGTAACTTCTCTTTTGATACCTTCATCATGCAAGAAATCAGTAAAAGCTTGAGAGAAATACTCTCCCCCTCCATCGGATCTTAGCTTCTTAATATACCTTCCTGTTTGCTTTTCGACATATGATTTGAACTTCTTGAAACAATCAAAGACCTCACTCTTATGTTTAATAAAATACACAAATGTCATTCTACTATGATCGTCAATGAATGATACATAGTACTTATTACCAACCAAGGATGTCTCTTTAGTAGGTCCCCACACATCTGTGTGTATGAGATCTAGCAAACCATCACTTACATAGCTTGAATGCTTGAAAGGTTGTCTACTCTGCTTACCCATTTGACATGCTTCACAAAGATGCACCATATGTTGCTTAGTAAGATCAGGTAATCCTTCAACAATCCTCTTCTTTGATAGCTCCTTTAACCTGTGTACATTCATGTGTCCAATCCTTTTGTGCCATATATCAAGCTCTGCTATTCGATGCATACCATAAGAGAAATAGTTTGTATGATTTGGGTTTACCTTGAATGTAAACAATCTACCTTGTTTTTTACCTCTAGCAATTAACCTCCTTTGCTTTGGATCCTCAATGAAGCAACCTGAATGATTAAATCTCACTTGTAGACCTTTTTCTACCATTTGACCAACCGACATCAAATTCTTAGTGATCGTTGGCACATAAAGTACATCCTTCAAGCAATTTGTCTTGCTCTTATCCTGCATAACAACATCTCCAACCTGCATAATCTTATGTGTTGTATCATCTCCTGTTTCAACATGACCTTTACATGACGGATTATGCATATTAGAAAACCATGAAGCATCATGAGACATGTGATTAGAACAACCACTATCTACATACCATACATCGCTATTGCAATGCATCTTAGTTTCTACATTCATCATAAGAAGAGAATCATAATCATCACTTTTACCTTCAACTACATAATTTCCTTGTTGTTTACCTCTTCTTGAATAGCCTCCTCTTCGATTACCACCTTGATTATTTTCATTTTGATAACAATCTTTGGCATAGTGTCCATACCTTCCACATATATAGCAATTGTTCTTATTATCTTCACTCCTTTGTCTTTGGTTGTAGTTGTAGTAGCCTCTCGTACCTCTAACGCTTGATCTTCCTCTTCCTCTTGTGTTGAAGAAGCCACTTGAAGTCCTTTGATCATCGCTCCTTCTTCCTCGACCTCTATTTGAACCTCTTCCACCTCTGTTTCCATCTCTTGATGATCCTACATAAAGAGCTTGTCCTTGAGATCCTTTTTGATTTGTAGAACCATTTAGATTCATCTCCTCCGTGACCATGAGGGCAATAAGTTGATCAAAATCTGGTAATTCTCCTCTGACATAAACTGAAGTAATGAAGGGTTTCCATCTCTCATCATCTTTGAGTCCGTTGAGAGTATGTGCAACCAAGTCGTCGTCCTCCACATGAGCTTGAATTGATCCTAGTTGATCTGCAATCTCTTTAACTTTCAATATGTAATCATTGACCGATGTCCTTGTGTCTTTCTTTATGTTATTCAACTCTTTTTTGAGTTGAATCTTCCTTGCTCTTGTAGCTGTAGCATACAACCTTTCCAATGCAAGCCAAACATCTCTACTTGTGTCTAGATCTTGTATGTGTCCTACCATTGAATCTTGAATATTTTGTGATAAAATGAATATAACCCTTTTGTCTCTCTCATTCCAAAGTCTAAACTCCCTCAATTGTTGCTGACTTGGGTCCTCTGGTAATGTGGGTTTGATATCTGTGCCGTCAATCAAACCATACAAGCCTCTACCTTGCAAGTATGCTGTGATTCTAAACTTCCATGCTTGATAATTTGTCTTATCAAGCTTCTCTATTTGTGCATGTTGGTCTCCCATAATACAAATGCTAAGCTTCCTCCTTTAAGCCTCCTTTCCAATGTGTGTGATGAGAAGAAATATAATATTTACCTTGTAAATGAGGTATGTGCACCTTTCTTTGCTTGGATGTTGCTTCAGATGCCTCCTTGCAATCTTCTTCTACCTTTGTGTAGTGTTGATGATGAACTGCTTCTTTGATAGCTTCAAATTCTTCGTCAAGGTATGATAACCTTCTCCAAGCCTCCAAGTACTTGCTCTGATACCAATGTTGGATTTTATTGATCTCCAAAGTACAGCTAGAAGTAGGTGAAACCCAACAGGACCTAGTTGACTTTTTCACAAACTTGTATGAATAGACCAATTTTCTTGCAGAGCAAATTGCTCTTTACTCACTTGGAATTTTCCAAAACTGTTTCACACACATAAACTAGACTCTAAGAGCTTTCCAACAAGATATAGAACACCTCAAATGGATAAATACACAATGAGCTATGACCTCTGCAATATGCAGCTTTAATGGAGACCTTGAAACAGAGATGAACCTGAGGACACACATCACTTGCAGAGACTACTGCTCTTAACTCACAACTCCAATGACTTTGAAACTTTCCAGAATACAAGTAGACTTAAACAGCTTTCTAACAAGCCAAAGAACACATGATTTGGATACATACACAAGGAGATATGACCTCTGCAAGTTTGAGGTTTAATGGAGACCTCCAGCAGGGATAAAAAACAGAGAACACACACTACTTGCAGAGAACATTACTCTCAGCTCACAAACCCAATGATTATGAAAATTTACATGCAGAAAGTAGACAGTAAGAGCTTTCCAATGAGCTATCAAACATGTAATTTGAATATATAAGGAGGGAGATACAAGCTCTGCAATCTGTGCATACAAAACTACAGCAGTGTAGAGATACACATATGACTCTCTTGGACATCCCACAAGATCACGACTTTTCTCCTCTTTTTATAGCATGGGAAATTAATCTAAAACCTTCCTAATACATCTAAATTCGTGGTAGACACTTGGATGGAGGTATTACATGACTCAAGTGCTCAAATAAGCAAAGTATTGATGGACTTTGAGAACTAGCCACATCGACCTTCCACTAGGACACCACTGAAGCTCCCTTGTGACTCACTAATTTGACTCACCATGTTCTAGAACTCACGTGGTATTTTTGCTACATTTTATGAATAATATGAGCCTTCTTGAAGTATTTGAAGACTTCCCAAAGGTATTTACATAATTTGAAACTTGTACCCTACATAAAACAAATGTTCGTAACAGTGTATAGTGATCAAATCAAAACAGACTACTTGATACTTCACAAATCCAAGAAAACTTGCTATTTTGGTATTGACACCTGCTCAGAGTTATGCTCAGTATGACCAGTACACTTACAATTGGCAAAATTCCTTCTAGAGGTATTCTATTAACTTAGTAAGCTACCATTTGCAAGTGGAATGAGATAAAATGATAAACTATACTCAGAGAAATCACTTTAGCAAGTTTATGGTCACTCCCGACTTTTTAGGAGATGTGCAGACAAATACCAAAGACTGCTTCGAAGGCAATTTCTCGACAATGGCTGAATCAAACTTCTTCAAAACTTTGTAGTCTTGTAGAGTGCTTTGAGCTGGTTCCAACAAGCCTTGAATCACTTGATTTGGTTGAGTAGACACTCAGATATGCCTCTTTGAAGTTGACAGACTTGGAGATGATGACTCAGAGAAAACCAGAGATAGTGAATGTAAATCTTTCTATTAGTTCACTTGAATGTACAATCTCATTGGCTTGATAGATGTAGGCTAATGAGTTGGAGATGTGTAGGGTATAGTGTAGCACTCACACACTCAGAGATAGTGACAATGGAGCTCGGGAGTTCACTCTCTATCCCGTGAGTTTTTACATTGACTTTTATATGTGATGGAGATGCATTTGAATTTCAAATTCAAACTAAGGCTCCCTAGAATCTCTCCTCTAAAAGTAGGGAGAAATTCTCTCCATTTACACCATCCATTTTTCCACGAATCTAAACAAGTAGGTGTGTATACATAAATGCCAAGTCATTTAGACTTTTACAAGTAGTAAAATGGTAAGAACTTATAAGCATAAGTTCATATGGTCTCTTCAAGTAGAGTCTTCATGAATCATCCAAGCCAAATTGTGAAGGCTTGAATTGCACCAACAGCTCCCCCTCAAGCCAAGCATTTTGGCTCAAGTCTTCATCTTTAACCTTCAATCACATCCTGTAGTCCAATCATGGATTTGAATCTGCATAGTTTGTTTCCATCCATGGCTTTGGTGAGTAAATCTGCACATTGCATATTAGTAGACACATAGGTTAACTGAATGTCCTTGCTAAGCAACTTCTCTCTCACATAGTGGTAATGAACCTCTATGTGTTTTGTCCTAGCATGATATATTAGATTAGCTGCAAGGTGAAGAGAACTTGTGTTGTCTCCAAAGATAATTAGAGGTCTAGTGTATAGACCTAGCTCTGTATACAAAAGCTTTAACCAAATAGCTTCTTGAGTGGCATTAGCTAGCCCTCTATACTCTGCTTTAGTGGATGACAATGCCACTGTTGGTTGTTTCTTGGCTGACCAAGAAATAGGTTTATCACCTACAAAAGATAAGTATCCTGATGTGCTCCTCCTATCATCCTTGCATCCTGCCCAATCTGCATCTGAATACACTTTAATATCAATATCTGATGTATAAGGAAAGTACAAACCATGGTTCTGAGTTCCCTTTAGATACTTCAAGATCTTCTTTGCAGCCTCAAGATGAGGTACTCTTGGTTTGTGCATGAATTGACTCAGCACACTAACTCCATATGCTATGTCAATTCTAGTCAAGGTAGAATAATTCAAACTACCTACCATACTTTGATATCCTGTAATGTCTTGGACTTCATCCCCTTCATGAGCACTTAGCTTTAGATTGACTTCCATTGGAGTACTAGAGACTTTAGCATCCTGCAAGCCAAATTTCTTTAACATGTCCTGCACATACTTCTTCTGAGTGATATATATACCTGAATTAGTGTAGACTAACTCAAGACCTAAGAAGTATTTCAATAATCCAAGATCATTGATCTTGAACTCCTTCATCATCTATCCTTTGATGCTTCTAATCCCATTGACATCATTGCCTATAATGATGATGTCATCAACATAAACACACAAGTAGATTACCTCTGTACTACTCCTCTTTATGAATAGAGAAGTGTCTGCTTTACTCATCACAAATCCTTGGTCTTGGAGATATGTTGTCAACCTGTAATTCCATGCTCTAGGTGCCTGCTTCAATCCATATAGAGCCTTCTTCAATTTACAAACATAATTTACCTTCTTGGGATCTTCATAGCCAGGTGGTTGTGACATGTAGACTTCTTTAGATATCCATCCATTCAAGGAAGCATTCTTGACATCTAATTGGTACATGTTCCAATTCTTGGATGCAGCTATACTTACCAATACTCTGATTGTTGGCATCTTAGCCACAAGAGAAAATGTCTCCTCATAATCAATGCCTTGGGTTTGTGCAAAACCCTTGGCTACCAACCTAGCTTTGTACCTGTTGATTGTTCCATCTGAGTTTCTCTTTAGTTTGTAGATCCATCTGGATCCTATCACCTTCATAGAGTCCTTCTTGGGTACCAAGTCCCATGTGTCACTCTCCTTGAGAGCTTCTATTTCTTCATCCATAGCTCCTTTCCATTCTGGTTTGGTGATTGCCTCTTCATATGTACCTGGTTCTTCATTCAACAAATCCTTTGCAAGATATACATAATGCTTAGTTACAAGAGATGTGTCATACCCAAATCTGATTGGTCTTTTGCTTTCTCTCTGAGATCTCCTAATTGACTGATTTGAGGATTCTGGAATATCCTCTAGTTGCTTCATCTTCATCTTTCCTTTGGACTTCCATGCTTTGAATTCCTCAAGGTTGATTGTGTCATCATCCTCTGAACTTGGATCTTCTTCCTTGCTTGGTTCTTCTTTGATTAGCTTTGGAAACTCCTCTTGAAAATCATAAGGTAGACTAACCTTCCTGCATTCATTCTCATACCATGAGTCATTCTCATCAAAGATGACATCTCTGCTTACCTTGAAACCTTTGTTTGTTGGGTTGTAGAATCTGTACCCTTTTTGGTTCAAATCATAACCAATGAAGATACATTTTTCAGCTTTAGGGTCTAGCTTTCCCCTTACCTATGAGGGAATATGCACATATGCTACACAACCAAAAATTTTGCAATGATCCAATGATGGTCTCTTACCATGCCAAGCTTCATAAGGTGTCATGCCATCAAGAGACTTTGATGGCAACCTGTTGATGAGGTAGGTGGTAGTAGATACACTCTCTGCCGAAAGATAATTTGGCAACTTCTTTTCATTAAGCATAGACCTAACTGTTTCAACAATAAGCCTATTCCTTCTTTCAGCTACCCCATTTTGTTCAGGTGAGTACCTTGTAGTTATCTCCCTTTTGATGCCTCTTTCCTGCAGAAATCTTCAAACTCATTGGAGAAGTATTCTCCTCCTCCATCTGACCTTAGCCTCTTCAAGTTTCTTCCTGTTTGGTTTTCAACAAGTGCAAGATACCTCTTGAAACAATTAAACACTTCATCCTTATGCTTCATAAAGTATAAGACAGTCCATCTGCTATAATCATCAATGAAGGACACATAGTACCTTGATCCTAAAATGGAGGGATCCTTGCTAGGTCCCCAAACATCTGTGTGTACCAAGTCTAGGTAGTCTTCATGCATGAAACCTTTCCTTGAGTAGGGCAACCTGTGAGACTTACCAATCTGACAAGCACCACACTTGTAAATCATATGTTGCTTGGATACATTAGGTATCCCAAGCACACATTGATCCCTACACATTTGCTTTAGGGTTCTTTCACCTATGTGACCTAACCTCTTGTGCCATATTTCTAACACTGAAAGTGTTTGATCCTTGTAATTGTATAAAGCAATGTTTTTGGTGTCTTCTAGCTCAAAAGTAAATAATCTACCTGATTTCTCTCCCTTGGCTATCCTTTTGAATCCATATCTTGGGTCTTCCACATATGCTCCATGTTGATTGAACCTGACCTGCAAACCTTTCTCCACAATCTGACCAACACTCATTAAGTTCTTGGTAATGGTTGGTACATAAAGTACCCTGCTCAATAGGTTCTGGTTCCCATCACAAGTTTTCACATTTCCAATCTTTACAACAGAATGTTTAGTATCATCACCTGTCTGTACCTGATGTTTTCCCTTGGGTTCTTCCAAATCAGAGAGTAGTGCCACATTACCAGCTACATGGTTAGAACACCCTGAATCAATATAAAATAAATGATCATCATTTGTACCTGCCTTGGAGGTCATATTCATGATCAATAAGGATTCATCTTGCTCCTCTGTGTAGTTGTTGTAGTCCTTTCTATTTCTGAATCCACCTTGGTAGTTACCATTGTGGTTGTGGTTGTAATTGTTGTTGTACTGATTGTTGTATCCATTGTAGCCTTGGTGTTGGTTGAATCTACCTCTCCCTTGAGAGTATCCACCTCTTTGATAGCCTCTTCCTCTCTGATTCTTATAATTCCTGTAGCACTCATCTGTGGTATGGTTAGACAATCCACAAATGTTGCATGGTGATGAGTTGTAGGGTCTCCCCCTACCTTGCTTACCTCCTCTGCCCCTGCCTCTTGAAGATCTACCTCTCCCTGTATAATTAGCTTGGGAGGTAGAGCCTTCTTCTTCTTGCTTCTTCCCTTTACCTTTATCCTTAACCTTCTTGTCAGTATATAGAGCAGAGGGGTTATTACCTTTTGATTGATGTCTAGCCTTTGTAAACTTTGCTTCATGTGTGAATAGTTGGCCCATGAGAGTTGTGAGATCTGGGGTATGCATGTCCATGTAGAGATCCATTGCAGTGGTGAAGCTCTCCCACTTATCATCTGCCTTTAGTCCATTGGTTACTTGCCTTACTATTTGTTCCTCTTCAATCTCCTCTCCAATGCTTGCTAATTGGTCTGCCACATCCTTGATCTTGGTCACAAATTCTGAGACTGATTGCTTTGGTTGCTTCCTAAGGGTTGTGAATTCAATCCGCAATTGATTCTTCCTGGCCCTTGTGTTAGAAGAAAAGTATGATGACAAGGTTTCCCAAGTCTCTTGGGAAGTCTTACAATTCCTGATGTGAGGTAAAAGGAAATCAGATATAGAGTTAAGAAGATAAGATCTTGCCAATGCATCTTTTGCACACCATGTGTTGAGCCTCTCTTGTTCATCCTTGGTGGGTAGTCCTCTAGCTTTGAATGAGGGCAATTCCTCATCTCCTGAGATGAATCCAAATAAGCTTCTTCCTTGCAGATAGGTCTTCATCCTTAGAGACCAAGCTTGGTAATTGTTCCTGTCCAATTTGTCAATGAATGAAGGAAAACCATCTCCCATGTTACCTTATTTGCTCTGATACCACTGTTGGGAAAGATGGATGGATCCTTCAGAAGATTGAGTAGGTGTTGCTAATCCTGCTTTACACCAGCCCTCAGTGACTCCAGATATGATTAGTAGACACTCTTAGCTTCCAAATGATACCAAGAGATCATATATGTACTTTGCAAATGATGTGTATAGTGATCAAATCAAAACAGACTACTTGATACTTCACAAATCCAAGAAAACTTGCTATTTTGGTATTGGCACCTGCGCAGAGTTATGCTCAGTATGACCAGTACACTTACAATTGGCAAAATTCCTTTTAGAGGTATTCTATTAACTTAGTAAGCTACCATTTGCAAGTGGAATGAGATAAAATGATAAACTATACTCAGAGAAATCACTTTAGCAAGTTTATGGTCACTCCCGACTTTTTAGGAGATGTGCAGACAAATACCAGAGACTGCTTCGAAGGCGATTTCTCGACAATGGCTGAATCAAACTTCTTCAAACTTTGTACTCTTGTAGAGTGCTTTGATCTGGTTCCAACAAGCCTTGAATCACTTGATTTGGTTGAGTAGACACTCAGATATGCCTCTTTGAAGTTGACAGACTTGGAGATGATGACTCAGAGAAAACCAGAGATAGTGAATGTAAATCTTTCTATTAGTTCACTTGAATGTACAATCTCATTGGCTTGATAGATGTAGCCTAATGAGTTGGAGATGTGTAGGGTATAGTGTAGCACTCACACACTCAGAGATAGTGACAATGGAGCTCGGGAGTTCACTCTCTATCCCGCGAGTTTTTACATTGACTTTTATATGTGATGGAGATGCATTTGAATTTCAAATTCAAACTAAGGCTCCCTAGAATCTCTCCTCTAAAAGTAGGGAGAAATTCTCTCCATTTACACCATCCATTTTTCCACGAATCTAAACAAGTAGGTGTGTATACATAAATGCCAAGTCATTTAGACTTTTACAAGTAGTAAAATGGTAAGAACTTATAAGCATAAGTTCATATGGTCCTTCCTTCAAGTAGAGTCTTCATGAATCATCCAAGCCAAATTGTGAAGGCTTGAATTGCACCAACATAGATGAAGTAGTTGCAGTCATCTTATCAATGTCTTGCCAATTTGCTATGGTTGAAATTTAGTGGTTTTGAAATAAGCCTGCCTTTCTTTTTGTGTTTCATCCAACTCATTCTTCAATTGAATTGTAACACCTATCTCTGCAGTCAGTGCTTGGGCCTTTGTGAATAGCTCCTCCTTTGTAACTACCAGCTCAATTTTCCACTTTATAAGGCTTCATTCTTCTCAGTTAACTCTTGCCCTAGAGCTTCCAATTCATTATCTTTTTCTTTCAAATACTGTTGTAACCACTACTCCTATGCTCTCAATCTCATAGCTTCCTCCTAAACAAGAGCTATATCTGCTTCAACCATCTCTAATTTAACCATCTCTATATCTGCTCTTCCATATGGGTTTGGATTTGACCTATAGCTTGTATCAAATACTAGCCTACTTTGGCAATATCTACTAATGAAAAATGGGGACCAATTCCCAATTGTAGGAAGGATTCTGCTCGAATAGATGGTGCTTCTGATGAACAAAGCACTAAGCCTTTGTTAGTGGGTTGGTCAAAGGTTATCGATAGAGGTGAATAATCAGGGGAATCAAGTGGCATAATTTCCTTAGGCTAATCATCAACAGGCTTAGCCTCCGGCGAGATAATTGGACCTAATGGCATAGTTGGAATTGCAGGCTTGTTGGGGGATTCTTAGACAAGAAGGGATTTGAGTGTTTGTAGGAGAAAAGGGGAAGACCATAAGAGAAAATACACACACTGGAAGCCTCTATTGATTGATTACAGTAAGACAAATACAAGGTTGAAGCACAATACAACCAATGCTTCTGTGCGAAATCCCACAGAGTGCTCAATTACAAAATACCAAATACCCAAGGGACTTGTTGCTGCCGGCCTCCTCTGCACCAAACCTCCACCTTCTCCAAGCCTGCTCTTGTGCACACCTTGCACCAAGCTTCCACTAAGGGGGAGGGATGGATACCTTCTGTCGGCGCGCGCACACTTCAGTAAGACCTTGGGATCCTTGGGGGACAAGCTTAGCACTCCTCTACACACTTCCTTGGTCACTCTTCATGCACACCTTGCGCTTCACTTCTCTGCGTCGCACACTGTGTGTCTCTTGCAATTCTCTCTCTTGCTTCACTTAGACTATGCTCCTCTTGCTTACACTTGAGATTATCCAAGAATAGTCCTTGCCTTGATTTGAGTGTGTCGATTCACGTATGCTCCTAACTGCAAGAGTATCTTGGTGCTCACTTTGATGTCCCAAGATTCTCTTCACAAGTGGGCAGTCAATGACTCCTTGTTTTGTCCTGTAGTGACTTTAGACTAAAACCAAAAATTTTAATTGGGGGGGCCATACTTTCACTCCTGCGTACGCTGTCGCTTCACATACCTTCACATTTTCCTTTTAACTCTTCACTTTTGCACATAAGAGAGGGTTCACCTGAACCTTCCACAACACTTAAAAAAATACTTTGAACCTTAGGGAAATTAGAGAAATACCTCTGCAACCTGCAACCCACTTTCTCCAATTTACCCTTTGTGGACAATTAATTGTGCACTACCTGTGCACTTTGAACCTGCACTTTAGCACTTTGACTTTGCACCAGTTGACTTTGATCTTGACCTTGTTGACTTTGATCGGCTTGACTTTGACCTTTTGACTTTGACTGTGGTTGACTTTGACTATAGTTGACTTTGACCAATATGACTTTTATGGGCTCAACAGTTACCCACCACCTAATGTGCTCTCCGTCCCGGAGAGCGACAACCTAAACTCTGAGCATAGAGTAGACCATAATTCTATGCTGCTAAATCTGCAAAAGGACACTTGAGCAACTACCAAGTCCACCAGGAGTAGGAGAAAATAAGCACTAAAGAAGAACCAAAAAGTGGAATTGTTGCATGGAAAGCAAAGGAAAGCAATGGAAGTGTAGAAGGGAGAGGGAGGGGGAGGGCTGAGGGGGTGGAGATGGATAGCGCAAGGAGGGGTAAGGATATGGCTGGGAAGAAGGGAAAAGGGAGGGTGAAGGAGGAGGATTATGGGGTCTGGATGGTTCCAAAATGATAAAAAAGAAGAGCTACAGAGGGGCATGGGGGAAAATGTGCAACATATGGGGAAATGAGGTAAGAATAGACAGTGTGGACCATGTGTTTAAAGAAAAACATGTGTTAAATGTGCTCAAAACATGTGGGTTTTGACCAAAAGTCAGAGCAAATGTGTATTTTGTGAAAATGAAGTCAAAAAATGAATCCAGAGGTGCCAAACTACATGAAAATGACTCCAAATTTGAAAAAAATGGCCATCCAAGACACGATCCAGAGCCAAAAGTTTTGAGCCATAAAAATAAAAAATATATATATATTATATATATATAATTTAATTATAAATGAAAAATAAAATGTGTGTTTTTTTTGTTAAACAAAAGGGGGGGACATGCTGCTGGAAAGAAAATAGATAGATAATAAATAATAAAAAATATAAAATAAAATAAACTGAAAATAATAAAATAAAAATAAAAAATAAAGAAAATATAAAATTACAAAAAAAAAAAAATAAAATAAGTAAACAAAAATAAAATAAATACCAAAATAAAAAAAAAATAAAAAAAAATTAAAATAAAAAATTATGGGGGAGGGGGGGCTGTCAGAACGAGGGGGAGGGGGGATGTGTCAGAACGGGGGGGGGGGGGGGGGGGGGGGATATGTCAGAACGGGGGGGAGGGGGGGGGGGGGGGAAAGGGGGATGTGTCAGAACGGGGGGCGAGGGGGGGGGATGTGTCAGAACGGGGGGCGGGGGGGGATGTGTCAGAACGGGAGGCGAGGGGGGGGGGTGGAGGGGGACCGGGGGGGGAGGGGGGGATTTATTTATTTATTTATTTTTTTTAACACCCTCAAACCGGAAAATTCTAGGGGGGCCTTTTTTTTGGAAAAATATCCGAAAATAGAGAAAATTAGAGAAAAATCCAAAAAATACCAAAAAATACCAAAAAATTGCCAAACAAATCTGAAAAAATTCTCATAAAATTTTCTACAGGGCTAGGCTTAATTTCCATACTCAAAACCAAAGAGCTTCCTTTATTCCTCCTACTTGGCTAGAAAATGACATCAGAAAAGGATAAAAAATGCTAGAAAAAATTTCCAAAAATACCCAAAAATTGTACTTTTACAGGGGTTATGAAATGCCTTCTAGGTTTGCTAAAAAATCAAGGACAAGCATGATATTGATAAAGAAAACTACTAAAACTGAGCAAAATGAGATGAGAAAGCTATGTACAACTTGGACAGATTTTGCAGTTCCAGGTGATCCATACTTCTTCAAGTGTGTTGATGGTAGGCCTTGAGCCTTGATATGTTGACCAGTGGCAAGGCCTCTCCTTTCAGCGTCTCTAACTCCACAGCACCCCAATTCAGCATTGTTTTGACTCGATAAGGTCCTTCCCAGTGTGGAAGCCATTTTCCTCTCACTTGTGTATGAAGATGGGGTCTATGGAGAAGAACTAACATGCCTTGCTCTATGTTGTTGTTCCACAGATGTCGATCATGTGCCTCCTTCCTCTTCATCTGAGTCTCTATCAATTGATTTGTTGCTAGTAGATGAATCTCCTCCACTTTATGTAGTGCTCCAAGCCTCTGAGAGACATCATTATATTTCTTTCCCTGCATGAATGCTATTTTAGGTGATCCATGTAAAAATTCAAAGGGCTCAATTGGCAATATGCCATAAACCAGTTGGAATGGAGAATATCCCGTGGCCTCTTTGTAAGCTAACCTGTATGCCCATAGGGTACCTTGATAAGAAATACCCCAGGAAGTGGGCTGTAACATACATTCCTTCCTTAACATGGAAATTAATACCTTATTAGTTGATTCAGCCTGTCCATTGGCTCTTGGATAGTAAGCACAAGAGGTCCTATGTAGGATTCTATACGCGTTGAAAATTTCCTGTAGGACCTTATTCACAAAATGAGTACCTTGGTCTGTACAAATTTCAAGTGGACATCCAAACCTGCAAATGATGCTACTGTAAATGAAATCAGCAATAGTTTGGGTAGTGCAGTCGGGGGAGGCAATAGCGTCAGCCCACTTTGCCACATAATCTGTAGCTATCAAGAGATATTTCTCTCTTTTTGGAATCGACGGAGGGTAGATGGGCCCTACAAAATCTAGCCCCCATTTCTCAAATGGTTGCCAGAAAGTGGAAACAATCAAGGGGTTATGCCTCTGCTTTGATGGCTTAGGTCCACACCTCTGGCAAACGTTACATGCCTTTCCCCATTCATCTGCATCCTTAAATAGTGTAGGCCACCATAGACCAGCATCCAGTATCCTATGATTCATAATATGCCTTGGAAGGTGCCCACCACCTATTCCTTCATGTGTAGATTGAAGTACTTCTCTCACTTCTTCTTCTTCCAAGCACTTCCTAAACCTGTCATCCTTTCCCTGTCTATATAATTTTATCTTCAATGAAGGTATACAGTCTGCTCTTGATTAGCAGTCTCTTCCTTTGCACAACACTAGCCTTTTCAGGATACACACCAGTTTTAATGAAATTCTTGATATCATAATACCAACCTTGAGCTTGTACAACGAGCAGATGAGCTTCTGGAAAATCATCATTGATTCCACTAGCTTGATCCATCATATTGATTCTGGATAGGTGATCCGCCATAACATTTTCTTTACCTGGTCTATGGACTACAGAAAAATCAAACTCTTGGAACAACAATAACAACCTCCATATTCTACCAGTGGCTTGTGGTTTGTTGAGCAAGCATTTTTAGTGGTTGGTGATCCGTTATAATAACAAATTTTCCTCCTAGTAAGTAATGACGAAATTTTTGGACAGCAAAAACCATGGCTAAGGCTTCCCTTTATGTAGTGCTGTAATTCCTTTCAGCCTTAGTTAAAATTCTACTTGCATATTGAATGGGTTTGTCCACCTTAAATTCTTCACTGGGTTGTGTCAGAACTGCCCCCACTGCATAGGCACTGGCATCTACATGTATATGAAAGATTTTTTACCACTCAGGTGTGATCAAAATGGGAGAGGCACTAACCTTGACCGTAATGTTTGATATGCTTTTTCCTCCTCTTCTTCCCATTTAAAAGGAATTTCCTTACCTGTAGGGTCTAGCTATCTCTGCATACATTTCTATAAGCCTTCTATGGTATCCAGTATGCCCCAAGAAACTCTGAATCTCTTTAGGAGATTTAGGTTTAGGCAACTTTAATATAGAAATGATTTTGTCAGGATCTGGGGCCATACCTTTAGCTGATACCACATGTCCTAAGAGAGTTCCTTCTGTCACAAGGAAATGACATTTGTTTGGATTGAGATTTAGCTTAGTCTCCCTGCATCTCTTGAAAACATTCTGCAACTGTCACAAGTGATGGTCCAAACAATCTAAAGGAGTCTCCTTGTGAGAACCTGAAAACGAAGAGAAGTCACCCATGAAGATCCTAAGTGATTCTAGCAATAAGGGGCCAAAAATGAGATTGAACGTTCTGTTAAAGGTTGCTGGAGCATTTTTGAGTCCAAATGGCATTTTTACATACACATATGTTCCCCAAGGTGTGATAAAAGCAGTCTTTTCACGATCCTCTGGGTGTATTGATATTTGATTGTAGCCACTGAAGCCATCCATAAAGCTATATAATGCATGTCTAGCCACTTCTTCAATGACCTGCTCTGCAAATGGCATTGGGAATCCATCTGGGATTGTCACCTTGTTGAGTGCTCTAAAGTCAACACAAATTCTGATTTTATTGGTATTCTTCTTTGGCACTATAACCATAGGTGAGAGCTGTCACGAGGAAGGAGATAAGGAGAGAGCTCACACACACACTCTCACTCTCAAGGAGAAGAACACACACAGATTGAGGCAAGGAAGAATGATCTTCTTCTTCTTCTTCTATTACATAAAAGGAATGTACAAGAATGACCTAAAAACAAGAATACAACAAGTGCAATATATAAAGATTAGTACATAAGCAAAAACCTAATGTCCGCGAATGAGTGAGCTCGCAAGAAACAAATGTGCCATCACTCTCGGTAGATAAATCTAATAAATCTCAATGAAGTATCCCTGACATATACCGGCGTGACCACTATACATGTCAGAGAAACAAAAAACTGGTACGTGTCATCCTGGATCATCACATGTTGAGCTTGATATCTCAACACTCCCCCTCAAGCTCAACGCCATATCCTGTAATCCAAGCATCTCCCGAAACTTCTTCAACTTCTCAACTCTGAGTGCTTTGGTGAAAATATCAGCAACTTGCTCATCTGTTCTCACATAAACAAGATCAATATCACCTGCTAATACCTTCTCTCTGATGAAATGATAATGCACCTCCATATGCTTTATTCTAGCATGGAAAATAGGGTTCCATGCTAACTGTATGCTACTAAGATTATCACAATAGATAGTGATAGGCTTTTGCACTTCCACACCTAAATCTGCAAGTAACATCTCTAGCCATGATGCCTCACATGCTGCCATTGCAGCACCTCTATACTCAGCCTCTGTACTCAACAAAGCAATAGTGGGTTGCTTCTTACTGCTCCATGTAATAGCTGCACCTCCAAGTGAGAAAAGAAAGCCACTAGTAGATCTTCTATTTGGAGTACTACCTGCCCAATTTGCATCGGTGTATCCATGAACCTGCAAATCTACACCAGCTTCATAAAACAATGCATAATCCAAAGTAGCACTCACATAACGTAGAGTGCGCCTCAGAGCATTCAAATGTGGCTTCTTGGGAACCTACATAAACTGACTTTCAAGTCCAACAGTATAACTTAGATCAGGCCTTGTAATTGTGAGATATATAAGACTTCCCACAATTTTCCTGTACATAGTAGCATTTTCCAATGCTTCACCTGATGTAGTATCCAATTTCAAATTCTGATCCAATGGCATAGAAATCGGCTTACAATCAGCCATACCATACTTTTGTAGCATATTCAAGGAATATTGCCTTTGTGACATCCATATACCTGTTTCTGTATGTATAAACTCAATGCCCAAGAAATAGCACAGCACACCAAGATCTTTCATGTCGAATTCCTGCATAAGAAGTTTCTTTACCTCTTTGATGCTTTCTTCATTATCACCACCTACAATCAGGTCATCAACATAAATAGCCACAATAGTGATGCCATCATCAGCCTTCCATGCATATAGCGAGTGATCTGCATCACACATAGAGAACCCAATGCTGGTTAAGTAATAAAAAATCCTTGCATGCCATGCACGAGGCGCTTGCTTCAGCCCATACAAAGCCTTTTGCAACCTGCAAACATATTCTAGATGCTTTGAATCTTCATATCCTTGTGGCTGGTCCATATATACTTCTTCCTGTAACTCACCATGTAGGAAAGCATTCTTCACATCCATCTGATGTAAAGTCCATCCTTTTGCTGTAACTAATGCAACAAGTGTTTTGACAGTAGACATTTTAGCTATAGGGCTGAATGTTTTCTCATAATCAATGCCATATGTTTATGCATAACCTTTAGCTACCAATCGTGCTTTATACCTGCTTATGCTAGCATCAACATTATGCTTTACCTTGTAAACCCATTTGCAGCCTATGGGTTTCTTTCCTTGTGGCAATGGAACTAGCTTCCATGTATCATTTCCATAAAGTGCAGCCATCGCCTCATCCATAGCTTTTTCCCAATCTGCATTAGCAATTGCATCTTCAAAACAAGAAGGTTCAACATCTTGTATTACCTTTGTCATGTAAGCACAATGGAAAGCCATGTAACTATCATATGTCAATCGTTGCACTGAATTACGCATCCTCCCAGATCTTCTTGGTCCTGGGTCACTTCTCCTTGTATCATCTGCATGTGCCCTTCTTACTCCTAGAGTCTTCACAGAGGGCAATCCAAGTTCCTCATCAAGACTCTTTTCTGAACCACTTGAATCTCCATCAACATCTTCAAAACCTGCACACGTTTTACTACCAACAGAAAGCTTTTCTTTACCTTTCTTGGATGTATTTGATGAATTTGCTGGACTGAAATTTCCACGCAATCTTCCACTCCATGGATTTGAGTTGGAACTATTGCTTGGTGATGCATCTGGTCCACTCAAAACATGAGATTCTGCACGTGATTTTTTAGCATTTTCTTTGTCATTTGGTTCAAGATTCAGTCCTTCTTTGGCATCTGCATAGAAGCTTGACATTTCATGAAATACCACATCTCTGCTCACCTTCACCTGTCATGTGAGTGGGTTATAACATTTGTACCCCTTTTGCTCAAGGGAGTATCCAATGAAGACACATTTTTCTGCTTTCGGATCAAGCTTCATCCTCAACTCATCTGGAACATGTACATATGCAATACAACCAAAAACTTTCAGATGTGATAAGTCTGGCTTTTTACCTGTAAACTTCTCTTCAGGTGTAACTTGATGTACAACAGCAGTCGGAGTTCTGTTCATGATGTATACAGCAGTATGCACAGCTTCTGCCCAATAACAATGAGGCATATTCTTCTCAGCCATCAAGGCTCTTGCTATTTCTGCAATATGTCTATTTTTGCATTCAGCAATGCCATTCTGTTGTGGTGTGTACTTGCATGAAAACTGACGCCGAATTCCATGATTTTTTAGAATTTACCTCCTCCATCAGATCCTAATGTTTGAATAACTTCCTTGTCTGCTTTTCCACCATAGCTTTAAAATTCTGGAAGTGAGTGAACACCTCGCTCTTCTCTTTCATGAAATATATCCATACTTTGCGTGTATGGTCATCAATGAAAGTAACATAAAACTTGCAACCGCCCATAGATGTGGTCTTTGCTGGACCCCAAACATCTGTATGTACTACTTCTAGTACATTCTCACTGACATGCTTGTCATGTGGAAATGATGTTCTTGACTGTTTACCAAATTGACATGCTGCACATACCTTTTGCATTTCTGCAACTTTGAAATTTGGTAGTCCTTGGACAATCTCCTTTGACTGCATCAGTTTCAGCCTTTACAAGTTTGCATGTCCAATCCGTTTGTGCCATATCTCTATATCTGCAATAACTCCTGCACCTTTTGCAAACATGGATGCATTCATTTTAGGAATCTTTACATTTAAGGTGAACATCCTACCCACTTTGTTTCCTTTTGCAACCAATCGTCCATCTTGTTTGTACTCTTCTACATATAATCCATCAGCATTGAACCTGACTTGTAATCCCTGGTCAACCATTTTTCCAACAGAAACCAGATTCTTTGTTATATTTGGAACATGCAACACATCAGAAAGATGTTTTACCTTCCCGTCCTCCATAGACAATGCTATGTTTCCTGTATGCTCAATAGGATGTGATGTATCATCACCTGTTTCACCATATCCAGGAATTGGCATTTTTTGCAAACTACTAAACCATTCTGCATGACTGGTCATGTGCTTTGAAGCACCTGAATCAACATACCAGACATTATCATTCGATTTTGAAACACCAGCAGACATCGTATTCATCATGTGATGTTGAACCATAAACAGCTTCTCAGAATCATCTGCACTTGTGGATGCATAGTTGTTTTGCTACCTTCTATTTATTTTGATTCTTCAACCTGCAATCACGTTCAAAGTGTCCAGGTTTACCACAATTCCAACATCCTTTACTATCATTACCTGAATCATTTCTTTGAAACTTTCTACGACCTCTTTGGCTCCCCCTGCCTCGAAACTGTCCTCTTCCTCCTGCATGATTCTGTTGTTGACCTTGGTCTTGGTTACTGTTTCCTCTTCCACTTCCAAATCCTCTACCTCTGCCAGAGTAGAATACCTGCTCAGAAGTGGGCTTTCCTTGGGAGTTTGAATCCTCACCAAGATTCTTTTCTTCAATAATCAGCATAGATACCAGATCAACAAAATTCGGAATATTTTCCCTAGTTTGTATGGAAGTTCTGAACTGCTTATATGCAGCTCCTAAATCACGAAGGCACACTTCCACCTTATCATCATCATCTACATTCACACCAATAGATGCAAGTGACTCACATATGCTTTTGATTTTTAGAGTGTAGTCACTTACCGACATGCTCTTCTTTTCCAATGTATGCAGCTCGTTCTTGAGTTGCAATTTCCGTGCCTTTGTATTAGTCTCATACAAAGTGACCAAACTGTTCCAAGCCTCTTTTGGAGTCTTGGCATCCTGTATGTGTCCAATCATGCTATCTTGTATGCTAACAGATAGCCAATACATTACCTTTCATGCTCCTTGATTCCATTCCTCATATGCTCTTAACTGTTCTGCAGTCTGATTCCTCTCTGGTAACTACGGAGCATTTTCATTCTCTCCTTCGATGTACTTCCAGTAGCCTTTTCCCATCAGGAAATTCGTCATTCTGAATCTCCAAGCATGGAAGTTGTTCTTGTCCAGCTTATCGCTCATAAGCTGAGTCATTCCATCTGCGTTTGCCATTTCTGCAACAATTCACAACACCACAACACACTACAAGCAGCACTTCTACTTGAACACTGTCGCACTATGATGTGACAGTTCGATCTCAGAAAAACACAGTTTTCATGTATCAACAGTACACGAAATCGCTTGAAATTCTGGATCTACAATATATGAGTGTCGCCGAAAACAACGCAAGTTACAATTTTCTGAAACTGACCTGGTTTTTCTGTGGGCACCACCTTGCGGGCTTGAAACGGAGGTTGTCACTCTAGCACAATGGTGAGTACCAACGTGAGGTGATACACCTCATAAATGTCAATCCGTGGAGACGTGAGGACTAGTATGAAGACTATGAGCAAGTGATGGCACAAGTGCGTGAGTGAAAGCACACAAGCATGCACACACATACACACACACGCGCACAAAGTAAGAGCAAAGAGTGGAACAATGGAAGATCTTTGATTGCAAAAGAGCTCTCTTACAAAGCTGAAATCTACAACAAGCTAACCTCAAAAATGAGCTCTCCAGCCCTTTTTATAGTTTTTGAGTGGTTTTGGCCTTGTCCAGACCTAGTGTCCGGCATAATTAAAAAATAGGTTCCCGGGCTTATTTGGGGGCTCAAACGGAGTCTAAAAATTATGAAACTCGGTAGGATGGTGGTTCTAATACTCCTCAAGCTCGAGGACTCCTCCGCTTGGACAAAATGGAGTTATAAAAATGGAAAATGGTATTTACAATGGTTTTTAGTGATAATAATCACTATTTTCATAGGGATTTCATCTGAAAATTTGACAGGTGCTTCTTGGAGCTCCCTACTTGCTCCTTCTTCTTGTGTGTCCACTTCCTTGATGCGCTTCCATGCTTCGTCCTTGACCTTGAGCTTCAACACTCCCCCCCTCTTGAGTCTGTCATCCCTGACAGACCCTTGTTGTAGTGGTTGTTCCACGTAGTACATTGAGAGGTATTGTCCTTTACATCCAACAGGAGCGATCTATCTTCCCAATGTAGCCTCGTCATTTGTCTGGTCCTTCACTTTGCCACTGCTAGCTCTTGCAGTTTGTAGTCTCTCTGTACGTACTTCTACCTTGTATTCCATCTTCATGGTGCATTTGTGAGCTGTCCAAAATGGCTAGTTGCTCAAAGGAGGTGGTCAATTGTGATTATGAGCAACTCTCGATGGTGGATGGCTTCCTTGCTCTTGTAGTGGTCACCATGATGTCCTCTGATTCTTCCAAAGATGGCTTTCATAGTTTTCATGCCAAGTACTTGTAACCCATAATGGATGATGGGTAAGTGCATTAATGCATGGGTTGAATAAAATATGTGCCTTGTGCATGGCCTTGTAATGTGGCCCTACGTATGCGTACTTGGAAAATGCATGGCAAGAAGTATGGTGCAAGAGATTGGGTCTTGAGCTAAGTGCTCAAGGGTATGCTGACAAAGAGGTTTCCTAATCTATCATGGTTGTAGTGTTGTTGAAGCATACATGTCTTACCATGGTGATGGGTCCGTTGATCTTCATCTCTTCGTGTTGTAGTTCCATCATGGTGTTTGACCATCGGCTTGTCCTTTTTGTTGATGGATGTCCTTGCTGAAAGTTTGCTAATGAGCATTTTCAAGCACATAGTCCTCTTCTTTCCTCTTTTTTTTTTTTGGTTGTTGCACACTATGGCATCAAACAAGAAGGAAGAGGTTAGTATCAATAACAAATTTTGCATGTGAAAATTGTGTCTCATGTGCCTGGGATTTCTCAATTGTGTCTATGCACGGCCATGTAAGGTGGCCCTATATTGATGCATACTTTGGAAATGCATGACCTGAATGGTGCAAAAGACTAGGTTATGCCAAAGGCACATGGTTGCTGCTGGTCGAGACTTTTGATGTTACTTGCATACTTGATGAATTCTTTGATTGGAGGTGTCGATTGGATCTTGAAATGATGTAACCCTCCGGATTGGAACCCATTTTAGAATAGGATTTGGTCCTATAGAGGTCACCTCAGGCCACTTCATCTTTGGATGTTTTCCAAACTTTGGTAACCAGTGTGGTTGGCCCTTTGGTTCTGTGGATGTTGCTTGTGCTTTGGGCTTCCAAACCCATATCCTGGATGATTGCCTGCTTATTTTTGTAGAAGGGTTGAGTTTATCTTCTTTTGGTCTTTGTGCTCTATTCTTACCCTTTGCTTTCCTTGGCTTTTTTGTTGAGGCCTTTCGTGTGGTGGGAAGCATATGCCTTTGTACGTGTAAGAGCTTCTTGGGTACCCACATCTGTAATCGCCCGTGTTGAGCTGTAGCTAATTTTTTAGGCACCCAAATTTGTACCTGATTGTGGTCGGCCTTCATTGATAGCTTTGGTACCCAAATTTGTTGGATTCTTGGTGCTTGAGCTTGTCGTAGGTGCTTGGTCCTTCTGTTGTCATGGTCGATCTGGTTGGGTGGGAATCTTTGAGGCAACATCGATGGTTTTAATCCTTTCTTTACCCAGATCTGCGTCATGCCCAAAACTTCTTTCTTCTTGAAGGCTCTTTGTCTATTTGATAGACTGGCTGTCTTGCACTATTTTGCTTGCTTCTAAGGTTGAACTACTGTGGATGCTTTACTCTTTGAAGAAAAAGAAGAAGGTTCGTCTTGCCTTTGCGACTGTCCTTCCATGATTGTGTCTGTCTGGATCATAGAGCTTTTGACATCTACAACATCTTGTTTGAGAAGATTAGCCTTAGAGGAACGAAGAGAGTGTGTGATGTCATTGTCAGTGGGCATGAAATTCTCCAATTCTAATGTAATGCATTGTTCATGTACCCAAACTTGAAGAAGTTGACTTCTTAGGTTCAAGTTGACAGCATGGTCGTAAATCCAATCTTGACCCAAGACAAGTGGCTCTGTGAGGTCCTCATCATGACACACTAGCATTTTGACTTTTATTGGAACATCTTGAAGGTAGATGGGAAGTTCCACCTCTCCCAAACAAGGGGTTTCCACGCCTCCCAATCCTATGAGATAGGCTTTTATGGGCTTGATGTCCCATTGCAGGTCTTGGCAGTATGAAAGTCTAACTGCACTAGTTGCTGCTCCTGAGTCAACCAATGCTCTCACAGTCCTTACACTCTTTCCTTGTCCTACTTCTATGGTCACAAAGGGGTGTCGGTCAATTATTCGAGAAGTAGTTAGGTCCGATTTTTGGCACATGTCCATGTGATATTTGGGAGCTTTTGTGTTGACATCTAGGCCTAGTCACCGTAACTTATTTCTTCTGATGCGCTCTCTAGCCTCTGCTTGTGCTTCTTCTCTAACCCTTATCTCCTCTTCTTTTCGCTTCTTAGCAGTGTTGAGTCTCATTAGCATATCCTTTGTAAGAGGTTCTTGATATAACTTGACTCGACAACCACTTATATAGTTCGGCAAGATATCACCTTCTAAAGTGGCCAATTGAACTGCACCACTAGTGGAGATTCTATTAATGATCATGGGTCCATATCCTCTTTTCTCCAATTTGCAGGCATGTTGCTTTAGCATATAAACCAGCACCAGGTCTCCTTCTTTCAATCCTGTGTCCTTTACATGGGCATCAAAGTATGCGTTTTGTCTTTTCTTTGCAGCATAGATACCTGCTGCTGCTCGTAGCCTCGTCTCACCTAAGCGTTCTAGATCAAAGATCCTAGAAGACAACTCATGTCCATTCCACTCATGCTCTTGTGCTACTCTTAAAGTTGGGATTAGGAAATCTAATGGTAGCACAACATTCTGTCCGAAGACCATCTGAAATGGGGTGGCATTGAGTACCGTTTTGTAGGCAACTCGGTATGCCCAACAACATGATGAAGCTGTTTGTCCCAATCAGAGCGTTTATTATTCACCAGTTTTGTCAAGACATTACATAGGATCTTATTTGTGCTCTCGACTTGTCCATTGGCTTGTGGATGATAAGGGGCAGACTTCTTGTGTATCACTGTAGCTCAGTGATGAGTAGCACCTCCTTTAATGTCAATCCGGGAAGACGTGAGGATGGTATGAAGACCTCGAGCAAGTGACGGCACAAGTGCGTGAGTGAGAAGCACGATAACATGCACACACATACACACACATACACACACACGCGCACACACGGCAAGACAAAGAGTGAGAAGCAATGGAGTTCTTTAGATTACTTTCAAAAAGCTCTTAAAAGTTCATTTCAATTACAATCTACCACAAGCTAACCTCAAAAATGAGCTCTCTAGCTCCTTTTATAGTTTTTGACTAGGTTTTGGCCCTGTCCAGACCTAGTGTCCGGCCTAGTTAAAAATTAGGTTCCAGGGCCGATTTGAGGGCTTAAACGGAGTCTAAAAAATACGAAAATTGGTATGTAGGTACTTCTAAAGCTCCTCAAGCTCAAGGACTCCTTGGCTTGCACAAAATGGAGCTACAAAATTATGGAATGGTATTTACAATGATTGTTAGTGATAAGAATCACTGTTATAAAGATGTTGATTTGGAAAAATTTGAAGGGCCTATCTGCCAGATTTGCATCGACTGCTTTGTCTACTTAATCCTTCACCTCGCTCTGACTCTCTCCGCTGGCTTCCTTGTCTGGTCAGTCCTTGGGTGCCCATACTGCTCTCAACACCCCCCCCCTCTCTCGCGTCTGTCGTCCCTGACAGACCCTTGTTGCTGGGAGTGTTGGATGTAATATTCCACAACCTGAGTGGCAAGTTGCTGTTCTTGTAATCGTAGTCCTCGGGCCAAATCTGTCATCATGCGATCCCAATCAATTGGTCCTGGAATGTCCGGATGTGGCAGACGTAACTGATCTGCATGGATTGCTTGTTCTACTGCGAATAGATGTAGCAAATGTGTGGGTCTGGGAATGAAAATTTCTGAATGATATTCCCAGAATCCCGTAGAGAACATTTCCTCAAATGTCTGCTTGAAGCATGTGGGTAAGTACTTTATTCGTGCATGCCAGGCAAAGATTATAGTGACCGAGGGAGTCTGCCTCATGTCGTAGACTAAATCCTTGTTACCTTGAGAGAATCCAGGAGCAGAGATGTATGGAGCTTGTACCTTCCGAAAGGTTTTGAAGACAATGGTCAGGAGCTCGAATATTTTCATACACATTTTTGCTGCTATGTCGGGTACATTATTTAGACGAGTAGACCAGTGTCGAATTGTTGATATCATGTAGGCTACGGTTGGGGTCCCTCGAGGCGGAGCAAAATATGGATAGTTAACCCAAGTCGAGCATTCCTTATTGTTGCGTACCTTGATCGCAAATGCTTGCCATGATCTGCGACGTACCACTGGGCAATAACATGGATTATACTTGATATACAGTGGCATGGTTGCCCAGGTGCTCATCATCTCTGGGTAATCGGTTAATAGACGGGCACACCAATTAGGCTGAAAGATCGAGCCAGCACGTGCATCTGTCGGTAAATCCCCTAGCTCAAATTGAGTGGCGAATGTGGGCTCCTTCCCTGTATGTCTTTTGACTTCTGCATTATAATCATGTAACAAGACAAAATAGGGCATGTATTGCGACTCTGATGTTGTGATTAACCATTGGTGGGATAGGTTTTGAAAGTAAGAGGACCGAAGGACAATTTCTTCCAGATTTGTGAGAGATTGCATTTGCACGGCCACGCGATCATCATGTGTCTTACCCACTTTCTGGACCCTTTTGACCCAATCTGGAACTTGAATTTCTAAGGTGTCTTGTCCTTCCTCTGTAGTTCGACCACCGGGTGTTGGCATCGGCTGATACGGCTCTTCATAGCTGTCATCGACGGGGATTTCCACCACTGTTTCGGGTTCGGGTTCTTCAGTTGGCGAGGGTGGCCTTTCATATGGTAAGAGACGTGCTTGGAGTTCGGTCACCTGTTTTCGGAGGGTCTCTAATTCTTCGGGAGAGTGTTGCAAGACTACCGGCTCCTGTTGAGCTGTGGGGGCACTGGCTATCTGTTTCTTTAGGTCTGCACATTCAGTCTCTAACTTTTCATATGACTCCAAGAAATTTGCATGCTCCTCAAGTAAGATACGAATGTCTTCCGATGGGACCGCTCTATACTTGGTAGGGCTAATGGTTGCTCCTGCCGTTCCTTCCATAGCCGCTTCAAAGTTGTCTTGATTTTGTTGTTGAAGCCTCTTGTTCTCTTCTAATGCTGCTGCCATATGCTTCCTTAATAGCCCAAGGTTGCGTCTGAGTGTAGCATTAGATATCATCTGCGCTTGGAGCACTGTTTCTAGTTCCTTGACTGCTTGATAATCTACTCTCGATGTCTTTGATTCAAATTCAGAGTGAGCCTGCTGTAAGGTGGTATGCTCTGTTAGGAGCATTTGGTAATCAGCTTCAAGAGTGTTGACTCTCGCTTGCAGACGCTGAGATTCTGCCTGTAGGGCAGCAGTGCGTTCTTCCAATTGATAGTATTCTTGTTGTAGTTGATGTGCGCACTGAAGTAATGTATTGAACGTGCTATTTACATTATGAGATGCAAGGGGAAAAGTTTGAAATGCAGGGGAGGTGGGATTGGGGAGGGAGGTAGTGAATGCTGTGTGTGCCAATGATGTGGTGAGTGGTGTGTGAGTGAGTGTGAATAATACACTCTAATGCGGAAACATGAATGAGAAGTAGAGTATGAAATTACTCCAAGATTTACACATGCGGGAAACGTGGTTCCGTTCAAATTGGATCATAAAGGTAATGATGGTTATCATAACGATGTACTCAAGAATACAAGCAATCATGTAGGATGTCATAATTCATTTGTAATCATCCAATGTGTATATGAACGCTGCCGAGATCTTGAGTGAAAAACCTTCTTGATAAAGCATCTTTTAACTAGAAGGAGTATCATGTTTATAAATGAAACAATAAATGCTTTATGCAACTTGCATATGAATATGCGTTGAAGTGACAATGTGACACCAAACTTTGAGTATAAACTGATTGCAGAGATTTATGCTAATTTGATGTTGCATACGTAGACATAACCAGCAAACTGTAGTATATGTAGACATTCATGGTAGCTTCATTTGAATCCAGTAGAACTCTTCAGTGATATATGCAGCTTCAACAGTTGATATATGTAGCTTCAGTGATATATGCAGCTTCAGTGATGTATGTAACGTTGCTCCCGAAATCACTGAACTCCAAGGGTACTGATTAAAACTTCGATTACCATCCATTGATCTGTCTCCTGCAAATCTGCATATGATCAATCAAGTACAATCACAGACACATTATGTGTCCTAGAACGAAAGCCTGCATCAGACTGTATATGTGTATAGTTCGAGTACATAGTATGAATGTATCGCTGGTCTACTATTGAGCCGAAAACGAATAATGAAGTGTGACGATCATACTTATTAAATGAGCATGATGTAGAGTATGTACGAACACTATGAAGTTCGACATTCTTCGTACGTATAAAAAATGTATCTGCAATAAAGTGTTTAACTCCTCATGCCTTTCTACAGATTATGTGTTTACGACGCCAATATATTATCTGCAACTTATGCGCATGTGCATAAGTCACAGTATGCTCATTAACCGCCATGACATACTCATCATGAATTAGGATGAGTTGTCCTCTCAGATTCATAGAACATAATTGTGAACAACTGTGGACTATCTGACTCACTTCGGAACATGATTCTTGCTTAGATGTATGAACAACAAGATGACATAAGAGTATTACAGATATATGAAAGAATATGGCACTAGAGTTCTCTTCTGCATGAACATTAGTATGCAAACATACAATGATGTATCATGAGAGATAAGACATGAGTACTGCAAGCAGAGATGGAGAAAGTGACACGGGGTCGACAAAAGTATGAACAAAATATGCACGGTCGCCCAACAATTCATTATCCCTAGATGTATATATATACAGGGGTATGGCAGCGGTTAAACACACCGCTAAGTTTTCTTTCTAAAAGTGAAAAACACGCATCATCTCCTTGATTCAAGGTGATTCCTTTTTCCATCACGCGCATCTACTTCTTGATAGATTTGATGTCCTTAGTTTAAGGAGAAACTTCGTAGGTTGTCTATTACGTGGTGAACTAACTTCTGCTTTTATATGCTATGAGTGATATGTTTATTATATGGAATGCCTTAGGGTATGTTCATATGAAAAAATGCTCTTGACACTAGAGTTATATGGGAAAATAGTAACAAGCATTTCTTATGGCTTTTCTATGAAAAAACATGAAGTGCTCAGAACGGTGGATTTGGAGATTGCTTGCTCCAACAGCTCCCCTTCAATCTTCAAATTCACAAGGTCATATTTAATGTTGCCTCCTCTCTCTCTTGCCTTGCTTTTCCTTTTGATATCTCCTTTCTGATCTAATTTTTCTTTTGCGTGTGAGTCTTTCTTTGGTTCTGTTTCCTTCTTCCTTGCTCCATTGTGTGATTCTTCTTCATTCGCTTCTTTTGGTGTAGTCATTTGATTGTTGAAGTAATAATCCATTTTGTAGTTCTTCGATTGAAGTAATAGTTCTTCCATCTGTTGATGATAAATTCCTTCTTGAGTTTGATGGCTATGATCATTTGATGTAGAGATCTCCGTAGTCCTTGTTGATCGACTTCTTGAAATCCTCAAGAAGTAGCTTCCTCTTTTTGTTTCTGCCCTTTTTGAGTTGATGTTGTTCATCATGTAATCCTTGATGTGGTTGACCTTTTCTTTAAGTGAGTTGTTGATTTCCAAGAGTAATCCTTGCTTCATGCGGTTGATATGGTTGATCTCCAAGCATAACTCCTCTTTGATCTCTTTGGATTGATGTGGATTTGATCTTGAATCTTTTTTTTTATCTTCTATGTCCTTGTCTTTGATGGTGTCCATTGATGTAGTCCTTTGCTCGATGTAGTTGATCTTCACTTTGTCCTTTGCTTCAAAATAGCTCCAACTTTGGTTGATAACGTCTTCTTCTTTGAATGCTTCATGTTGTTGTAGCACCTTCCTTCAAGAGTATCTCCCCTTCAATTTGAGAACCCTTTTTATGTGATCTTTGAAGGATATAATCTTTTACATAGTATTTCGGATAAGGAAGTACAAGAGCTTGAATATATGAGTTCTTTTAATCATAATACATATGGAGGTTTCAAACAAGTTACAAAGCTACAAAAGTGCTTTTATCTATGGCTTTTGCCATTTGTGTATAACAACTTAACTTTGTCTAATGCAAAGTTCAGAGGTTGTGGTTTTTCCTCACTCATCTTGGAGCGAGCATTGCTCTAGCTCTAGAGTGATTCTATTCCTTCACTTGTCTGATGACTTCTTTTACATAAAGAAATGAAGCTAATCAAGATCCCAGCTTCTTGATCAAACTTCATTTTGTTTACACCTTTTGTGTGTAGAAACAAGTGCTCACACCACTTGTATATGTGATCAACCTTTTAATTTACATTGGTTGGTAATGAAGGGGATTTGAGTGCTTTACTTGCTTTTACATAAGATTCAATGTGTATGATAACACGCAGCCTTTAAACGACTCTTTATAAGTGAGAGTCTATACATCTTTGCTATGAATGTAAGTCACAATGACTATTGGTAGCACATCTAGGATGCTTACATTTTTGTAAGTAGATTGAAGTAATGTTTTACCCTTTTTTTTTTTTTTTCTAGACGTGTTGAGTACACTTTTTCTTTTCTTCCCCTTTTGTGAGGAAGTCTTCGTCGTCATCTTTGACTGTGCTAAATGTTCTTTCTTCTTTTTCCTATTGATGAGGAAGTCTTCGTTTGAGTGCGTTGAATGCACTTTCTTCTTCTTCTATTTGATGTAGATAGGTAAGCTTCATACCGAGCTTCCTTGAGTGGTGACGTCCATGGTCTTAGCCTCGATCACCTGATTCTTCTTCTTTCAATCTTCTTCAATGATGAAGGAGTGCTTAGATAGCACTTGGCTGCAGATACAATCTTCTTGATAGATATGTGCTTGACTAGCACTTGATTACAAACACAAACTTCTTGCTTTGTGTATATATTCCAATATAGAAAATGTGGAGCTTGAGAGGTACATATCAATGAACAAGAGGTATATGTGATCTAAAATATGTGATAGAGTTTCAACGTACAATGGGAATAATTTCCGATATGATATAGATTTCTAAGAGAAGGCTTAGAAGTATTTTAATGCTAGAGGATAGGTTTCTCCAAGATAGACATGTATGAGCATTGATCCTAATCAATTTTAAGTGCACTCGGATCTTTAGAAGATGGATACTATCAAGGAAGAAATCAGATTGATGAGCATTACCAAATGAATGCTTCTAATGAAGGATGCCTTCTCGATTGTTGAAGGAGTCTTTGGAGATGATAGCTTTTGATCCTTTCCAGCTTTTGAATTCCAATTATCGATCCTTGGCTTTTGTCAGTTGTGTAGATCTTCTTGATATCTTCATTTTGAAATCATTTGTTATTGATGACGAGCCTTGCCTTGAGCCTTGATTTCCAACCCTTCTTTGTCTTCTTGAAAAATGATCTTCTAGTGTTGAGTCCTTTGGGCTTTCATCTTTATCTCGTGCTTTCTTCATAGTTTGCTGATGGTATCTTCATTGATGCCGATTCTTCAATGCATTGCTTCATGGCCTTTGACTTGGCTTGAATCACCTTCCAAGTTCAATCATCACCTAACATAGAAACCATAGAAATACATTCTAGCAACATGCTATATATGAGAGATAGCTTAATCCTTGATCTTCCTTGAATTGTTGAATTGAGTATATCATACATATGATATCTCAAGGGATACAATGAAAAACTTTCCAAGGATATGGTTTCACAAAGATTCCAACATAAATAAGTTTGGACACATGTTCGAAGGTCGCTTGATGGAGGAGTAGTCTTCATTCTTCTTGATGCTTCCATGTTGCAATTTGAACTTCAAGTATAGCTTGAGGGCTTGAAACTTCTTCATCCTCTTGCATGGTTGATATTGCAAGAAAGTAAATCTGCATCATGTATTGTCTTACATCCTAAAAGTATATTGCTTTTAATATCATGGAAAGCAAACAAACAAATTGCTTCATACTCCCCTTGGTTGTCAATATGGGTGAGTTATGTAATCAAACGTGTTTACTACAAACTTCATGAACATAAGCTTTCACATGCCTCAAGTACAACAAATGTAATATGCAATGAAGTGCTTGGTTGAGACCTAAAGTACCCTCCAAGTTACAAATCAGGTAACCATAACATAGTAGGATTACATTGAGTAATCATAAAATCAAATAATGCATAAGTATGAATAAATCAAGAGACTTTGACTTTAGATGATGATCATAAACATGATCATATAATGTCTCAAATAAGTATCTTCCAATAGAAACCATCAAGCTGTGTCCATTTGTATCTCCACTTGAGTTGAATCCATGTAAGGTATGTGTAGCATGTAGCACATATAGCATATGTTGTTGATGTAGTTGAAACCGTTTCTTCAAATCCTGCTCTTCATAAGTTGCTTTGAAATACCTTCCTTCAATGAGTGTTGAAACACATGCTCCATATACAAATACCAAATGATGAGGTATTGACGAGGGTTGTTGAAGAATTGGAGTAGCTCTCAAGGACTTTGGATGGCTCTGATACCACTGTGAGTGAGTGTGAATAATACACTCTAATGCGGAAACATGAATGAGAAGTAGAGTATGAAATTACTCCAAGATTTACACATGCGGGAAACGTGGTTCCGTTCAAATTGGATCATAAAGGTAATGATGGTTATCATAACGATGTACTCAAGAATACAAGCAATCATGTAGGATGTCATAATTCATTTGTAATCATCCAATGTGTATATGAACGCTGCCGAGATCTTGAGTGAAAAACCTTCTTGATAAAGCATCTTTTAACTAGAAGGAGTATCATGTTTATAAATGAAACAATAAATGCTTTATGCAACTTGCATATGAATATGCGTTGAAGTGACAATGTGACACCAAACTTTGAGTATAAACTGATTGCAGAGATTTATGCTAATTTGATGTTGCATACGCAGACATAACCAGCAAACTGTAGTATATGTAGACATTCATGGTAGCTTCATTTGAATCCAGTAGAACTCTTCAGTGATATATGCAGCTTCAACAGTTGATATATGTAGCTTCAGTGATATATGCAGCTTCAGTGATGTATGTAACGTTGCTCCCGAAATCACTGAACTCCAAGGGTACTGATTAAAACTTCGATTACCATCCATTGATCTGTCTCCTGCAAATCTGCATATGATCAATCAAGTACAATCACAGAGACATTATGTGTCCTAGAACGAAAGCCTGCATCAGACTGTATATGTGTATAGTTCGAGTACATAGTATGAATGTATCGCTGGTCTACTATTGAGCCGAAAACGAATAATGAAGTGTGACGATCATACTTATTAAATGAGCATGATGTAGAGTATGTACGAACACTATGAAGTTCGACATTCTTCGTACGTATAAAAAATGTATCTGCAATAAAGTGTTTAACTCCTCATGCCTTTCTACAGATTATGTGTTTACGACGCCAATATATTATCTGCAACTTATGCGCATGTGCATAAGTCACAGTATGCTCATTAACCGCCATGACATACTCATCATGAATTAGGATGAGTTGTCCTCTCAGATTCATAGAACATAATTGTGAACAACTGTGGACTATCTGACTCACTTCGGAACATGATTCTTGCTTAGATGTATGAACAACAAGATGACATAAGAGTATTACAGATATATGAAAGAATATGGCACTGGAGTTCTCTTCTGCATGAACATTAGTATGCAAACATACAATGATGTATCATGAGAGATAAGACATGAGTACTGCAAGCAGAGATGGAGAAAGTGACACGGGGTCGACAAAAGTATGAACAAAATATGCATGGTCGCCCAACAATTCATTATCCCTAGATGTATATATATACAGGGGTATGGCAGCGGTTAAACACACCGCTAAGTTTTCTTTCTAAAAGTGAAAAACACGCATCATCTCCTTGATTCAAGGTGATTCCTTTTTCCATCACGCGCATCTACTTCTTGATAGATTTGATGTCCTTAGTTTAAGGAGAAACTTCGTAGGTTGTCTATTACGTGGTGAACTAACTTCTGCTTTTATATGCTATGAGTGATATGTTTATTATATGGAATGCCTTAGGGTATGTTCATATGAAAAAATGCTCTTGACACTAGAGTTATATGGGAAAATAGTAACAAGCATTTCTTATGGCTTTTCTATGAAAAAACATGAAGTGCTCAGAACGGTGGATTTGGAGATTGCTTGCTCCAACATGGTGAGGTGGGGGGTAGTGGAGGGGGAGAGGGTGGAATTGTGGGGAGAGGTGCCGTGGTGGGTGAAATGTCCATCGGGTCAGACAGAGTGGTGTGTGTAGGGGCTACCATGTAGGTGGGTATGGTAGGTGAAGTGAGTGTGGTGTTTGTGTAAATTGATGTTGTTGCGAACATCGGGGAAATGTGCCTCTGAAACATTGGAGAGCGGATGAGCTGCTCCACAAAGGACGGGTATTGGGGTGGCGAGGTTAGGTTGAAAGAGGTGTAGGGGCCAGATGGGAAGTGAGGGTCATGGAATGCAGGTACCCGTATTGGGGGATAGGCTGGGAAACACAGGGTGCCTTCTGTGGGTGCCGGGGTTCCAACCATACTTGGGATTATGGGATGGCCAGTTATGGGTTCGGAGGATAGAAGGGTTGAAGTGTACAAGGGATTGGTGACGAAAGAGAAGAGGGTGTCTTGTGAGGTAGGTTCTCGAAATGAGAATGATGTGAATGAGGATGGGTTATGAGTGACGGTAGAGGTGATGACTATCGTTTCTTCCATGGTGGGAGGTGGTGGTGGGGGTGGAGAAGGTGGTGACGGGGGATGCTGGGGTGAGATGGGTGATGTCTGAACGAAGGTTTCGGCAGAGAGGTCAATGGTGGTGGTGGGGGTAGCTGTGGTTTCAATGGGTACTTCTTGTTCTGTGACGGGTATCCTGATAGTCTTACCTGCGCGTGGTAATGTGTCAACTCTACGTTTGTCATACCTTACGGACTGGCGGACTGCTGTGTGGACAGCCTCTGGGACTCCTAAAGATTCTGACACTAATTTGAGGGTGTCAATGAAATGTTGATCCACCCCATCATCTGATAGCATTTCTTGCATCAAAGCTTGACCTGATACAAGAGAGAGTTGATGCCTTTCTTGTACTGCTTTGATCGTGTCGTATAACCTTTGTAGTTGAGCTGTATATGCTGGTGCACCTACAATTTCTGGCACTTCTTGTTGCTCATCATGTTGCTCTTGATCATAATCCTCCTCATCTTCCTCCTGTTCTTCATCTTCATTATCCTCTTCATCCACTTCAACTGTGGTGACAGGTACTTGGGAGGTTGTTGCCTGCGTTTGCGCATTCTCCACTTGTTGTGCCTCTTCTGCCTCCAGCTCTACATCTTGTAATAATTGTTCGAAATCTTCATTAGTGAGCTCTTCCAAAGGTGCACCACTAGGAAATTCAAGATCGGTTGGGATGGGAGGGAATATTAAGGTAGAACCATCGGTGCTGCATCTTGGAAGTCGTAGTGTGAATGGCCGGACTCTTCGGGGTGGAGGGGTGACGTTTGGTGTTAGGGTGGCTCCACGTGGTTGGGCACAAGGGACTTGGACAGTACCTCTCATCTTCTTAGAAGGGGGTCTAGTGGATGTCCTGCCTCTAAACTGCTCTACACGATTCCACATTAGGGCCCGTTGAATACGGATGTCATAAGCCAAACACCTATAAATTATTCTCGTCAGAGCACAGCATCCATATAAAACCTGTTTCCGCGGCCATCGTTTGTGAGCCAGATGTATCTGATCAATTATCCAGTGGGGTAAGTTGATGGTGAGGCTCTGCGTTTCTGCCAGATACAAACTAAACCAAATCTTTTTGGGCGGCATGGTGAATCTATCTTGTGCAGGAAAAGCAAAGTGTTGCATGCACATGCGAAGGTGTATTGCAATATTAGGCATCATGGACACCATGTCCTTAAGTTTGGTGAGACCTCGATTCTTCATGTAATCCGGTACTAGAGTTTCCTTCTCTGTAGGAATATGCATTCCGCGCATATCTAGAGCCTCTCTCACCAAGTTGTTTGATAGCTTGAACCTCTTGAGATCATTCCCCTTTGTCAGAGATGGAATCACAAATGAGCTGGCACCTTTTGGGTTCTTGTTCGGAGTCAAGGTGTTGATGAGATAGTAGCATCGCATGAAGTCAGGCTTTGGGAGCCGTGCACTGAAATATGCATCCAATCCTGCCTTCTCCCATATCCTCCGTAGACCTTCTGCATTTTGTAACTTCTCAAATTCTCTTGTAAAGAAATGGTATTTACCTTGCTTCCCGTTGAAGTCCAACTCTGATTCCCATAGGTATGTTCCTTCTCCCAAGGGTCCTGCCACTTCACTAAACCAGTGGGAAGCTTTTCCGACGGGCATGGTATGGCCACTGGGAGGGTCCGCAATAGGTATGATTTTGATGGCCTGCTCGTTTCTGTTTGAGAGCTAGTTCCTGCCGCCTCAGCCATGTTGAAAACTTCGCAGCTGGTTCTGTGAGAATATATGAATAAATGTTAACATTTCAATGGACACAAAAATGACACTGTGCCCCCTGTTACAACATTAACATGAGGTTCGGGAGAGGTTAGGGGGTTAGTAAGTGCTCGGTGCTTGTGTGTGTAGTTAGGAATTGGGCAGGCCTAAGAGCTAAGCGGAATGATGTGGTGTGAGAGTGAAGTAATTAGAAGGTGGGCATGGACTTACAATTGGGGTCCGGGGGTTTATTACAAGTTTTAGGTTGCCAAATGCAATGGATAGGTTTTGATCTTGACTTTGTGGAGACTCTGGAGAGTTTTATAGGGATGTCGGATTGAAAATGAGTCCTTTTAGGGACCCATTTACAAGTGATTTTGTTCGTGCTCATGGGCCTTGGTGTGTTCCTGAGTGTTGAAAACGAGTGGATATCGGCGGTGCGAGTGAATGGATCATGCTGTATAGGGTGTAGTCTTGGTGTAGCTATTTGAGCCCGCTGTTGGTGTAATTCAAGCCTTAACACTTGGCTTGGATATCAACCTTGAAGACTCAACATAAAGCTTGGACCTTGGAAGCTTAGCTTAGGATTAATTCTTGAAGTTTGAGCCATAGAAACTCATGCTTATGAGTCCTCACTTTTTTACTCATTGTAAAAGTCATTGTGACTTGGCATTTACATGTAATCATACCTACTTGATTAAGTCGTGGAAAAGTTGATTGATTGAGTGGGTGAATGATGGAGAGAATATCTCCCTACTTTTAGAGGAGTGATTATAGGAGATTTGAATTTGAATTCAAACTCAAATCTCAACTCAACTTCTATAAAAGATGCTAGTCAAAAGTCGCGGTTAGTTCTCCACTTAGAGCTCACTTCCCGAGGCATTCTACTACTGTATCTGTGTGTGTGTTAGAGCTACATCATAGCCTACACCATCATACCTCAATTAGCTATGCTTGTCATGCTAATGAGCTTGTACATTTACATTAATCAATAGTTACATTTACATTTCTCAACTCTGGTTTCTCTGAGTCATCTACCTCAAGTCTGTCAACTTCAACTGAGCATATCTCAAGATCTACTGAACCAAATTGCATGATTCAAAGCACATTGGATTCAGCTCAAAGTCTACGTCACGTCTACAAAGTTTGAAGAAGTTTGGTTCAGCCATTTTCTAGAAATTGCCATCGAATCAGTCACTGGTCTGAATCTGCAGAGTTCCTAAAAAGTCGGGGGTGACTATGAACTTGCTAAACTTATCTCTCTGAGTGTGGTTTGTTATTTTCTTTCATTCCACTTGCAAATAGAAGCTTGTTAAGCTAATTGAATATGTCCAAAAGCAATTAGATCAATTGTAAGTGTGCTGGTCATACTGAGCATAACACTGAGCAGGTGTCACTACGAAAATAGCAAGTTTTTCAGATTTTTGAAGTCACAAGTAGTCTGTTTTGATTTGATCATTACTCATAACAATTGCAAAGCACATATATGGTTTCTTGGTATCATTTGGAAGCTCAAGGAGTCTACTAAGCATATCTGGAATCAAAGGAGGGCTGGTGTGAAGCAGGATTTGCAGCATCAACTTGATCTCTTGAGTGTATCCAACCATCAGTCCCAACAGTGGTATCAGAGCAAACAAGGTAACAATGGGTGATGGTTTCCCTTCCTTCATTGAAAAATTAGACAGGAACAACTACCAAGCTTGGTCTCTGAGGATGAAGACCTATCTACAAGGAAGGAGCTTGTTTGGATTCATATCAGGAGATGAGGAATTGCCCTCATTTAAAGCTAGAGGCCTACCTACCAAAGATGAACAAGAGAGACTCAACCAATGGTGTGCAAAAGATGCTTTGGCAAGGTCATATCTTTTAAACTCTATTTCTGATTTCCTTCTACCACATATAAGGAATTGCAAAACTTCCCAAGAGACTTGGGAAACCTTGTCAACTTATTTTTCATCAAGCACAAGGGCCAGAAAGAATCAGCTATGGATTGAGTTTACAACTCTTAGAAAGCAATCAAAACAATCAATCTCAGATTTTGTCACTAAGGTCAAAGATATTGCAGACCAACTTGCAAGTGTTGGAGAAGAGATTGAGGAAGAGCAAATAGTCAGACAAGTAATCAATGGACTAAAGGCAGATGACAAGTGGGAGAGCTTTACCACAGCAATGAACTTATACATGGACATCCAAGCACCTGATCTAACAACTCTGATTGGACAACTCTTTACACATGAAGCAAAGCTTACAAAGAATGGAGAGCAATCAAAAGGTAACAATCCCTCTGCCCTATACACTGATAAGAAGGTTAAAGATAAGGGTAAAAGTAAGAAGATTGATGAAGAAGGCTCTACCTCCCAAGCAAACTATGCAGGGAGAGGTAGATCTTCAAGAGGTAGAGGCAGAGGAGGTAAGTCAGGTAGGGGGAGACCCTACAACCAAACTCCATGCAACATTTGTGGCTTGTCTAACCATACCACAGATGAGTGCTACAAAAATTACAAAAACCAAAGAGGAAGAGGTCACCAAAGAGGAGGATACTCTCAAGGTAGAGGCAGGTTCAATCAAAATCAAGGCTACAATGGCTACAACAATAATTATAACAACAACTACAATCACAATGGCAACTATCAAGGTGGATACAGAAATAGGAAGGACTACAACAACTATGCAAAGGAGCAAGATGACTCCCTATTGATCATGAATATGACTTCTAAGTCAGGTATCAATGATGAACACTTATTCTATATTGATTCAGGTTGCTCTAATCATGTAGCTGGAAATGTTGCATTGCTTTCTGATTTGGAAGAACCCAAAGGCAAGCATCAAGTGCAGACAGGTGATGACACTAAACATTCAGTTGTTAAAATTGGTAATGTCAAAACTAGTGATGGTAATCAGAATCTATTGAGCAGAGTATTGTATGTTCCAACAATCACCAAGAACCTAATGAGTGTAGGTCAGATTGTGGAGAGAGGTTTACAGGTCAGATTCAATCAACATGGTGCATATGTGGAGGATCCAAGACATGGATTCAGAAGGATAGCCAAGGGAGAAAAATCAGGTAGATTGTTTACCTTTGAACTTGAAGAAACTAAGAATATTGCCTTGTACAACTATAAAGACCAAACCCTATCAGAATTGGAGATTTGGCACAAGAGATTAGGTCACATTGGAGAGAGGACCTTGAAGCAAATGAGTAGGGATCAATGTGTGCTTGGGATACCTAATGTATCCAAGCAACACATGATATACAAGTGTGGGGCTTGTCAATTTGGTAAGTCACACAGATTGCCATATAACAAGAAAGGTTTTATGCATGAAGATTATCTGGAATTGGTGCATACAGATGTTTGGGGACCTAGCAAGGAGCCATCCATATCAGGATCAAGGTACTATGTGTCCTTCATAGATGACTATAGCAGGTGGACTGTCTTATATTTCATGAAACATAAAGATGAAGTATTTAATTGTTTCAAAAGGTATCTTGCACTAGTTGAAAATCAAACAGGTAGACATTTGAAGAAGCTAAGGTCAGATGGTGGTAGAGAATATTTCTCCAATGAATTTGAAGACTTCTTGCAGGTAAGAGGCATCAAGAGGGAGATTACTACAAGGTACTCACCTGAACAAAATGGGGTAGCTGAGAGAAGGAATAGACTCATTGTAGAGACAGCTAGGTCTATGCTTAATGAAAAGAAATTGCCAAATTATCTTTGGGCAGAGAGTGTATCTACTGCCACATACCTAATTAACAGGTTGCCATCAAAGACACTTGATGGAATGACACCCTATGAGGCTTGGCATGGTAAAAGACCATCTCTGGATCATTGTAAAATCTTTGGTTGTGTTGCATATGTGCATATTTCCTCACAGGTAAGGGGAAAGCTAGACCCTAAGGCTGAAAAATGTATCTTCATTGGTTATGATTTGAATCAGAAGGGATACAGATTCTACAACCCCTCAAACAAAGGCTTCAAGGTAAGCAGAGATGTCATCTTTGATGAGAATGACTCATGGTATGAAAATGAATGCAGGAATGTAAGTCTACCTTATGACATGGAAGAAGACTTCCCCAAGCTTATCAAGGAAGAACCAATTCAGAAAGAGGACACAAGCTCAGATGATGAAGACACCATCAATCTTGAGGAGTTCAAGGCTTGGAAATCCAAAGGGAAAATGAAGATGAAGAAGCTAGAGGATATGCCAGAATCATCAACTCAAGCTATGAGGAGATCTCAGAGAGAAAGTAAGAAGCCTATCAGATATGGGTATGATACTTCTCTTGTAACTAAACACTCTGTATATCTTGCAAAGGACTTGTTGAATGAAGAACCAGGTTCATTTGAGGAAGCAATCACAAAACCAGAATGGAAGGAAGCAATGGATGAAGAAATGGAAGCTCTCAAGGAGAGTGACACTTGGGACTTGGTACCCAAGAAAGAGTCTATGAAGGTGATAGGATCCAGATGGATCTACAAACTCAAGAGGAATTCAGATGGTACAATAAACAGGTATAAAGCTAGGTTGGTAGCCAAGGGTTTTGCACAAACCCAAGGCATTGATTATGAGGAGACATTTTCTCCTGTGGCTAAGATGCCAACTATCAGAATCTTAGTGAGTGTAGCTGCATCCAAGAATTGGAACATGCATCAATTGGATGTGAAGAATGCATTCCTGAATGGATGGATATCTGAAGAAGTCTACATGTCACAACCACCTGGTTATGAAGATCCCAATAAGGTAAATCATGTTTGCAAATTGAAGAAGGCTCTGTATGGTTTGAAGCAGGCACCTAGAGCATGGAATTACAGGCTGACAACTTACCTCCAAGACCAAGGATTCATAATGAGTAAAGCAGACACTTCATTGTTTATCAAAAGGAACAATTCAGAGGTAATATACTTGTGTGTCTATGTTGATGACATCATTATCACAGGGAATGATGTTCAGGGAGTTAGACACATCAAAGGATAGATGATGAAGGAATTCAAGATTAATGATCTTGGATTATTGAAGTACTTCCTAGGGCTTGAATTGGTCTATACAAATTCAGGTATCTTTATTACTCAGAAGAAGTATATTCAGGACATGGTCAAGAAGTTTAATTTGCAGGAAGCTAAAGTCTCAAGCACTCCTATGGAGGTCAACCATAAACTCAGTGCTCATGAAGGGGAAGAACTCCAAGACATTACAAGTTACCAAAGTATGGTAGGTAGTCTTAATTATGCTACCTTAACCAGGATTGATATATCATATGGTGTTAGTGTGCTTAGCCAATTTATGCACAAACCAAGAGTACTTCATCTAGAGGCAGCAAAGAAGATATTGAAGTACCTAAAGGGAACTCAAAATCATGGTTAGTACTTTCCCTATACATCAGACATTGATATTAAGGTATATTCAGATGCAGATTGGCAGGTTGCAAGGATGACAGGAGAAGCACATCTGGTTACATATGTTTTGCAGGTGACAAACCAATTTCTTGGTCATCCAAGAAACAACCTACAGTAGCTTTGTCATCTACTGAGGCAGAGTATAGAGGGCTAGCCAATGCCACTGAAGAAGCTATCTGGTTGAAGCTTTTGTATTCAGAATTGGGCCTATTCACAAGGCCACCAATCATATTTGGTGATAACACAAGCTCTCTTCACCTTGCAGCTAATCCAATTTATCATGCTAGGACAAAACACATAGAGGTTCATTACCACTATGTGAGGGAGAAATTACTTAGCAAAGATATTCAATTATCATATGTGTCTACTAATATACAATGTGCAGATTTGCTTACCAAAGCATTGGATGGAAGCAAGCTATGCAGGATTAAATCCATGATTGGATTGCAGGAAGTAATTGAAGACTAGAAATGAAGACTTAAGCCAAAGTGTTTGGCTTGAGGGGGAGCTGTTGGTGTAATTCAAGCCTTAACACTTGGCTTGGATATCAACCTTGAAGACTCAACATAAAGCTTGGACCTTGGAAGCTTAGCTTAGGATTAATTCTTGAAGTTTGAGCCATAGAAACTCATGCTTATGAGTCCTCACTTTTTTACTCATTGTAAAAGTCATTGTGACTTGGCATTTACATGTAATCATACCTACTTGATTAAGTCGTGGAAAAGTTGATTGATTGAGTGGGTGAATGATGGAGAGAATATCTCCCTACTTTTAGAGGAGTGATTATAGGAGATTTGAATTTGAATTCAAACTCAAATCTCAACTCAACTTCTATAAAAGATGCTAGTCAAAAGTCGCGGTTAGTTCTCCACTTAGAGCTCACTTCCCGAGGCATTCTACTACTGTATCTGTGTGTGTGTTAGAGCTACATCATAGCCTACACCATCATACCTCAATTAGCTATGCTTGTCATGCTAATGAGCTTGTACATTTACATTAATCAATAGTTACATTTACATTTCTCAACTCTGGTTTCTCTGAGTCATCTACCTCAAGTCTGTCAACGTCAACTGAGCATATCTCAAGATCTACTAAACCAAATTGGTTGATTCAAAGCACATTGGATTCAGCTCAGAGTCTACTTCAAGTCTACAAAGTTTGAAGAAGTTTGGTTCAATCATTTTCTAGAAATTGCCATCGAATCAGTCACTGGTCTGAATCTGCAGAGTTCCTAAAAAGTCGGGGGTGACTATGAACTTGCTAAACTTATTTCTCTGAGTGTGGTTTGTTATTTTCTTTCATTCCACTTGCAAATAGAAGCTTGTTAAGCTAATTGAATATGTCCAGAAGCAATTAGATCAATTGTAAGTGTGCTGGTCATACTGAGCATAACACTGAGTAGGTGTCACTACCAAAATAGCAAGTTTTTCAGATTTTTGAAGTCACAAGTAGTCTGTTTTGATTTGATCATTACTCATAACAATTGCAAAGCACATATATGGTTTCTTAGTATCATTTGGAAGCTCAAGGAGTCTACTAAGCATATCTGGAATCAAAGGAGGGCTGGTGTGAAGCAGGATTTGCAGCATCAACTTGATCTCTTGAGTGTATCCAACCATCACTCCGAACACCCGCAAACAAGCCTTAGGCACCCAAATTTGTCTTGATTGTGGACTAGCCTTCATCGACTTCTTGGGCACCCAAATAGACTTCACATTAGCAGAAGAACTTCTGAAAGACTTCTTATTAGTGTCTGTTGAAGTATGGGGAGTAACCAACCCAAACCGCCTCACATGGAAGTGAGGGGCTCTTCCAAGAGGAGTTGCAAGAAGTGCAAACAACGCCCACACACCCACGTCCATGAACAATGGAACCATGGCCAACGTCAAAAGGAACAAGGGAGGGCAATGCTCACACACAAGCCAACCCCAAATGCCAAACCCACACACATGGATCAACGCCTAGCACACAAGGAGAAATGTGGAAGCCAAATGATCCTTCATTCCATTAGCATGGAGGCCAAAAAGGCCCCTTTACAAGAAATGAGCCTCTTATTTATAGGCTCAGTACAATTTCCCATGTGCTCCTTTTGACTAGTCAAAAAGGAGCACATGCCTAACTTCCATAGTTCAAAAAGATATTTTCTAACAACCAAATCTCTCAAAGGAGGAGGATACGTGCGCGTGGAGATTTTGCTTGCTTTCTTGAAAAAGGTGAGCATTTACAACAAGGCTCCATAGCTTTAGTTTATGAGAAATATTAAAAAGTATCTAGGGGAGGGTTCTTATGTGAAATCCTAAATAGATACAAAAAGAGATGTTATTTTGGTCTAGGGAGGGTTTCTATGCACAATTGTGGGTATGTGCATACCCTACAACCCAACACTCTCCCCCCCCTAGACTTTGTCGTCCTCGACAAAGCTAAGAGGAAAGGATCATACATAACAGAACTGGTTCAATCTTGGGTTCTTCGATTCTGAGAAGCTCCAGGTCTGCAAATCTTCCATTCTGCAGTTTGCAGTCTTCAAGTCTTCATACTCTTCATTGATCTTCAACATCTCAATCTTCAATCTTCCAAATCTGCAATACTTCAATCTGCCAAGCTTCAAGCTGCAAGTCTTCAGTCTTTACTTCAAGCTGCAAATCTTCAATCTTTAGAGCTGAGCGACACAATCCCCTTGGGGGGCAGTCAGCCCAGCCTCCTTCCAATGTGCCTTCACTCAAAGCTCCAATACCTGAAATTTAAACATACACAACACAAGTAGACTGTCCCTGAAAAGAGGTAGAATGTAACATTTAGTTCAATTGGTAGTTTCCACTTCAGGGGACATCACGTCTTATGGGATTGGCGCTTCAGAGACAAGTCCTCTTGGAGAGCTAGCTATTACTGCAATCCACAAATTAAAGCACCAAAAGCCAACAACCCAAGCAACGGTCCATATGACTTATATTTTTGCATGGTTAGTGAATAAAGCCATGCACATTCTTTGTTAAGTAGACATGCTTGGTCTAGAGCAATTTCTGCAAATCAAAGTGTCACAACATCTAACAGGGGCACGCATGATTGATGTAGAAGTTTAATATGTGCAGGCCTGCAATGAAAGATTTATTTGATTGATTCATCAATTACAAGGCATAGCTGGGCTGAAACGATGACTGTATCAAATCACACCGATGTTGTTAGTGCCTGGAACTTTAGTTGTATGCAAGCCTTTTTATGTATCAAGGGATGCAATGAGTAATCAAGTTTTAGTTTGTATGATCAAATGAGGGGCATCACAAAGTGATTCATTTCGGGATTGATAAAACATGTAGGCAATGTCAATCATATGCCCCTAACCATCCTAAGTTTCTTGGATAATTACACACCAATCCCACAGGGGTCTGTCACAAGGTCTTCAAAACTAGTATTAAAACTACATCCATCACAAGAGAGCAACATCATAAATGATCCAAGTTCCCTATCCCAGACAATAATTCATCATTCTTCTGTTGAACCTGCCAGAGTATTATCCAATGTCCTCATCTATAGGAGTCAAGAGGAATCAATGCTATATTCTGTATGTGTTGGCCTGCAATTCATTAAGTGAGCATTTGTAAAACCAGAGGGATACAGCCCTGGCAAAAAACAATCACTCAAACCTTTATGACTCTTACTTCAATAGTACCAAACATGTATGAATCCACAATGACTCCTAAATAACTTTGCTGGAACAATGACCCCTAAAAATTCTTCAGAATCCTGGTCGTGGATCATCAAGATACAACCTTCCTTTACATTCACTAAAACCTGCATTTCCAACATACACAAATGCATACATATGGCACCAAGAAAAACATTTTTCACTCAAAGTATTGGATGCTCTATGAGACATCAACGAACGGGGAAAGTCTTCGTAAGTGCATTGAGGTTTAGACATGACCATTTTCCCAACTTGCGAACAATGAGCATCAAACATATAGACATCCCAGAATACAACACCTGCTTTCAGACATGAGGCTATAAAAGTGGATAATCACATAAAATTCTACCGCGACTCAGAGCACTTGTACAAATCATTCATTCATGGAAAGCATGCCAAAAAAAAAAGTGTGCACGGGTCTACTCAAGGATTAATGGCCACAATACCCATAAAGGCAGTCACAAAAAGCCAAGAGAAAAGTTATTGCATTCCAAGGAAGCAAGGCCATCTTGAAATAGAAGGGATCACCTCATATTTAAGCAAATTACCATAGGGTTGTGAATTGGTCATGAAGACATCGGGTTTTGAATACATTCCCAAGTATATTGGTAGTCACCAAAAAATCCTAGCACCTGTCTTTCAAGTGTAGCACTTGACAAAACACCTTCAAGAGCATAAAATCAAGTCATGTTAAGCTTCAAATGGTCCAAGAACTAGCAAAACCTCCTTCATCTTGTTAATGATCAATGTTCAACCATGCAAATCTGCTCTAAGTCAAGAGATGTACTGCTGAGATTTTATGCGCATATGGGGCCAATCACACATGAAAAATATTAGATGTTGACCTTAATGCTTAAAACATGTGCAGTATATTTCCTCCTTCTTTAGTATGTGTACCTGTGCATTTGAGCATATGAGTGATAAGAGAAACATAGTTGATACACAATATTCATGTTATCATAGTATAACCAAGTGACAAAATATAAAGCATATGATAACATACATTCATTCCTCCAAATCAATGTCTACATAAGGTTCTTAAAGTGTAGCCTAAGTTTTCGAAAACTACCCCGAAGGAGGTAGCCACAAAAAATCTTTACCAACCACATCACTATCAAATACGTACATCAAGTCGTCAAGTGACTTCTATAACCCACCAACACCATACTTCCAAGTTGCATCTTCCAAACCTGCACAATGTAAAGGACCTTGGTGCCTTCAAACAATCAAGAGATACAAGTCATAATCACACTTCCCATTCTCTGATGACACAAAGTCAGCATTTTTCTGCTTCAATCTTTGATTAAGCATAAATGAGAAACCAATGACCAAAATGGAGGCCACAATCCTGGAGTTTGAAGTCCCAAACAAGAAATCCTTGAGTAAAGAGCTTTTTGAAAGTTTCGAGCTTGGTATCTGTAGAAAACAAAGTTTATAGGGCCCTCTAATTCTTCAAGAAAACCACAAATGCAAGGCCATGAACCAACCTTTCTACCTCAAACACTACTTCAAGTTCCATATTTTCCAAACCTAAGAACATGTAGAGCATTTTTTATTGGATGAAAGAGTGTCACCACACTATGTTTACTATTGGAATAGCAGGAACAGCACGTAAGATAAGTCTCTAAACATCTCTTAAGAAATGCATAAATTTCCCTTTCAGCTCGATAAGAAGATGCTTATACGATAGACCCTAATTATCGCATAGGAAGACCTTGGATGCCCTTGTGCAAAGTTAAGTGCATGAACCTTTTATCCTTGTTGTACTGTTGTGGAGTCATAGCATTTAGTAGCAGATGGAGACACTTCGTAAAGGCACATGGAACCAACTGCATTCGCTCGTAATAACAGAAAAAATCTTTGGATGATCACAATAATCACAAGGATTCGAGATACAAAGTGCAGTAATGCTGTTTGCATGTTGTAATTACAATATTTTGAGAGATGTGAACATATGAACATTATCTTCGAAAGAAACATCATCAGGTAAAAAGTTACAACGAGAGGCTTACTGTGCACAAACACCATGTTCTTTATCATGCTAAAGAATAACCGACAGAGAAAGTGTGCACACTAATGTTTTTCACGGGACACATTTAACCTCCTTATATCGTACGAAAAAATTCTCTATAATCTGCCAATGTGAAAGTTACAGTGTTAACCATGCCTCGAAAATCCCAACATGACATCGTCAGTACAGAGAGGTTTCTTCTGCACAAACACATTCAATATATCGTTTTCCTTCATGCCTTCTGCGAAAGATAACATAGGAAAACCTTCTGAGGGGAAAGCTCGTGAGCTAGGGAGTAGAGCTCCACCTGCCCCAGCGATGAGGCCAGAACGAAGGCATTCCAGAAGGCAGCGAGGTAGCCAATGCAAGGGGAAGCACCGAGTAGTCTCGACCCCTAGCAGTAGCATCCAAGGAGAGTGACCCAGCTCACATGAAGAGATGTGAAATCCAAACATCCGCCACGAGGGTGAGCAAAGCTTGACCCACAGGCAACTATTACAGAAACGACGAGCGAAGGACATCACAAATCTGACAGGAAAGGGGAGCCAAGGTCATCCCTGAGAGCAGAATACACATGCGCAATTTATGAGCAAGAAGCTTCATATTGAGGTTGAGTAGCCTCGGAAGCAAGGATGAGAGGTGACCACAGAACCCTAAAAACCACACAGGTGAGAAGATGGGGGAGCACAGAGACTCCCCCAATCTTGGTAGCGCAGAGGCCTAGAGGTGGAGCCACAACAAAGTTCGCTCCACGCCACACCGAGAATGAAGGGCATGAATGCCTACGCATTGGCTTTCAAGTTTCAATAACTCCTTTGCAGGGTGGGTGGGCGTTAATTCCCAACTCTCCTCATAAATCATAACGGACATCTCACACGTATGGTATCTTGCACGATATACGTCAATGGTTTAAAGAGAGAGAGAGGAGGTAGTTAATGCCCTCCACAACTTGAGATTTGAATTTGTGCTTTCAAAATTGTAATGAGAACAACACGATGATTCTTCTTCACTATGGATATGAGGTCATTTGCGTGAGAGAACAAGAATCATTTAACAAAGGATAGCGCTTTATTTTTTGATTTTTTCTTCTTTCTTGAAAGATGAAGAGAGGGAAGGACAAAGGAGTACCATCCATCCCCCTGCTCGAGGCTACCACAAAAATCAAGAAATGAAAGAGATGGAGAGTGATGCCACTGAGTGAGTGTGTGAGAGTGTGTGTATGTGAGAGAGGAAGAGAGAAGGGGGGTAAGGGGGTGTTTTTTATGCAACAAACAAAGAAATGAACTAACACTACTCAAAAATTAAAGAAAAGTGGTTCCCAAGGCCAACCGAAGGCCACACGGATCCACAACTCAATCCAAGCATGAGGTGCATCCACAAAGTGTAGGCACGGCAAGCTTGAAAAAACCCAACGGTTGAAGGTCGATCATCCCCGGCAACGGCGCCAAATTTGTGTTGAAGTATGGGGAGTAACCAACCCAAACCGCCTCACATGGAAGTGAGGGGCTCTTCCAAGAGGAGTTGCAAGAAGTGCAAACAACGCCCACACACCCACGTCCATGAACAATGGCACCATGGCCAACGTCAAAAGGAACAAGGGAGGGCAATGCTCACACACAAGCCAACCCCAAATGCCAAACCCACACACATGGATCAACGCCTAGCACACAAGGAGAAATGTGGAAGCCAAATGATCCTTCATTCCATTAGCATGGAGGCCAAAAAGGCCCCTTTACAAGAAATGAGCCTCTTATTTATAGGCTCAGTACAATTTCCCATGTGCTCCTTTTGACTAGTCAAAAAGGAGCACATGCCTAACTTCCATAGTTCAAAAAGATCTTTTCTAACAACCAAATCTCTCAAAGGAGGAGGATACGTGCGCGTGGAGATTTTGCTTGCTTTCTTGAAAAAGGTGAGCATTTACAACAAGGCTCCATAGCTTTAGTTTATGAGAAATATTAAAAAGTATCTAGGGGAGGGTTCTTATGTGAAATCCTAAATAGATACAAAAAGAGATGTTATTTTGGTCTAGGGAGGGTTTCTATGCACAATTGTGGGTATGTGCATACCCTACAACCCAACAGTGTCGTGTTGTTGGTTACTAATAAGGGGCTTTGCCCGTGTGGTTGGCTTGAGTGCAACCGGGTGTTCGCCTTTCCTCACCCACACTTGTTTCACTAGCTGAGACATTTTGCTACGCAGGTACTTTTGATCTCCGACATAGGTAGTACTCTGCTTCTTCTGCCCTTGATTCACCTTTCGTCGCTGCCTCCCTCTGGCCTTTGGAAAAGAAGGGAGTTCCGTTGCATCCCTGACTCCTTTTTTGCGAACATCATTCCTCTGCAACACATAGTTTTGGACAAGAACAGCATGGTCATCTTCATGTGTACTCCTGGAAGGACCAGGAGTGTGTGCCTTTCCTAGTTCCTTGAGTGCTCCATTATCTATCTCTACTGTAATTCGACTATGATTGACCCATACCTGAAGAAGTCCACTTCTTAGGTTTAGGTTGACTGCATGATCATAGATCCAGTCCTGACCCAAGACAAGAGGCTCAGTGAGGTCCTCATCTTGACACACTAGTACTTTGACTGTCATTACTTCGTCTTGAATGGAGATGGGAAGATCCACCTCGCCCATGCAAGGGGTTTCCACACCTCCCAATCCTATGAGATATGCTTCTATAGGATTAACAGTTAATTTCAACTCTTGCAGTAAGACAATTTAGCAGCACTAGTGGCTGCACCTGAGTCAATCAAGGCTCTTACAGTCCTTGCATCCTTTCCTTGTCCTATATCTAAGGTTATAAAAGGACGTCGATCAATTATCCTATGAGAGCTGACACCTGAAACTTCACACATAGCCACGTGATATCCTTGATCTGCGTATGCACCTGGCACAGGTTGCTCCCTGCCTTGTCTTCTTAATTTCATTCTCCGTATGTGCTCTAAAGCTTCTGCTTGAGCTTCTTCTCGAATTCGTTTTTCTTCTTCTTTGCGTTTCTTAGCAGTATTGAGTCGACTTAGCATTTCCTCTGTGAGAGGTTCCTGATACAACTTGACTCTGCATCCGCTTATGTAGCTTGGGAGAACATCGCCTTCTAATGTGGCTAATTGCACTGCTCCACTTGTGGAAATCCTATTAATGATCATGGGTCCATAGCCACGTTTCTCCAGTTTCCTTGCATGTTGTTTCAACGTGTATACTAGTACTAGGTCTCCTGCTTTCATGCCTTTATCCTTAACGTGGGCATCAAAGTATGCCTTCTGTCGTTTCTTAGCTGCATATATCCCTGCTGCAGCTCTGAGTCTCGTTTCACCTAGTCGTTCAAGGTCAAAGATCCTAGAGGAGAGCTCATGACTTGTCCATTCATGCCCTTGTGCTACTTTCAATGTAGGTATTAAAAAGTCCAACGGTAGCACTACGTTTTGGCCAAATACCATCTGAAAGGGGGTGGCTTGGAGTACCGTTTTGTAGGCGACTCGGTATGCCCAAACAGCATGGTGTAGCTGTTTGTCCCAATCAGAGCGTTTATTGTTCACTAATTTGGTCAGCACATTGCATAAGATCTTATTGGTGCTCTCAGCTTGCCCATTTGCTTGAGGGTGATAGGGGGCAGACTTCTTATGTACTACCAAGAATTCTTGGAGCAGATTTTCAATAACTTCATTCAAGAAGTGAGTGCCTCTATCACTAACTAGCTCTATAGGTAGTCCGTATCTAGTGAATACATTCTCAAACAAGAATTTAGCAGTTGTTTGGGCATCGTTCTTTGTCGTAGCTTTTACTTCTACCCATTTGGTGAGATAATCCGTGGCTACAATGATATATTCAGCATGGGAACCCTTAGCTGGGGGATTAATAGGACCTACGAAGTCTATTCCCCACTTAGAGAATGCACGTCCACCCATCATCGGTTTCAGTGGCATCTCGTCTTTACGTATAGGATACTGAGTTCTTTGACAAACATCACATCGTTTCACATAGGTATGTGCATCCATGTGAAGGGTCGGCCACCAGAAGCCCGCAAATAATATTGCCTTGACCACCCGATCTGGTCCAAAGTGTCCTCCTGCTACACCTTGGTGAGCAGTTTCCAAGATCTTAAGATATTCACTCTCATGGACACATAGTCTCAGGTAACCATCTTTACCACGCTTGTATAGATTATCACCAATGAGTGAGTAATCCTGGGCTTCTTGTTCTAAACTCCTTTTCCTCGCCAGAGTCATGTTTGGAGGGAATGTTTTCGTCCTTAGAAAGGCCACTAATTGTTCACTCCAATCTGGCACTATGGACACTTGATAAAGAGTGGCATGTTCCATAGGTGGTTTAGTGCAACAGATTGGGCACTGCTTGCACAACTTCTGAACATCAGCCTCCATAGTCGGCCAATGCACTCCGAGTCTCCTTAGTGTTTGTAAGGTTCGTTGCTTTGAATAGTGTTGTTCTAATGCACCTACATGTGCTAAATGCAACCATTTAGTGTACTCGTCCTCTTCTACGCAACAAGCCAAGATCCCTTGGTCTGTGTGCTTGTACATGCTTCCAGCCATGATGTGGTACTTTTGGGCTTTCACAACCTCTCTATTCTGTGTGTTTACCACTGGATGGTTAGGCCCGTATGTCAATACTGGCACTAATAGCTTAGCCCACTGTGGTACCACTTCCAAATTAAACAAGTAGGCATCAGGAAGATCATCTGATACTCCTTGTGGGGCTTCTCCGGATGTGAGCCTAGAGAGATGGTCTGCTCTCAAATGAGTCCTGCCTTTCCTCACTACTACCTCAAAGTCGTATTCCATTAGTGAGAGAAACCATCTTACTAATCTACCTGTATTACATGGTTTGTTTACCAAGTACAACAATGCCTGATGGTTAGTAAAAAATTTAAACTTATTTGCAAGCAAATAATGTCTAAACTTTTTAACCACATATACCATGCCTAATCCTTCTCGTTCAGTAGTGGTATAATTTCGTTTGGCTGCATTCAATTGTCTACTAGCATAGGCAATTGGAAGATCCATATTACTTTCACCAGTAGGTTGTGCGAGTACACATCCAATAGCATGATTGGATGCATCAACATGAACATGGAAAGGCTTATTCCAATCTGGTGTGGTCAAGATTGGTGCTGTACACAATCTTCGTTTAAGCTCTTGGAAGGAATTCTCACATTCGTCCGTCCACTCAAAGTTAGTCAGAAGTCCGTACATGGGCTTTGCAATGACGGCATACATGTGAATGAACCGGCGGTAATAACCACAATGCCCCATGAAAGCTTGCACTTCCTTGACATTCTTTGGCCTAGGTAATTCTGCAATTGCCCTAACTTTCTCTTCATCAGTGGATATGCCATTCTTTGACACTATGTGTCCTAGAATCTTGCCTTGCCTGACCATGAAAACACATTTCTCTAGGTTCAAGCATACTTGATATTCTCTACATTTGTCAAAGATTTGTCTGAGCTCAGGAATATGAGTTTGCCTAATGTTGGAATGAGCACAAAGATCATCAACATAGACTTCTAAATTCTTCCTCAGGAACTCTTTAAATACATGGCACATCAGCCTCTAGAAGGTAGCTGGTGCGTTGGTAAGCCCAAATGGCATTACTCTAAAGGCAAATATGCCCCATTCAGTGGCAAAAGCCGTCTTATGCTGATCTTCTGGAGCTATGGCTACTTGATTGTAGCCCGAAAAGCCATCAAGGAAGCTGTACACTTCCTTGCCTGCTACTCTTTCTAAGAGATGCTCTGTGATAGGAAGCGGATAGTTATCTCGAATTGTGGCTGCATTGACCTTCTTCAAGTTAATGCATACACGCAGCTTTCCATTCTTCTTGGGCACCACTACGATGGGGGATACCCACTCAGTGTGCTCAATTTCATAGATAAATCCAGCTTCTACCAGTCTATCTCTCTTCCTTGATCTTGGCAGCATAATTATCATTATATGTATATGGCTTTTGCTTGGAGGGTTTGGCATCTGAGGTCATGGGAATTGTGTGTGAGCATATATCGGGGTCAACACCTTTCAAATCCTTGTAACTCCAAGCGAATACATCTCTGTATTCCCTTAGCAAGGCTATTAGTTCTTGCTCTTCCTCTTCTGTCAAGTCATGCCCTATGTACGTGCATCTTTCCTCTCCTTCTTCTAGGGCCACTACTATTTTTTTGGTGGTTTCTTTGTTATCATAGGCCTCTCCTGATTGCGCCTCTCGTTTAGGCATTCTGATCATGACTCTCCTGTCATCTATCTCATACTTCTTAAAATTTTCTAGGACCTCAAACAAAGATTCCTCCTCTGTTGGTGTGACTTCTCTCTTCTTTCTTTTCTTTCCTTCTTCCTTAGGAGTTACATGTGTGGCTAGCCTTACATCATTTGTAAGCTCTCCATACCTCTGGGGTTGAAATTCTACTTCGTGGAAGTATTCTTCATCTGATGCAAAGGGTGGGTCCATAATGATTGACTCTAGATCGGAGTCACTTGCATCCTCAAATGCGTCAGGGCTAGGTTCACACTCTTCTAACACTGCCTCTCCCATAATTGGTTCTATGGAGAAGACTGAAATGTCATAGCCATCCTCATCACAATGAGGTGTCCATTGTTCCTCATTGATGGCTACATCCATTGTCGCTAAGATTTCTGCCCAGCCATGGGGTTCAAATTCCTCATCAGGAAATACTACAGGTGCATAGGCTGGGTCTTGAATGGATCTATGTGTTTCGTTTGCACCTATTTCTCTGGCCTTTTCTCTTTTCTCCTCTTCTACTGCCACTTTGCACATCCATAAGTGGGTGTCTTCATGCATCCATGAGGATCCTGATCCTATGGAGTGCACAGATTCTGTATCATCTTTGGCTCTATGGATGGGATTCCATTGGATAGGAGGGACATCTCTATGAGAGTAATCCTTGAGGTTCACCTTGGTCGTGACACCTAAGTGCTGCAGGTACAAGGAGTTGGTTCCCCAATCCTGTACCACTTGCAACTGTCGCATAAATGGTCTTCCCAAAATCATCTCATAGGCATGATTTTTGCTAAAGTCACATATAGCGAATGTATGCTCGAACTCAACACCACATGTGGTGAGAGTTATTCCTTCTAGCAAGCCTAAGGGTCTTTCTATGTGACCATCAGCCATCTGCAATTTCATCCTCGTTGGCCTGAGTGCTGGTTTGCCCCACTGCTTCCATAGGGAAGTGGTAGCAATTGCAACACCTGCACCTGAGTCCAAAATTGCCTTGGTGGTGTATCCCTGGTAGGTAATGGGAAGATAGGTGTTCCCTTCTTCACCTTCACACATGTCTCCTATCTTATCCAAGGGTATTTCTGGCACTGTCCTATGTGATCCTACCTGGGAATGAGGTTTCACTATCTCTGGTACTTGTTTGGCGACATGTTTCCATAATTCTGGCCTTACTTTGGGTAGCTCTTCTACGGTGAGATTGCATTGTACTTTAGTATTCTTTACTACCTCTGTGTCCCTAGGTATGATTGAGTCCTCATTTCGTACCATGACCGTGGGTGCTCTCCTACATGTGGACTTAGCTTCCCATGGGCCTGTGAAGTGGGGTAATTCTTGTATAGAATTAGACTCAAAGTCTAATCTTTCCTGAGAGTGTGTGCTCTCCTGCTCCTCATAAATGGATGGGATATCTTGTGGGAATTGGTCATGTGCATCATCCACAAGTTCAATAGGAGGAGGAACTTCACTTTCCTTAGCCCATTTGTCTTCCTGAATCTCTCGTAGGAATTCTGGTGTGAATCGATTCATAGAAGATGATGTGTCTGGTTCCGTAGAGTTAGGCACATAGGCATCAGGCGCATAGGCTTCCTGAGCAGGAATGCTTACTCTTTCACTTGCCTTGTCCTTAGGTAGAGAAGCGGGTTCCTTTTCTGATTGTGCAATCAGCTTCTCTATTCTTTCTAACAGTCCATCAAAGTTCAACTGCGTCTTGGCTGAGCTAGAGATGTTAAAGAGGCGACTGGCTTCAAACATAGCTTGGGCCAATTCCACCATCTTAGCACAAATTTTGGTTCGTTCTAGCTCTAGTTCTGCTCTAGGGTAACACTTTTCATGATCAGTTACATTTGGCCCATCTTGAATTCTGGCCTGATATGCTTTAAGCATCATGTTTAGGTCCTCGGGAGTGGGATCTGCTAGGACTGATCCTACTCTAGGGGGTGGTGGGATTTGATGAGGCGGTGGGGAAGGTGGTGGTACGGATGGAGTTGGGAGTGGTGGAGGCAGGGTAATGTGAGAGGGAGGTTGAGATGTGAGTTCAGTTATCCTGGCTTTTGTTTCCCTTATGCTTTCCTCAAGTTCACTCATCTTTTTAGCCCATTGTCTTTTCATTCTTTCCCGACTATCCCTCCAAGCTCTAGTCCTTTTCTTGGTTATGCTCTCAATTTCACTAGCTTCTGGGCTCTTTTCCTGGCCTACCCCTTGGTTCTGTTGCAAAGCCTGAGCTCTAGTAACTACCTGCATTGGTGCAGTGGAGGTGATACTTCTTGTGGAATCTACCACTAACCCAATCACGTTAATAGGAGTGATTTTTGGCATATTATTAGGATTCTTAGGGCACTCTCGTAAGAGATGCTCTTTTCCACAATCTTGGCAAAAGCCTTGGATCGTCACTGACTGGGGTTGTGTAGGTGGAGGTAAGGGGCAATCACGAATGAGGTGATCTCCTTGACATCTGTAGCATGGTCCTCTCGGGAATGGAGGTCTTACTTGCCTAGGTTGAGGTCTAGGGTTGGGGGTTGCGTACATGACGTTTGTGTAATCTGACTCCCAACTAGGTTCATTTGGCTCTTCACTATAGTAAGACTCACCATGTTCAGGAGACTGCATGTAGTAGGCCTGGGGGCTGTCAATATGCGTCGAATCAAAGCTATGGTCACTCGGGTCACCTTCAGAAAGCAATGGTGTTACAGGGACTATAGCTCTGTTCAAATTTTCTTCAGCTGCTGTATACTTTACAGGAATCACCTTAGCAAGGTTTGGAGGTTGTTGAGCTAGCACTGGCTGGGGTCTCAGTTGGGTCTGATATTGCGGTTGGTAATTTTGTTGAGGCCTAGTATACTGTTGTGGTGGGTACTGACTCTGGTATCTACCTTGTTGTGGGTATGGCTGAGGGTAGGTTTGCCTAACAGCTTGCTTATTGTATGGGCAATCTTGTGTTGTGTGATTGGTGTATTTCCGTTCTATGGTGCAGTACTGGCTACTAGGATTTACTTGGGGTTGAGCCATAATGGGACATACATTCGCCATGTGGTCGCCACCACAAGTATAGCATCTTTTCACAGGGGCGAATCTTGGGATCTGTTTGCCAGTAACACCTAATTTCTGAGCTACTTTCTCTGCAAGTTCCTCAATGGATGTGGATTGCGTGGAAGAGAGGCTAGAGGCACTATCTGAATCTTTGTATATCTTGGAAAGCTCTAACTCCTCCCCTAGGTTATCCTCGATGTCAATGCACATGCGTACACACTCTTCTATTGATCTCGGGTCTTTCAAGTACACATACGACCTCAGTTTGGTACTTAGCAATCCATCCAAAAATAAAGCCACTTGCTTAGCTGGTGTGGGTAGCTCCAAAACAGGGCATCTTTCAAGGTATTGCCTAAATCTTCTTCCTGCAAGTCTCACGGTCTCTTGAGGGGTTTGCTTGAAGCTGTGAATCAATGAGGAGGTATTATGCCTTATGCCACTCTTAGAGAATTCAATGATGAAAGCCTCTAGGAGTTGGTCTATGCTCCTGAATTGCCTCTCATTTAGTGGCTGAAACCATGTCAGGGCAGTGTTCCTAAGGGTTAGACCAAAGGCATTGTACTGCGTGAATAGATCCTCCACTTGTTCAGCTCTCAAAACTTGCCTAAACTCAGCCACATGATCGTAGGGATCTCGAGTGCCATCGAAGTAGTTCTTCATCGACTTAACCAGTTGTGTAGGTCTCAATATTCTTGTGTGTTCTCTAGGTCTTGGCAAAGGGAAATCATCGGCATTTCTTCGGTTACCCGGGACTCTATGTCCTTCAGGTTCCACTCTATTTGTTTCCGTCCTCGTTCTTCCTCTTCCCAAGGAGTTGGCAAAGCTTACTTCTGGCCTATCTCTACTTCGATCTCTTTGCGTTCCATGAGCTTGGGATGTTCCAGCTCCAGGGTGACCATAGGACACATTTGATCTTGGTTGGGGGAAAACGAATTCACCTTTCCAAGTGTAAGCATGCCTATCATTTTCTGTAACTACAAAGATCCTCTCTGAAGCGTGATCTAAGTAGGTCACTCTGCCTGGACTATCAGGATCTTTAAACTCATAGATCATGATCGTTCCTATATCAAATGGCCGATCAGATTTATACCTCCAAAAGGCTTCGTCAGTCTCTCGGTTCAAGAGCAAGTCTATGCTTCTATTGTCCTGGAGAATCCACTCAGGATTGAGGATTCTAGTTAGAACTGATTTACCTCGAGGGGTCCTAGGCTCTACACCCGTATTTCCTTGCTCCATGTCACCTAAATCCGCTTCTGAGATCACATTTCCGAACTCATCTGTCCTATCTGGGTGACTGGTGACTACGTATATGGTTCCTTCTTTGTCCAAGTATGCTCCGTTTTCAAACTTGACAGCTGGGTGCTCTAGTCCAATGGATTGGTCAGGGTTTTTAATCTGGACCACCGATCTTCCTAGACCGTCCTCATAGATGCTAGCACCTAATCGGTTGGTCCTAAGGTATTCCAACTGTGTTTTGTAAGGGCCTTCTATCCTGTGCAAGTATGGCACTCCTGAACTTCCCGTAGGTCGGTCCATGCCTTGAGACATCTCTGATTCACTGGTCTCAGAGCTTGGGTAGTATGAGTGGTGGCTCAACTGCTGGGCCCAAGACCTAGCAGTGTGGTTGACACTAGCCTCTGAAGACCTAAGGCTTTGTCTATCCCTTACTAGATGTCGTCCCGATCTAAGGTTCATATGCCTATTTAAGTAGCCCAATTTTTTGCCCAGAGTACAACCTCGTTGCCGATCAATTGGTATCAGTCACTTGGTTCTTTTTAGTTATTTTATTGTGCTTAAGGTCTTGTCTGATATCACGTCGTCAGGAATACTTGAATGTTCTTCGTACTTTTAGGTTGATCGTTCCCCGTTAAATTCTTTTCCTTTAGGATTTTCAATCGTAGATTTAGTTATCTTGAACTTGAGTATTTAGGTAGTCTTCAACTTGATAACTGCCTACCGTCGCCCTAGCTTACTTCTAGCACTATTCGTGCTTAGCCTAAGCTAGAAATGACAGAGGGAGTTGAGAATATTCCAACCTTACTTGTTTCCTGCTTGGTTGCCCTTGAATGCCCAGGAAGTGAGTTCCCAAGCTTGCACTTACACTTGCTTAGAACACCTTTCGATGCTCTCAATAGATCTGTAAGAGATCCGAAGTTAGCTTTAAGATTTAAATTCCAAAGACAGAACCAATGACTTTCATTCCTGTAGCACAGGCACTAATTTGCATAGTGATTTTTTAAAAATAATTCTAAAGACCCCTGACTTTGATCCCCTTTGATCCCCTTGCCACGAGCTTTCCGACAAGCCCTAGAGCTCAAGAAATGGATTTCGTATGAAAAAGTTATGACCGTTCAGGGTTCTAGGGTTAAAACAGGGTTCAAACAGGATCACTGTGCAACAGGTTTTCCCCAAGTTGTTTTCCTATGGCCTCCTTATGTGCTCTAGAGTAAAATGTTCATGCCCAAACTTAGCCAAACTCTTCAAATTAAAAACCCTAAAAAATTGGTTAAAATTGGCTGTCAATCACGATGGATAGGGCTGTCAATCGCGATGGACAGGGCTGTCAATCGCGATGGATAGGTGTCGATCGCGACGGACAGGTGTCGATCGCAATGGACAGGAGTCAATCGCGATGGACAGGAGTCAATCGCGATGGACAGGCGTCGATCGCGACGGACAGGCAGTCGATCGCGATGGATGGGTGTCGATCGCGACGGACAGGCAGTCGATCGTGATGGATGGGTGTCGATCGCGACGGACAGGCAGTCGATCGTGATGGATGGGTGTCGATCGCGATGGATAGGCAGTCAATCGCGATGGACAGAGCTGTCAATCGCGATGGACAGAGCTGTCAATCGCGATGGACTGAAATTTTGCAAATTTTTCAAAACTTTTTGTGGGAATGTGGTGTGCAGGGTCTCTAGTCCACTGTGGTGCACTCAGATTTACCAAAAGGTGAAAATTTCTGTCAATCGCGATCGACAGAAGTCGGCGACTGCGAGACAGTTCTGCACATTTTCGTACCTGCGCGTCGTGCTGGAGGGGATGATGATGCTGAAACCTGCAAGAAACTCCAAAAGCATGCAGAAAATAGCACACAACAGTTCGCTCTCTCGCTCTCTCTCACAAGTGAAATGAGGGAAATGAAAGGAGGAAGAGGATATAGTAAAAAAAAGTGAAATTTTTGCGCTGATGGAGATGGAGGTGGAAGATGGTGATGATGATGATGATGATGATGGTGATGAGATGAGGAAAAGGAAAAATAAGAAAAGTGAAGAAATTACCTACAACGCCAATGTCCCAAATCTACGTCTTACCATCACACGCTCGTCCTCAAAGCTCGATCCCCGGCAACGGCGCCAAAATTTGGTGTAGCTCAGTGATGAGTAGCACCTCCTTTAATGTCAATCCGGGAAGACGTGAGGATGGTATGAAGACCTCGAGCAAGTGACGGCACAAGTGCGTGAGTGAGAAGCACGATAACATGCACACACATACACACACACACGCGCACACACGGCAAGACAAAGAGTGAGAAGCAATGGAGTTCTTTAGATTACTTTCAAAAAGCTCTTACAAGTTCATTTCAATTACAATCTACCACAAGCTAACCTCAAAAATGAGCTCTCTAGCTCCTTTTATAGTTTTTGACTAGGTTTTGGCCCTGTCCAGACCTAGTGTCCGGCCTAGTTAAAAATTAGGTTCCAGGGCCAATTTGAGGGCTTAAACGGAGTCTAAAAAATACGAAAATTGGTATGTAGGTACTTCTAAAGCTCCTCATGCTCAAGGACTCCTTGGCTTGCACAAAATGGAGCTACAAAATTATGGAATGGTATTTACAATGATTGTTAGTGATAAGAATCACTGTTATAAAGATGTTGATTTGGAAAAATTTGAAGGGCCTATCTGCCAGATTTGCGTCGACTGCTTTGTCTACTCAATCCTTCACCTCGCTCTGACTCTCTCCGCTGGCTTCCTTGTCTGGTCAGTCCTTGGGTGCCCATACTGCTCTCAACAATCACCATGAATTCTTGAAGGATATTTTCAATGACCTCATTCAAGAAGTGTGTTCCTCTATCACTAACTAACTCTATTGGTAACCCGTATCTAGTGAACACGTTCTCGAATAAGAACTTAGCCGTTGTTTGAGAATCATTCTTTGTTGTGGCTTTTACTTCTACCCACTTGGTAAGGTAATTTGTGGCTACAATAATGTATTCTGCATGGGAGTTTCTAGATGGGGGGTTAATAGGACCAACAAAGTCTATACCCCACTTCGAGAATGCGTGCCCTCCCATCATTGGCCTCAAAGGCATCTCATCTTTTCTTATCGGATATTGGGCACGTTGGCATGTGTCACATTTCTTCACATAAGTATGTGCATCCATACGAAGAGTAGGCCACCAAAGTCCTGAGAATAGAATGGTCTTAATTACTCTATCAGGCCCAAAGTGTCCACCTGCAACACCATTGTGTGCAGTTTCTAAGACTTTCAAATAGTCTGATTCATGAACGCACAGTCTTAAGTAACCATCCTTGCCTCTTCGATATAGGTTGTCTCCTACTAAGGCATAGTCTTGAGCCTCTTGCTCCATGCTCCGTTTTCTTGCAAGACTAGCCTGATTGGGTAATGTCCCCGATCTCAGGAACTTTACCAATGGAACACTCCAATCTGGGATTAATGACACGTGATAAAGAGTGGCATGCTCCACTGGGGGTCTCTTCTGGCACATTGGACAATTCTGGATCCACTCCTGTATTTCTTTGTCCATGCTAGGCCAATACACTCCTAAACGTTTTAGATTCTGCAATGTTCGTTGTTTAGAGTAGTGATTTCCTAGCAGTCCTTCATGGGCTTGTTGCAACCAACTAGTATGTTTGTCGTCCTCAACACAACAAGCTAGTACACCCTCTGTATCTTGTTTGTACATGCTTCCGGCCAATATTTGATACTTTTGTGATCTTACAATTTCTTCTTTGTTTGCATTAGGGCGAAAAACGGCCCAAAAAGGGCCGTGTAAGGATTTCAATTAGTTGTGCTTAATCGGGATTAAAGTTGTCAAATCCTTTAAGAAATTCCGTGTAAGTTCATTTAAAACGTATCTTATGCAAATTTTGAAGAGAGAGAAACTCGTATCATATAATCATGAAAAGTTTGTGTGATATCTTACGCCTCGAAGTTTGTGTGATATCTTACGCCTCAAAAGTTGAATTTTCCTCTTGTTTACGGACCTATATAATGTGTGCTGATGACGTTTTGCGCTTTTTTTCTCTACTTTTCATAGCAAGCCTGTTTCTCCCTTTCACGTCATTTTAGACACTTGCCGGTCATTTTTCATAGCAGACCATGGAGAACGTTAACCCAAATACTCTCGCTGAGCTTTCAAACAATCGAAGTCATTGTAAAAAGTTCCATATCAACATTGCAGTTAGTCAGGAGTATGCGACGACAAGAAAAGTATTTCGAAGGGCTCTTCATCCTCTTGAAGTGGATGGATTGCGAAAGGAAGGCAAGAAACATATCGACATATGGACAGATGGATCTGTTTATCCAATTGATCCACAAACTGGAAGGTACCCCCCTTTTCATAATCTTCATGATCTGATTAGATTTGTGGGAGATGGTGAGGATGGTTTACGAGGCTATTGTTCAAGGCTCTGGGATATTTCAAGGAATTATGTACAATACATAAACTATTTACAAAACACACTACACCAGCAGAATTTACATATGAGGGAGCTAGAAAACAAATTATCCAATTTATCTTCTCAGTTAGAGTCTTTTAAAAAAATGAAAGAAACTCCTATAGGTTTGAGAATGCGGTCAAAACGAGTAAAACCTTTTTTAGATTTGACTGAAAAATCTGGCCAGAAAAAGAAAAGAATGAAAATTGCTAGAGATCATGTGACAAATGTGCTAGGTTTCAATATGTCGAGCAGTTTTGAGCGAATACATTTCTGTAATGAAATTTTGAGTCAAAATGATGTTTTAAGACTATTGAAACTAAATGAAAATACATGCTTGAAACGCTTTGTTTTTCAAAAACTCATGACAGAAATGAATCTTTTACTAGAACCATCTCAAATTCAAAATATTTGTGATAGTGTCGGAGTGAGTAGGAAAGGTTATAGAGCAATTTCAAAAGTTTGGTGTGAATTTTTAAAATTTAACAAAGTTAGAAGTTTTGGATTGCCTAGACCCCATCATGTAGGAAAGTTTCGGCTTTGCTTGAATAAGAAGATCACATCAGTATTTGGTGAATATAAACATATTCACGGTAACATGCCTTACGAAGTAGGAAAACAAAAGTTACATTTCACTTACAATGCATTTAACAACATATGGATAGATGTTATAAAACTTCAAACATACATGGTTCAGTTCTATAATATAAAAGAGCATGAATGTTCTGGTCTATTGAAATTTGTAATCAAACTTGATGAAGCTGAGCTTAAAAAACATCAAAAGATGGAGAGAATAAGCATTGCACTGATGAACAAAGCTTTGGACTATAGCCTTGGGAAATTGGATACTCCATCTCTCAAAGTACAATCAGAAATGGAGTTATGGTGGGTTGGTTGTGCTCAAGTTCCATCTGAGAGCCATAAAACACTTAAATGGTTATTCTCACAAACAAACATTCCAAATGTTATCCAAGGGCATCATGCAGGAGAATTGTTGAATGTCAAAGACTACGGAAACTTTCAAGTTGAGTGGCATTTGAGTGGAGACCTAAAGACACTCAAATGCATGTTTGGTATAAGTGGGGGAGCAAATTCTAAGTACCCTTGCTTGTACTGCATGCAAAGCCCAGGCACAAATGGATGGATTGCTAGAGTTGAGGGTGAAGAGGCTCCTTCTAGACAAAATGTTATTCTTCGTAACTACTCATCTTCTTCAATGATTTGGGATCCGATACTTCCAATAGCATTGACAAATGTACACATATGTACACTACATGCAGAGTTAAGAATCATTGACAAGTTGGTCCGTCTTCACTTGGATTATGCATATTCTATCAAACCTACAACTCTTGCAGATGAATGCATAAAAAAATGTGAATGTCTTCTTTCAGAAATGGGGTTCCATGGTGGTGATGTTCATCTAAGAAAAGATCCAAAGCTTTCACAAAATACAGGTGATGTTTTACAGGATGTCTCAATGGGAGGTGCAAAAGCAAGGAGATTCTTCAGCAACCATGATGGCAAACAACTTAATGCCATGTGGAATTCATGGAAAACATTTTGTGAGGTCACGACTAATGTAAAAAGCAAACCAGAAATAGCAAAAAAGAGAATGGAGGTGTGGGTCAAACTAGATAATCTTTTAAAGATCATGAGGCAGCAGGTAACATCAAAAAGTTATGTGACAGATTTCAGAAAGGCGACCACAGAGCTTATAGAAACCATCATAGAGGCATGGGGTGCCAAAGACATAACATACTACTTGGTGAGCTCCAAAGATATTTTATTCAATTTATTTATTTTTAATTGAAATAAAGATCTAATGAAATTTTTCTGCTTTCAGCATATTCTTCTTGTGCATGGTGCATTCTTTGCAGAAAAAGAGCCACTTGCCATGTGGAACACCCAAGGCATGGAAAAATCTCATTATCAAGCAAGGACAAGCTTCTTTAGGTGTACAAGGAAAGGAGGAGGAGTAACAAAGAGCAATGCCTTCAGATAGCTTTTTGATTGGTTCTTTAGAAGACAATTACAAAGGACCTCATGCCAAATATAATCAGAAGGATATGGCTATCTCCAGACAAATCATGTATCAATATCACAAACTGAAAAAGACCACATTTCAAACAGAGCTTTAATATTTGCAATGTCTTTTATTTCTTTGAGAAATAAAAGATGTCATGTATGTACATTTCATGATGTATTATGCTTTGAAAAGAAATATGTCTACTACCATCAGATGACTTTGACCAGAGAATCAATAACAATTACACCAAAAAAATTTGCAATGTCTTATATCACATTGGGCAATTTTTGTATATGTACATTTGTTGAGATATAGAATTTGAAAAAATCAAGTCATTCCTTGAGCCTTTTTAAAGAGCTTGGCTCTGGCAAATCACCTCTATATCTCAGGAACTCTTTTCTCCTGTATCCAACAATGCTTTTTAAATCTGACACCCCTGCAGCCATTGCATAGCTTGAATAACAAAGAAAGTACCCTGCCCTTGAAGCATTGAGTCCTGGGGCATATCCAAAAATTCTGAATGCAGTTGCTCTTTCAAGCAGTAAAACTCTGAAAGCATTAAAGGGTATTGGAGTAAAACCCATGTATTTTGATAGAGTCCTCAAGCAGAACAATGCAAAGTCTGGCTCCTCACTATAGTGCTTGTGAATAACACAAAAAGTGTCTGGGTTCAACTTTGGAAGATAGTGGATAATAGAATGAATATCCACCTTTGCTTTTCCTTTCTCTTCTAAGGCTTTTCTTGTTCCCTTGCCCCTGCCAAGGTAATTGTCTTCATCCAATAAAGTTAACTGTGATAAAAATGAAAAACAAAGTTAGATGAAGTGCAAGCACACTTTAGGAAACATGTGAAGTAACTTGAAACTATTAGAAAGAAAAGCAAGAGACACGACTGATGCAAGCGATCAGGGTCTTCAAACAAATTCAGACAGTCGTTATCACTTGCATCGGTCGTCATCAATATCTATTTGCAAACTGCCTAGAAACATCTTATGTTTGATAAATGAGGGGAATTCCCACAATCAAGACATGTATTATCATTGCTGCATGCAACTCCTAGACACGACCGATACAAGCGATAAGGCCCAGCGGAAAATATCCGATGGGCCTAATCGCTTGCATCGGTCGTGATCCATTTCTGACACTTCGAATGGAGAACTTGGACAAATCTGATACAAGAAAGAGATTTTGCATTGGTCCCATCTCATATCCTTAACCTAAAGTTCTTGAGAATATAGTTAACTGTATACCTTGACCTCATCTTCCTCAAGTCCAAACACGACCGATGCAAGCAATGAGGCCCGACGGAAAATATCTGATGGGCCTTGTCGCTTGCATCGGTCGTGATCGTCATCAATATCTATTTGCAAACTGCCTAGAAACATCTAATGTTTGATAAATGAGGGGAATTCCCACAAGCAAGACATGTATTATCATTGCTGCATGCAACTCCTAGACACGACCGATACAAGCGATAAGGCCCAGCGGAAAATATCCGATGGGCCTAATCGCTTGCATCGGTCGTGATCCATTTCTGACACTTCGAATGGAGAACTTGGACAAATCTGATACAAGAAAGAGATTTTGCATTGGTCCCATCTCATATCCTTAACCTAAAGTTCTTGAGATTATCGTTAACTGTATACCTTGACATCATCTTCCTCAAGTCCAAACACGACCGATGCAAGCGATGAGGCCCGACGGAAAATATCTGATGGGCCTTGTCGCTTGCATTGGTCGTGATCGACTTCTGACCCTTCTAATGGAGAACTTGGACAAACTGACACAAGATAGTGATTTTGCATCAAGCCCATCTCATCTCCTTTGCCTTTAAATCATGAGAATATATTTTACTACATACTTGACCTCATCTTCCTCTTCAAGTCCGAACACGACCGATACAAGCGATAAGGCCGAACGGAGATTATCCGTTTGGCTGTATCGCTTGCATCGGTCGTGGTCATTTTCTCACTTAAAAATGGAGATCTCGGACAAAAACTTTAATTGATAGAATATATCAAACAACATACCTTGACCTCATCTTCCTCCTCAATGAGCTCTTTTGAGTCAATACAAATTGTTCCTTTGTCCTCAGCGACATCCAAGAATGAATAGCCACGTCCAAACGAGTATATTCCAAGTTGCTTCTGATGCTCATCAAACTCTTCATCAGCAAGTTTTGGCTTCTCTGAGATAGCTTTCTCAAAGCATTTTGAAAGAGCTTGTGATGAATCTTTGAATTCTTCATTAGACAAATCCAAATCAAGACGCAAAAATTCCTCTCTTCTTTCTCCTTTCTTATTGATGAATCTCCTTGCAACTTCTTCTGCCTCAGCTATAGCTGCAAGACAGTAGTCCTCCCTTAGATTGAAAAGTTCCTGAATGTAAAATAGAGGTATGAAGTCTTTCCCAGAGATAAAGTAAAAAGGTAGATTTGGGAGAAGTAGGGACTTCTCAGACACTTGAACTTCTTCAGTTGGCTCCCTTATTGCAGTCTCTGCTTTAAAAGTGGCCACATCAAAATCTTTGACCTGCTCTTCTTCTGCTTGGAGATTGATCTCCTCAACAATCTCCATGACACCTTTCATAATTTTTGAGCTAGCCTCAAGTGTCAGCTCTAAGCAAGGCTCGTCTTCATCATGAACATTTTCCTCCCTTTCAACTGAGATATGATCAAGCCATATCAAGAAAGCAATGTTTAAAGGGAGCAAGCAGCAGTCCTTTTCATGCTCTGGGCATAAATCAAGCTTCCCTGGCAAAGGGGATATCCTTTTGCATTTTCTTGTGATTTTAGCCCTATCTATTGGATCCTTCCCAAAGATGTGAGGATGGACATAGGTTTTCTGAGAAATAGAAAGGATCCTCCCATTGAACAACCCCAAGAAAATCTCCCACTCATCCTTAAGAAAACTTTTCGAGTTCTCTAAGAGTTTTTCAAAATCAATTTCGGGGTTGAATATGGTCATTGCATCAGGAAAATAATCTACACTTAAACCCTCTTGAACCATGAAATCAAGAAGTTTCTCTGATGGAGAGACACTAAGGATCTCATTCATTCCCTCCATCTAAGCTGCAGCTTCTCCTGTATGTCTATTAGGAGAACACAACCGATGCAAGCGACTAGAGCGAGTCAACGTAGGTCAAACGGCGAAAATCGCTTGTATCGGTCGTGTCGGTGACGAAAGAAAAATACACATGTAGGTGAGACAAATTCTCTGAAGGTTGAAAGTTTGAGTTTGTGAAGAAATAGGTATTTATAGGCGAGGAGGGAAGAAACGGTCGAATGAGGTGGACCAATCACAGAGTGCCACGTGGCAAAGTGTACGTTTCCCGATGCAACGGATAGATGATGTGGATCAATCAAATCATGCCACGTGGCAAAAGACGTTGGAATTTGCAACGGGTATCTGACGTGGACCAATCGGGGCATGCCACGTGGCACAACGGTCAACTCAGTTTTGGGACCTATTTAAGCTTCCCTATTCATTTGCTTCATTTTTTTTTGTCAACACTTGCCAAGCGTGGAGGTTCCATCACCACCAAGTTTTTTTGCTACTTCACAATTTCTATAGAGAGCGCTCTCTCCGTAAGGTAATGTGGACACGACCGATGCAAGCGATTAGGGACATCCGAGATTTTTGGATAACCCTAATCGCTTGGATCGGTCATGTTTTTTAAATAGCATCGAGTCCTTGATCATACCTTGCAAATTTTGGTTTCTTTTGTGTTGCTTGAGTATAACACATTGTTACCTTTATTTTAACTTCTATTTATTGAAATATGATGATGAATTCAGGGACGACCGATGCAAGCGATGAGTGACATCCGGGCATTTACGGATGACTCTTATCGCTTGGATCGGTCGTGTCTCTAGTGAGACAAGTTCTCTGAAGGTTGAAAGTTTGAGTTTGTGAAGGAAGTAGCTTTCTATAGGCAAGGAGGGAAGAAACGGTCGAATGAGGTGGACCAATCACAGAGTGCCACGTGGCAAATGTTACGTTGTCTGATGCAACGGATAGATGATGTGGATCAATCAAATCATGCCACGTGGCAAAAGACGTTGGAATTCGCAACGGGTATCTGACGTGGACCAATCGGGGCATGCCACGTGGCACAACGGTCAACTCAATTTTGGGACCTATTTAAGCTTCCGTATTCATTTGCTTCATTTTTTTTTGTCAACACTTGCCAAGCGTGGAGGTTCCATCACCACCAAGTTTTTTTGCTACTTCACAATTTCTATAGAGAGCGCTCTCTCCGTAAGGTAATGTGGACACGACGGATGCAAGCGATTAGGGACATCCGAGATTTTTGGATAACCGTAATCGCTTCGATCGGTCATGTTTTTTAATATCATCGAGTACTTGATCATAGCTTGCAGATTTTGGTTTCCTTTGCTATGCTTGAGTATAACGCATTGTAACCTTTATTTTAACTACTATTTATTGAAATATGATGATGAATTCAGGGACGACCGATGCAAGCGATGAGGGACGTCCGGGCATTTACGGATAACTCTTATCGCTTGGATCGGTCGTGTCTCTTAAAGTGGAACGTGTCATTGATTATAGTTTTCCAATTATCTTTTTCTTAGTGGTAATTGAGTTTTTTGCATTGTAAGATATATTTTATTGATATTTGATGATAAATTTAAAGACGACCGATGCAAGCGATTAGGGACATCCGAGCATTTTCGGATGACTGCTATCGCTTGCATCGGTCGTGCCTCTGAGAGTGGAAAGAGTCATTCATTATAGTTTTCCAATTATCTTTTTCTTAGTGATAATTGAGTATTCTGAATTGTAAGATATATTTCATTGATATTTGATGATAAATTTGAAGACGACCGATGCAAGCGATCAGGGACATCCGGGCATTTCCGGATGACTGCTATCGCTTGCATCGGTCGTGCCTCTGATAGTGGAAAGAGTCATTGATTATAGTTTTCCAATTAATTTTTCTTAGTGATAATTGAGTATTTTGCATTGTAAGATATTATTTATTGATATTTGATGATTTATTTAAAGACGACCGATGCAAGCGATCAGGGACATCCGGGCATTTCCGGATGAGTGTTATTGCTTGCATCGGTCGTGCCTCTGATAGTGGAAAGATTCATTGATCATAGCTTTTTTAGAGTAAGTTTTGACAGTGGAAAGGGTGAGTGATGATAGCTTTTTGAGAGTAATATTCCACTTTTCCTAATTCCTTGCCTAAAGACTGATTTTTTGCAGAGTATGGCTAGAACCAAAAAGACAGCAAGGAAGTTGTACCCTGAGGGTCAGGACAAAAATGCCCAAGGGGAAAATGTCCAAGAGCAAAATTCCTAGAAGGTTCAAGCCAATGTGCCAGACAAGGCTTCAAAAAAAAGGGTCCAGTACCATGTAAAGTCCTTGAGGGAAATTAGAAGAGCTCAAAAGTCTGTGGGATTGTTGATCCCAAGACTTCCATTTATGAGAGTTGTCAAGCAGATCTCAGCCAACCTCTGTTCTTTGATGAAGACCTCATCCTTTGTCAATGTGAGGTGGCAAACTCAAGCACTGCTATGCCTGCAAGAAGCTGCAGAGGACTTTGCTATTGATTTTATGAATGATGCCTACTTATGTGCTGCTCATTCTCATAGGGTAACACTAATGGCGAAGGATTATGTTATTGTTTCAAGAATAAGATATAAGTTTGATAAAGCTCTGGTTCCTATTGATCACCACGATAAAAAATTCTTCGATATTTTAAATATACCTCCAGCTCGAGCACCCAAAACAACAGTTGTCATTGAAGAGATCAACACTCAAGTCACTCATGATCATGAAACTAGAACTGCAGCAAATAGTGAGGAGCAGAGGAAAAAGCAGGGATTATTTACAGAGGAAAGTGCCATCTTAACCCAGATTCAAAAGTTACAGAAAGCAAATAAAGAGCTCCTCAAGAAAGGAGATGGGCAGGTAATAGTTAATGTTGCAATGCCATGGCAAAATGAATTGTTTCTTGACATTAGACCTGAAGACAACAAAATGTTGAGGGAGCTTCATGTTGAAATATCAGATAGTGTGGTCAACATTTCACTTAGGTATATCTAGAGGCCTTAAAATGCTTTTGTTTTGCAAAATTTCCTAGTTCCTTAACTGCATTTTTATTTCTTGATTTGTAGGGTTCTTCTTCAACAATGTGAGGAAGCGGTTCAAAGAAAAGTATTTATTTTAGATCCTCTGGTGACACAGTGTTTTTTGCATAAACATGGAGATGCCAAGTCCTTTCTACAGGATTTTACAGAAGAAGTAGAATGTGTTATTTACCCATATATTGAAAAGTAAGTATTCATCTTCATTTTGGAAACATATTTGTTTCATTTAAGAAAGTATATTTACATGCAACTCATTGATAGGGGCCATTGGAGTTTGATTATTGTGGACTTCAATGCATATCAAGCTCTTTTCCTCAATTCTCTTCCATCACAGCATGGGAATTGCAAAGTGTAAGTTACTATACATTTTGTTGTTCTCTATTTTAAAGCCATGCCATCCGTTCTGATTTTCACTTTACAATGCAGTGCTGCAAAGCTTCTCAAGATGCATATTGATCAGAATTTTCTAGGAATAGCTAAAATGAATGAACAAAAGCAATTTGGATACAGCCAAATTCATGTACCATTGCAGAGAGACTCAACATCATGTGGCTGGAGAGTGATTGCAAATGATGTAAGATTCTTGGAAAGAAGGTTCCACAGTCCTGAATTGAATTTATCAGACTACCCAGATGCATGGATCATCTTGATTAGAGAGAGAGCAATAAATAGTATCATGAAACATGCAATCTGCCCATATGATCCAGACTCACCTCCACCCCCTCCACCTGATAAAAAACAGTCTGAAGATAAAAAGAAAGGGCTTCCTCTTCACTCACCACTAAAGCATGGCAACAACATAAAGAGTCAAGCTGAAAGCTCCAAAAAGGGACAGAAGCAATAGAGAAAGCAAGGCTCTAAAAAGGATAGAAAGGGTTAAATCAATTTTTGAGTCTTAGATTTGATTGTAAAACCAACCAAGGTTGGAAGATTTATTTATGTATGTAGTTATGCCCATCTTCATCTGGAAGATGGTCACAGTTGTATTGAACCTCTTGAGAGTTAAACAAAAGTTCATTGGATGGTCCAATTAAGTTTATTAATGTCACAATTATGAATGCATTGTGGGTTTCTTACTTCATTCCTATTGGAAAGTGTTTAAATTAGAGAAGATACAGAAGGACATAAAGAATTAAGAGGACACGACCGATACAAGCGATACGGGGAATCGGAGAATCTTGGATTGTCCCTATCGCTTGCATCGGTCGTATTATCCATTTCATCGCTGGTGCTAGTTTTTATACTCGTGAGTCAAATCTTTACGCAAGGTCACTTCTTGAAGTCTCTCCCGGTAGTTTGTTAACACGACCGATGTAAGCGATAAGGGCCATCCGACAATTTCAGATTGCACTAGTCGCTTGCATCGGTCATCTTCACTTATCTCGTTTCCTCTGCTTTATGCTTAAGACATGCTCTTCTAATATTGAAATACCAAACCTTGGATTGGAATTTGCACCAAGTTCTCCACACTCTCTTATATTACTTGTTATGTGAGTCAAATCTTTACGCAAGGTCACTTCTTGAAGTCTCTCGCGGTAGTTTGCTAACACGACCGATGTAAGCGATAAGGGCCATCCGACAATTTCAGATTGCACTAGTCGCTTGCATCGGTCGTCTTCACTTATCTCGTCTCCTCTGCTTTATGCCTTAAGACATGCTCTTCTAATATTGAAATACCAAACCTTGGATTGGAATTTGGACCAAGTTCTCCACACTCTCTTATATTACTTGTTATGTGTACCATGATAATTTCTCTTGCATTACTTGAGGACAGAAAAGTTGGATAGAATCAAATTATTTAACTGAGACTAATGTGCACCTTTGATAGACTATAATTATTTAATTGAAATTAGATATTGAATTCTAGATCTCTTCTTCATCTAGAATTAACTTATGCAAGTTCCTGTATAATTATTTCTTAGTCATCAATTCACTCCTGCAAAAAAAAGTCAATGGAAATATGAAATTAAGGACCTAAAAAATATCTAAGACATTTAAAATTAATAATTTAACACACATTGTTTGTAACCATCCTGCCAAGAAAATTCAATGGAAGTATCAATAGAAGCTTCTATTAGATGAAGATACATTATGTAAGAATGTCAGGCTTAACTTGTTACAATCTTAAAGGTTGGAACTTAATCACCCTTGGTGGCAGGCAGCTTATGCAAGATAATGATTTCTCTGATCTAATGTTAACTATTGCATCATCAATTGAGAATCTACACTGAGATGATACCTCATCAAGGTATTCTAGAAGCTCCCTTACATTTCTGAGATTCCAATTTGCAGTGACAATTATTTTCCTTGATTGAAAATCTGGATGAATCAATACTTCTAACTCAAATTCTGGATAGCTCTCCTCTGAGTCCAAGGCTATCCAAAGTCCAAGCTTTTTTTTCCACCTTCTATAGTCATATCCTAGAACCAGAGATTGTCGACATATCTGATATGAGATTGAAAGAGAATTGGGACTAACTTTACATAAAATAATGTCACCTAGCTTTTGAACTTCTTTGCTATCCCATTCCCTACCTAAAACATCATCAATCTCTGAAATAGGGACTCTCCTATTCAACCACATTGTTTTTGTTTTCTGTAATAACATGTTTTTAAAGCATGCTACAAAGACATGAATAGGCAAAAACCATTGAATCTTTATCCTTCTCGAAATTCGGCCTGCTGACATTGCCTTCTGGATGTCAAATTTAATTTTGCAGAGAAAACTTGAAACTGTTGAATGATCAGGAGCATCCCAATCTAATGAAGAGATGCAAGGACTAGGTACGTGTACAAGAATTCCATAAGAACTCCTCCCTGACGGCACTTGATAATCTGCATAATGGACAAATAACTCTATGCTATTGAAAAATTGAACAGATTTCTCTGCATACATGAGTTCTGCATATTCCTTATGAAGAACTCTGAATGTTCCTGTTAAACATTCAACAGGTTGCCATTCCACAATATTGGAAGGAAAGATATCTGCAGTACAAAAACATATGTTTCATTATACAAAATCAACTGGAATGATAGAAGAGCATTGTCAAACTTCACTTACAGTACGAAGGGAATTGCAGATGATTTTCTAGAACAAGATCCTTAGCGGTGTACACATGCTGTACTCGTGCAAACCAACCACATCTCTTCAATTTGAAACTGAGAATACGTCCCTTCCAATGGTTTCTTGTGTTGTCTCTTTTGGCACGCTTGACTTTATGGGCACCTCTACAACTAGGAAGCATAGTAACCCAGTCATTTACTTTCACGGAAAGAGGTTTCCACAAAGAATCCTCTCTTCTGTTGTAAACCTCACATGAAGTTACGCGATTGGAAGGACGACGAGAAGAAGAAGCCATTTGAACTTAGGAGAAGAAGAATATTCAAAGCGAGAAACCGACGTTCACAAATTTTGGCAGTATTTATAGAAAAAAAGGCTTTGTACACGTGGAAACTTTTGATTTGATGTTAACCCTGTCGTTGAATGATCATGACATTTTGTGAACCCAAAAATATTTCGTATCTTCAAAACTCAATTCCTTCTTGGAAATTCGAGAATATGCTTTGTGTAGTGTGCAAAAGTATCTTTTTTTGCATCAAACCGAAAAATTGTACACTGAATACGAGACTCTTCATCACTTTAGCGGCGCTTTGAAAGAAAATTGTATTAAAAAAAGAAATTCTCCATACGGTTAAAAGAGATAGCAATGTTATATTCTTGTACACATGGAAAGACGCTATTTGTCAATTTCCTTAATCTCTCATTAGCAAACAGCCCCTTTTCGGCCGTTTTTCGCCCTAATGGTTTTCACAGTCTTGTTTGCAGGTCCGAAGGTTAGGACTGGTACTAACTTATTTGCCCATTTAGGAACAACTTCTAACTTGAACAGATAAGCATCGGACAATTCATCAGACACTCCTTGCGGTGGCTCTCCTGAAGTGATGCGAGAAAGATGGTCTGCCCTAAGATGGGTTCTACCTTTCCTAACAACAACTTCAAAGTCGTATTCCATCAATAAGAGGAACCATCTTACTAAGCGGCCTGTATTGCAAGATTTATTGACCAAGTATAGTAAAGCTTGATGATCAGTGAAAAACTTGAACTTATTGGCCAATAGATAGTGTCTAAACTTTTTCACAGCATATACCATGCCTAAGCCTTCTCTCTTTGTTGTAGTATAATTTCGTTCAGCTGCATTTAATTGTCTACTAGCATATGCTATCGGCAAATCTAGGTTTCCTTCACTTGTGGGTTGTGCTAGCACACATCCTATTGCATGATTGGAAGCATCTACATGGACATGAAAGGGTTTGCTCCAATCCGGAGTAGTCAATATTGGTGCTGTGCACAAACGTCTTTTCAGCTCGTTGAAGGAATTCTCGCATTCCTCGTTCCACTCAAAATTTGTCAACAACCCATAAAGAGGTTTAGCTATGATGGCATACATGTGGATAAACCTACGGTAATATCCACAATGGCCCATAAAGGCTTGTACCTCTTTAACATTCCTTGGTCTTGGCAACTCTGCTATGGCTCTTACCTTGTCTTCATCTGTTGAAATTCCATTCTTAGAAACAATGTGACCTAAGATCTTACCTTGTCGTACCATGAACACACACTTCTCTGGGTTCAGACACACTCGATATTCTCTACACTTGTTGAAGATTTGTCTAAGCTCAGGGATGTGGTAACTTCTTTCTTGGGAATGAGCGCATAAATCATCCACATATACTTCTAAGCTCTTTTGCAAGAACTCTTTGAAGACATGACACATGAGCCTTTGGAATGTTGCAGGTGCATTGGTGAGCCCAAATGGCATCACGCAAAATGCAAAGATTTCCCATTCTGTGGCGAAAGCTGTTTTATGTTGATCTTCGGGGGCAATGGCTACTTGGTTGTAGCCTGAAAATCCATCAAGGAAGCTATAAACTTCCTTGCCTGCAACACGCTCCAATAAATGTTCAGTGATTGGAAGTGGATAACTATCTCTGATTGTAGCGGCGTTAACCTTTTTAAGGTTAATACACACTCGCAACTTTCCATTCTTTTTGGGCACCACAACAATGGGGGACACCCATTCAGTATGCTCAATCTCATAGATGAATCGAGCTTCAATCAGCCTGTCAATTTCCTCCTTTATTTTGGCTGCATAATTGTCATTATATGTGTAGGGCTTTTGTTTGGTGGGCTTGGCATCAGCAGTCATCGGAATCGTATGAGAGCAAATCTTTGGATCTACTTCTTTCAAGTCTCTATAGTGCCATGTGAACACATCCCTATATTCCCTTAATAGAGCTACAAGCTCTGCTTCTTCTTTTGCACTTAGGTCATCTCCTATGTACGTACATCGCTCTTCGTTCCCTTCAATGGTCACTACAGTTTTTTTGGTCTTTTCTTTATTGTCATATGCTTCTCCTATAATGGCCTCCCTCTTAGGCATTCGTACCAGAATTTTTCGGTCTTCCACTTCATATTTCTTGAAATTTTCTGGTACTTCAAACAATGATTCCTCCTCTTCTTGTTTCACTGCTTTTCTTTTCATTTTCTTTTTACTACCTTCACTTCCTTCCTTTGAATTTATTGTTTTAATACTTGTGAGGGGTTCTTCTTCTTTTTGGGTTAACACTCCTATGTCTTCTAAATAGTGTTCCTCTGAGTCAAAGTAAGTATCCATCACAATGGATTCTAGATCATCGTCATTCTCTTCTTCTTCTATGAACTCACTAGGATCACACTCTTCCAACAGGGGCTTACACATGAACACTGAAATATCATAACCCTCCTCATCACAATGAGGTGTCCATTGTTCTTCATTGACTGCTATGTCCATGGTAGCTAATATTTCTGCCCAACCGTGAGGCTCAAATTCCTCATCTGGAAATATCATCGGTGTGTAGGCTGGGTCTTTTATTGGTCTATCTCCTGGGGGAGTTCCTTCATCTCTCGCTTTTAGGTGCTTTTCCTCTTCCTCTGCGACCTTGCACATCCACAAGTGAGTATCTTCATGCAGCCATGATGGATCAGGTGAACTTCCAGAATGCACAGAGATAGAATCTTCTTTCGCTTTGTGGATAGGATTCCACTGTAGGGGTGGGACATCTCTGAAGGTATAATCCTTCAAATTGACCTTGGTGGTGACCCCTAAGTGCTGTAAGTATAATGAGTTGGTTCCCCAATCCTGTACTATTTGCAATTGTCGTAGGAAGGGTCTTCCTAGGATCATCTCGTAGACATTATTTTTCTCAAAATCACATATAGCAAATGTGTGTTCAAACTCTACACCACAAGTGGTTAGAGTTATCCCTTCGAGCAATCCTAGAGGTCTTTCAAAATGACCATCTGCCATTTGAAGCTTCATTCTTGTTGGTCTTAATGTGGGTTTGCCCCATCGCTTCCACAAGGAGGTGGTCGCAATAGCAACACCAACACCTGAATCTATGATTTCTTTGGTTGTGTAACCTTGATAGGTGATTGGAAGATAAGTATTACCTTCTTCACCTTCACTCATGTCCCCTATTTTGTCTAGAGGTATCTCTGGTACTTTCTGCTTAGAGCCTACTTTTGGCATATTGGAATCAAGTTCTGGAACTTGATCCTTCACATGATTCCATAGCTCAGGTTTTGCTTTGAGCAGCTCTTCTACCGTGAGATGGCACTGAACCTTGGTGTTCTTCACAACATCAGTGTTCCTTGGGACCACTGAGTCCTCATTTCTGACCAATATTGTGGGAGCTCTGATCTGAAGAGATTCAGATTCCCATGGGCCTCTGAATTGAGGCAACTCTTGTAAAGAATTAGATTCAAAATCTAATCTTCCATCTTCTTGTTGCTCTGCTTGGTCTCCGTAAATAGATGGAATGTCTTGGGGAAATTGGTCATGAAGATCATCAATCTCAGGAATAGGACCCTTCTCCTTGGCCCATTTCTCTTCTTGTATTTCCCGCAAGAACTCTTGAGAGTACTGTTGAATTGAAGGAGGTATTCCAGCATCCGTGGAATTAGGAACATAAGCTCCCATTGGTGGTGAGCTTCCTCTTTCAAAAACTGGTTGAGCCTGTGGAGGTAAAGAAACTTGTGGTTTGTTTACCAACTGCTCTAATCTTTCTAGTAAGCCTTGGAAATGCAAATCTGATTTGACAGAGTTTGTCTGATTGAACTTTTGACTAGTCTCAAGTATAGCTTGAGCTTGTTCCACCATTTTCATGCACATTTTCATCCATTCAATCTCTAAATCCGCGAGACGATACACGATACTCGGACAGTAACAATACTCGATATCTGGTTCACAACGATACACGATACTTCTCAAGTATCGTGATCGATATATCACGATACACGATACACGGTAGGTATCGCGATCGGTGACAGAACGATACACGATCTTTGCAAAGTATCACGATCTTTGGAACCTGATACACGATATCTGAGAAATATTGCGATACTCAACCACAGGAGATTCACGATACTTGTCAGGTATTGCGATACCTCAACCGCGGGAGAAACACGATACTTGGATTTTTTGGAGTCCAAATTGAAAACTTTTTACAAATATGAGTACCTTGTGTCCTCCTTGTCACTCCTATGTGTCTGTAGATGCAAAATCTTCCTTCAAACCCATAGTATTGCACTCACGATACTTGGCGCAGGTTTCGTCACGTCCGAGGCTGTTCACTCAGATTTTCAACTATTTTGGTACTACTTCTTCAGCGCCTCTGTTCTGCACCCTCTCTAAGCTTCTTGCTCACAACCACAAGTAAAAACAAGGTGAATGTACTCTAAAAAATGGAAAAAACTGAGAAGATGAAGGTGGGTGGAGATGGTGATGATGATGAAGATGAAGAAGAAGGAAAATTCAAAAACTGAACTGAAAATGATGATTTTTTTACCTTCCAACGTCGCTACTCTACGTCTTACCGTCACACGCTCGTCCTCCAAGCTCGCTCCCCGGCAACGGCGCCAAATTTGGTGTCACTCTAGCACAATGGTGAGTACCAACGTGAGGAGATACACCTCATAAATGTCAATCTGTGGAGACGTGAGGACTAGTATGAAGACTATGAGCAAGTGATGGCACAAGTGCGTGAGTGAAAGCACACAAGCATGCACACACATACACACACACACACAAAGTAAGAGCAAAGAGTGGAACAATGGAAGATCTTCGATTGCAAAAGAGCTCTCTTACAAAGCTGAAATCTACAACAAGCTAACCTAAAAAATGAGCTCTCCAGCCCTTTTTATAGTTTTTGAGTGGTTTTGGCCCTGTCCAGACCTAGTGTCCGGCATAGTTAAAAAATAGGTTCCCGAGCTTATTTGGGGGCTCAAACGGAGTCTAAAAATTATGAAACTCGGTAGGATGGTGGTTCTAATACTCCTCAAGCTCGAGGACTCCTCGACTTGGACAAAATGGAGTTATAAAAATGGAAAATGGTATTTACAATGGTTTTTAGTGATAATAATCACTATTTTCATAGGGATTTCATCTGAAAATTTGACAGGTGCTTCTTGGAGCTCCCTACTTGCTCCTTCTTCTTGTGTCTCCACTTCCTTGATGCGCTTCCATGCTTCGTCCTTGACCTTGAGCTTCAACAGAGGTCGAGATGGCTCTGAAACTTCGATCTGACAAAAACTAGTGACCCTAAAGGGATAACTCCCAAAAATATTTTGAGGTCTTCTACCTTCACGCCGATTTTCGTAGCAAACAGAGGTCGTTTGTGAAATCATGTTTTCTCCACGCCTTGCTGCGTAGTCTTCACCGTTGCCTTCTCCACGAGCTCTCTACAGTCACGCTGGCTCTGATACCATGTCACGAGGAAGGAGATAAGGAGAGAGCTCACACACACACTCTCACTCTCAAGGAGAAGCACACATACAGATTGAGGCAAGGAAGAATGATCTTCTTCTTCTTCTTCTATTACATAAAAGGAATGTACAAGATTGACCTAAAAACAAGAATACAACAAGTGCAATATATAAAGATCAGTACATAAGGAAAAACTTAATGTTCACGAATGAGTGAGCTGGCAAGAAACAAATGTGCCATCACTCTTGGTAGATAAATCTAATAAAGCTCAATGAAGTATCCCTGACATATACCGGCATGACCACTATACATGTCAAAGAAACGAAAAATTGGTACGTGTCATCCTGGATCATCACATGTTGAGCTTGATATCTCAACAAGAGCCACTTTGAGTGTTCCACAGGAATAATGATTCCTGCATCCTCCATCTTCTGTATTTCTACATAAACAGCTTCGGCATATTTTGGGTTGAGTCTATAACTCTTCCCTCGTATTGGTTTGGCTCCTCAACCAGAGGGATTCTATGCTCTCCATAATTGGCAGGCACTCCTTCTAAGTCTTTATAATGCCAGGCAAAAACATCTGTATAATGGGTCAAGAATGATCTTACCTTTTCAAGGAGCCCTGGGTGGTTCCACAACCAAGTGGCCACCAAAACTGGCCGATTATTGTCTTGAGTGCCTAATTGTATTTCTTTGACATGATTTCTCTCTACCATATTATCTTCATGCTCATCTCCGTCCTTGTCTTCTTCCACTAGCTTTTCATGCATTGCTTCATAAGCAGGGGTATTTTGGATTTCAATGTGTTCCTCCTTGTCCTGCATCCATCCTGCCGGTATTTCTTGAATTGGGAGAGAACACTCTTCACTAGAATCTTTTACCTTGCCTTTAGCCTTGGTAACTTCCTTATCTGTAGTTGTCATATCCTCCTCCAAGTTGTATTTGAAGGGTGCCTTCCTGCCCCTTCTGTGGTCTGTGATGGGCTCCCCAATCCATCAACCTGGACTTTTTCCTCATTTCATCATAACCTTCAGTCGTGCAAGAATTATTAAGAAAAATTCCAAAACAAGAGGAAGAGTTGCCTGCTTGCAGCCAATTTAGAATATCCTCTTCTTCCTCGAAATCTATTTGGGGTTGATCCTCTGATTCTGGTTCCATGCAAATGCCAACTGTTTGCATCATGCTAGTGTTTCCTTGATTATCTGGGCCCTCTTCTAAATGAATATGTGTCTGCTCTTGCCCTTTCTTTTGTACCCACATAGTGTCCTTGCCCCAATCATGAATGACACTTGCATGTCTCAGCCATGGTCTTCCAATTAAGAGGGGAAATCCTCCTTCAACCTGGGGCAATCTTAAAACCGCAAAATCCAGAATGAATAGATTACCTTGTACTTCAAGTGGAACTTTTAGGATCACTCCCAAGGGACTTACTTTGCTCTGATCTGCCAAAGTAATAGTGAAATTTGCAGGCCTTGAAGGGTGGAGTCCAATCTTTTCCATTGTATGTTCAGGCATCAAGTTAATGCCAGAACCACCATCCACAATAATTCCTTGAAATTCATGATCTTTGATAGAACTATTAGTCGAGGACTTTTATAATCTGTAAGGGGTGCTTCCCCTACACTTTTTCCTTTATGTAAAACAACAGTCTTTGCTACCAAACTTGTAGTGGAAGCCTCATCAATTATCTGCAATAGTTCTGACCTGAATTTCCCGTCCATCTTTATTAAATAAAAAATACTAACCTCCTTTTTCATGGACTTGAGAAGTTTTGAAGCCTCTGATTTCTTAAGAGCATGGGATCCAATTGATCTACCAAACTCCTCCTGAGCCCTATTGAATGCATGCCCAATGGTATCATTGGTACATATGGGATCTCCTTTTTGCCTTGTATCTGCACATGCAGTGGCCTTGTCTTCAGAAGTCTCTTTGTCTTTGTTCAGTCCATCAATTCTTGGTTGTTGAGATATATCTACTTGAGCCTTTCCTTTATTTCTTGTCTGCACTGTAAAAGATTCTATTTCTTCTAACTGCACCACCCTGGTAGATGGTGATGGCTCATTGACCTGATCTAACATTTCTTCTTTGTGTATAGAAATCATATGAAAATGGGGCCCAGATGAAGAGGCTTGATTCTTAGGACAACAAATTGTATAGTGGTCTCTGGCCTCTGGGCAGTTTCTGCAAAGAGGGGCATTTTCTGGTAGAGTGCACCTACTTTGATAGTGCCCGCATTCTCCACATCTGAAACAAATGATTGGCCTTCTCGGCCCATTTGCAAAGCTATTCCTCTGTCTAGGGTTGTAAGTGTTACCTTAATTGGGTGCAGCCGCCATTACATTTGCTGGTGGTAGGGGTCCTCCTTGTGTCCAATATGTTGTTGCAGGTATTCCCCTTGATTGGCATTCCTGGGCCTCATGACCAACTTTCCTACATAATTGGCAAGTTACACTTAACAGAGGACACTCACTTACTATATGCCCTTGCTTGCTGCACATGGAACACCAAAGTCCACTCTTGATGCCACCCCCTTTGAGTTCCTGCAGCTCTTGTCGCAGTTGGGCCAATTCCTCTACTTGGACCTCCTCCTCCTTTTGGAGCTTTAATGCTTCAATCTCCCTTCTCAACTGAGTAACAACATTTTCCTCCTCTTTGTGGGGCTTATTTCTTTTTAAGCCCTCCAACTCCTTCCTTAGCTGGATTACTGGATCCTCCATTTCTGTGGAATATGGTAATTGAGAAGAAGTAGCTCCATACTGTTGCCTTATCTGCTCCAGTTGTGTAGCCGTGTTGATGAACTCCTCTATGGAGGCTGTAGGTAACACTAATTCCTTTATTTTTCATTGGGTGGCCACTGGTAGGGGCTTGGCTAACCGTTTCTTAACAAAAAAAGCATGTGGTGGATCTGGCAATTTAGTCATTAGTGCGTTGGCCCTAGTCACAAACTCTGGGAACTTTTCACCTGGACCCAATCTCAAATTTTCTAGTTCTTCTATGATGATCTCTACAGTATTCCCATGCTGGAATTGATTTTTAAATGCATCTTTCATCAAATCCCAAGTTGTAAAATGTTTCTCAACAAATTGGCTGAACCATTTATCTGCTAATCCTTCTAATGTGGCCGGGAAGAGTATAAAAAAAGCATCCTACCTGCCCATTAAGCCTCTAGTCTTGCATAGTGCCAAAAATCTTCTAATATGCTCATCTGGATCCTCCTGAGCTAGGCCTTTGAAAGAAGGAAATTTTATATTTAATCTTGAGAGTAAGGTTTCCAAGTCTACCTGACCAACCATGCTCCTTACTGATGAAGTTGATGAAAGTGGACTAGATGATCTTCTAACAACCTTCCTTCTTGTTTGCTTGCAGGTGACCCTCAATGTTTGGGACCGGGTTGCGGTCATGGGCTGTTCATAGTCTTCTTAGTGCGAGATAATTGATAAGAATATGTACCTCTTAGTCCACTGAAGTAGTACCTTCGACACTGGAATATTGCTCTCCAAATGCAATATATCTTTTCCTATGCTCAAATCTCCTCTGAAGTCCCACCGTGCATGCCAAATTTTATTGGGGGATTCTTAGACAAGAAGGGATTTGAGTGTTTGTAGGAGAAAAGGGGAAGGCCAAAAGAGAAAATACACACACTGGAAGCATTGGTTGTATTGGTTGAAGCACAATACAACCAATGCTTCTGTGCGAAATCCCACAAAGTGTTCAATTACAAAATACCAAATACCCAAGGGACTTGTTGCTGCCGGCCTCCTCTACACCAAACCTCCACCTTCTCCAAGCCTGCTCTTGTGCACACCTTGCACCAAGCTTCCACTAAGGGGGAGGGATGGATACCTTCTGTCGGCGGGCGCACACTTCAGTAAGACCTTGGGATCCTTGGGGGACAAGCTTAACACTCCTCTGCACACTTCCTTGGTCACTCTTCATGCACACCTTGCACTTCACTTCTCTACGTCGCACATTGTGTGTCTCTTGCACTTCTCTCTCTTGCTTCACTTAAACTATGCTCCTCTTGCTTACACTTGAGATTATCCAAGAATAGTCCTTGCCTTGATTTGAGTGTGTCGATTCACGTACGTTCCTAACTGCAAGAGTATCTTGGTGCTCACTTTGATGTCCCAAGATTGTCTTCACAAGTGGGTAGCCAACGACTCCCTGTTTTGTCCTATAGTGACTTTAGACTAAAACCAAAAATTTTAATTGGGGGGCCATACTTTCACTCCTGCGTACGCTGTCGCTTCACATACCTTCACATTTTCCTTTTAACTCTTCACTTTTGCACATAAGAGAGGGTTCACCTGAACCTTCCAAAACACTTAAAAAAATACTTTGAACCTTAGGGAAATTAGAGAATGACCTCTGCAACCTGCAACCCACTTTCTCCAATTTACCCTTTGTGGACAATTAATTGTGCACTACCTGTGCACTTTGACACCTGCACTTTAGCACTTTGACTTTGCACTAGTTGACTTTGACCTTGACCTTGTTGACTTTGACCGATTTGACTTTTATGGGCTCAACAAGGTTGAAGGAGGACAGAGGGTCCTTCGACTAGGGAAATATCTTTTACTTTGATCAGAGAGACCTCTGTGGATTTTTCTGGAACAGGCTTCTCTACTTGGCGATTAATAATATCATTCAACAAACAAACATATTACCTTCTCCAGTGGAGAACAATCAAGGATTTTAGTTGAAAGAGTACTATCCATCTATGGTGTTGACACTCAAGGTCAAGCACAAGGCATAGGAACACATCAAAGAAGTGGATACACAAGAAGATAGAGCAAGTAGGGAGCTCCAAGAAGTACATGTCAAATTTTCAGAAGAAATCCCTATGAAAATAGTGATTAAAAAACCATTGTAAATATCATTTCATATTTTTGCAACTCCATTTTGTTCAACCGGAGAAGTCCTCAAGCTTGAGGAGTATTAGAGCATCTACCTGCCAATTTTCATAATTTTTAGACTTTGTTTGAGCCCTCAAATAAGCCCTGGAACCTAATTTTTAACTAGGCTGGAGAATAGGTCTGGACAGGGCAAAAACTAGTAAAAAAAACTATAAAAAGAGCTAGAGAGCTCATATTTGAGGTTAGCTTTTTATTAGTTCATTGAGCTTATTAGTAGTTTGTGAGAGATTTGAGCTTTTGTAAGAGAGTTCCTTTGCAATAGAAAGCTTTCCATTGTTCCTCTCTTTGATCTTACCTTGTGTGCTGCTAGTGTGCTTCTCACTCACACATTTGTGCCTTCACTTGCTCACAGTCTTCATACTAGTCTTAACGTCTCTGCAGATTGACAAGTAAAGGAGGTGGTACTCACGCTTGAGCTACACCAAATTTTGGTGCCATTGACAGGGAGCATTGCTTGAGCACGAGTGTTGTGATGGTAAGATCATAGATTTGTGAAATTGGAAGGTAAAAAATAGTCATTTTCTGTTAATTTTTATTTTTCTTCTCCATCTTCATCTTCATCATCATCATCACCATTTTCATCCATCTTCATCTTCATAGATTTCTTTTTGTTTATGAGTGCATTTTCACCATTTCACATCATTTCTCATGTGCAAGAGTGCAAGATAGAGCTAGGAAGTGCTTGGGAGTGCATATGCTTGTGTCTTTCATGAATTTTTGCACATTTGGGGGTGGCATAAAAATTCAAAATTCTTGCCTAAAAACTAAAAAAAATCGTGACTTTCTTAGAAAATCGCAATTCTCTAAAAAATTCAACAATTTTTCCCTCATAAATTTTTATGAGAAAATCGCGATTCTCTGGACTTGGGAAAATTGAGAAATTTGCGATTCTCTACATTTTGGAGTTTGAGAAAATTGCAATTCTCTAAAATTGTGCATTTTGAGGAAATTGCAATTCTCTAGATTTGGGAAAATTGAGAGATTTGCAATTCTCTACATTTTGGAGTTTGAAAAAGATTGTGATTCTTTGGACTTAAAAAATTGAGAAAATCGTGATTCTCTAGACTTTAGAAAATTGAGAAAATCACAATTTTATAGATTTAGAAAAGTTGGGAACATCACGATCCTCTTACTTGTAGATTTTTGAGAAAATTGCGATTCTTTGGTCAAAATTGAAAAATTCATGATTCTCTACATTTTAGAGTTTGAGAAAATCGCGATTCTCTGGAATCATGCATTTTGAGGAAATCACGATTCTCTGAACTTGGGAAAATTGAGAAATTTGCGATTCTCTACATTTTGGAGTTTGAGAAAATCACAATTCTCTGGACTTAGAAAATTTGAGAAAATCACGATTGTCTGGACTTGGGAAAATTGGGAAAATTGCAATTCTATAAACTTGGGAAAATTGAGAAATTCACGATTCTCTGCATTTTGGAGTTTGAGAAAATCATGATTCTCTAGACTTAGAAAATTTGAGAAAATCACAATTCCGGGGACTTGGGAAAATTGCGAAAATCACAATTCTCTCGATTTAGAAAATTTGAGAAAATCGTGATCCTGTGGCTTGTAGATTTTGAGAAAATCGTGATTCTCAGCATTTTGGAGTTTGAGAAAATCTCGATTCTTTGGATTGATAGGATTTGAGAAAATCCCTAGACTTAAGAATTTGGCAAAATCCACGATTCTCCAGCCTTGTTGGATTCAAGAAATTCGCAATTCTCTGTTGGTGCAGACCAATCACCAATTGAATGTTTGGAAGATTAAAGGATGAAGGAAGAATCAATTCTTGAAGCTTGGAAGAAGACTACATTCAGAGGATAAGAGAAGTATACACATATGTACATTAGTATAGTCATAGCTCACTTAGATCTTTGATTAGTAAGAATCTTGTACAAATTTATCTATAAATACTTTGAGAAAAGTCGGGGCAAGCATGAGAGAACATTGAAGAGAGCATAGGAGTTGAGAAAAGAGTAGTTAGATGTCATGAGACATATGAAAAAATTAGTTGAGTTTTTCTCTCATCACTCAGTTGTAAATTTCTGAGGAATAGAAGAAAAATTGTGCCCGATATTTCTGCGTGTTCTCCTTCTGTAGTAGATCAATTGTGAAATGCTTCTGTACAAGTTTAAGTCTATAGTTGATAGATTATTGTACGAAGTTTAAGCTTCCAATTGCAATCAGGCTAAGAGAATTGTGTGAAGGAACATTTGCATGTGAAGAAGTATTCACTTGTTCCTGAAACAGGCGCAGAATTTGATATTGATCTTTTGGTCAGTTCTCACTCCACAGTTTAAAGTTTTGTGCAAGCAAGCACTTAATCTTTAAGTTAGAAGGTAAGATACCTGTACCTAAAAGCATTTGCTTAAACGGGTTCGAAGTTGAGAGAATTATGTGGTAGAAGTTAGGGGTGTCAAAATCGACTTTTCAGAAGTGCAGATTTAGACATAGGTAACTTGTAAAGTTGATTTCTCAAGTTATACTAAACCTTTTGAAGTAATTCTACTTGGAGGAGGTGCGCAATCTCTAGGTGACACTTCATACAAAGTTTCATAAAAAACTTTACATGTTTGATAGATCAATGTGAAGAAATTGTGCAGCAGACTTTTCTGTGATTCATCTTCTTCACAGATTTTTAATCTTTTGATATTCAGTTATTGATCCTCTAAATTAGTGGAAGTTTTGACTTACTCTTGGTATAGAGGTGCTCTAATCACAAGAGTAGGTTGTTCTTTTGGAGATTAACACTCTCCATCAGTGGTATCAGAGCAGGAGACATCAAAATCAAGGAAAGGAGGATCCCGACTGCTGCAGATTCAAGAAATTCAACACTTGAAGGACTAAGAAGTGAAAGCTTGAAGTCAAAGCTTGAGGAGAAGATCATTCGACATCAAGAAAGACAAAAGGAGTCTAATATGGAGCAAAGGTACATATATCATTCATAAAGCTTGAAGATTTCAATACACAGGTGGACACAAGATGGGAGATTCTCTTAAGATAGAGAAATTGGATAGGGAAAACTATCCTGCATGGTCAATGAGGATGGAAGCTCATCTTATGAGCAAAGATTTAATAGCTTACATCACAGGAGAAGAAGAGAAGCCACAGTTCAGAGATCCTAGTGTTCCAACTAGGGAGGAACTAGCAGATTTGAAAAATTGGATGAAGAAAGATGCTCAAGCTAGGAGCATCATCTATATGGCAGTCAATGATTATTTGTTACCTCATATTAGAGGTCTTGAAAGTGCAACTGACATTTGGAGTGCTTTGGAGGAGCATTTCCAAAATACTACAAAGTCAAGGAAGGCATCCTTATGGGCAGAGTTTACCACCTTCAAGAAGAAGGCTTCTCAGTCCATCTCAGACTATGTGACAAGGATGAAAGATATTGCAGATGCTTTAGGAGCTGTTGAGCTGTTGATGAAGACATTGAGGAAGATAAGTTGGTAAGGCAAATCCTTACAGGATTGAGAGGTGATGACAAATGGAAGCCATTCATTTTGTCTACAGAATTATCACTTGATCATTTTACTCCTGATTTAAATCAGTTGCTAGGTCATATGCTAACATTTGAGCAGGATGTTAAAGGAGAAGGTGACAAGAGTACAGGTCATGCAATGTACTCAAAGGACAAGAAGAAGAATAGCAAAGGAAAGCAACAAGCAAATGAAGATGAAGGGACAACTAGTCAAGCCAACACCTAAGAGGAAGAGGAGGTGGCAAAGGTAGAGGAAGAGGCAGGAATAACAAAGATGGAGGCAAAGCTTGCTGGATTTGTGGTAAGACAAATCATTTAGCAAATGATTGTTGGCATAACACTCAGAACAATAGTGGATATAATCAAAACTATAATGCAAGAGGAAGAGGTGGCAGAAATCAAAGAGGTAATTTTAGAGGAAGAGGTAGTAGGGGTTACTTTGGAAGAAATGCAGGTAGAGGATTCCAAAGTCAACAATATAACAATACCTACTACAATTATGCTTCAGATCAGAAGGAGGATTCAACATTGATAATGAATGCAACTTGTGAAAGGCAGAGTGAAGATCAAAGAGTCTTCTATATTGACTCAGGATGTAGCAATCACCTGAGTGGTAACATATCATTGATGACTGATTTGGAGAATAAGGTTTCTAATCATGTTGTTCAAACAGGTGACAACACAAAGCACAATGTGAAGTCAATTGGATCAGTGAAGGCTAAGGATGGTAGTACCTTATTGAGTAAGGTTCTGTATGTTCCTACAATTCCTAAGAATTTGATAAGTGTAGGACAAATTGTTGAAAAGGGATATGAAGTAAGGTTCACTAATGATGGAGTATATGTTGAAGACCCTAGTCAAGGGTATAAACAGATTGTTTCAGGGAAGAAAGAAGGAAGGTTATTTACATTAAAGATTCAAGGCAATATTGGTCATGCTATGTTCACATATGGAGGACATAAGATCTCTGAGTTAGATCTTTGGCACAAGAGGCTTGGACATTTCAATGAAAGAGGTATTAAAGACATGATTAACAATGGTTCAGTGCTTGGTTTGCCTAATGTTGCAGGTCAACATATGACATACAGATGTGAGGCATGTCAATTAGGTAAGGCTCATAAGCATTCCTATTCCAAGCATGGTTTTATGTACTCAGAGAAGCTTGAGCTGGTACACACAGATGTGTGGGGACCATCAAAGGATTTCAGTATAAATGGGTCAAGGTATTATGTGATTTATGTTGATGATGCTACTAGATGGATCACTATTTATGTGATCAAAGATAAGTCAGAAGTGTTTAATACATTTAAACACTATCATGCATATGCAGAAAGAATTACAGGTCATAAATTGAAGAGATTAAGGTCAAATGGAGGGGGAGAGTATTTCTCTAATGAGTTCAGTGATTACTTGTGGAATGCAGGTATAAAAAGAGAAGCTACTTGCAGGTACTCTCCTCAACAAAATGGTGTAGCAGAAAGGAGAAATAGAACACTTGTTGAGTTTGCAAGATCCATGATGAAGGAGAAAAATTGCCCAAATTATTTGTGGGCTGAGGCTGTAAATACAGCCACTTATTTGGTCAATAGGTTACCATGTAAAGCCTTGCAGGGTATGACACCATATGAGGCATGGTGGGGTAAGAGACCTACCTTGGATCATTGCAGAGTTTTTGGATGTGTGGCATATGCATATGTGCCATCACAATTAAGACACAAATTGGAACCTAAAGCTGAAAAATATATTTTCATTGGTTATGATGACAAGCAGATGGGTTATAGATTGTGGAGTCCATCTACAAAGCAATTCATGGTTTCTAAAGATGTTACATTTGATGAACAAAGTACTTGGTATGCAGGTACAATCAATATCAATACAGGTGATGAAGAAGAAGTGAGTCAAAGAAAAGGTAAATCAAAAATTCAGATATTTGATGAGCAAGAGAATAATGAAGTGCAGGTTGAAGTGGAAGAGACACCAAGATTTGATCCTGAATGTGAAGAGCCAGAAACCTCAAGGAGTGGAGAACTCAGAAGATCATCAAGAAACAGGTGGCAACCTACAAGGTATAGTTATGATACTTCATTTCTGGCCACAAAAGATTATGCTTACATTATGAAAACAGATGAAGACCCTTCTACATATGAAGAGGCAAAAGGTAAGGAAAAATGGGAAAGTGCTATGCAGGAAGAATATGATGCACTATTGGAAAATCAAACATGGGATTTGGTTCCCAAACCAAATAGTCAGAAGATTATTGGATGTAAATGGGTTTACAAGACCAAGAGGTTTGCAGATGGAAGTGTGTCTAGGTACAAAGCTAGACTTGTTGTCAAAGGCTTTGCTCAGACATATGGTATTGATTATGATGAGACCTATAGTCCTATAGCAAAGATGACAACTATCAGAACACTCATAGCTATTGCTGCATGTAAAGGTTGGAAGTTATGTCAACTTGATGTGAAAAATGCTTTTTTGAATGGTTATATTTCAGATGATGTGTTCATGGAGCAACCTCAAGGGTTCAGAGATAAAAGGTATCCAGATCATGTGTGCAAGCTCAAGAGAGCTTTGTATGGCTTGAAGCAGGCCCCAAGGGCATGGAACTATAGACTTGTAAAGTTCTTGAAAGAACTTGGATTTCAGGTGTCTAAAGCAGATAGTAGCTTGCTTGTCAAAGCAAGTGATAATGGTTTTATATACATGTGCATATATGTTGATGATATAATCCTTACAGGTACAGATGAGGAAGGAATACAAAGACTCAAGAAGCAAATGGAAAAGGAGTTCAAAATAAGTGACTTGGGAGACTTGTCATACTTCTTGGGCATGGAGATTGTTTATACTCAACATGGAGTATTTGTGACCCAAGAAAGGTATTTGAAGAACTTGTTAATCAAGTTTAGAATGGATGATTGCAGGGTAGCACCTACACCAATGGAGGTGAATCACAAATTGAGTAAATTTGGAGGTGAAGAGTTCAAGGACATGAGACAATATCAGAGTTTGGTTGGTAGTCTCATCTATGCTACTTTAACTAGACCTGATTTATCATATGCAGTAGGGGTTTTGTCTCAATTCATGCATTGCCCAAGGAAAGAGCATTGGATTGCAGGACAAAGAGTGTTGAGGTACATTAAGGGTACACTCAAGGAAGGTTTGTATTATGGTTTTACATCAGATACAAGTATCAAAATTTATAGTGATGCAGATTGGGCAGGTAATCCAGATGATAGAAGGTCAACTTATGGATACATGTGTTATGTGGGAGATAAACTTATCTCATGGTGTTCCAAGAAGCAACATACAGTTGCTTTGTCTTCTACAGAAGCTGAGTATAAAGGCATGGTTGAAGCTGCAAAAGAAGTGATTTGGCTCAAGACCTTGATGAAGAGTTTTGACATTGAGCAAGGGGTACCAATTATATATGGACATAACATGAGTTCATTGTATTTAGCTGCTAATCCTGTTTTTCATGCCAGGACCAAACACATTGAGATTCAGTATCACTTTCTGAGAGAGAAGGTGATGGATAAGGAGATTGAAGTAATCCATACTTCAACAAAAGACCAGATAGCTGATATGCTTACAAAAAGTTTGGATGGACCAAAGCTACAAAGGTTTAAAGACATGGCAGGTATAAAGAAGACAGAGAAAACCTCAATTGATGATTGAGGGGGAGCTGTTGGTGCAGACCAATCACCAATTGAATGTTTGGAAGATTAAAGGATGAAGGAAGAATCAATTCTTGAAGCTTGGAAGAAGACTACATTCAGAGGATAAGAGAAGTATACACATATGTACATTAGTATAGTCATAGCTCACTTAGATCTTTGATTAGTAAGAATCTTGTACAAATTTATCTATAAATACTTTGAGAAAAGTCGGGGCAAGCATGAGAGAACATTGAAGAGAGCATACGAGTTGAGAAAAGAGTAGTTAGATGTCATGAGACATATGAAAAAATTAGTTGAGTTTTTCTCTCATCACTCAGTTGTAAATTTCTGAGGAATAGAAGAAAAATTGCGCCCGATATTTCTGCGTGTTCTCCTTCTGTAGTAGATCAATTGTGAAATGCTTCTGTACAAGTTTAAGTCTATAGTTGATAGATTACTGTACGAAGTTTAAGCTTCCAATTGCAATCAGGCTAAGAGAATTGTGTGAAGGAACATTTGCATGTGAAGAAGTATTCACTTGTTCCTGAAACAGGCGCAGAATTCGATATTGATCTTTTGGTCAGTTCTCACTCCACAGTTTAAAGTTTTGTGCAAGCAAGCACTTAATCTTTAAGTTAGAAGGTAAGCTACCTGTACCTAAAAGCATTTGCTTAAACGGGTTCGAAGTTGAGAGAATTATGTGGTAGAAGTTAGGGGTGTCAAAATCGACTTTTCAGAAGTGCAGATTTAGACATAGGTAACTTGTAAAGTTGATTTCTCAAGTTATACTAAACCTTTTGAAGTAATTTCACTTGGAGGAGGTGCACAATCTCTAGGTGACACTTCATACAAAGTTTCGTCAAAAACTTTACATGTTTGATAGATCAATGTGAAGAAATTGTGCAGCAGACTTTTCTGTGATTCATCTTCTTCACAGATTTTTAATCTTTTGATATTCAGTTATTGATCCTCTATATTAGTGGAAGTTTTGACTTACTCTTGGTATAGAGGTGCTATAATCACAAGAGTAGGTTGTTCTTTTGGAGATTAACACTCTCCATCATTCTCTGCACTTGGCATTTGAGAAAGTCACGATTTCTTAGATTGAGAGGATTGAGAAAACTGAAATTTCCTACACTTAGAATTTCAAGAAAGTCACGATTCTCTAGATTTAGTGGAACTTAAGAAATTCACGATTGTTTGCTTGGTTATTCTGAGAAAGTCACGATTTCCTGGACTTATTGGAACTTAAGAAATTTGTGATTCTCTGCTTGCTGATTTTGAGAAAGTCACAATTTCTTAGACTTGGTGATTTCGAGAAAGTCGCGATTCTTTGGATTATGAATTTTGCGAGAATCACGATTCTTTGGTTGTTGCACTTGTAAAAAATACGACTTTCTAGCTGCCTAATTTGCAAAAAATCACGATTCTCTAAGAGGTCTCTAAGAGGTCTTGTTTGCCTATTTTGACCCCCTAAACCCTCATTGGACATAACTTTCTCACACAAACTCCGTTTTGAGTGATTTTGAGCTCGTTCCAAAGCTCATTGAGAATCCCACATGAAGCTTGAATACAAATGCTTTAAAAATAATATTAAGCCTAAATCGTGATCTAACTGTGGGATTTTTACAGGTGTATTGAGAGCCATTCAAGAGAGTCAAAGCATTGTGGCAAGTTTGCTGCAAGGTTAGGAACATGTATCCAGAGCATTCAAGTGTGATCAAGGGAGAAGCAACTTGAGGTTGGAATTATTCTTAAGCCCCTCATTTAATTCTTAGCTTAGGCTAAATACGACTAATGATATTGATATATTAGGGTTACGATAGGTACGAATCAAGTCTAAGGAAGCCCTAATTTCTTTTTAAGCATAGCTAAGATATTTTTGCGACAAAATCTAAAGGAAGAGAACTTAACTGGATCGATCAAATCTCAAAGTGCAAAAACCTTAAGTAATCCTAACAAAAAAATTTGTCAGGCAAGGTTACACTACAAAAATCTATAAAAGAACAAGTAATTGATTCAAAAGAATATTGCAACGCAGTTGTACCTCGAAAAATTGGGACTATAAGACAAATCTTATGAACCTTAGGTTAGGTAGACACCTAGGCCAGGATAGAAAAAACATTAGATCGTCTGAAGCTAATGTCAACCATGCGACTAGGTCGTGGGCTCAACAACTCAATGGTTATTCCTATGTGCTAAGCTTAGACACAACTGATCCAAAAATGTCCTTTAGCATGGAAAGACCTGAAGGTAACTTAGGCACTGTCCAACTCAAAAATCCTAATCAACCCTTTGGACTTGAACACAAAGTGGTTAAATTCGAAGATGGTTCTTATATTGATAAGTAGGGAACCATGTATGTGGTTACAAGCTTATTAGACAGGACAAATGAGTTTGGAAATATCATTCTCAAGAATGAGATAGGAGACCTAGAGCATGGAGACCTAGGATGAGAACCCAAGACTCCTCGAGGCAAATCGATCTTGACAAGAGTGATTACTCTTGAGTGGGTTCGCTGTTGAAGCTTAAGGTCAAGGACAAAGCATGGAAGCGCATCAAGGGAGTGGACACACAAGAAGAAGGAGCAAGTAGGGAGCTCCAAGAAGCACATGTCAAATTTTCAAAAGAAATCCCTACAAAAATAGTGATTTTTATCACTAAAAACCATTGTAAATACCATTTTCCATTTTTGTAACTCCATTTTGTTCAAGCCGAGGAGTCCTCGAGCTTGAGGAGTATTAGAACTACCATCCTACCAATTTTCATGATTTTTAGACTCCGTTTGAGCCCCCAAATAAGCCCTGGAACCTATTTTTTAACTAGGCCGGACACTAGGTCTGGACAGGGCCAAAACCACTCAAAAACTATAAAAAGGGCTGGAGAGCTCATTTTTGGGGGTTAGCTTGTTGTAGATTTCAGTTTTGTAAGAGAGCTCTTTGGTAATCGAAGCTTTCCATTGTTCCACTCTTTGCTCTTACCTTGTGCGCGTGTGTGTGTATGTGTGTGCATGCTTGTGTGCTTTCACTCACGCACTTGTGCCATCACTTGCTCGCGGTCTTCATACCGGTCCTCACGTCTCCACGGATTGACATTTATGAGGTGTATCTCCTCACGTTGGTACTCACCATTGTGCTAGAGTGACACCAAATTTGGCGCCGTTGCCGGGGAGAGAGCTTGGAGGACGAGCGTGTGACGGTAAGACGTGGAGTAGCGACGTTGGAAGGTGAAAAATCGCCATTTTTCAGTTCAGTTTCTGAGTTTTTCTCCTTCTTCATCTTCATCATCATCACCATCTCCTTCCCTCTTCATATTCTCTGATTTTTTCCATTTTCGCCACTACATTCACTCGTTTCTTACTCGTGGCTGTGAGAAACAAGCTTAGGAGGAGCTGAGAACCAAAAGCGCTGAAGAAAATCACTTGGAAAACCTCTCAAAACTCCAAAAATTCAATTCAGTATCGCGCGGACTGAAGCGACCTGCGCCTGGTATCGCGAGCATCATATTGTGATTTTGGAGGGTGACTTTGCATCCACAGGCTGATAGGAGGGACAAGGAGGACACAAGGTACACAAACTTGCAAAAATTTTTGAATTTGGGTGTGAAAATCTCCAAGTATCGTGTCCGGTTGAGATTTGGTATCGCGATACCAGAACTCCCGTGTATCGCGATACTTGTCGAGATATCGCATCGTGCCTGCCCACTTGAGGTATCGCGATACCATTCTAGTATCGTATCGTCAAGTGTTGGTGTCGCGATCGCGGTCGCCCCGGTGGTATCGTATCGTGCCATCCTTGGTATCGTATCGTTGATTGTGCAGTATCGTATCGTCGGGTACTTATTTTGGTAACGCGATACCATTCAGGTATCGTGCCCTGAAGTTGGTATCGCGATCTTACCTTACCTAGCAGTATCGTATCGCCCACTTTCCCAAGGGTATCGCGATACCATTCTGAGGTCGTATCGCCCTGGTCCTCTCGTATCGTATCGTCGAAGTTTTAGTATCGTATCGCCTACTTCCCAAGGTAGTATCGCGACACTTGAAATAGTATCGTATCGCCAAGACTAGTGGTATCGTATCGTTTCCTTACCAGGAAGTGTATCGCGATACCATTTTTGGTGTCGTATCGTGGCAAACCCTGGGTATCGTATCGTGATGTTGGTATCGCGATTTCAGTAATCCCGTTGGTATCGTGTCGTCTAAAGTGGTATCGTGTAAGAAAGAGGTATCGTATCGTGGAGAATCTGGTATCGTCTCGTCTGTTCTGAGCTCCCAGAGTGATCCTGTTTCCCTGTTTTAACCCCCAAAACCCTGAACTGGCATAACTTTCTCATACAAAATCCGTTCAGAGTGATCTTGGGTTTGTTGGAAAGCTCGTGAGGAGTACAACAAAAACATCGACTGGTTATGTTAATATTAATACCAGGATTATTAGATAGGGTATTTTGAAGTTGACTCTCAGGGAAACTAGAAAATCAAGGTGTTTCAAAGGATTTTGAGCAATATAAGAGAACTTTGGGACTAGAAGCCAAGGCTTATGAACCTGAGATCTGGCAGATACTTAGGCAAGGATAGACAAAGCATTAGGTCATCTGAGGCTAGTGTCAACCATACAGCCAAGTCTTGGGCTCAACAGCTTAGTGGTTATCCTTACACACGAAGTTCAGAAACCAGTGACTCGGAAATGTCTTTTAGCATGGAAAGACCCACACGTAGCTCAGGCATTGCCTATTTACAGACACCAGAGGGTCCTTATAAGACCCAATTGGAGTATATCAGGACCAACCAATTAGGTGCTCGCATCTATGAGGATGGTTTAAGGCGATCAGTGGTTCAACTCAAAAATCCTGACCAACTCTTTGGACTTGAACACCCAGTGGTCAAGTTTGAAGAGGGTGCTTACATTGATAAGGAAGGAACCATGTATGTGGTTACCAACTTACCAGATAGGACAGATGAGTTTGGAAATATCATTCCTGAGAATGAGATAGGAGACCTAGAGCAAGGAGACCTAGGAGGAGAACCCAAGACCCCTAGAGGTAAGTCAGTCTTAACCAGAGTGCTCACTCCAGAATGGATTCCTCAAGATAATAAAAGCATAGAACTATTCGTGAATAGAGAAACGGAGGAAGCCTTTTGGAGATTTAGGCCGGATCAACCCAGCCCAGTAGTCACCATCTACGAATTCAAGGATCCAGAGATACCAGGGAAAGTTGTCTACCTAGATCACACATCTCAGAAATTATTCTTGGTATCAGATCATGACAGACATGCTTACACCTGGCAAGGTGAATCAATTTTCCCTCCACCAAGATCCAATGTTTCCCAGGGCCTCCAAGGAGCCGGATCATCCAAGGCTCATGAAACCCAGAGAGAAAGAACTAGAGAGAGACCAGAGGTAAGCTTTGCAGATACTATAGGCAGAGACAGGTCAGGATATGGAACGGAAAGACTTGAAAGGGAGAGACATAGAGTTCATAGACATCAAAGAGACGATCATGATTTCCCAGTGCCTAGACCACGAGAGCACTCAAGAACCCTTAGACCCTCTCAAGTGGTTAAGACAATGAAGAACTACTTTGATGGATTTGGAGATCCTTATGATCATGTGGCAGAGTTCAAACAAGTGCTAAGAGCTGAACAGGTTGAAGACTTATTCACCCAGTTCGAGGCATTTGGGTTGACTCTTAAGGGTACTGCCTTAGCTTGGTTTCAACCTCTAAACAGTCACAACTATAGAGAGATAGGTCAGCTGCTAGAAGAATTCATTGTGGAATTTTCCAAAAGTGGTATCAGGCATAACACATCATCCTTGATCCACAGCTTCAAGCAGACACCCCAAGAAACAGTGCGACTTGCAGGAAGAAGGTTTAGACAGTACTTGGAAAGATGCCCTGTACCAGAATTACCCACATCAGCCAAACAGGTGGCACTGTTTTTAGATGGCCTATTGAGCACAAAATTAAGGTCATATGTATACTTGAAAGAGCCTAGATCCATAGAAGAGTGTATACGGATATGCATTGACATAGAAGACAACTTGGGTGAGGAATTAGGACTATCCAAACTCTATAAGGATTCTGATAGTTCTACAAGTCATACCTCTAGAGCCTCCACTGAGATAGATGAGATAGCTGAGCAAGTGGCCAAAAAGCTAGGAGTCCAAAATAGACAAATGCCAAGGGTCACCTCAGTGAAGCGATGTTATACGTGTGGAGGAGATCACATGGCTAATGTTTGTCCATTGATGACTCAACCCCAAGGAAACCCTAATGCTCTGTATTGCACCATTGAGAGAAAATATACAAATCATACGACCCAAGATTGTCCCTATAATAGGCAGGCTGTTAAACAAAATTATCAGCAACCTTACCAACAGGGTAGGTATCAGAATCAGTACCAACAGCCATATTATAGGCCACAACAATATCAACCTCAATACCAGCAGCAATATCAGGCACCATATAGGCCACAACCAGTCCTAGGAAACCAACCACCAGCTCCTGCCAATGTGATCCCAGTTAAATATACGATGGCGGAGGAGAACCATAATAGAGCATTGGTGCCACTAACCCCATTGGTCTCAGAAAATGATTCTCACACTCATGGTTCAGACTACTTCCATGAAGATGGTCCACAGGCTTATTATATAGAGTCACCCGAGCAAAGTGAGATTTCTCAGTATCAATATGAGACACCACCTATGGAACAAAATTGGGAGCCAGAATACTCCAATGTCATGTATACGAATCCAAATCCTAGGCCCCAATTGAGACAAGTAAGACCACAAGCCCCTAGAGGACCATGCTTTAGATGTCAGGGCGATCATTTCATTCATGAATGTCCTCACCAACCAGCTCTGGGACTAGGACAAAACATCACAATACAAGGCTTTTGTCCTGAGTGCGGCAAGGAACATCTTCCTAGAGAGTGTCCCAGGAATCCCTCTAGTGCACCCAAGGTCACACCCATCAATGTGGTAGGCTTAGTGGCAGATTCAAGTTCAAGTAGCAATAATGTGGCTCCTGTACAGGCAGTTACTAGGGCACAGGCTGCACAACAAGCAAAACCAGCTGAGCAGTCAGAGTCAAGTGAGGCAGGAGAACCTAGCAAGAGAAAACCAAGAACATGGAAGGATACCAGAGAGAAGGCTAATCGCAAGTGGAACAAAAAACTATCCGAGCTAGAAGAAAGCCTAAGGGATACCAAAACAAAAATAGAAGACATTACATCTCAAAGCCCCTCGCATGCCGAAGCTCCATCCACTTCGCCTCATTCCACCTCACCACCCATTGTAAATAACCCACAACCAGGGTCTGTTCTTGCAGATCCAACCCCAGAAGGCTTGGACATGATGTTCAAGGCCTACCAGGCTCGTCTTCAAGAAGGGCCAACAGCTGCAAACCTAGACAAGAGTCACCCTAGAGCAGACTTAGAGATTGAACGGATGAAAATGTGCATGAAAATGGTAGAACAAGCTCAAGCTATACTTGAGACTAGTCAAAAGTTCAATCAGACAAACTCTGTCAAACCGGATTTGCATTTCCAAGGCTTACTAGAAAGATTAGAGCAGTTGGTAAACAAACCACAAATTTCTTTACCTCCACAGGCTCAACCAGTTATTGAAAGAGGAAGCTCACCACCAATGGGAGCTTATGTTCCTAATTCCACGGATGCTGGAATACCTCCTTCAATTCAACAATACTCTCAAGAGTTCTTGCGGGAAATACAGGAAGAGAAATGGGCCAAGGAGAAGGGTAATTCCCCTCCTATTCCTGAGATTGATGATCTTCATGATCAATTTCCCCAAGACATTCCGTCTATCTATGGAGACCAAGCAGAGCAACAAGAAGATGAAAGATTAGATTTTGAATCTAATTCTTTACAAGAGTTGCCTCATTACACAGGCCCATGGGAATCTGAATCTCTCCAGATCAGAGCTCCCACAATATTGGTGAGAAATGAAGACTCGGTGATTCCAAGAAACACTGATGTTGTGAAGAACACTAAGGTTCAATGTCATCTCACTGTGGAAGAGCTGCTCAAAGCAAAACCTGAGCTCTGGAATCATGTGAAGGATCAGGTTCCAGAACTTGAATCCAATATGCCAAAAGTAGGCTCTAAGCAAAAAGTTCCAGAGATACCTCTCGACAAGATAGGAGATATGAGCGAAGGTGAAGAAGGTAATACTTATCTTCCAATCACCTATCAAGGTTACACAACCAAAGCAATCGTAGATTCAGGTGCTGGTGTTGCTATTGCGACCACCTCCTTGTGGAAGCGATGGGGCAAACCCACCTTAAGACCAACGAGAATGAAACTTCAAATGGCAGATGGTCATTTTGAAAGACCTCTAGGATTGCTTGAAGGGATAACTCTAACCACATGTGGTGTAGAGTTTGAACATACATTTGCTATATGTGACTTTGAGAAAAATAATGTCTACGAGATGATACTAGGAAGACCCTTCCTACGACAATTGCAAATAGTACAGGATTGGGGAACCAACTCCTTGTACTTACAGCACTTAGGGGTCACAACCAAGGTCAATTTGAAGGATTACACCTTCAGAGATGTACCACCCCTACAGTGGAATCCTATCCACAAAGCAAAAGAAGATTCTATCTCCGTGCATTCTGGAAGTTCACCTGATCCATCCTGGCTGCATGAAGATACTCACTTGTGGATGTGCAAGGTCGCAGAGGAAGAGGAAAAGCGCCTAAAAGCGAGAGAAGAAGGAACTCCCCCAGGAGATAGACCAATAAAAGACCCAGCCTATACACCGATGATATATCCAGATGAGGAATTTGAGCCTCATGGTTGGGCAGAAATCTTAGCTACCATGGACATAGCAGTCAATGAAGAACAATGGACACCTCACTGTGATGAGGAGGGTTATGATATTTCAGTGTTCATGTGTCAGCCCTTGTTGGAAGAGTGTGATCCTAGTGAGTTCATAGAAGAAGAAGAGAATGACGATGATCTAGAATCCATTGTGATGGATACTTACTTTGACTCAGAGGAACACTATTTAGAAGACATAGGAGTGTTAACCCAAAAAGAAGAAGAACCCCTCACGAGTATCAAAACGATAAATTCAAAGGAAGGAAGTGAAGGAGGTCAAAAGAAAAAGAAAAGAAAAGCAGTGAAACAAGAGGAGGAAGAATCATTGTTTGAAGTACCAGAAAATTTCAAGAAATATGAAGTGGAAGACCGAAAAATTTTGGTACGGATGCCTAAGAGAGAGGCCATTATAGGAGAAGCATATGACAATAAAGAAAAGACCAAAAAAATTGTAGTGACCATTGAAGGGAACAAAGAACGATGTACGTACATAGGAGATGACCTAAGTGCAAAAGAAGAAGCAGAGCTTGTAGCTCTATTAAGGGAATATAGGGATGTGTTCGCATGGCACTATAGAGACTTGAAAGGAGTAGATCCAAAGATTTGCTCTCATACGATCCCGATGACCGTTGATGCCAAGCCCACCAAACAAAAGCCCTACACATATAATGACAATTATGCAGCCAAAATAAAGGAGGAAATTGACAGGCTGATTGAAGCTGGATTCATCTATGAGATTGAGCACACTGAATGGGTGTCCCCCATTGTGGTGGTGCCCAAGAAGAATGGGAAATTGCGAGTGTGCATTAACCTTAAAAAAGTTAATGCCGCAACGATCAGAGATAGTTATCCACTTCCAATCACCGAACATCTTCTGGAGCGTGTTGCAGGCAAGGAAGTTTATAGCTTCCTTGATGGATTTTCAGGTTACAACCAAGTAGCCATTGCCCCCGTAGATCAACACAAAACGGCCTTTGCCACAGAATGGGGAATCTTTGCATTTCGTGTGATGCCATTTGGGCTCACCAATGCACCTGCAACATTCCAAAGGCTCATGTGTCATGTCTTCAAAGAGTTCTTGCGGAAGAGCTTAGAAGTATATGTGGATGACTTATGTGCTCATTCCCAACAAAGAAGTTACCACATCCCTGAGCTCAGACAAATCTTCAACAAGTGTAGAGATTATCGAGTTTGTCTGAATCCAGAGAAGTGTGTGTTCATGGTACGACAAGGTAAAATCTTAGGTCATATTGTTTCTAAGAATGGAATTTCAACAGATGAGGACAAGGTAAGAGCGATAGCAGAGTTGCCAAGACCAAGAAATGTTAAAGAGGTACAGGCCTTTATGGGCCATTGTGGATATTACCGTAGGTTTATCCACATGTATGCCATCATAGCTAAACCTCTTTATGGGTTGTTAACAAATTTTGAGTGGAACGAGGAATGCGAGAATTCCTTCAACGAGCTAAAAAGACGCTTGTGCTCAGCACCAATACTGACCACTCCGGATTGGAGCAAACCCTTTCATGTCCATGTAGATGCCTCCAATCATGCAATAGGATGTGTGCTAGCACAACCCACAGGTGAAGGAAACCTAGATTTGCCGATAGCATACGCTAGTAGGCAATTAAATGCAGCTGAACGAAATTATACCACAACGGAGAGAGAAGGTTTAGGTATGGTATATGCCGTGAAGAAGTTTAGACACTATCTATTGGCCAATAAGTTCAAGTTTTTCACTGATCATCAAGCTTTACTATATTTGGTCAATAAACCTTGCAATACAGGCCGCTTAGTAAGATGGTTCCTCTTACTAATGGAATACGACTTTGAAGTTGTTGTCAGGAAAGGTAGAACCCATCTTAGGGCAGACCATCTTTCTTGTATCACTTCAGGAGAGCCACCGCAAGGAGTGTCTGATGAATTGCCCGATGCTTATCTGTTCAATTTAGAAGTTGTTCCTAAATGGGCAAATAAGTTGGTGCCAGTCCTAACCTTCGGACCTGCAAATAAAAATGTGAAAACAAGCAAAGAAGAAATTGTAAAATCACAAAAGTACCAAATATTGGCCGGAAGTATGTACAAACAAGATCTAGAGGGTGTATTAGCTTGTTGTGTCGAGGACGATGAACATATTAGTTGGTTGCAACAAGCCCATGAGGGACTGCTAGGAAATCACTACTCTAAACAACGAACATTGCAGAATCTAAAACGTTTAGGAGTGTATTGGCCTAGCATGGACAAAGAAATACAGGAGTGGATCCAAAATTGTCCGGTGTGCCAGAAGAGACCCCCAGTGGAGCATGCCACTCTTTATCATGTGTCATTAATCCCAGATTGGAGTGCTCCATTGGTTGAGTTCATGAGATCGAGAACATTACCCAATCAGGCTAGTCTAGCAAGAAAACGGAGCATGGAACAAGAGGCTCAAGACTATGCCTTAGTCGGAGACAACCTATATCGAAGAGGCAAGGATGGTTACCTAAGACTGTGCGTTCATGAATCAGACTATTTGAAAGTCTTAGAAACTACACACAGCGGTGCTGCAGGTGGACACTTTGGGCCTGACCGAGTAATTAAGACCATTTTATTCTCAGGACTTTGGTGGCCCACTCTTCATATGGATGCACATACTTATGTGAAGAAATGTGACACATGCCAACGTGCCCAATATCCGATAAGAAAAGACGAGATGCCTTTAAGGCCCATGATGGGAGGACGCGCATTCTCGAAGTGGGGCATAGACTTTGTTGGTCCTATAACCCCCCAGCTAGAAACTCCCATGCAGAATACATTATTGTAGCCACAGATTACCTTACAAAGTGGGTGGAAGTAAAAGCCACGACAAAGAATGATGCTCAAACGACGGCTAAGTTCTTATTCGAAAACGTGTTCACTAGATATGGGTTACCAATAGAGTTGGTTAGTGATAGAGGTACGCACTTCTTGAATGAGGTCATTGAACATCTCCTTCAAGAATTCATGGTGATACACAAGAAGTCTGCCCCTTATCACCCACAAGCTAACGGACAGGCCGAGAGCACGAACAAGATCCTATGTAACGTATTGACGAAACTTGTAAATAATAAACGCTCTGATTGGGACAAACAACTTCATCATGCTGTTTGGGCATACCGAGTTGCCTACAAAACGGTACTCAATGCTACCCCATTTCAGATGGTCTTCGGACAGAATGCCGTGCTACCATTGGACTTCTTAATCCCAGCCTTGAAAGTAGCACAAGAGCATGAGTGGAATGGACATGAGTTGTCTTCCAGGATCTTTGATCTAGAACGCTTAGGTGAGATGAGGCTACGGGCAGCAGCAGGCATTTATGCTGCAAAGAAAAGGCAAAAGGCATACTTTGATGCCCATGTAAAGGATAAAGGATTGAAGGAAGGAGATCTAGTGCTGGTTTATACGCTAAAGCAACATGCCCGCAAATTGGAGAAACGAGGATATGGACCCATGATCATTAATAGACTCTCCACTAACGGTGCAGTTCAATTAGCCACTTTGGAAGGTGATATCCTACCAAACTATATTAGTGGTTGTCGAGTCAAGTTATATCAAGAACCTCTTACAGAGGAAATACTCACGAGACTCAACACTGCTAAGAAGCGAAAAGAAGAGGAGTTAAGGGTTAGAGAAGAAGCACAAGCAGAGGCTAGAGAGCGCATCAGAAGAAATAAGTTACGGCGGCTAGGCCTAGATGTCAACACAAAAGCTCCAAAATATCACATGGACATGTGCCAAAAATCGGGCATAACTACTTCTCGAATAATTGATCGACGGCCCTTTGTGACTATAGAGGTAGGACAAGGAAAGAGTGTAAAGACTGTGAGAGCATTGGTTGACTCAGGAGCAGCAACTAGTGCAGTTCGATTTTCATACTGCCAAGACCTGCAATTGGACATCAAGCCCATAGAAGCCTATCTCATAGGATTAGGAGGCGTGGAAACACCCTGTTTGGGCGAGGTGGAACTTCCCATCTACCTTCAAGATGTTCCAATAAAAGTCAAAATGCTAGTGTGTCATGATGAGGACCTCACAGAACCACTTGTCTTGGGTCAAGATTGGATTTACGACCATGCTGTCAACTTGAACCTAAGAAGTCAACTTCTTCAAGTGTGGGTATATAATCAATGCATTACATTAGAATTGGAGAATCACATGCCCACTGAAACTGACACCACACACTCTCTTTGTTCCTCTAAGGCTAATCTTCTTGAACAAGATGTTGTAGATGTCAAAAGCTCTATGATCCAGACGGACGCAAGCACGGAAGGACAGTCGCAAAGTCAAGATGAACCTTCTTCTTGTCTTCTAAAGAGCAAAGCATCCACAGGAGCTCAACCTCAGAAGCAAGCAAAACAGTGCAAGATAGCCAGTCTATCAAATAGACAAAGAGCCTTCAAGCAGAAAGAAGTTAGGGGCATGAAGCAGATCTGGGTAAAGAAAGAAGTGCAACCATCGATGTTACCTCAAAGATTCCCACCCAACCAGATCGACCATGAAAAAAGAAAAACCAAGCACCTACGACAGGGTCAAGCACGAAGAATCCATCAAATTTGGGTACCGAAGCTATCAATGAAGGCCGACCACAATCAGGTACAAATTTGGGTGCCTAAAAAATTAGCTACAGCTCAACAAGGGCGATTACAGATGTGGGTACCCCAGAAGCTCTTACACGTACAAAGGCCTATGCTCCCCACCATGCAAAAGGCCTCAACAAAGAAGCCAAGGAAAGCCAAGGATAAGGACAGAGCACAAAGACCAAAAGAAGATAAACTCAACCCTTCTACAAAAATAAGCAGGCACTCACCCAGGATATGGGTTTGGAAGCCAAAAGCACAAGCAACATCCACAGAACCAAGGGGCCAACCACACTGGATACCAAAGTTTGGACAGCATCCAAAGAAGAACTGGCCTGAGGTGATCTCTACAGGGCCAAATACTATTCTGAAATGGGTTCCAATCCGGAGGATTACATCATTTCGAGATCCGATAGACACCTCCAATCAAAGAATTCATCAAGTATACAAGTAACATCAAAAGCCTCGGCCAGCAGCAACCATGTGCCTTTGGCATAACCTTGTCGTTTGCACCATTCAGGTCATGCATTTCCAAAGTATGCATCAATATAGGGCCACCTTACATGGCCGTGTATAGACACAATTGAGAAATCCCAGGCACATGAGACACAATTTTCACATGAAAAATATGTTATTGATACTAACCTCTTTCTTCTTGTTTGATGCCATCGTGTTCCCAAAAAAAAAAAAAAAAAAAAGCGAACTGCTAGCAAGGACATCCCTCAACAAAAAGGACAAGCCGACGGTCAAACATCATGAGGGAACCACAACACGAAGAGATGAAGATCAACGGACCCATCACCATGGTAAGACGTGTATGTTTCAACAACACTATAACCATGATAGATTAGGAAACCTCGTCATCAGCATACCCTTGAGCACTTAGCTCAAGACCCAATCTCTTGCACCATACTTCTTGCCATGCATTATCCAAGTACGCATACGTAGGGCCACATTACAAGGTCATGCACAAGGCACATAATTTGTTCAACCCATGCACTAATGCACTTAACCATCATCCATTATGGGTTACAAGTACTTGGCACGAAAACTATGAAAGCCATCTTTGGAAGAATCAGAGGACATCACGGTGACCACTACAAGAACAAGGGAGCCATCCACCACCGAGAGTTGCTCACAATCAACATTGACCACATCCTTTGAGTAGCTAGCAGTTTTGGAAAACTCACAAATGCACCACCCAGATGGAATACAAGGCAGAAGTACGTACAAAGGGACTACAAACTGCAAGAGATAACAGTGGCAAAGTGAAGAACCAGACAAACGACCAGGATACATTGGGAAGAGGGATCGCCCCTGTTGGACGCAAAGGACGCTACCTCTCAACGTACTCCATGGAACGACCACTACAACAAGGGTCTGTCAGGGACGACAGACTCAAGAGGGGGGGGAGTGTTGAAGCTTAAGGTCAAGGACAAAGCATGGAAGCGCATCAAGGGAGTGGACACACAAGAAGAAGGAGCAAGTAGGGAGCTCCAAGAAGCACATGTCAAATTTTCAAAAGAAATCCCTACAAAAATAGTGATTTTTATCACTAAAAACCATTATAAATACCATTTTCCATTTTTGTAACTCCATTTTGTTCAAGCCGAGGAGTCCTCGAGCTTGAGGAGTATTAGAACTACCATCCTACCAATTTTCATGATTTTTAGACTCCGTTTGAGCCCCCAAATAAGCCCTGGAACCTATTTTTTAACTAGGCCGGACACTAGGTCTGGACAGGGCCAAAACCACTCAAAAACTATAAAAAGGGCTGGAGAGCTCATTTTTGGGGGTTAGCTTGTTGTAGATTTCAGTTTTGTAAGAGAGCTCTTTGGTAATCGAAGCTTTCCATTGTTCCACTCTTTGCTCTTACCTTGTGCGCGTGTGTGTGTATGTGTGTGCATGCTTGTGTGCTTTCACTCACGCACTTGTGCCATCACTTGCTCGCGGTCTTCATACCGGTCCTCACGTCTCCACGGATTGACATTTATGAGGTGTATCTCCTCACCTTGGTACTCACCATTGTGCTAGAGTGACATTCGCCATGTCATGGATACAAAGGAAACCATTGAAAACCTTAGATTCCATATTAATTTCCATATCTCATTATTGGCTCAGACTTTGGAGAAACAAATGCTTCCATTGCATCTGGAACGTGCAAAAACCACAAGATCGACTGTCTATTTGCTAAATTCTAACACGGAGAGGTCCTGTTACAAGTCAATGATATCACGATGACATCATCAGGTCGTAACCGCCATACAACATTGTCGATAAGGAGGGGTTGGCCACATTCATTCTTAGTCTTGCCAATACCAACCTTGGGAGCTCAAGGAGTCATGACCATCAAGTAAGTACTCTTGAAGTTCCAGTTCTTGTTCTTGTCTTATTCCTTGTTCCAGTCCTGCCTAGTCTTGTATCTTGGACATCTAGTCTTGTTCACTTGTAATCTCATAGTATGATATCTTGTCGAGTTCTTTCTTGTATCTAGTTTATCTCCCAGAAGGGAGTTCTTGTAATCTAGAGTTCTTCTTCCATACTTACGATCTTGAGTTGTCGGATCTCTTGTATCATCTCTAGGTGAGTTATCTATACCTATAGTCCCGGGTTGTGGGACTTCTTGTATCCGCTACATATTCCTGTACTATTTCCCTACGTGGGTATTTTGTAATTAGAAGTATGTTTCTGAAATCTTGTCTATTGTAGTCAGAGAGCACAATCTAGTGCTCCCTTGACATTTTGGCAGGACTACCTTCATCAAGACCATGCACCATGGAGATTATTTGTGAAGAAGTCTTTTTTGCACTTAAAGTAATTCAACAACAAGTCCAATATGTACGAGAGAACCAACAAAGAATTCAACGATAGAGTATTCAAGATGTAATCATAAAACTTCAAAGGCAAGTCCAAGAGCTACAGATCATTTTAAGTCAATCTTCTTCAAGTACCCCCATGGCAACTAACATGAAGAAAATTCCAAAAGTGAGCATGCCTGAGAAATTTGATGGGACAAGATCAAATTTTCGAGGATTTGTGCAATAAGTGAAGCTATTCATAAGGATGCAACCAGATAGGTACCCAGATGATGCTTCTCAAGTAAGACTCATAGGAACTCTATTATGTGGTCCTGCTCTTTCATGGTTTGCACATTCCTTGAGAAGGACATGGATATTTTGCATGATTTCAAGGCCTTTATTCAAGAGTTCACATCTTCATTTGGAGATACCAATTATCTACATGTTGCGGAAACAAAGATAAGGAAGCTACATCAAGGAAATAGGCCTATGTCTACCTGTGCATCAGAATTCAGACAAGTCATTTGTGATCTCACATGGCACGAGGATTATTTTATCAACCAATTTTGATGCGGCTTACATGACGATGTCAAGGACCTCATGTTAACCATGCCCAAGGTAAATACTTTGAATGAATTCATGAATCAGGCAATTGAGTGTGACAATAGGTTGTTTGAGAGAAAGCAAGAGAAGAATGTGTTTGTTCATGATCGAGAAGACAAGTTTACCTCAATTTCTCAACAACATATGCTGGAAGAATCTCAACCAAAACCCATGCAATTGGATAACATTAGGGTCAGACGACTTACACCAAAGGAAAGAAAACATCGAAAAGACAATGGATTATGCTTTTATTGTGGAGATCATGATCATAGGGTGTTCGAATGTCCTAAGAAGGAAAAGCAAGTTGGAATTAGGACTTCTACAATCACTATGCCACATCACAAGGATCATCATCAGAATCAAAAGGATATCCATCATCATCATGTTCTAGTACCACATACCAAGAGCTTTCAAAGACCAAGAGCTATGAAGATTCAAGTTCTAGACGATCTCACAGTCACATAACTGCTCCTCATGGAACTCGTTGCTTGAGGGAGAGGGGATGTCATGGACACAAAGGAAACCATCTAAAACCTTAGATTCCATGTTACTTTCCATATCTCATTATTGGCTCAGATTTTGGAGAAACTAATGCTTCCATTGCGTCTGAAACATGCAAAAAATCCAAGATCGACTGTCTATTTGCTGAATTTTGACATCGAGAGGTTCCGTTACAAATCGATGATATTGTGATGACATCATCAAGTCGTAACCGCCATACAACACCACCTTTGAACACCTATATAAGGAGGGGTTGGCCACATTCATTCTCAATCTTGCCAATACGAGTCTTGGGAGCTCAAGGAGTCATGAACACCAAGTAAGTACTCTCCAAGTTCTAGTTCCTGTTCTTGTCTTATTCCTTGTTCCAGTCCTGTCTAGTCTTGTATCTTGGACATCTAGTCTTGTCCTCTTGTAATCTCGTAGTATGAGATCTGTTGGTGTAATTCAAGCCTTAAGACTTGGCTTGGATATCAACCTTGAAGACTCAACATAAAGCTTGGACCTTGGAAGCTTAGCTTAGGATTAATTCTTGAAGTTTGAGCCATAGAAACTCATGCTTATGAGTCCTCACTTTTTACTCATTGTAAAAGTCATTGTGACTTGGCATTTACATGTAATCATACCTACTTGATTAAGTCGTGGAAAAGTTGATTGATTGAGTGGGTGAATGATGGAGAGAATATCTCCCTACTTTTTAGAGGAGTGATTATAGGAGATTTGAATTTGAATTCAAACTCAAATCTCAACTCAACTTCTATAAAAGATGCTAGTCAAAAGTCGCGGTTAGTTCTCCACTTAGAGCTCACTTCCCGAGGCATTCTACTACTGTATCTGTGTGTGTGTTAGAGCTACATCATAGCCTACACCATCATACCTCATTTAGCTATGCTTGTCATGCTAATGAGCTTGTACATTTACATTAATCACTAGTTACATTTACATTTCTCAACTCTGGTTTCTTTGAGTCATCTACCTCAAGTCTGTCAACTTCAACTGAGCATATCTCAAGATCTACTGAATCAAATTGGATGATTCAAAGCACATTGGATTCAGCTCAAAGTCTACTTCAAGTCTACAAAGTTTGAAGAAGTTTGGTTCAGCCATTTGTGAGAAATTGCCATCGAATCAGTCACTGGTCTGAATCTGCAGAGTTCCTAAAAAGTCGGGGGTGACTATGAACTTGCTAAACTTATTTCTCTGAGTGTGGTTTGTTATTTTCTTTCATTCCACTTGCAAATAGAAGCTTGTTAAGCTAATTGAATATGTCCAGAAGCAATTAGATCAATTGTAAGTGTGCTGGTCATATTGAGCATAACACTAAGCAGGTGTCACTACCAAAATAGCAAGTTTTTCAGATTTTTGAAGTCACAAGTAGTCTGTTTTGATTTGATCATTTCTCATAACAATTGCAAAGCACATATATGGTTTCTTGGTATCATTTGGAAGCTCAAGGAGTCTACTAAGCATATCTGGAATCAAAGGAGGGCTGGTGTGAAGCAGGATTTGCAGCATCAACTTGATCTCTTGAGTGTATCCAACCATCACTCCCAACAGTGGTATCAGAGCAAACAAGGTAACAATGGGTGATGGTTTCCCTTCCTTCATTGACAAATTAGACAGGAACAACTACCAAGCTTGGTCTCTGAGGATGAAGAACTATCTACAAGGAAGGAGCTTGTTTGGATTCATATCAGGAGATGAGGAATTGCCCTCATTTAAAGCTAGAGGCCTACCTACCAAAGATGAACAAGAGAGACTCAACCAATGGTGTGCAAAAGATGCTTTGGCAAGGTCATATCTTTTAAACTCTATTTCTGATTTCCTTCTACCACATATAAGGAATTGCAAAACTTCCCAAGAGACTTGGGAAACCTTGTCAACTTATTTTTCATCAAGCACAAGGGCCAGAAAGAATCAGCTATGGATTGAGTTTACAACTCTTAGAAAGCAATCAAAACAATCAGTCTCAGATTTTGTCACTAAGGTCAAAGATATTGCAGACCAACTTGCAAGTGTTGGAGAAGAGATTGAGGAAGAGCAAATAGTCAGACAAGTAATCAATGGACTAAAGGCAGATGACAAGTGGGAGAGCTTTACCACAGCAATGGACTTATACATGGACATCCAAGCACCTGATCTAACAACTCTGATTGGACAACTCTTTACACATGAAGCAAAGCTTACAAAGAATGGAAAGCAATCAAAAGGTAACAATCCCTTTGCCCTAGACACTGATAAGAAGGTTAAGGATAAGGGTAAAAGTAAGAAGATTGATGAAGAAGGCTCTACCTCCCAAGCAAACTATGCAGGGAGAGGTAGATCTTCAAGAGGTAGAGGCAGAGGAGGTAAGTCAGGTAGGGGGAGACCCTACAACCAAAATCCATGCAACATTTGTGGCTTGTCTAACCATACCACAGATGAGTGCTACAAAAATTACAAAAACCAAAGAGGAAGAGGTCACCAAAGAGGAGGATACTCTCAAGGTAGAGGCAGGTTCAATCAAAATCAAGGCTACAATGGCTACAACAATAATTATAACAACAACTACAATCACAATGGCAACTATCAAGGTGGATACAGAAATAGGAAGGACTACAACAACTATGCAGAGGAGCAAGATGACTCCCTATTGATCATGAATATGACTTCTAAGTCAGGTATCAATGATGAACACTTATTCTATATTGATTCAGGTTGCTCTAATCATGTAGCTGGAAATTTTGCATTGCTTTCTGATTTGGAAGAACCCAAAGGCAAGCATCAAGTGCAGACAGGTGATGACACTAAACATTCAGTTGTTAAAATTGGTAATGTCAAAACTAGTGATGGTAATCAGAATCTATTGAGCAGAGTATTGTATGTTCCAACAATCACCAAGAACCTAATGAGTGTAGGTCAGATTGTGGAAAGAGGTTTACAGGTCAGATTCAATCAACATGGTGCATATGTGGAGGATCCAAGACATGGATTCAGAAGGATAGCCAAGGGAGAAAAATCAGGTAGATTGTTTACCTTTGAACTTGAAGAAACTAAGAATATTGCCTTGTACAACTATAAAGACCAAACCCTATCAGAATTGGAGATTTGGCACAAGAGATTAGGTCACATTGGAGAGAGGACCTTGAAGCAAATGAGTAGGGATCAATGTGTGCTTGGGATACCTAATGTATCCAAGCAACACATGATATACAAGTGTGGGGCTTGTCAATTTGGTAAGTCACACAGATTGCCATATAACAAGAAAGGTTTTATGCATGAAGATTATCTGGAATTGGTGCATACAGATGTTTGGGGACCTAGCAAGGAGCCATCCATATCAGGATCAAGGTACTATGTGTCCTTCATAGATGACTATAGCAGGTGGACTGTCTTATATTTCATGAAACATAAAGATGAAGTATTTAATTGTTTCAAAAGGTATCTTGCACTAGTTGAAAATCAAACAGGTAGACATTTGAAGAAGCTAAGGTCAGATGGTGGTGGAGAATATTTCTCCAATGAATTTGAAGACTTCTTGCAGGAAAGAGGCATCAAGAGGGAGATTACTACAAGGTACTCACCTGAACAAAATGGGGTAGCTGAGAGAAGGAATAGACTCATTGTAGAGACAGCTAGGTCTATGCTTAATGAAAACAAATTGCCAAATTATCTTTGGGCAGAGAGTGTATCTACTGCCACATACCTAATTAACAGGTTGCCATCAAAGACACTTGATGGAATGACACCCTATGAGGCTTGGCATGGTAAAAGACCATCTCTGGATCATTGTAAAATCTTTGGTTGTGTTGCATATGTGCATATTCCCTCACAGGTAAGGGGAAAGCTAGACCCTAAGGCTGAAAAATGTATCTTCATTGGTTATGATTTGAATCAGAAGGGATACAGATTCTACAACCCCTCAAACAAAGGCTTCAAGGTAAGCAGAGATGTCATCTTTGATGAGAATGACTCATGGTATGAAAATGAATGCAGGAAGGTAAGTCTACCTTATGACATGGAAGAAGACTTCCCCAAGCTTATCAAGGAAGAACCAATTCAGAAAGAGGACACAAGCTCAGATGATGAAGACACCATCAATCTTGAGGAGTTCAAGGCTTGGAAATCCAAAGGGAAAATGAAGATGAAGAAGCTAGAGGATATGCCAGAATCATCAACTCAAGCTATGAGGAGATCTCAGAGAGAAAGTAAGAAGCCTATCAGATATGGGTATGATACTTCTCTTGTAACTAAACACTCTGTATATCTTGCAAAGGACTTGTTGAATGAAGAACCAGGTTCATTTGAGGAAGCAATCACAAAACCAGAATGGAAGGAAGCAATGGATGAAGAAATGGAAGCTCTCAAGGAGAGTGACACTTGGGACTTGGTACCCAAGAAAGAGTCTATGAAGGTGATAGGATCCAGATGGATCTACAAACTCAAGAGGAATTCAGATGGTACAATAAACAGGTATAAAGCTAGGTTGGTAGCCAAGGGTTTTGCACAAACCCAAGGCATTGATTATGAGGAGACATTTTCTCCTGTGGCTAAGATGCCAACTATCAGAATCTTAGTGAGTGTAGCTGCATCCAAGAATTGGAACATGCATCAATTGGATGTGAAGAATGCATTCCTGAATGGATGGATATTTGAAGAAGTCTACATGTCACAACCACCTGGTTATGAAGATCCCAATAAGGTAAATCATGTTTGCAAATTGAAGAAGGCTCTGTATGGTTTGAAGCAGGCACCTAGAGCATGGAATTACAGGCTGACAACTTACCTCCAAGACCAAGGATTCATAATGAGTAAAGCAGACACTTCATTGTTTATCAAAAGGAACAATTCAGAGGTGATATACTTGTGTGTTTATGTTGATGACATCATTATCACAGGGAATGATGTTCAGGGAATTAGACTCATCAAAGGACAGATGATGAAGGAATTCAAGATTAATGATCTTGGATTATTGAAGTACTTCCTAGGGCTTGAATTGGTCTATACAAATTCAGGTATCTTTATTACTCAGAAGAAGTATATTCAGGACATGGTCAAGAAGTTTAATTTGCAGGAAGCTAAAGTCTCAAGCACTCCTATGGAGGTCAACCATAAACTCAGTGCTCATGAAGGGGAAGAACTCCAAGACATTACAAGTTACCAAAGTATGGTAGGTAGTCTTAATTATGCTACCTTAACCAGGATTGATATATCATATGGTGTTAGTGTGCTTAGCCAATTTATGCACAAACCAAGAGTACCTCATCTAGAGGCAGCAAAGAAGATATTGAAGTACCTAAAGGGAACTCAAAATCATGGTTTGTACTTTCCCTATACATCAGACATTGATATTAAGGTATATTCAGATGTAGATTGGGCAGGTTGCAAGGATGACAGGAGAAGCACATCTGGTTACATATGTTTTGCAGGTGACAAACCAATTTCTTGGTCATCCAAGAAACAACCTACAGTAGCTTTGTCATCTACTGAGGCAGAGTATAGAGGGCTAGCCAATGCCACTCAAGAAGCTATCTGGTTGAAGCTTTTGTATTCAGAATTGGGCCTATTCACAAGGCCACCAATCATATTTGGTGATAACACAAACTCTCTTCACCTTGCAGCTAATCCAATTTATCATGCTAGGACAAAACACATAGAGGTTCATTACCACTATGTGAGGGAGAAATTACTTAGCAAAGATATTCAATTATCATATGTGTCTACTAATATACAATGTGCAGATTTGCTTACCAAAGCATTGGATGGAAGCAAGCTATGCAGGTTTAAATCCATGATTGGATTGCAGGAAGTAATTGAAGACTAGAAATGAAGACTTAAGCCAAAGTGTTTGGCTTGAGGGGGAGCTGTTGGTGTAATTCAAGCCTTAACACTTGGCTTGGATATCAACCTTGAAGACTCAACATAAAACTTGGACCTTGGAAGCTTAGCTTAGGATTAATTCTTGAAGTTTGAGCCATAGAAACTCATGCTTATGAGTCCTCACTTTTTACTCATTGTAAAAGTCATTGTGACTTGGCATTTACATGTAATCATACCTACTTGATTAAGTCGTGGAAAAGTTGATTGATTGAGTGGGTGAATGATGGAGAGAATATCTCCCTACGTTTTAGAGGAGTGATTATAGGAGATTTGAATTTGAATTCAAACTCAAATCTCAACTCAACTTCTATAAAAGATGCTAGTCAAAAGTCGTGGTTAGTTCTCCACTTAGAGCTCACTTCCCGAGGCATTCTACTACTGTATCTGTGTGTGTGTTAGAGCTACATCATAGCCTACACCATCATACCTCATTTAACTATGCTTGTCATGCTAATGAGCTTGTACATTTACATTAATCAATAGTTACATTTACATTTCTCAACTCTGGTTTCTCTGAGTCATCTACCTCAAGTCTGTCAACTTCAACTGAGCATATCTCAAGATCTACTGAACCAAATTGGATGATTCAAAGCACATTGGATTCAGCTCAAAGTCTACTTCAAGTCTACAAAGTTTGAAGAAGTTTGGTTCAGCCATTTTCGAGAAATTGCCATCGAATCAGTCACTGGTCTGAATCTGCAGAGTTCCTAAAAAGTCGGGGGTGACTATGAACTTGCTAAACTTATTTCTCTGAGTGTGGTTTGTTATTTTCTTTCATTCCACTTGCAAATAGAAGCTTGTTAAGCTAATTGAATATGTCCAGAAGCAATTAGATCAATTGTAAGTGTGCTGGTCATACTGAGCATAACACTGAGCAGGTGTCACTACCAAAATAGCAAGTTTTTCAGATTTTTGAAGTCACAAGTAGTCTGTTTTGATTTGATCATTACTCATAACAATTGCAAAGCACATATATGGTTTCTTGGTATCATTTGGAAGCTCAAGGAGTCTACTAAGCATATCTGGAATCAAAGGAGGGCTGGTGTGAAGCAGGATTTGCAGCATCAACTTGATCTCTTGAGTGTATCCAACCATCACTCCCAACAAGATCTTGTCGAGTTCTTTCTTGTATCTAGTTCATCTCCCAGAAGGGAGTTCTTGTAATCTAGAGATCTTGTTCCATACTTATGATCCCGGGTTCTAGGATCTTCTGTATCATCTCTAGCTGAGTTATCTATACCTATAGTCCCGTGTTGTGGGACTTCTTGTATCAGCTACATATTTGTATACTATTTTCCCTACGTGGGTATTCATGTAATCAGAAGTATATTTCCAAAATCTTGTCTATTGTAGTCAGAGAGCACAATCTATGCTCCCCTCACACCCCAAGACAACAAAAGCATAGAACTATTCTTGAATAGAGAAAGGGAGGAAGATTTTCAGAGATACAAGCGAGATCAACTTAGCAAAGTGGGCGGAGTCACCATCTACGAGTTTAAAGATCCTGAGATACCAGGAAAAGTTGTCTATCTAGATAACATGTAAGAGAGAATGTTCTTGGTAACAGAACATGGCAGGTAGGCATACACTTGGTAGGGTGAATTGATTTTCCCTCCATCAAGATCTAATGTTTCACATGGCTTCCACGGTGTAGGATCATCCAAGGCTCATGAAACCTAGAGGGAAAGAGCCAGAGAGAGACTTGAGGTGAGCTTTGCACACAGAGTAGGAAGAGATGGATCCTGATTTGAAAATGAAAGGCCAAAAAGAGAGACATAGAGCACATAGGCATCAAAGAGATAAACATGATTTTCCATTGCCTAGACCTCGAGAGTATCCAAGAACCCTTAGACCCTCTCAAGTGGTCAAAACAATGGAAAACTACTTTGATGGGTCAAGGGATCCTTATTATCATGTGGCCAAGTTCAAACAAGTGTTAAGAGCTGAACAGGTCGAGGACTTATTTGCTCAATTCGAAGCATTTGGTTTGAACCTCAAAGGTACTACGTTAGCATGGTTTCAACCCCTGAACAGTCATAATTATCATAATATAGGTTAACTGCTAGAAGCATTCATCATAGAATTTTCCAAGAGTGACATCAGACATAACACATCATCCTTGATCCACAACTTCAAGCAGACACCCCAAGAAACAGTTCGGCTAGCTGGAAGAAGATTTAAACATTACGTGGAGAGATGTCCCACACCCAAATTACCTACACAAGCAAAACAAGTTTCCCTAATTTTAGATGGAATTCTAAGCAGGAAACTTAGATCATATGTGTATCTCAAGGAGCCAACCACACTAGATCAATGCTTGAGAATGTGTATTGATATAAAACACAACTTGGGTGAGGAGTTAGAATTGTCCAAACTCTATAAAGATTCTGAGAGTTCTACTAGTCATACTTCTAGAACCTCCACTAAGATAACTGAGATAGCTGAGTAGGTTGCCAAGAAGCGAGGAGTTCAAAATAGACAAACACCAAGGGTCACCTCATTAAAGCGATGTTAAAACTGTGGAGGAGACCACATGGCTTATGTTTGCCCAAGGATGGCTCAACCCCAAGGAAACCCTAATGCTCCATATTGCACTATTGAGAGAAAATACACGAACCACATGGCTCAAGATTGTCCCTACAATAGTCAGGTTGTTAGACAAAATTATCAACAAACTTACTAATAGGGTAGGTATCAAAACTGTGGAGAGAGATGGTGGATGCAATCCAAAGATGAGTAGGTGCTGCTACAAATAGCTTCACACCAGCCAACTGAGACTTCAGAGTTGATTATTAGACCCTTTGAGCTTCCTAAATCCACCAAAATATCAGCCAAGTACTTTGGAACATGTATCCCAAAAGTTTAAGTCAAGATAGACTAGTTGCAAAATGATTAGCTCCCAAAACTTGCTATTTCTGGACATACACCTACTAGAAAAACTGATCAGTGCTCTCAACCTGGTAAGAATTAGATAAATTCCTTTTGGGCATAGCAAATAGACTTAGCAAGCTTCCCAATCCAAGTTTAAAAACTTTAAATGATGGACTGAGCACTAAGAACAAGATTCATCAATTTCTGGAACATGCCCACCATTCTCGGGGCTCTGCAGAGATAGACGAGTGAGTAGTAAAATGCAGAGATCTCCAAAACTGTACATTCAATGACCATGCAAATTGGTATACAGAAACTAGACATTAAGAGCTATCCAAGCATGTTAAAACACTGAAAAAGCTTGAGTAGAACGCGAGATATGACCTTCTCAAGTAACTGCTCTGAGTGAGTATAGCAGAGAACAAAACAGAGAAGTAGATAATGATAAATGTATAGATTCACATATGATTACAACCACATTGGCAATGAATATTTGCACAATGGGAGTAGAATGATAGAGCTAGTAAGCTCTTCAATCTCTATAAAATGACATGAAGTGGTCACGTACAAGGCTTGCTAATCGCCTCTTCCTTCTTGCTTTTTTTATAGCTATTCTTGGAGGGAGTTTTGAATTTGAATTCAAATGGCTCCACCTAAAAGTGATCCCCAAAGTTAGGAAGATATTCCCTCAGCTTAAAAATTCATGGTTTTAGGTAGTTAGAGCCACGAATTTGCTTTTACATCATGGATGAGGTAAGCCATCCTTTTCCTTTTTTGTTTTTTCAATTACAAGAGATAAAATGTACTCTTTTACAAGAAGTGTTCACATGACTACACATGTGACTTACAAATGATCATAATATCAAGCATGTAGGCTTGGGTAAAATGCACCAACAGATCCCCCTCAAGCCTAACATGCTTGGCCTCCAAATAAGTCCTCAATTGTCCTTGATTTCCTGCAAGCCAATCATCAACTTGAATCTACTTAACTTTGTACCATCAAGAGCTTTAGTCAACATGTCAGCACATTGCATATCTCTAGAGACATAGGATAGTTGAATATCCTTGCTCATTAGCTTCTCCCTTACATAATGGTATTGGACTTCAATATGCTTGGTTCGAGCATGGTATACCGGATTAGCTGCAAGATGTAGTGAGCTTGTGTTGTCACCAAAAATGTAAGGTGTTGAAGAATGAAGTCCAAGTTCTATGTACAAAGACTTTAACCACAGGATTTCTTGAGTTGCATTAGCCAAACCTCTATATTCGGCTTCAGTAGAAGATAATGCCACGATTGGTTGCTTCTTTGATGACCAAGAAATGATTTTTGAACCTGCAAATGATATATACCCGGATGTGCTTCTTCTATCATCTCTAGATCCGGTCCAATCTTCATCTGAGTAGACCTTTAGCTCAATATCTGAAGTAAATGAATAAAACAAACCTTCATTCATGGTCCCCTTTAGGTACTTGAGGACTCTCTATTAGTATATGATCAATGTCTACCCCTCATGATTGTATGCACATTTTGTAAGGCCCCCTTTATGAGGAGAAGCCAAGCGTGCATTACCCAATTGATGGGAATCCCAACTTGCATGTTGGATGAAGGTCATATTGGACCATGTAAGGTATTATAAGGAAAGGGAGTTACCAGGGTCCCCAATTGTGGGGTCCGGGGTAGCGGTGAGCAGCCCCGGCTGGGGGGTCCAAGGGGGCCAGCGGGCCCCCTGGCTGGGGGTTCCCAGGGGGCCAGCGGGCCCCCTGGTGGGGGTCTGGGGGCAGTGCCCCCCGCGCGACGGTAAAGGGAATATTCCATGGAATATTCCCTATTGGAGTCAGAAATCATTTATATTTGTTAGGTCGGTTCAACCAGTCTAAGCCGTGTATGGCAATTACGCGGGCGGTGGCCGCCCACGCTCTACCACCCATGTATAGCCGTCCATGGCAGGCCACCCATGATCCTATATATACATGACTTCTGCACTACCTAAGACACTGAGTTGAGCCACCATACCTCTACCTTGTATCTCCCGTTCTAGAGTTGTCTAGATCACCATTTAAGCTCTACCTTGAGAGCGCACGGGTGGACAACGCCATCATCTTTGTACTTGGTGCTAGTAGAAAATTATTGAGATTCTCCTATACCTGTTATCTTCTCTGCTATTGCTCCTGTGTTATATTGCGTAACTTTTGTCTTACATGGTATCAGAGCTGTAAGGTTCGAATAGCTTGAGAAGTATCATTATTTTAGCCTACTAGCAGACTAGAATATCAGTAGATTATTCGTGTGATTACATGATGGCGTCATCGTTGAACACTAGTCTTGGTGCTTCAGCTAATGTTAATGCTGCACCTATTCGAATTCGTCCACCTGCATTCACTGAAGGGAAGCTGGATGGAACCAACTATACACTCTGGAAGTTCAAAATTTCTGCAATTTTGGACTCCTATGAATTACTTGACACTGTCATGGGACCGATGGGATTGGATCCAGAGCCTATACCAGTTGAAGATCCAGTAAATTCAAGATTGATGATTCAGCCAGATCCAGATCTTCTACGAGCTTGGAAGAGGCGGAATGCTGATGCATTATGTGCGATTGTCACTAGTGTAAGTGATTTTGTGCTTACTTTAGTTCAACATACTACTAAAGCACATGAGGCTTGGGGCATATTGGCTCAGCAAATGCAAAAGGTAAAGGCTCTTCAGAGGGATCAAAGAAGAAGCCAAAGAAGAAAAAGTTCACAGGAAGTTGCTTCTATTGTAAAAAGAAAGGCCATGCCGTCAAGGATTGCAGAAAGAAGCAAGCTGATGAGCAGAATGGGACTGTAAAATCATCATGGAAGAACAAAGAGTCTGCAAACAACACAGAGCTGGAACTTTGGGTAGCTATTGAAGAGGTATGTTCATCTGCTCAAGCTCGTGTTGATGAGCCATGGATTTTAGATAGTGGAGCTTCTCGCCATATGACTAGTAAAAAGGATTGGTATAGTTCCCTAGTGCCTCTGCGGGAATCCATCAATGTAGTGGTGGGAAATGACTCCAAGTGTCTAGCTGAAGGAACTGGAACCATCTCTTTTATCACTTCTCCAGGTGTTGAGAAAAAGTTATCCGATGTTCTCTATGTACCTACACTCAAAAGAAATTTGTTGTCAGTTTCTGCAATAACAGATCGTGGACTCGAAGTTCACTTCAATAAGAGTGGTGCCGAAATCATGGATTCATCAGGTAATGTTGTAGGTAAAGGCATACGACGGGATAACTTGTATGAGTTAAGTGCTTTAACTGATACAGAAGATAAAGATGTAAGCAGGTTATGGCACCAACGATTTGGGCATCTCGGATTTGCAATTTTGAAGGAGATGCAACGAACAGGGATGGTTGCTCATTTGCCTGCATTTTCAGAGTTGCAGGAACCTTGTGAAGCTTGTATGATGGGCAAGCAACAACGAAAGGCGTTTCCAAGAGAGACCAGCAATCGATCTCAAGCTCCTTTAGAGTTGGTACATGCTGATCTCTACGGTAAAATGTCTACACCTGCTTTAGGAGGATCTTTCTACTTCTTGCTGTTAGTCGACGATTGTAGTAGAAAGATGTGGGTTTATTTCATTCGAGAGAAGGCTGATGCTTTTGAAAAATTTAAAACGTGGCATAAGTATGTAGAAAATGAATCAGGAAGGAAACTGAAGAAATTTAGAACAGATAGAGGAGGTGAATTCTTGTCAACAGAATTCAACAATTACTGTAAGGAGCATGGTGTGAAAAGGCAACTTACCACAGCTCATACACCCCAACAAAATGGCGTTGTTGAGCGCAGGAATAGGACAGTAGTTGAAATGGCTCGTTTTATGTTGAAGGCTCAAGACATGCCTGATTCATTCTGGGCAGAAGCAGTCAATACAACCGTCCACATCCTCAATCGAAGCTACACAAAAGCACTGAAGGGGATGACTCCTCAAGAAGCATATTCTGGTAAAAAGCCTTCAGTTTTGCATTTCAGAATTTTTGGTTGTTTCTGTTATGCACATATTCCTGATTCAACAAGATCAAAGTTGGATTCAAAAAGCAAAAAGTGTGTCTTCCTAGGATAAAGTGAAGAGTCTAAAGCATACAGGTTATGGGATCCTGAGGCAAGGAAGATTTTTGTCAGCCGAGATGTGGTGTTTGATGAACGACCACACTTAGTAGAAGATAAAGGTAAATCTACTATCTCATCAAACGGAGAAATATCTCACCTTGTGCCTATCAAAAGAAAGGTTAAAGTTGAGGAGGAGGAAACATCTGATGGAGAAATTTCCTCAATAAAAAGCCAACCAGTTGTAGCTGCACAGCGTAAGCCACTACCGAAGTGGGCACAACAACTCTTTGATGATCACAATCCACATGTAGATGTACCAGAATCATCATCGGATGGATTACGAAGATCAAGGAGAATAGTGGAGCAAAGAAGAGCCTCAGAACACATTGTTAACATGGCTCTAATGGCAGATATCATGGGTTCGATAAAGGAACCTACCACCATTGAAGAAGCCATTGTTGGTGCAATTCAAGCCTTCACCTTTGGCTTGGAACCCTTGAAGGATATCTCTACATGAAGCAAGAATCATAGGAACTTGTGCTTATGACTTATTACCATTTTATCCTTTGTAAAAGTCAATATGACTTGGCACCCTATGTAATCACAACTACTTGATTAAAGTCGTGGAAAAGTTGTTAGATGATTGAGAGAATATCTCATCACTTTTTTAGGTGAAAGATTCTAGGAGATTTGAATTTGAATTCAAATTCAAATCTTCAACTTAAGTCTATAAAAGACCAAAGTAAAAAGTCGCGGGTAGATTCATTAGTGTATCTCACTTCAGCTCATATCCCGAGGCATTTTTCTATTGTATCTCTGTGTGTGTGAGTGCTACATCTTAGCCCACACCACAACATCTCAATTAGCTATGCTTATCATGCTAATGAGATTGTAAAACTACATTAATCAATAGATACATTCATACTTCTAAACTCTGTGATTCTCTGAGTTATCATCTCCAAGTCTGTCAACTTCAAAGAGGCATATCTCAGTGTCTACTCAACCAACTCAAGTGATTCAAGGCTTGCTGGATTCAGCTCAAAGCATTCTACAAGGCTACAAAGTTTGAAGAAGTTTGGTTCAGCCATTTTTGAGAAATCGTCTTCAAAGTCGCCTCTGGTCTATCTCTGCAACTCTCCTAAAAAGTCGGGGGTAATCATAACTTTGCTAAACTTATTTCTCAGTGCATAGTTTATCAATTTGAGTGATTCTACTTGCAAATGGTAGCTTACTAAGCTAATAGAATACCTCTAGAAGGAATTGTGCCAATTGTAAGTGTGCTGGTCATACTGAGCATAACACTGAGCAGGTATCATTACAAAAATAGCAAGTTTCTGGATTTGTGAAGGAACCAAGTTATCTGTTTTGGTTTGATCATTACACAAATCATTTGCAGAGTACATATATGGTTTCTTTATGTCATTTGGAAGCTAAGCAAGTGTACTAAGAATATCTGAAGCTAAAGGGAACTGAAGCAAAGCAGGTTTAGCAGCTTCAACTCATTTCTTGAGTGCATCCAACCATCTCTCCCAACAGTGGTATCAGAGCAAACAAGGTAACAATGGGAGATGGATTTCCCTCATTTATTGATAAATTGGATAGGAACAACTACCAAGCTTGGTCTCTAAGGATGAAGACCTATCTACAAGGAAGAAGCTTGTTTGGATTCATCTCAGGAGATGAGGAGTTACCCACATTCAAAGCTAGAGGACTACCCACCAAGGATGAACAAGAGAAACTCAACCAATGGTGTGCAAAGGATGCTTTGGCAAGGTCTTACCTTCTTAACTCTATATCTGATTTCCTTTTACCTCATATAAGGAACTGCAAGACTTCCCAAGAGACTTGGGAAACCTTGTCAACATATTTCTCTTCCAACACAAGGGCCAGGAAGAATCAACTATGGATTAAATTCACAACCCTTAGGAAGCAGCCCAAGCAATCAGTCTCAGAGTATGTGACAAAGATTAAAGATGTGGCAGACCAACTAGCAAGTATTGGAGAAGAGATTGAAGAAGAGCAAATAGTCAGACAAGTGACAAATGGACTCAAGGCAGATGACAAGTGGGAAAGTTTCGCCACTGCAATGGACCTATACATGGATATGCATACCCCAGATCTCACAACTCTCATGGGCCAACTCTTCACACATGAAGCTAAGTTTACAAAGGCAGGAGATCAATCAAAAGGTAACAACTCCTCTGCTCTATATACTGATAAGAAGACTAAAGATAAAGGTAAAAGTAAGAAGGTTGATGAAGAAGGATCTACCTCTCAAGCAAACTATGCAGGGAGAGGGAGATCTTCTAGAGGAAGAGGCAGAGGAGGTAAGTCAGGTAGGGGGAGACCCTACAACTCATCACCATGTAACATTTGTGGATTGTCTAACCATACCACAGATGAATGCTACAAGAACTACAAGAATCAGAGAGGTAGAGGCTTTCAAAGAGGTGGATACTCTCAAGGGAGAGGCAGATTCAATCAACACCAAAGCTACAATGGATACAACAATCAATACAACAACAATTACAACCACAATTACAATGGTAACTACCAAGGTGGATACAGAAACAGGAAGGATTACAATAATTACACAGAGGAGCAAGATGACTCCCTATTGATCATGAACATGACCTCCAAGGCAGGTACAAATGATGATCATTTATTTTACATTGACTCAGGATGTTCTAACCATGTAGCTGGCAATGTGGCATTACTCTCTGATTTGGAAGAACCTAAGGGCAAGCATCAGGTACAAACAGGTGATGACACTAAACATTCTGTTATAAAGATTGGGAATGTGAAGACATGTGATGGAAGCCAGAACTTATTGAGTAGAGTACTCTATGTACCAACCATCACCAAGAATCTAATGAGTGTTGGTCAGATTGTGGAGAAAGGGTTGCAGGTCAGATTCACACAACATGGAGCATATGTGGAGGATCCAAAGCATGGATTCAAGAGGATAGCCAAGGGAGAAAAATCAGGTAGATTGTTTACTTTTGAGCTTGAAGACACCAAAAATATTGCTTTATACAATTACAAGGATCAAACACTCTCAGAGTTAGAGATGTGGCACAAAAGACTTGGACACATAGGTGAAAGAACCATAAAGCAAATATGCAGGGATCAATGTGTGCTTGGGATACCTAATGTATCCAAGCAACACATGATTTACAAGTGTGGAGCATGTCAATTTGGTAAGTCTCACAAGTTACCCTATTCAAGGAAAGGTTTCATGCATGAAGACTACCTAGACTTGGTACACACAGATGTTTGGGGACCTAGCAAGGACCCTTCCATATCAGGATCAAGGTACTATGTATCTTTTATTGATGATTATAGCAGGTGGACAATCTTATACTTTATGAAGCATAAAGATGAAGTGTTTAATTGTTTCAAGAGGTATCTTGCACTTGTTGAAAACCAAACAGGAAGAAGCTTGAAAAGACTAAGGTCAGATGGTGGAGGAGAATACTTCTCCAATGAGTTTGAAGAATTCTTGCAGGAAAGAGGCATCAAGAGGGAGATAACCACAAGGTACTCACCTGAACAAAATGGAGTAGCTGAAAGGAGAAATAGACTCGTTGTAGAAACAGCTAGGTCTATGCTAAATGAAAAGAAGTTGCCAAATTATCTTTGGGCAGAAGGTGTATCTACTGCCACCTACCTTATCAACAGGTTACCATCAAAATCTCTTGATGGCATGACACCATATGAAGCTTGGCATGGTAAGAGACCATCTCTGGATCATTGTAAGATTTTTGGTTGTGTAGCATATGTGCATATACCCTCACAGGTGAGAGGAAAGCTAGACCCTAAAGCTGAAAAGTGTATCTTCATTGGTTATGATTTGAACCAAAAGGGATACAGATTTTACAACCCAACAAACAAAGGCTTCAAGGTAAGCAGAGATGTCATCTTTGATGAGAATGATTCATGGTATGAGAATGAGTGCAGGAAGGTTAGTCTACCCTATGACTTGCAAGAGGAGTTTCCAAAGCTAATCAAGGAAGAACCAAACAAGGAAGAAGATCCAGATTCAGAAGATGATGACACAATCAATCTTGAGGAGTTCAAAGCTTGGAAGTCCAAAGGGAAGATGAAGATGAAGCAACTAGAGGATATACGAGAATCCTCAAATCAGTCCATTAGGAGATCTCAGAGAGAAAGCAAAAGACCAATCAGATTTGGGTATGATACATCACTTGTAACTAAGCACTCTGTATATCTAGCAAAAGATTTGTTGCATGAAGAACCAGGTACCTATAAAGAAGCAATCACTAAGCCAGAATGGAAAGAAGCCATGGATGAAGAAATGGAAGCTCTCAAGGAAAGTGACACTTGGGATTTGGTACCCAAGAAGGACTCTGTTGGAAGATGCACTTTTTGGAAAAGCATTTTGATGTAAAAAATTAGTAAAAAACCAAAAAACTTGTAGAATAGTTATGCAAAATTGTTGTAAAAATAAGGAAGAGTCTTCCTTATGTAGCAATGGACCTTATGTAATTTTATTAGAATTTTTAGAAACTCCCAGATAGCATATTTTTAGGAAATTAGAGAAAAAGGACCAAATTTCAAGTGTGAAAAGGGACACTTGGAAATGTATATAAGTCAATTTTCTCTATTTTGGAGAGGTTGGTTAATCATTTGTACATGCTATCAATAGAGAAGAGAGAGTTTCTGCAGAAATCGTGTTTTCTCCTGTTGAGTGTATTTTCTTTGATGTGAGAGCTTGTTTCTTGCTTAATCATGGAGATTTGTGAGTTACATTTGTGTATTACTGGGTGAGTTGTATGAAGAGAGAGGTTTACTGATGAAATGAGTGGAAAAGGACTGAAGAAATTTCCAGAATTGTGAAAATCGTCTGTTGGTACAGAATCGCGATTGTCTCGTCTCTGTAATATAGGTGATATTTTTCAATTTTGAGTTCATATTTGTATTCTGCTGATGAAATAGCATGGTTTTGACACAAAGATCATAGAAAATGATGGAGATTTGCCTTAGATATGGTAAACCCTAGATTTTCTCTTCATCTTCAATTTCTCTCAGCAATCCAGCCATTAATCTCTTATTTCCTTGAATCTATCATCTAGAAGGGGCTGTGGTCTTATGATATTCCTAGGATTGACAAAATAAAGATGATTTGTTAATTCTTTTGTACTTCATGATTGGAGAGGACAACTTGGAGTCAATAACAAACATTTTTTGGCGCCGTTGCCGGGGAATATTCCAAGAACTTCTTTGAAGTTGGACCTTTGCTGGATCTTCTGTTGATGATGGTAATCAAAACAAGAAAAAGGTAAAACTCATCAATTAAGAAATGTGCACATGAATAGGTAGATGTCATTGTTTGTCTTTGGGGGAAAAAGAAAGCAATGGATGTCTTGTAGAATTGGAAGTGCTGAAATCTTTGTAAATTGATAGTTGCTCATCATATTGTTGAAGTAAAAGTGCAGGTGTGTGGAAGATTTGAGCCAAGAAAGCTGAAGATTGAGGTAACTTGAGTCTATCCTTGCATTTTTAGAGTTCTTTTTGCCCAAGTACTAGGCACCATGGGTGATCTTGGGAAGATAACATGGTGATACTAAGGAAAGGACAGTTAAAGTAGCTAGATGTAAGTATACATGATTCAGTTGTTGACCAAATCTGAGCATTAATCTTGAGTTGTTCTGCATTTTGAAAAAAAAGATGTGATTCAGTTTATCTTTGCAAAAATTGTTTGCCTTCCATAACACATTTTCACTTGAGAAATTTTCTTTTGCACTCTAGTGATAGCTAAGGACTTGGACACTCATAACCAATCAAGAAACATAGGATCAGTGGATCATCAAAACCAGAAACCCTAAGTAAAGTGTTCACCTTTATTTTTAGGGCAAAAATACCAAACAAATTCACAAAACCCATCAAAAATCATCAAACAAATTTCTTTTCTTGTTAGAAAGTTGGAGTAAGGTGTGGTGGATAAGAGTGATTGTAGAAAAGTGAAAAAAGAAACAAAAAAATGGTCAAAAAACCAGAAAATTAGAAAACACGATTCTCTGCATAGAATCGCGATTTTCTGCAAAAAGTATTAATTTTTGAATAACATTTCAAGAGACTGTTGAGTTGAAGTTGTTGAAGGGTGTTGAGGGTAATTAGGAAGAAAAAAATACTCAAATTGGCATAAAATCAGAAGTATGGAAAAACACGATTTTCATCAGAAAATCGTGGAAAAGCCTAATTGCATCATAAAATCGTGAAAAACACGATTTTCATCAGAAAAATAGTAAAAGAACACTACTGGCAGTAGAAAATCGTGAAAAACCCTAATTTCATTAGAAAGTCGTGAAAAACACAAAACCTAGGCAGAAAATTGTGAAAAAACACAATTTTGGACAGAAAATTGTGGAAAACCAATACGTTGGTTAGGAAACTGTGACAAACACTCTTTTGAGTATTAGAAATTTGTCAAAAATAGTTGAATGATACTAAGGTCTGGAAATAAAATAAATTCACTTTCTAAACAAGACCTAACAAGGAAGGAAAAAGAGACAGGAAGTAGCAAAAGACAAGAAAAAAGTTTAGGGCAAGAAAACAACATGGAAAACCTAAATGAAACAAATGAGTCAATAGAAACTGGGGATTTTAGAAACATCCTCAAATACATGTACACAAATAGGTTTGGAACCTATGTATACCAGGATGGAATGCATAAATTCCTCATTAGATTGAGAAATTTAGAAGTTCCCCTGAATATAACTCCAGTAGCCCAATTTAAAGATGGAAGATATGAAGATAGGCAAGGATGTGTATACATCTTCTCTCAAGACCCAGAAAATTCAAATGACCTAGGGCAATGTGCTGATAAGGGACCTTGGGAGCATAACATAGAACAAACAAATTTACCCAGGACAAATGAAAACCACACTAGCAATGAACAACAACATGGGAGGAGGACACATATTTCCCCAAATCCCTTTGACAAGGAACCAGATGGATACAATGACTTCCTACTTAGGAGAAGACCTCATTGGCAGCCTCAGGGTAGAATACTTAGACCATACCAAGTAGCCAAATGCATGAAGAACCAATATGAAGGGTATTCAGATCCTCATGCTCATGCAGCAGAATTTAGACAACTAATTAGAGCGGAGGAAGTAGAAGATTGCAAGGTGCAATTTGAGGCATTTGGACTAACCCTAACAGGACCAGCCTTATCCTGGTTCATCCCTTTGAGAAAGGAAATGTACCTGGACATTGAATCCTTCTTAGAGGCTTTCATTGGTGAATTCTCTAAGACTGGAATAAAACATAGTACAGCCACATTGATACACAACTTCAAACGACAAAAGGAGGAAAATGTTAGAGAAGCAGCCAGAAGATTTAAACAGTACATTGATAGATGCCCAAGAGAAGAAGTACCTTCCATGGCAAAACAAGTATCCTTATTCATTGAGGGTTTGAGAAGTGCCCAATTAAGGACCCTAGTGTACTATAGGAGATGTCCTGATTTAGCAGCCTGTGTTAAGGAAGCAATAGATTTGGAGGACAATAGGGGTCAAGACTTGTTAGCATTTGATCAACCTAGATCATATGAAGACAAAATTCCTCCAGCAGAAGAGTTGGCCCAGGCCATTGCTAAAGCCCTAGAGGTGAGTACAAAAACTAACTTGATAAACTCTAGGATAAACACAAATAAAAAAATGTTACATCTGTGGAGAAAATCATCTAGCACAACAATGCCCATATCAGAAGCCACCACACTTACAAGATAGGAAGACACTCAAGTATTGTACACTAGAGAGGAAATGGACAAACCATACCAGGGAGAAATGCTTCTACAACAAACAACCCATCAAGGAAAGAGACTACATGGTTCAGAGGGAATCAGGCTATAATGAACAACCAAGACCTGTGCTGGGACAACAGCCTCCTATACCAACTAATGTGGTACCAGTCAAATATACACCAATAGAGGAGGGAAATTCAAGATTAAGATCACCTTATAAGGAAGAATATCAATGGAGTAAGGGATATCAGGAAGACTGGGAAGATTATGAAATGAGAGAACCTGAGCTTAAAGCCCTAGATTTGGGAAATGGAAAAATTGAAATGGACACAGCAACATTTATGTATATTACCAATAATTACATGTCCAATCAAAAACCTCAATTCAAAGGGGGACCAAAAATAACCTGTTATAGGTGTGGGGGAGAGCATTTCATTAGAGATTGTCCACAACCTCCAACATTCAGGATAGAGGGAGCATACTGTAAGGATTGTGGTAGAGAACATCTGATCAAGGACTGTCCAAAAAATCCCCAAAAACAACAGAACACACCTAATAACATACCTTTAAAAACAGTCAAAATTATGGAACAGGAGGAATTGAGTGACAATGATCAAGTTGAACTTAATGTTATAACAAGGGCACAAGCCAAACAACAAGGAACAATTAAAGAACAAAATGAGGGTTCTACATCGAAAGGGAAGAAAAATAGACAAAAAGGGAAATGGGAAAAGAAAAGAAAAGTGGGCAAAAGTCTGGAAGAAGACAATCAGGAACAATCAAATTCAAAAAATACTTCTCCTCAAAAGACCCAGAATCTGTCTGAATTAGGAAATTCTCAAAGTCTAGACACCCTAATCAAAGCCTACAAAGGAAGGATTCAAGAAGGACCAAGTCCTGCAGATCATGCAATGGCTTATCCCATACCAGATTTAGAGCATGAAAGGATGCTAAAATGCAAACAAATTATCCAGGAAACACAACTCAGATTAGGGGAAGAAGACAGCTCTCAGAGAACAATTGAAAAACATGAAAGAACAAAAACCAAGGAAAATGATAACAAAGAGGAAAATCCACAAATAACATTCCAAATGATCATAGATGAACAATGTAGCATTACATGTCATACAACATGGGAAAACTTGTTGAAACAAAATCCTCACCTACAAAACAAGATGAACAAAGGAGAAACAATACCTGGAAACCTTCATTCACCATTACAAGAAATAGAGGAATTATGGTATATTCCTATTGACAAAATAGGAGGATATTGTGAAGGAGAAGAAGGAAATTCAACCCTAAAAATACAATATGGAAAAAACTTTGCTAAAGCCATTTTGGATAGTGGATCAGGAGTGGCCATAATGACTAAACAAACTTGGGAGAAATGGGGAAGCAATGAATTACTACCCACTAAGATGAGATTACAACTTGCAGATGGGCATATAGAAAAACCCCTAGGTATTTGGGAGAAAGTAATTGTGGACATATGTGGAATAGAAATAGAACATACCTTTGCCATAGTAGAATTTCCACAATCCACTTCATATGAAATCATCCTAGGAAGACCCTTCATGAGACAAATGCAAATTGTACAAGATTGGGGTAATGATTGCTTGTATCTTTAGAGCCAGGGAAGAATAACAAGAGTGAACTTAAGAAATGGACACTATTGTGATATATCTCCTAGAGAATGGTATAAAATACATCAAAATCAAGAAGAAAGTGAAGAATCAGAGTTGGAGGATCAGGAAGAGAGTGAATCAGCAATATGGAAGTGTAACATAATAAGAAATCTCATCAATAGAAAAAGGAAACTGAAAAGAGAAGATTGTGTGGAAGGAAGAAAAGTGCAAGATGAAATTTATGTGCCACAACAATTTAAGGATGAAGAGTTTGAGCCCTATGGGTGGAACCAAATTTTGGCTACCATGGACATAGCCAGTCAGGAATATGTAGGAGTGGAATTTCAAAATGAAGAAGGGTTTGATATTTTTGACATTAGTATAAACATGATAAGTGTATCAAAAATAGAGGAAAGTAAAAAATCAGAAATGGTATTACAAAAAGGAAAAACAAAATATTTGGAAATAGTAAAAGCTGAAGATGCAATCAAAGATAAAATCTCAGGCAAATACAAGGAACATAAACACAAAGAAATAGAAAAGGAACAAGAAACCGAGAAGAAAGAGAAGGAAATAAACAAGGATCAATATTTTGACGTACCAGCAAATTTTAAAACCTATGAAGTGGAAGACAGACTACTTCTAAAAATGAAACCAAAAAGAGAGAAGAAGAAAGGAGAAGCATATGACAATGAAGAACAAACAAAGAAAATTGTGATTACGCAGGAAGAAGGAGAAGAGAGACAGATAGTAATAGCTGATGATATGACCACACAAGAAGAAGAAGCATTAAGGAACCTAGCAAAGAACTATAGGGATGTATTTGCTTACAGTTATAAAGATTTGAAAGGAATTGATCCAAAAATCTGTAAGCATAAAATTCCTATGACACCTGATGCAAAAGCAAGCAAACAGAGACATTATACATTTAATGATAAATACTCTGCCAAAATAAAGGAAGAAATTGACAAATTGTTGGCCGCTAATTTCATTTATGAAATTGAGTATACTGAATGGATATCACCTATAGTTGTGGTGCCAAAAAAGAACGGAAAACTTAGGGTATGCATTAACTTGAAGAAAGTGAATGCAACAACTATAAGGGATAGTTATCCACTGCCAATAACAGATCACCTTCTTGAGAGAGTTGCAGGAAAGGAAGTCTATAGTTTTCTAGATGGTTTCTCAGGATACAATCAAGTACCAATAGCTTTGGAGGATCAACATAAGACCGCCTTTTCTACAGAATGGGGGATTTATGCCTTTAGGGTTATGCCCTTTGGATTAATCAATGCCCCAGCAACCTTTCAAAGGTTGATGTGTCATATTTTCAAAGAATTCCTGAGAAATGTAATGGAAATTTATGTAGATGATCTGTGCACTTTTTCTTTAAAAAGACAAGATCATTTACAAGATTTGGAAAGAATATTCAGGAAGTGCAGGACATACAGAGTATGCTAATGTGAAGGAACTCCAAACTTTTATGGGACATTGTGGGTACTACAGAAAATTTGTACATAAATTTGCTGATATAGCTAAACCCTTATATCCCTTAATCACAAAGTTTGAGTGGACTAAAGAATGTGACCAAGCCTTTGAAACATTGAAAACTTGTTTGGTGACAGCCCCAATTCTAAAAACACCTCAGTGGGACAAAATTTTTCATGTACATGTGGATGCTTCAAATTATGCTCTGGGATGTGTGTTAGCACAACCTATTGAAGGAAGCAAATTAGATTTCCCAGTAGCATATGCTAGTAGACAATTGAACATTGCAGAAAAGAATTACACAACAACTGAGAGAGAAGGATTGGGCATGATATTTGCTATCAAAAAATACAGACATTATCTATTGGCCAACAAGTTTAAATTCTTTGTGGATCACCAAGCTCTACTTTACTTAGTAAATAAACCATGTCATATAGGAAGAATAGTCAGATGGTTTCTTTTACTAATGGAATTTGAATTTGAGGTGGTGGTCAGACAAGGAAAAACACACTTGAGAGCAGACCATTTGTCAAGAATCCAATCAAAAGAATCTAGTTCACCTTTAGACGATGACTTGTCAGATACATACCTACTCAAGGTAGAAAGTGTTCCTGAATGGTCCATGTCATTAGTTCCTTTGTTAACCATGGGACCTTGTAGGACAATAAGGAATAACACACATCTAGTGTTACAAAGCAGAAATTTCATGTTGTTAGCTGGACATTTGTATCACCTCAATCAGTCAGGTATGTTGGAATATTGTACTCCAGAAGAGGAGCAACATGAATATGTAAGGAGAGCTCAGAAAATGGTGGACACTAAGAAGCTACCAATTCATGACTTCAAGGCAGAATCAGTGGTACTATCAAGAGGCCATTGGTTTCTGGACAGTGAAGCTGTGGAGGAGCAAGTGGACTTAGAGTCAGAAGAAGAATCAGAAGTTCCAGAAACTGAGAAAGTGGTGAAGGAACTCAAGGAGACCTTAAATATAATTGGTCAGCACATATTCACGGTAGGAGTCGGGGGATATAAGTATACAATGTTGTGCCAGGAATTTTACAGATTCCAAAGAGTGGCAGTTAACCTGAAAAGATGGAAAGCAGTAGGGTTGCATAGGATATTGGAGGAACCTATCTTTTTTATTGACTTTGAGAGAGTCTCACAGGTGATGAACAGCTTGACAGAAATTGGGAGAGGAAATGATGCCTATTTCAGATGCAAAGTCAAAAATAAAGATAATCAGGAAGTAGGTATCACCATCAAAGCAGAACACATTAGAGCAGCATTGCAATTCTATACAATGGGGACCAAACTTGACCCAAGTTTTGTCAAAAAGAATAAAGAGACTTACACAGGATATGCGAAATTTACTGATTTCAAAGGCAGAGAGAATGAAGAATATGCTGTAAGGATGTTCTTACAGTACTTTTGCTTTCCAAAATTGCCAAGATATACAATGCCTCACAAGTCAGTTACATTATTGATGTTCAATAACAAAGATAGGACCAAACCCTTTGGAGTTATGGATGTTTCACCCTACATCCATGAACAACTAAAAGAAGCTGCCAAGCACTGGGAACAGAAAAAGTTCATAAATGGAGCTCAGTTTGTAACGAGAATCATTTATCATGTTCTTGGGATGGAAGATCAACTGAAATTGGCTCAAGAGGCACAATACTTCAGAAACCTTATGGCTGGAATAAAGAGTTCTCCAAGGAAGTTGGCTGAAAAAGAAATAGAAGGACAAACTCGTATGAGGGGAACAGGAATGAAGAGAAAAGTAATATCTGACGAAGTGATTCCAGTAAAGAAGAGAAAGTTGGACCCCAGAAAAGTAGAATTAGAACAGACAGAAGAAACAAAAGAGGATTATGTGGCAACACAGAAAAAGGTACAATCCTCCAGCGAACCTCATCCCCCACAGACAAGTAAAGAGCAATTATATACTTATTTAACCCACGGGAATAATAAAAGAGCAATGTATGAGGCACAATACCAGAAAATGTTGGAAGATTATTCATGCAAGGCTACAGATTGGGTCCAAGAAGAGGTGGAGCACTATGAAGCATTACATGAAGAAATGATGGCAGCTGAAACTGAAGAGATATTTGTGAAGAAAGAAGTGGAATTGCTGGCATACTTCCATGAGCTACAAGGACCTCCAGAAACTAGGACTACTGTGATAGTGAAAAAGAAGGTGCCAAGGAAACCTGTCCAAAAGAAGAAGTTGACAAAGAAAGGGAAAGGAAAAATGGCAGATGAACCTGTGATGAAAGAAATGGAACAAGTAATTACAAAAGAAACACAGAAGCCAATCACAGTGAATGAAGCATTAAAGGCCACAGAAACTGAAGTAGGAGGATCTTCACGTTTCTCATCAGATTCTGACACTGATGATGAAAGTTTTTTGTTGAAAAGCCTAAACCTATCAATACCCAACACTCCTAATGTGGCTACACAGGCTATGGAAAAGATAAAGACACCTGAAGACTCAAACAAGCAACCCCAAGAAAAGCAGACTCAGGTGGAAATAGTTCAACAGATGAGTTCAGAAGAAGAAAGAAGGTTATTAAAAGGAAAGGCAGTAATGACAGAAGAGGAAGGCCAAATGAGGGAAGAAGTCAATTATGGGTTGATGCCTACAGGAATAAAACTCATATGGACAAAACCAGCACAGGCTCATTTCAAATTGAGTGAAAAAATAGAGGAGTTGACAAAGGAGATACAGAGGAGTAGTTCAGTTAAAGTGCAGCAGGATGTGAATAAGGATCAAAAAATCAAGAAGATAGAAATGGGAAGGAGTGCTCCAAAGGTCACAGGGAAAGTGGTGGAAGAAGAGATCATTCAAAGTATAAAGGATGTATTACACGATATAAAAAGCAGTGAGGAATTTACATCCAAGAATGATCAAGAACAAGAGGTAGAAGTAGACCTTATGGCCATTAATGAGCAAGATCAAGAATACACAAAAGAGGTGAGTAATGATCAGATAAAAATTTCTCATACAAATGTATCAGATATAGCCCAAGAATCAGAAAAACAGGCATTTCAGAAAAATAATGATCAGGTTGATTGTGTGGAAAAAATTGAATCAATGACAGTTCAGGAAAGACTGAGGCAGGAAGAGCAAACCATGAAGGTTCAAATGTGTCATGTTGGAGAAGAATTAGACAAAAGTCAGGAAACTCTAATAAAGGGAAATGAGATACAAGATCTGGAAGGAACAAAAAAGCAACAGGTAATGGAAGGAAGATGTTCACTAGAAGAAATAAGGACTTCAGATTTATCAGAGCAGAAGGAGGCAAAAAATCAAGCACAAGTTTATGAAGAAGATGATACTAATCAGGAGACAGAGAATGATGATTACAGTGATGAAGAACAAGATACTAAGGATATAGATGATGAAACAGTAGCAGAAAAGGATGATAAGGGTAAAGAAGACAAGCAAATTGAAATCAGATAGACAGAAATGGAAGTAGGTGTGGAAAGGATACCCAAGAATATAAGGGCAGCTTGTCAAATGATCATGAGTAATATTGAACAGTTTAGACCATCTAGCAGAAATATGATCATATCAGGAATGGTGGCTGAATCAGAATTTGAAAAAGGAAGTTTGATTATTAAAGAGCACAAGAAGGAAAAAGAGCAGATGTCAGAGCAGTTAAGGGTGATGAAGGAAAAAAATGAAGATTATGTCAATAGGATCATTGCTTTGGAGGAAGTTGAGGTTTAGAAGCAGAACAAAATCCAATATTTGGAAGATAAGAGTGGAAAGTTATCAGAGCAGAATGCTAAAATGGAAATGGAATTAAAAACCATAGGAGGAAGATACAAAACCCTACAAACCTCATATCAAATTTTGACCAGGGCTCATGAGGATATCAATAAATTGTTGCTAGAAGAGGGTCTACTTAAGGATGAAGGCAAACCTACTCAGTTAAAAGAAGAAGAAAAGGAAGAGTTGCAAAAAGAGATTCAAAGACTTCAAACAGAATTAAAAGAGGCAAAAGAAATGGAGAAACAGGCTAACTCTCATGCTGCTACATCAATGAGAGGGTATCATCACTTACATATGGAGGTAGAAAAGGAAAGGCGTGAATGGCAGATAAAGTTGGAAAAAGAAAGGGATGAGTGGAGGAAGGAAAGGGAGTTATGGGCAACTCAGAACAGGAGTTTAATGATGACTATAGGAGAATTACAGAAACAGTTGGAGAAACCAGAAGTTCAAAAAGAAATTCAAGATCAAGTGCAGGCAGAAGATACAGATACTAGAGAATATGAAACAAGGGATCTTGATAGAGAACAAGAAAACAATGAACCAGCAGCCAAAGGACCAGAGGAAGAGTACTCTGAAGAGTTTGTTCAGAAGTTACTGACTAACAGAGAGTCAAGAATGGAGTTTATAAGAAAAATGCATGATGAATATGAAGATCAGATAGTTACATTTGCTTTAAACAAAGGCATTAATCCAGATCAGCACCATTGGGCTGCAGACGGACTGGGAATACCTTTTTGTATGATCCTAGAGAGTATAAAGAACTACCAATTGGCCAGAGTAGGGCTACCTCCAAACAAGTATTTGGAATTTGAAGAAGATATTAATGTCACAAAGGAGTTATTTGAAAGGGCAAATCCCAAATGGAGAAATAAGTGGCTGGATGCCAATAAGGAATGTAGGAAAATCTGGAAAGAGGCACCTCTACATTTAAAGATCAATCCAGCTTATTGCCCAGTTGCTAGAAGAAGAGAATGGACTCTTTTTTGGGAAAGAAGAAAAGAAGGTCAGATTCCAGCAAAATGGTTAAACTTCCCAAAGATAGCAGGTCCGAAGGCAGGAACTTGGCCTACAAAGAGTTATATGGTGAACACTGCTGAGTCGGTTATAGCAACATACAAAGATGTTAATGACCCTGCTTGTATATCACTCATCAGAATAATGAGATTAATTTTGGCCTGTATAGAAACATACATGGATACTGATGTCAGAATTTTGAACTACATTGGTTTTAACTCTCCAACAGATTCCCTAATATTTGACTTAAGCGAGACACGAGATAGGATCTGTTTGATGGCCTACTACAGCAGAATTGTATTTTTGGGTAGCCATTATTTACAGATTTTTGAAGACGCCTTCGATTATGGATTTTTTGAGAGGGAGTCAGAAATTTTTGGGAACCTGTCAGTTGTTACTAAGTCCAGACTTACAGCATATGAAGCGGCTTACACAGAATACTTAAAGAAAGATGTCATAGATAAGCCGGAAGCTGCAATACAATGGAGGAAAGCTTTGTTTGAAATGGTCAATAACCTGAATGTCACAGAAAGGAAGAGCCATGATTTGGTGTCACAAGTGTATCAAAGGAAGAAGAAATGAAGCAGAGCTTACACAAGGAAGTCTTTTGTCAGGAGCCAAAAGAGCTAGGAGGGGAAGGATGTTGGAAGATGCACTTTTTGGAAAAGCATTTTGATGTAAAAAATTAGTAAAAAACCAAAAAACTTGTAGAATAGTTATGCAAAATTGTTGTAAAAATAAGGAAGAGTCTTCCTTATGTAGCAATGGACCTTATGTAATTTTATTAGAATTTTTAGAAACTCCCAGATAGCATATTTTTAGGAAATTAGAGAAAAAGGACCAAATTTCAAGTGTGAAAAGGGACACTTGGAAATGTATATAAGTCAATTTTTCTCTATTTTGGAGAGGTTGGTTAATCATTTGTACATGCTATCAATAGAGAAGAGAGAGTTTCTGCAGAAATCGTGTTTTCTCCTGTTGAGTGTATTTTCTTTGATGTGAGAGCTTGTTTCTTGCTTAGTCATGGAGATTTGTGAGTTACATTTGTGTATTACTGGGTGAGTTGTATGAAGAGAGAGGTTTACTGATGAAATGAGTGGAAAAGGACTGAAGAAATTTCCAGAATTGTGAAAATCGTCTGTTGGTACAGAATCGCAATTGTCTCGTCTCTGTGATACAGGTGATATTTTTCAATTTTGAGTTCATATTTGTATTCTGCTGATGAAATAGCATGGTTTTGACACAAAGATCATAGAAAATGATGGAGATTTGCCTTAGATATGGTAAACCCTAGATTTTCTCTTCATCTTCAATTTCTCTCAGCAATCCAGCCATTAATCTCTTATTTCCTTGAATCTATCATCTAGAAGGGGCTGTGGTCTTATGGATATTCCTAGGATTGACAAAATAAAGATGATTTGTTAATTCTTTTGTACTTCATGATTGGAGAGGACAACTTGGAGTCAATAACAAACAGACTCTATGAAGGTGATAGGATCCAGATGGATCTACAAGTTAAAGAGGAACTCAGATGGATCAATCAACAGGTACAAAGCTAGGTTGGTAGCCAAGGGTTTTGCACAAACCCAAGGCATTGATTATGAGGAGACATTTTCTCCTGTGGCTAAGATGCCAACAATCAGAATTTTGGTGAGTGTAGCTGCATCCAAGAATTGGAACATGTACCAATTAGATGTCAAGAATGCTTTCTTGAATGGATGGATATCTGAAGAAGTCTACATGTCACAACCACCTGGCTATGAAAACCCCAAGAAGGTAAACTATGTTTGTAAATTGAAGAAGGCTCTATATGGTTTAAAGCAGGCACCTAGAGCATGGAATTACAGGTTGACAACCTACCTCCAAGACCAAGGATTTGTAATGAGCAAAGCTGACACTTCTCTATTCATAAAGAGGAGTAGTACAGAGGTATATATTTATGTGTTTATGTTGATGACATCATCATTACAGGCAATGATGTCAATGGGATTAGGCACATCAAAGGACAGATGATGAAAGAATTCAAGATCAATGATCTTGGATTATTGAAGTACTTTCTAGGTCTTGAGTTGGTGTATACAAATGCAGGTATATATATCACTCAAAAGAAGTACATACAGGATATGGTCAAGAAGTTTGGTTTGCAGGAAGCTAAAGTCTCAAGCACTCCAATGGAAGTCAACCATAAGCTAAGTGCTCATGAAGGAGATGAAGTCCAAGACATTACAGGATACCAAAGTATGGTAGGTAGTTTGAATTATGCTACCTTAACCAGAATTGACATAGCATATGGAGTTAGTGTGCTAAGCCAATTCATGCACAAACCAAGGGTACCTCATCTAGAGGCAGCAAAGAAAATCTTGAAGTACCTCAAAGGAACTCAAAGTCATGGTTTGTATTTTCCATACACATCAGATATTGATCTTAAAGTGTACTCAGATGCAGATTGGGCAGGATGCAAGGATGATAGGAGGAGCACATCAGGATACATTTGTTTTGCAAGTGATAAACCAATCTCTTGGTCAGCTAAGAAGCAACCTACAGTGGCATTGTCATCCACTGAAGCAGAGTATAGAGGGCTAGCCAATGCCACTCAAGAGGCTATCTGGTTAAAACTCTTGTATACAGAATTAGGTCTATACACTAGACCTCCAATCATATTTGGAGATAACACAAGCTCTCTTCACCTTGCAGCTAATCCAATATATCATGCTAGAACAAAGCACATAGAGGTTCATTACCACTATGTGAGGGAGAAGTTGCTAAGCAAGGATATACAATTGATTTATGTGTCTACTAATATGCAATGTGCAGATTTACTTACAAAGGCATTGGATGGAAACAAGTTATGCAGATTCAAATCCATGATTGGATTACAGGATGTGATTGAAGACTAATGATGAAGACTTAAGCTAAAGTGTTTGGCTTGAGGGGGAGCTATTGGTGCAATTCAAGCCTTCACCTTTGGCTTGGAACCCTTGAAGGATATCTCTATATGAAGCAAGAATCATAGGAACTTGTGCTTATGACTTATTACCATTTTATCCTTTGTAAAAGTCAATATGACTTGGCACCCTATGTAATCACAACTACTTGATTAAAGTCGTGGAAAAGTTGTTAGATGATTGAGAGAATATCTCATCACTTTTTTAGGTGAAAGATTCTAGGAGATTTGAATTTGAATTCAAATTCAAATCTTCAACTTAAGTCTATAAAAGACCAAAGTAAAAAGTCGCGGGTAGATTCATTAGTGTATCTCACTTCAGCTCATATCCCGAGGCATTTTTCTATTGTATCTCTGTGTGTGTGAGTGCTACATCTTAGCCCACACCACAACATCTCAATTAGCTATGCTTATCATGCTAATGAGATTGTAAAACTACATTAATCAATAGATACATTCATACTTCTAAACTCTGTGATTCTCTGAGTTATCATCTCCAAGTCTGTCAACTTCAAAGAGGCATATCTCAGTGTCTACTCAACCAACTCAAGTGATTCAAGGCTTGTTGGATTCAGCTCAAAGCATTCTACAAGGCTACAAAGTTTGAAGAAGTTTGGTTCAGCCAGTTTTGAGAAATCATCTTCGAAGTCGCCTCTGGTCTATCTCTGCAACTCTCCTAAAAAGTCGGGGGTAATCATAACTTTGCTAAACTTATTTCTCAGTGCATAGTTTATCAATTTGAGTGATTCTACTTGCAAATGGTAGCTTACTAAGCTAATAGAATACCTCTAGAAGGAATTGTGCCAATTGTAAGTGTGCTGGTCATACTGAGCATAACATTGAGCATGTATCATTACAAAAATAGCAAGTTTCTAGATTTGTGAAGGAACCAAGTTATCTGTTTTGGTTTGATCATTACACAAATCATTTGCAAAGTACATATATGGTTTCTTTATGTCATTTGGAAGCTAAGCAAGTGTACTAAGCATATCTGAAGCTAAAGGGAACTGAAGCAAAGCAGGTTTAGCAGCTTCAACTCATTTCTTGAGTGCATCCAACCATCTCTCCCAACAGCCATTGATGATCCAGGTTGGAGAGCGGCAATGCAGTCTGAGTATGATAGTATACTCAAAAATGATACATGGGATCTAGTCGACTTGCCGCCAAAGAAGAAGGTAATAGGTACTAAATGGATTTGCAAAGCTAAGTATAAAGCTGATGGAACATTAGAAAAGTATAAGGCACGATTAGTTGCACAGGGTTTTTCACAGATTGAAGGATTTGATGTTCAAGAAACTTTTGCACCAACAACACGCATGACAACTATTCGGACGGTACTTGCAGTAGCTGCACAAAAGTCCTGGCCTATTTTTCAGATGGATGTCAAATCTACATTTTTGAATGGTCACCTCAAGGAGGAGGTATATGTATCTCAACCACCAGGTTTTGAGGAAGTTTGCAGGTTTGTAGCTCAATGATGAGTAGCACCTCCTTTAATGTCAATCCGGGAAGACGTGAGGATGGTATGAAGACCTCGAGCAAGTGGCGGCACAAGTGCGTGAGTGAGAAGCACACAAGCATGCACACACATACACACACACGCGCACACAAGGCAAGACAAAGAGAGAGGATCAATGGAGTTCTTTAGATTACTTTCAAAAGCTCTTACAAGTTCGTTTCAATTACAATCTAACCCCAAAAATGAGCTCTCTAGCTCTTTTTATAGTTTTTGACTAGCTTTTGGCCCTGTCCAGACCTAGTGTCCGGCCTAGTTAAAAATTAGGTTCCAGGGCTTATTTGAGGGCTCAAACGAAGTCTAAAAATTATGAAAATTGGTACGATGGTACTTCTAATACTCCTCAAGCTCGAGGACTCCTCGGCTTGCACAAAATGGAGTCTAATCTACCAAAAACGGGATTTACATTGTTTGTGTAGTGATTAAAATCACTTGAGTTGTACATAATCTAGGGGAAAAAATGATCTGGCCTTGTTGCCGTATTGTGCATGACTCCTTTGTTGCTTTGTGTGCCAACACTCCCCCCTTCCTAGCGTCTGTCGCCCCTGACAGACCTTTGTTCGCGCGGGTGGTCGATGTAATATTGGATGACATTGGTGGCCAGTTCATGTTCTCCTATCCTTAAGCCTCTTGCTAGATCGGCTTCCAATGCCTCCCAATTTATTGCACCGGGGGTCTCTGGTTGCGGGGTGGTGTAGTACTCTGAATACATTGCTTGTTCACAAGCAAACAGTTGAAGTAGATGTGTCGGCTTTGGTGCGAAAATCTCCGAGTGGTACTCCCAGAAACCTGATCTGAACATTTCTTCGAAGGTCTGTTTGTAGCAGGCGGGGAGGTATTTGATGCGTGCATGCCAAGCGTAAGCCACACGAATACTGGGGGTGGTGCTCATGTCATACACCAAGTCGTAATTTCCATTGCTGAACCCCGGAAGACGTACCTGTGGTGCGGCTGCATTTCTGAAGGTCTTCAGGACTACTTGCATCATATCTAAGATTTTAAGCATCATTTGCGCTGCTACATCTTGCATGGGCTTCAAGCGCGGCATCCAGTGGCGAATGGTCCCCATCATATATGCTACCGATGGTGGTCCTTGTGGTGGCGCGATGTACGGGTAGTTCAGCCATTCCTTGCATTGCGCATTGTTCTGTACCTTGATATTAAATGCCTTCCACGACCTGCGGCGGGGGACTGGACCGTAGCATGGGTTGTACAGGAGGTGCAACGGCGCGTTGTTCCATGTGCGTAGCATTTCTGGATAGGTCTCTAAAAGTTTCTGCCGCCATGTTGGTTGACGAATCTTGCCTTTTCGCACCTCTGGAGGAAGGTCTTCGGGTTGAAATTGGGTCGCAAAAGTAGGAATCTGACCCGTGACTCTTTGTATTTCTGCATTATAATCAGCCAAGATAATAAAATACGGCCTGTATTGGAGTTCCGATGAGAGAATCAGGCGTCTCGATGACAAATTCTTGAAGTAAGCTAATTGTAACACAGTCTCTTCTATGACCCTCATGGCCTGATTTTGCACTACGGTGCGCTCTTCATGTGAAGTCCCTATTTCCTCCACTTGTCGTAACCATGGCGGCCGTGGTGCCTCGAACGTGTCCTGCGCTTCTTCTGTTTGTTGGCCTCCTGGGAATGGTTGCGGATCATATTCTTCATCAAACGTTTGTTCCACAGGAATTTGCACAACTTCTTCGTCCGTGGGAGCCTCCGGAGGGGAAGATGGTCTCTCATATTGCAGTAGGCGTGTTTGCAATTCAGTTACCTGTTCCTGGAGATCTTTTATGGCCTCTGCGTTGAGAAGCGAAGCCGCAGAGGGGGTGGTTGGAGGGGCAGCTGTTGGTCCTTGTTGGTGTTCCTGCTTCAGTTGTCCTAGCTCCTCTGATAGCTTATCATGTGCTTCGAGCAGCATGGCATAATCTTCCAATATAATCTTGATATTATCGGGGGTCACTGCTTGAAACTTGGATGGGCTGATGGGTGCCCCCGGTGTGCTCTCAATAGCTGCCTCCAGGTTCTCTTGATTTTGTATTTGCAGACGTCTGTTCTCTTCCTGAGCAGCCGCAAGATGGCGTTTAAGTAGCGCCATATTTCGCTGAAGTTTTGAGTTGCGTTCCAGCTGTGTCCATAGGTGACCTTCTACCACCTGCACTGCTTCCTGATCTACGTTCTGTAGCTGTACCTCCAATATATTATGGGCTTCTTGGAGGGTTTGGAACTGTGTGTGGAGGCGAGCGTTCTCCTCTTCTAGTGCCGCAAGGCGGTGCTGTAGTGTCGTTGAGTGCTCTTGCAGGCGTTCGTTTCGTTGCTGGAGCTGAATGTAATCTGTTCTTAAATTTGATATACAAGCCAACATGGTGTCCAATGCATTTCCTATAGATGAGTGTGTGTTGTTTATCGTGGGAGATGCATGGGAAGGGAATTGGGGAAGGGAGACAGTGAATGATGTGTCTACGAAAGTTGTGTGTGTGAGTGAAATTGGTGGAGGGGGAATGGGAGGAGGTGAAACCGTGGGTGGTGGTGCCGTGGGTGGTGAAATGTCCATGCCTTCCAGAGTGGGTGTTAGTGTGGGGCCTGCCATATACATTGGTATGGTAGGTGGTGTGTGTGTGGAAGTGGTGAATAGATGTGAAGTGGGGTGGGGAGCTGGAAAGGCAGGGAATGGTTGAGAGCCTGGTTGAAAAGCCCTAGCAAAGAGGTCATGGAGGGATTGTAGGAATGGAGAGAGGGATGTCGGGGGTTGAGGGCGTAAATTTGAGGAGGGCTAAAAGGGTTGCGTGGTAGCAGGGAAGCCCATGAATGTGGATCTAGGGTCAGGATGGCCCGTGGCTGAGGGCGTTGGGGATGGTTGCCCTAGGGCAGGCTCTAGGAGGGGTTCAGCGGATTGTGTAGTATTGGGGTTTGCTTCGAAGATTGGATTATCAGTGGTAGAGAATAGGGTGGCGCTAGAGATGGGAGTACGGAAGATGAAGGTTGGGTCAGTGGGTTGAGTTGTCGATGGGATTTCCACTGTCTCTGTTCGAGGAGGTGATGGTGGGGGAGTAGGCGGTAATGGTTCGGTGGACTCCTCATGGGTGGCGGGGTGCTGTTGACTAGCTGTTTGGGAGGTTGGTGTAGTAGTTGGCTCTTCTGCAACTGTAACGGGGATTTGGATATTTTTACCTGAGCGAGGTCGTGTCTGGAACCTTCGTGGGTCATATTGAGCTGAAGGCCTCTGAATGGCAGTACGCACAGCTTCTACAACTCCATATGTTTCTGCCATCAATAAGAGACCTTCCCTGTACTCTGAGTCAATTCCCGCTTCTTCCAACAACTGAGTCATAAGTACTCTGCTGCTCTGTTCAGTGAGTAACTGCTGCGATCGCACTCTTTCCATAATCTGATACAGCCTTCGGAGTTCTGCTGTATATGCTGGGGCTTCAGTGGTCTCTTCTTCATACGCTTCTTCTTCTTCCGGGTGTCCGTGTTGTTGACTTTGCTGAGCGTCACTCCAATGGACATGTCTACCATCTGTAGACTTTCTTCTTCTTCGTGAGGATGTGCCCTGCTCCTCTGCTTCTGAATAAAACTCCACATCAGAGAATTGTGTGCTTTGTAGGAATGCTTCGAAATCCTGGGGGTCCAGTCCTTCAGCCTCTCCAGTGGCAGCAAATTCGAATTCAGGTGTAACAGGAGGAGCTGATGGGGTAGGTTGTGGCGTAGTGTCAGATTCCGACCTGGGTATCCTAATGGTGAAGGGAGGTACAGTGCCCTCTCTTAGTGGTGATGCCTCAGGAGTAGTCAGGACTTCCCTTGTTTGGACACATGGGATCGCGCCCCTCATGCGCTTGGACTGATGTGTGGACGTCTTGAGCCTTTTAAACATTTGTAATTGTGCCCAAGTTAAGGCACGTTCAATGGGGACATCATATGCTAGGCATCGGTAAATAATGCGTCTGATCGCACAGCATCCGTTCACCACTAATTTCCTAGAAGCCCGTTTGTTTGCTTCATACAACTGATCTATAATCCACACTGGTAGCTTAATAGGTAACGCACCTGCTTCCGCCAAGTAGAGAGCAAACCAGATCTTCTTGTGTGGTTGCGTGAATCGGTCTTGACCGGGGAAGGCGAAATGTTGCATGCACATTCGGAGAGGGATGGACACATTTGGGGTGAGTGCTGCCATGTCCTTCAGCTTCACTAGTTTCCTGTCCTTCATGTTGGTGGGAACGAGAGCATCCTTTTCTGAGGGTACATGCGTGCCATGCATATTTAAAGCGTCGCTTACCAACTCCACAGTAAGTTCAAACCTCTTCAACTCGTTGTTGCCCAGCAATGAGGGGAGGACAAATGATCCGGGTTGGTCCTTATCTTCATTAGCTTGTAATGTGGAGACCAAATAGTAACATCGGAGGAGATCGGGTTTAGGTAGTGGGGCTTCAAAATATTCCGCCAATCCTGCTCGTTGCCATATGGTCTGGAGATCTTCGGTGTTCTGTAAAGTCTCGAACTCCTTGGAGAAAAATTGGAATCGCACCCATGATCTGTCATACTCGCATTTAGACTCCCAGATATATTTGGCCTCACCTAATGGACCGGGCATGCCATTGAACCAATGAGAATTGGCATGAACTCTTTCCGTGATGCCTGTAGGTGGATCTGGCACCGGGAGTTGCTGAAGGTGTTGCATCTCCACTGGTCGTTCCGTCGGGGGCACATCCACGGGTATACTATCCACATCAATTCCCGCAGTAAGTATCCCTACTTGTGAGCCCGAACCTGTCGCTTCTGCCATTTTACTGCTTGCCTTCTGATTCTGTGAGAATATAGAAGCATGTGTTAACATCGTAATGGACAGAATAAATCCGTTGCTGTCCCCGTTACAACATTAACATGAGGCAGATGATGAGTTAGTGGTTAGTAAGTGCACGAAGACAGTGAGTGTAGTTAACATTTGTGTATTCCTAGGAGACTAATGCCGTTAGTAAGTGGGGTGAATTTACAAATCGGGGTCGGGGGTTTTATTACAGGTCTTAGACTGCCAATTGCAGTGGATGGGCTTTGCTTTCGGTTTCGTAGAGACTCTAGAGAGCTGTGTCGGGGTCACTGTTTGGGAATGGGGCCTTTTAGGGACCCACTTATAAGTGATTACATGCATGCTCATGGGTCTTGGTGTGTTCCTAGGTGTTGAGCACGAGGGAATTCTGGTTGTACTCGTAGATGGGTTATGCTGCATAGGTTGTGGCCTTGGCGTAACTACTTGTGCCCTCAAGCAAGCCTTAGGCACCCAAATTTGTCTTGCTTGTGGGCTTGCCTTCATCGACTTCTTGGGCACCCAAATAGATTTTACTTTAGCAGAAGAATTTCTGAAAGACTTCTTATTAGCATCGTGTTGTTGGTTACTAATAAGGGGCTTTGTCTGTGTAGTTGACGGTGGTGCACCCGGTCGTTCGCCTTTCCGCACCCACACCTGGTTTATTTTCTGGGACATTCTGCTGCGTAGGTATTTTTGATCTCGGACATAGGTAGTACTCTGCTTCTTCTGCTTGTGATCCGCCTTTGGTTGCTGCCTTCTTCTGGCCTTTGGAAAAGAAGGGAGATCCGTTGCATCCCTGACTCCTTTTTTGCAAATGTCATTCCTCTGCAACACAGGGTTTTGAACAAGAACAGCATGGTCATCTTCATGTGTACCCCTGGAAGGACCAGGAGTCTGTGCCTTTCCTAGTTCCTTGAGTGCTCCATTGTCTAATTCTACTGTAACTCGACTATGATTGAGCCAAACCTGGAGAAGTCCACTTCTTAGGTTTAGATTGACTGCTTGGTCATAGATCCAATCCTGACCCAAGACGAGAGGTTCAGTGAGATCCTCATTTTGACACACTAGTACTTTAACGGTCATTGCCTCATCGTGAATGTAGAGGGGAAGTTCCACCTCGCCCATGCAAGGGGTTTCCACTCCTCCCAATCCTATGAGATATGCTTCCACAGGATGGACAGTTAATTGTAATTCTTGGCAGTAAGACAATTTAACAGCACTAGTGGCTGCTCCTGAGTCAATCAAGGCTCTTACGGTCCTTGCACGCTTTCCTTGTCCTATATCTAAGGTTACGAAAGGACGTCTATCAATTATCCTATGCGAGCTTGTTCCTGCAACTTCACACATGGCTATGGGAAATCCTTGGTCTGCATAGTCATTCGCTCCAGGTTGATCTCTGCCTTGCCTTCGTAATTTCATCCTTCTGATGCGTTCTAAAGCTTCAGCTTGAGCTTCTTCTCGAACTCGCTTTTCTTCCTCTTTGCGTTTCTTAGCAGTATTGAGTCGACTGAGCATTTCCTCCGTGAGGGGTTCTTGATATAACTTGACTCTGCAACCGCTAATATAATTTGGGAGAACATCACCTTCTAATGTGGCCAATTGTACTGCTCCGCTCGTGGAGATCCTATTGATGATCATAGGTCCGTAGCCTCTCTTTTCTAGCTTCCTCGCGTGTTGTTTTAGTGTATAGACTAAGACTAGATCTCCAGCTTTCAAGCCTTTATCCTTCACGTGGGCATCAAAGTATGCCTTCTGTCTCTTCTTGGCTGCATATATCCCTGCAGCGGCTCTCAGTCTTGTTTCTCCTAATCGTTCAAGGTCAAAGATCCTAGAGGAGAGCTCATGACCTGTCCATTCATGCTCTTGTGCTACTCTCAATGTAGGGATCAGGAAGTCCAAGGGTAGCACAGCATTTTGGCCAAATACCATCTGAAAGGGGGTGGCTTGGAGTACCGTTTTGTAGGCAACTCGGTATGCCCAAACAGCATGGTGTAGCTGTTTGTCCCAATCAGAGCGTTTAGTGTTCACTAATTTCGTCAGTACATTGCATAAAATCTTATTAGTGCTCTCAGCTTGTCCATTAGCTTGAGGATGATAGGGGGCAGACTTCTTGTGTATTACCAAGAATTCTTGGAGTAGATTTTCAATCACTTCGTTCAAGAAATGAGTGCCTCTATCACTTACAAGCTCTATAGGTAGCCCATATCTCGTGAATACATTCTCAAACAAGAATTTGGCAGTTGTTTGAGCATCGTTCTTGGTCGTAGCCTTTACCTCTACCCACTTGGTTAGATAGTCTGTTGCAACAATGATGTATTCCGCATGAGAACCCTTAGCTGGGGGATTAATAGGACCTACGAAGTCTATTCCCCACTTAGAGAATGCACGTCCACCCATCATAGGTTTCAGTGGCATCTCATCTTTGCGTATAGGATACTGAGTCCTTTGACAGATATCACACCGTTTCACATAGGTATGTGCATCCATGTGAAGGGTAGGCCACCAGAATCCCGCAAATAGTACTGCCTTGATCACCCGATCCGATCCCAAGTGTCCTCCTGCTACACCTTGATGAGAAGTTTCTAAGATCTTAAGATACTCACTTTCATGGACACATAACCTCAGGTAACCATCCTTACCGCGTTTGTATAGATTATCACCAATGAGTGAGTAATCCAAGGCTTCTTGTTCTAAACTCCTTTTCCTAGCCAGAGTCATGTCTGGAGGGAATGTGTTTGTCCTCAGGAATGATACTAGTGGTTCGCTCCAATCTGGCACAATGGATACTTGATAAAGAGTGGCATGTTCCACTGGTGGTTTAGTGCAACAGATTGGGCATTCCTTGCACAACTTTTGGACATCAGCTTCCATAGTTGGCCAATGTACTCTGAATCTCTTTAGAGTCTGTAAAGTTCGTTGCTTTGAATGGTGTTGCTCTAGTGCACCTACATGTGCTAGTTGCAACCATTTAGCGGTACTCCTCCTCTTCTACGCAACAAGCCAAGATCCCTTGATCTGTGTGCTTGTACATGCTTCCTGCCATGATGTGGTACTTTTGGGCTTTTACGACCTCTCTATTCCGTGTGTTTACCACCGGATGGTTAGGCCCGTATGTCAAGACTGGTACCAATGGCTTAGCCCACTGCGGCACCACTTCCAAATTAAACAAGTACGCATCAGGAAGGTCATCTGACACTCCTTGTGGGGCTTCTCCCGTTGTGAGCCTAGAGAGATGATCAGCTCTTAAATGAGTCCTACCTTTTCTTACCACAACCTCAAAGTCATATTCCATTAGCAAGAGAAACCATCTTACTAATCTTCCTGTATTGCATGGCTTGTTTACGAGATATAACAATGCCTGATGATCAGTAAAAAATTTAAACTTATTTGCAAGCAAATAGTGTCTAAATTTCTTGACTGCATATACCATGCCTAATCCTTCGCGCTCTGTAGTGGTGTAATTCCGTTCAGCCGCATTCAATTGTCTACTGGCATAGGCAATTGGAAGATCCATATTACCTTCACCAGTAGGTTGTGCAAGTACACATCCAATAGCATAATTGGATGCATCCACGTGAACATGGAATGGCTTATTCCAATCTGGTGTGGTCAAGATTGGTGCTGAACATAATCTTCGTTTAAGCTCCTGGAAGGAATTCTCACATTCATCCTCCACTCAAAGTTTGTCAGAAGTCCGTACATGGGCTTTGCAATGACAGCATACATGTGTATAAATCGTCTGTAATAGCCACAATGCCCCATGAAAGCTTGTACTTCCTTGACATTCTTTGGCCTAGGTAGCTCTGCTATGGCTCTCACTTTTTCTTCGTCGGTAGATATGCCATTCTTTGACACTATGTGTCCTAGAATCTTGCCTTGCCTGACCATAAAAACGCACTTTTCTGGGTTCAGGCAGACTTGGTATTCTCTACATTTGTCAAAGATTTGTCTGAGTTCAGGGATATGGGTTTGTCTAACATTGGAATGAGCACAGAGATCATCAACGTAGACTTCTAGACTCTTCCTCAGGAACTCCTTAAACACATGGCACATCAGCCTCTGGAAGGTAGCTGGTGCATTGGTAAGCCCAAATGGCATTACTCTAAAAGCAAAGATGCCCCATTCTGTGGCAAAGGCTGTCTTATGCTGATCCTCTGGAGCTATGGCTACTTGATTATAGCCCGAAAATCCATCAAGGAAGCTGTACACTTCCTTGCCTGCCACTCTTTCTAAGAGATGTTCTGTTATGGGAAGCGGATAGTTATCTCGAATTGTGGCTGCATTAACCTTTTTCAAGTTAATGCACACACGCAGTTTGCCATTCTTCTTGGGCACCACTACGATGGGGGATACCCATTCGGTGTGCTCAATTTCGTAGATAAATCCAGCTTCAACCAGTCTATCTATCTCCTCTTTGATCTTAGCAGCGTAATTATCGTTATATGTATAAGGCTTTTGCTTAGAGGGTTTGGCGTCTGAAGTCATGGGGATGGTGTGCGAGCATATGTCCGGGTCAACCCCTTTCAAATCCTTGTAACTCCAAGCGAATACATCTCTGTATTCTCTTAGCAAGGCAATCAATTCGTGCTCTTCTTCTTCTGTCAGGTCATGGCCTATATACGTGCATCTCTCCTCTCCTTCTTCTAGGGCCACTACTATTTTCTTGGTGGTTTCTTTGTTATCATAGGCCTCTCCTGATTGTGCCTCTCGTTTAGGCATTCTTATCATGACTCTCCTGTCATCTATCTCATACTTCTTAAAATTTTCTGGGACCTCAAACAAAGATTCTTCCTCTTCTGGTAAGGCTTCTCTCTTCTTTCGTTTCTTTCCTTCTTCCTTAGGGGTCATATGCGTTGCTAATCTTACATCATTTGTAACCTCTCCATGCCTCTGGGGTTGAAATTCTATTTCATGGAAGTATTCTTCATCTGATGCAAATGGTGGGTCCATAATGATTGACTCTAGATCGGAGTCACTTGCATCCTCAAATGCATCAGGGCTAGGTTCGCATTCTTCTAAAACTGCCTCTCCCATGATTGGCTCTATGGAGAAGACTGAAATGTCATAGCCATCCTCATCACAGTGAGGTGTCCATTGTTCTTCATTGATGGCTACGTCCATTGTTGCTAAAATTTCCGCCCAGCCATGGGGTTCAAACTCCTCATCTGGAAAGACTATAGGTGCATAGGCTGGGTCTTGAATGGGTCTATGAGTTTCGTTCGCACCTACCTCTCTGGCTTTCTCTCTCTTCTCTTCTTCTACTGCTACCTTGCACATCCATAAGTGAGTATCTTCATGCATCCATGAGGATCCAGACCCTATGGAATGCACCGATTCTGTATCATCTTTGGCTCTATGGATGGGATTCCATTGGATAGGAGGGACATCTCTATGAGAATAATCCTTGAGATTGACTTTGGTTGTAACACCTAAGTGCTGCAGGTACAAAGAATTGGTCCCCCAATCCTGTACCACTTGCAACTGTCGCATGAATGGTCTTCCTAAAATCATCTCATAGGCATGATTTTTACTGAAGTCACAGATAGCAAAACTATGTTCAAACTCGACACCACAAGTGGTGAGAGTTATTCCTTCTAGCAATCCTAGGGGTCTCTCTATGTGGCCATCGGCCATCTGCAATTTCATTCTCGTTGGCCTGAGTGCTGGCTTGCCCCAACGCTTCCATAAGGAGGTGGTGGCAATTGCAACTCCTGCACCTGAGTCCAAAATTGCTTTGGTGGTGTACTCCTGGTAGGTAATGGGAAGATAGGTGTTCCCTTCTTCACCTTCACACATATCTCCTATCTTATCCAAGGGAATTTCTGGCACTGTCCTATGGGATCCTACCCGGGAACGAGGTTTTGCTATCTCTGGTACTTGTTTGGCTACATGTTTCCATAATTCAGGTCTAACCTTGAGTAGCTCTTCTAACTTGAGATTACACTGCACGTTAGTGTTCTTCACTACCTCTGTGTTCCTAGGTATGACTGAGTCGTCGTTCCTTACAATGACTGTGGGTGCTCTCATACATGTGGACTTTGCTTCCCATGGGCCTGTGAAGTCGGGTAGCTCTTGTATGGAATTGGACTCAAAGTCTAATCTCTCGTGAGACTGAACACTCTCATGCTCCCCGTAAATGGACGGAATGTCTTGTGGGAATTGGTCGTGTGCATCGTCCACAAGTTCAAAAGGGGGGGCGACCTCGCTTTCGTTATCCCATTTGTCTTCTTGAATCTCTCGTAGGAAGTCTGGCGCAAACCGATTCATAGAAGAAGAAGTGTCTGGCTCAGTAGAGTTAGGCGCATAAGCAACCTGGGAAGGAGGGCTTATTCTTTCGTTGGCTCTCTCCTTGCTCTCATAAATGGCTGGAGCACAAGCTTCTTGGGGAGGATTGCTTATTCTATTACTCTTCCGAGCAGGTTCATACGCTCCCTGAGAAGGAATGTAGGCCGTCTGTGGAGGTACGTGAGCTTCCGAGGGAGGCTCATGTACCTTTTGGGGGGGAAAATAAGCTTCTTGGGGAGGCACATGGGCTTCCTGAAGAGGCTGGCTATTGCGTTCCCTTGCCCTATTCTTTCTTTGGGGGGCAGTTTCCTTTTCTGACTGTGCGATTAGCGTCTCTGTTCTTTCTAAGGAGGGGAAGTTGTCTGGTTTAGTGGAATTGGCCACATAAACTTCCGATGGGGGATGGTTCATGTTTTTGCTTGCTTTATCTTTTTCTTGATTGTTTTCTTCCTTGGCAGATCTTGCAATTATCCTCTCTAACTTTTCTAGGAATCCATCCAAGTGTAATTGCGTTTTGGCTGAACCCGAGTAATTGAAAAGGCGACTGGCTTCAAACATAGTCTGAGCCAGTGCGACCATTTTCACGCACAGTTTGGTTCTTTCTATCTCTAGGTCAGCTCTAGGATAGCACTTGTCATGATCCGTGACGTTTGGCCCTTCTTGGATTCTGGCCTGATATGCCTTAAGCATCATGTCTATGTCTTCGGGAGTGGGATCAGCTAATACTGATCCTGTTTGGGGTGGTGGGTGGGTTACGTGGGGTGTCTTAGAGGGTGGAGGGATGGAGAGTGATGGGGATGGTAGCGGTGGGAATGTGTGAGAGTGCGGTTGAGATGTGATCTCTATGATTTTAGCCTTGGTTTCTTGTAGACTTTCCTCAAGTTCACTCATCTTCTTTGCCCATTGCCTTTTCATGCGTTCGCGGCTATCTCTCCAAGCTCTTGTTCTCTTTTTATTTTGGCTCTCAGTATCGCTAGTGTCTGGGCTCTTTTCCTTGCCTACCCCTTGGTTTTGCTGCAATGCCTGAGCCCTAGTGACTACCTGTACTGGTGCAGTGGAAGTGACACTTCCTGAGGAGTCTACCACTAACCCAACAACGTTGATAGGGGTGATTTTTGGCATGCTATTGGGGTTCTTTGGGCAATCTCGTAAGAGATGCTCTTTTCCGCAGTCTTGGCAAAAGCCTTGGATAGTTACGGACTGGGTTTGTGTAGGTGGAGGCAAGGGACAATCACGAATGAGGTGATCTCCTTGGCATCTGTAGCACGGTCCTCTTGGGAATGGAGGTCTTACTTGCCTAGGTTGAGGCCTAGGGTTGGGGTTTGCATACATGACGTTCGTGTAATCTGACTCCCAACTAGGTTCATTCGGCTCTTCACTATAGTAGGACTCACCATGTTCTGGAGACTGCATGTAGTAAGCCTGGGGGCTATCCACATGGGTAGAATCAAAGCTATGATCACTTGGGTCATTTTCAGAGATCAAGGATGTTACAGGGACTATAGCTCTATTCAGGTTTTCTTCTGCAACAGCATACTTTACTGGAATCACGTTAGAGGGGTTTGGAGGCTGTTGAGCTAGCACCGGTTGGGGTCTCTGTTGGGCCTGATATTGTGGTTGGTAGGTTTGTTGGGGTCTAGCATATTGTGGTGGGGGAGGATACTGGTTCTGGTATCTGCCTTGTTGGTAGGGTTGAGGGTAGGGTTGCCTAACTGCCTGCTTGTTGTATGGGCAATCTTGCGCAGTGTGGTTTGTGTACTTCCGTTCTATGGTGCAGTACTGGCTACTAGGGTTAACTTGGGGTTGGGCCATAATAGGGCAGACATTCGCCATATGGTCACCACCGCATGTATAGCATCTTTTCACAGGGGCAAACCTTGGGATTTGTTTGCTGGTTACACCTAATTTTTGAGCTACTTTTTCGGCCAGTTCCTCAATTGATGTGGCTTGTGTGGAAGATTGACTAGATGCACTATCTGAATCTTTGTAAATTTTGGACAGCTCTAGCTCTTCTCCTAGGTTATCTTCAATGTCAATGCACATACGTACACACTCTTCTATAGTCCTAGGGTCTTTCAGATACACGTAGGATCTCAATTTTGGACTCAGCAATCCGTCAAGGAATAAGGCTACTTGTTTAGCAGATGTGGGTAGCTCCGAAATAGGACATCTTTCAAGGTATTGCCTAAATCTTCTTCCTGCAAGTCTCACAGTCTCTTGAGGGGTTTGCTTAAAGCTGTGAATCAGTGAGGAGGTATTGTGTCTTATGCCGCTCTTAGAGAACTCTACAATGAATGCCTCTAGGAGTTGGTCTATGCTCCTGAACTGACGCTCATCTAATGGCTGAAACCATGTAAGTGCCGTGTTCCTAAGGGTTAGACCGAAGGCATTGTACTGCGTGAACAGATCCTCCACTTGTTCAGCTCTCAAGACTTGCTTGAATTCTGCCACATGATCATAGGGATCTCCTGTGCCGTCAAAGTAATTCTTCATGGACTTAACTAGCTGGGTGGGTCTCAAAGTTCTTGTATGCTCTCTAGGCCTTGGCAGAGGGAATCCATCTACATTTCTTTGGTTCCTATGGGCTCTATGCATCTCAGGTTCTACCCTATTCGTCTCTGTTCTCGTTCTTTCTCTGCCCACTGGGTTGGCAAAACTTACTTCTGGTCTATCTCTACTTCTGTCTCCTTGCGTACCATGAGCTTGGGAAGTTCCAGCCCCAGGGTGACCATAGGATACATTTGATCTTGGTTGGGGGAAAATAAATTCACCCTTCCAAGTGTAGGCATGCCTATCGTTTTCTGTCACCACAAAGATCCGTTCTGAAGCATGATCTAAGTAGGTCACTCTGCCTGGGCTATCCGGATCCTTAAACTCATAGATCATGATTGTTCCTATATCAGTTGGGTGATCCGGTTTATACCTCCAAAAGGCTTCGTCCGTTTCTCGATTGAGAAGCAAATCTATGCACTTGTTATCTTGGGGGACCCACTCAGGCGTGATAATCCTAGTGAGAACTGATTTACCTCGAGGGGTTCTAGGTTCCACTCCCATGTTTCCTTGTTCCAAGTCATCTAAGTTCGCTTCTGAAATTACATTTCCAAATTCATCTGTCCTATCTGGATGACTGGTGACTACGTATATGGTTCCTTCCTTGTCCAGGTATGCACCGTTTTCAAACTTGACAGCTGGGTGCTCTAGTCCTATGGATTGGTCAGGGTTTTTAATCTGGACCACAGATCTTCCTAGGCCGTCCTCATAGATGCTCGCACCTAATCGGTTGGTCCTAAGGTATTCCAACTGTGTTTTGTAAGGGCCTTCTACCTTGTACAAGTAAGGCACACCTGAACTTCCCGTAGGCCTGTCCATGCCTTGAGACATCTCTGACTCACTGGTATCAGAGCTAGGGTAATGAGAGTGGCGACTCAACTGCTGGGCCCAAGACCTTGCAGTGTGATTGACACTAGCCTCTGAAGACCTAAGGCTTTGTCTCTCTCTTACTAGGTGTCGTCCTGATCTAAGGTTCATAGGCCTATCTAAGTAGCACAGTTCTTCGCCCAGAGTACAACCTCGTTGCTGGTTTCTTTATATCAGTCGCTCGGTTCTTTTTATGTTGATTATCGTGTTTATGGTCTTGTCTGAAATCACGTCGTCAGGAATATTTGAATGTTGTTTCGAACTTACAGTTGATCGTTCCACGTTAGGTTCTTTCCTTTATGTTGTCGACAGTGCAGAGATTAAGTTTTTAGCTTGAACTCGAGTTTTTAGGTAATCTTCAACTTGATAGTGGCCTATCGTCGCCCTGACTTACTCCTACTTCTAATCGTTCTTAGCCTAAGCTAGGAATTGACGAAGAGGAGTTGAGAATATTCCGACCTTTCTTGCCGAACCTTGCTCTTTAATGCTCGAGAAGTTGATTCTCAAGCTTGCGCAACACCCTTGTTTGGATACTCTCAATTGCTTCTCAATAGACCTGCATAAGTCCCAAGATTAGCTCCAAGTAAACCTTTCAATTGACAGACAATTTATTTCAGACACTTTTTTAATGACCCTTGTTCCCCCTTTTGTATTGCTAGAAATTTCCTCTAGAGCTCCCTTGGTGTTCCTACCCCTCTGTGTGTCAACTTCCAAATATCCTATCTGAAAATCAACGCGATATTCTTATAAAAAACAGTTGAGGGCGTGTAGTATATGTCACAAGCTTTCTGACAAGCCCTAGAGCTCAGAAAATGGATTTCGTACGCAAAAGTTATGACCGTTCAGGGTTTAGGGGGTTACTAGACAGACAGAACCTTTCGGGGGTTTTAATGCATTTTCTAAGGCCTTCGTAAGTATATGAGTACATGAAAGTGCAAATATGCCCAAAATTTAGCCTAAATTTCCAAAAATTCACACCTTAATTTTTTGCCGAAAATGCCTGTCTATCGCGATAGACGGTGTCTGTCGCGATAGACACAATCTATCGTGGGGGCTGTCTGTCGCGATAGACGGTGTCTGTCGCGATAGACAGTGTCTATCGTGGATTTCTGTCTGTCGCGATAGACGGTGTCTGTCGCGATAGACAGTGTCTATCGTGAAATTCTGTCTGTCGCGATAGACGGTGTCTGTCGCGATAGACGGTATCTATCGCGGAATTCTGTCTGTCGCGATAGACGGTGTCTGTCGCGATAGACGCTATCTGTCGTGAAATTCGGTCTGTCGCGATAGACGGTGTCTGTCGCGATAGACGGTATCTGTCGCGGATTTCTGTCTATCGCGATAGACGGTGTCTGTCGCGATAGACGCTATCTGTCGTGAAATTCGGTCTGTCGCGATAGACGCTATCTGTCGTGAAATTCGGTCTGTCGCGATAGACGCTGTCTGTCGTGGGTCTCTGTCTGTCGCGATAGACGGTGTCTGTCGCGATAGACGGTGTCTGTCGCGATAGACGGTGTCTGTCGCGATAGACTGAAAAAATCAACTTTTTGAAAAACTTCTAGTGATCTAGAGTGCCCTCAAGGTGTAGGTTACAGTGCTAATCATGCATTCACAAAATGTTAAGATTTTCTGTCTGTCGCGATAGACAGAGGTTGTCGTCTCGGGACCTGTGCAGAGCCTGTCGTACCTGCGCACACTGCTGGGGATGATGATACAGCAAAAACCTGCAAAATAGCTCAGAAAACATGCAAAAACAGCACATGCAAATTCGCTCTCTCGCTCTCTCTCACAAGTGAAATGAGGGAAAAGAGGTGGGGAAGGTGATATGATCAAAAAACAGAAATTTTCACGATGATGGAGATGGAGGTGGGAGGTGGTGATGATGATGATGGAAATGAAGATGGAGAAGATAGTAAAAGAAAACCGATGAGAGTGAAGAAAATACCTACAACTCCAACGCGTCAACTCTACGTCTTACCATCACACGCTCGTCCTCAAAGCTCGATCCCCGGCAACGGCGCCAAAATTTGGTGTAGCTCAATGATGAGTAGCACCTCCTTTAATGTCAATCCGGGAAGACGTGAGGATGGTATGAAGACCTCGAGCAAGTGGCAGCACAAGTGCGTGAGTGAGAAGCACACAAGCATGCACACACATACACACACACGCGCACACAAGGCAAGACAAAGAGAGAGGATCAATGGAGTTCTTTAGATTACTTTCAAAAGCTCTTACAAGTTCGTTTCAATTACAATCTAACCCCAAAAATGAGCTCTCTAGCTCTTTTTATAGTTTTTGACTAGCTTTTGGCCCTGTCCAGACCTAGTGTCCGGCCTAGTTAAAAATTAGGTTCCAGGGCTTATTTGAGGGCTCAAACGAAGTCTAAAAATTATGAAAATTGGTACGATGGTACTTCTAATACTCCTCAAGCTCGAGGACTCCTCGGCTTGCACAAAATGGAGTCTAATCTACCAAAAACGGGATTTACATTGTTTGTGTAGTGATTAAAATCACTTGAGTTGTACATAATCTAGGGGAAAAAATGATCTAGCCTTGTTGCCGTATTGTGCATGACTCCTTTGTTGCTTTGTGTGCCAACAAGGTTGAAGAAAGCTTTGTATGGACTTATGCAAGCTCCACGAGCTTGGTACCAACGAATATATCATTTTTTCAAAAATATGGGTTTTGAAAGAAGTACTTCTGATGCTAACTTGTATGTAACGAAAAGGGATAGCAAGCTAGTTGTTGTCATTGTATATGTAGATGATTTGATCATCATTACAGGAGATCATCAAGAACTCATCAATCAAACTCGGATCAGCTTGGGAACTGAGTTTGAAATGACAGACTTAGGTCTACTCCATTTTTGTCTGGGAATTGAAGTATGGCAAAGGAAGGATGGCATTTTCATCTCACAACAAAAATATTCCAAAGAAATTCTCAATGCATTTGGAATGATGGACTGCAAACCAACTAGCACACCTATGGAGGTAAATCATAAGCTATCTATGGATGATAACATGCCTGATGTAGATGCTAAGAAGTATAGGAAGCTCGTTGGAAGTCTTATTTTTCTGTGCAACACTAGACCAGACATTTGCTATGCTGTTGGAGTGTTAAGCAGGTTTTCCAACAAACCTAAGGAGAGTCACTAGAATGCTGGAATGCGAATTCTAAGGTACATTGCAGGAACCTTGGATTTTGGTATTTTGTATACCACAGGTGATACACTCCAAGGATATTGTGATTTAGATTGGGCTGGAGATTGTGATTCTAGAAAATCAGTTTCTGGATATTGTTTCCCACTTGGTTCAAGAATATTTTCTTGGGTAAGTAGGAAGCAACCAACTCTCGCACTCTCCTCCACTGAAGCAGAGTACAAAGCAGCTTGTTTTGCTTCTTGTGAGGCAGTCTGGTTAAGGAGAATTCTTCCAGATCTAGGCTTTCCATCAAATATGCCAACTGTACTCAAGTGTGATAATCAAAGTTGTATGGCTATTGCAAAGAACCCAGTATTTCATGCTCGCACCAAGCACATAGAAGTACAGTACCATTACATTCGTGAGCTAATTGAAGATGAAATTGTGGAGCTGGAATATTGCCCAACAGAGGCAAATTGTGCTAACATATTCACTAAAGCACTTGGAAGAGAGCAACTCAACAGGCATCTTCAACAGATGGGCATAGGACCGAGACCTACTTGATTTATCATCGGTAAACATTGAGGGGGGGTGTTAGTATATGATCAATGTCTACCCCTCATGATGTTGGAGCAAGACAATCAACAAATTGTGATTATACAAAGGGTAGAAGTAAAGACATGAAGAGAAGATTGAAGATCAATGTCATGAATTGAAGGAAAGAATCAGATAGCAAAGTTCTTTAATCAAATGTACATTAATTCTTTAGATACTTTAATATACTTGAAGTAGTTACGAGTTAGGACTTGTATATATATATATATATATATATATATATATATATATATATATATATATATATATATATAAAAGTATATGGATATAGTCGTAGAAGAGATAGAAAAGAAAGTATGAGATGAGTTAGTTGATGTACATTGTACAAATCATCCATCAGATGTATGAAAGAAATAGATAAGTGAAAATTTCAGATATGGCGCGTCGATCTTCTCTCCCATTCTCTTTCTGTGCTTAATCTTTTGAGAAATCATTTTGCACGTATCTAAGTCCATAGCTAATCTATCTATGACTAGAATTTGAGAGGTTAATTGCAATCAGATTGAGAGAATTCAGTTTAGGAACATTCATATGTGAAGATGTTCTGAGAGTCGTCAAAATTGGCGCAGATTTCATGTTCAGAGAAATGGACATTGCTCAGTGCAAAGTGTAAAGTTTTACACAAGTGAGGGCTCAAAATCTAAGTTGAGAGGTAAGCCATCTATGGCTAAAAGATCTTGATCAAACGGGATTTACTTTGGGAGAATCAGTGTTAAGAAGTTACAGGTGTTAAGGTTGCCATTGCAAAGAAGCTGTTTCAGACATAGGTAAAGTGTTTCACACATTTCTCACAGTATACTCAATCATTTTGAGAAATTTAACTTGGAGAAGTTGTGCAATCTTAAGGTGAAGCATTGTACAAAGTTTTATCAAAAACTTTACACGAATGATTAGTCAATGAGTGATTAATCTGCAGCAGACTTTCAGGGAAGTGATTTCTTCACAGTTGATCAATTTCTTGATAATGTGATAGTTGATTTCCAAAATTATGTGGAGTCTAAAGTTATTCTTGGTCTAGAGGTGGTCTAATACCAAGGATAGCTTGTTCTTTTGGAGATTAACACTCTCCATCAGTGGTATCAGAGCAGGTAAAGATTTTACATCTCAAAGATTCAGAAGGTTAAAGATTGAAGAAAGCTTGAAGGTAGACACATTGAAGTTACCAAAAGGATCAGAAGGAGCAACATTCGAAATAAAGGTACATTCATTTTCTGTAAAGGTTAAAGATTTGAGACTACAGGTGAAGTAAAAATGGGAGATAGTCTCCAAATTGAGAAGCTGGATAGAGAGAACTATCCTGCATGGTCAATGAGGATGGAAGCTCATCTTATGAGCAAAGATCTGATGGGATACATCACAGGAGAGGAAGAAAAGCCAGAATTTAGAGACTCTAGTGTTCCAACTAGAGAGAAGCTTGCAGACATGAAAAATTGGATGAAGAAGGATGCTCAAGCAAGGAGCATAATCTACATGGCAGTCAATGACTATTTGCTTCCTCACATTAGAGGACTTGAAAGTGCATGTGACATTTGGAATGCTTTGGAAGAGCATTTCCAAAACACAACCAAATCAAGGAAGGCTTCACTATGGGCAGAATTTACTACTTTCAAGAAGAAGGCCTCACAATCAATCTCTGATTATGTGACAAAGATGAAGGACATTGCAGATTCTTTAGGTGCAGTGGATGAAGATATTGAAGAAGATAAATTGGTAAGACAAATTCTCACAGGGCTAAGAGGAGATGAGAAGTGGAAGCCTTTTATTTTGTCTACAGAACTTTCATTAGATCACTTCACTCCTGATTTGAATCAATTGTTAGGTCATATGCTAACTTTTGAGAATGATATCAAAGGAGATGTTGATAAGAGTGCAGTTCATGCAATGTACTCTAAAGACAAGAAGAAAGCTAGCAAAGGAAAGCAACAATCAGGTGAAGAAGAAGGTACTTCGAACCAAGAAAATTTCATAAGAGGAAGAGGAAATGGCAGAAGTAGAGGAAGAGGCAGAAACAACAAAGATAATGCAAGAGCTTGTTGAATATGTGGTAAGACCAATCATCTATCTCATGATTGTTGGCATAATAATCAGAACAATGGTAATTATCAGAACTTTAATCAAAGAGCAAGAGGTGGTAGATTTCAGAGAGGAAACTCAGAGGTAGAGGTGGTAGGAATTCTTTTGGAAGAGGTGGAGGAAGAAGCTTCCAAAATCAATCCTATAATAACACCTACTACAACTATGCATCAGATCAGAAGGAGGACTCGACTCTCATTATGAATGCAACATGTGAAACCTCACATAAGGACATGAGAGTGTTCTATATTGATTTAGGATGTAGTAATCATTTAAGTGGAAATATTGCTTTGATGACTGATCTAGATCATAATGCAATTAATCATACAGTTCAGATAGGTGATAATACAAAGCATAAGGTAAAGTCAATTGGTTCAGTCAAAGCTAAAGATGGGAGCACTCTTCTGAGTAAGGTTCTTTATGTTCCCACAATTCCAAAGAATTTGATCAGTGTAGGTCAAATTGTGGAAAAAGGATATGAGGTAAGGTTCACCAATGATGGAGTCTATGTTGAAGACCCTAGTCAAGGGTATAAACAGGTTGTTACAGGAAAGAAGGAAGGAAGGCTTTTCACATTAAAGGTACAAGGAAATGTTGGACATGCTATGTTCACATATGGAGAACAAAAGGTGTCAGAATTGGATCTTTGGCACAAAAGACTTGGACACTTCAATGAGAGAGGTATCAAAGAAATGATTAACAATGATTCAGTGCTTGGGTTGCCTAACATTGCAGGTCAACATATGACATACAAATGTGAAGCATGTCAGTTAGGTAAGGCTCATAAGCAATCATACAATAAGCATGGTTTTATGTATTCAGAAAGACTTGAGTTGGTGCATACAGATGTGTGGGGTCCTTCAAAGGACTTTAGTATAAATGGTTCAAGATATTATGTCATATATGTTGATGATGCTACCGGGTGGATCACAATTTATGTGATTAAAGAAAAATCAAAAGTGTTTAATACATTTAAACACTATCATGCATATGCAGAAAGGATTACAAGTCAAAAATTGAAGAGACTAAGGTCAGATGGAGGGGGAGAGTATTTTTCAAATGAGTTCAATGATTACTTGTGGAATGTAGGTATAAAGAGAGAAGTTACTTGCAGGTACTCTCCTCAACAAAATGGGGTAGCAGAAAGAAGAAACAGGACACTTGTTGAATTTGCAAGGTCCATGATGAAAGAGAAGAATTGTCCAAATTATTTGTGGGCTGAGGCTGTTAATACAGCTACATATTTGGTTAATAGATTGCCTTGTAAAGCTTTGCAGGGTATGACACCATATGAAGCTTGGTGGGGTAAGAGACCTACCTTGGATCATTGCAGAATATTTGGATGCTTGGCATATGCATATGTGCCATCTCAATTGAGGCATAAGTTGGAGCCTAAGGCAGAAAAATATGTATTCATTGGTTATGATGATAAGCAAATGGGATACAGGTTGTGGAGTCCATCCACAAAGCAATTCCTTGTATCCAAGGATGTTACATTTGATGAGCAAGGTACTTGGTATGCAGGTAAATATAATATACATGCAGATGATGAAGAAGTAATGGATCAAAGGAAAGGTAAAGCAAAGATTCAATTACTTGATGAAAATGAGAATAATGAAGTACAAGTTGAAGCTGAAGAGAGGCCAAGGTTTGATCCAGAATGTGATGAACCAGAGACTTCAAAAAGTGCAGAAGTTAGGAGGTCATCTAGGCACAAGTGGCAACCTACAAGGTATAGCTATGACACCTCATTCTTGACTACTAAAGATTATGCTTATTTGGTAAAAGCAGATGAAGATCCATCTACATATGATGAAGCCAAAGGTAAGAGAAATTGGGAAGAAGCCATGCAAGAGGAGTATGATGCATTGATAGAGAATCAGACTTGGGATCTGGTTCCTAAACCTAATAGCCAGAAAATTATTGGATGTAAGTGGGTTTACAAAACAAAAAGATTTGCAGATGGAAGTGTGTCTAGGTACAAAGCCAGACTTGTTGTGAAAGGGTATGCACAGACATATGGAGTGGATTATGATGAGACCTATAGTCCTGTGGCAAAAATGACAACCATCAAAACTCTCATAGCAATTGCTGCATGCAAAGGTTGGAAGTTATCTCAATTAGATGTTAAAAATGCTTTCTTGAATGGATACATTTCAGATGAAGTTTACATGGAGCAACCAGATGGGTTCAGAGATCAAGTGAGTCCAAATTTTGTGTGTAAGCTCAAGAGAGCTTTGTATGGGTTGAAGCAGGCCCCAAGGGCTTGGAAATATAGGCTTGTAAAATTCTTAAAAGATCTTGGATTTCAAGCATCAAAGGCAGATAGTAGCTTGCTAGTCAAAGCAAGTGAAGATGGATTCATTTATGTTTGTATTTATGTTGATGACATAATACTTACAGGAACGGATGATAAAGGAATACAAATGATCAAGAAGCAGATGGAGAAAGAGTTCAAAATCAGTGATTTGGGGAACTTGTCATTCTTCTTGGGAATGGAGATTTTATATACTCAACATGGAGTATATGTGACCCAAGAAAGGTATCTTAAAAATTTGCTAACCAAATTTAAAATGGAAGATTGCCGGGTTGCACCTACACCATTGGAAGTGAACCATAAATTGTCTAGATTTGGAGGAGAAGAATTCAGAGACATGAAGCTCTACCAAAGTTTGGTTGGTAGCTTGATTTATGCTACATTAACAAGGCCTGATTTGTCATATGCAGTTGGTGTGCTTTCACAGATCATGCATTGTCCTAGAAAGGAACATTGGATTGCAGGACAAAGAGTACTTAGGTACATCAAGGGTACACTCAGAGAAGGACTGTACTATGGATTTACTTCTGATACAAGAGTGAAGATATTCAGTGATGCAGATTGGGCAGGTAATGTGGATGATAGAAGATCAACACATGGATATTTGTGCTATGTAGGAGACAAATTGATTTCATGGTGTTCTAAGAAGCAACATACAGTTGCTTTGTCATCTACAGAAGCAGAATATAAAGGTATGGTGGAAGCTGCAAAGGAGGTAATATGGCTAAAGACACTCATGAAGGTTTTTGATGTGATTCAAAGTACTCCTATTATTTGTGGAGACAATATGAGTTCTCTATACTTGGCAGCTAATCCTGTGTTTCATGCTAGAACTAAACATATTGAAATACAGTATCATTTCTTGAGAGAGAAGGTTATTGATAAAGAGATTGAAGTCATACACACTCCTACAAAAGATCAACTTGCAGATATGATGACAAAAAGTTTAGATGGACCAAAGCTACAGAAGTTCAAAGACATGGCAGGAATAAAGAAGATACAGATAATCACAATTGATGATTGAGGGGGAGCTGTTGGAGCAAGACAATCAACAAATTGTGATTATACAAAGGGTAGAAGTAAAGACATGAAGAGAAGATTGAAGATCAATGTCATGAATTGAAGGAAAGAATCAGATAGCAAAGTTCTTTAATCAAATGTACATTAATTCTTTAGATACTTCAATATACTTGAAGTAGTTACGAGTTAGGACTTGTATATATATATATATATATATATATATATATATATATATATATATATATATATATATATATATATATATATATATATATATATATATATATATATATATATATATATATATATATATATATATATATAAGTACATGGATATAGTCGTAGAAGAGATAGAAAACAAAGTATGAGATGAGTTAGTTGATGTACATTGTACAAATCATCCATCAGATGTATGAAAGAAATAGATAAGTGAAAATTTCAGATATGGCGCGTCGATCTTCTCTCCCATTCTCTTTTTGTACTTAATCTTTTGAGAAATCATTTTGCACGTATCTAAGTCCATAGCTAATCTATCTATGACTAGAATTTGAGAGGTTAATTGCAATCAGATTGAGAGAATTCAGTTTAGGAACATTCATATGTGAAGATGTTCTAAGAGTCGTCAAAACTGGCGCAGATTTCATGTTCAGAGAAATGGACATTGCTTAGTGCAAAGTGTAAAGTTTTACACAAGTGAGGGCTCAAAATCTAAGTTGAGAGGTAAGCCATCTATGGCTAAAAGATCTTGATCAAACGGGATTTACTTTGGGAGAATCAGTGTTAAGAAGTTACAGGTGTTAAGGTTGCCATTGCAAAGAAGCTGTTTCAGACATAGGTAAAGTGTTTCACACATTTCTCACAGTATACTCAATCATTTTGAGAAATTTAACTTGGAGAAGTTGTGCAATCTTAAGGCAAAGCATTGTACAAAGTTTTATCAAAAACTTTACACGAATGATTAGTCAATGAGTGATTAATCTGCAGCAGTCTTTTAGGGAAGTGATTTCTTCACAGTTGATCAATTTCTTGATAATGTGATAGTTGATTTCCAAAATTATGTGGAGTCTAAAGTTATTCTTGGTCTAGAGGTGGTCTAATACCAAGGATAGCTTGTTCTTTTGGAGATTAACACTCTCCATCACATGATTGTATGCACATTTTGTAAGGCCCCCTTTATGAGGAGAAGCCAAGCGTGCATTACCCAATTGATGGGAGTCCCAACTTGCATGTTGGATGAAGGTCATATTGGACCATGTAAGGTATTATAAGGAAAGGGAGTTACCAGGGTCCCCAATTGTCGGAGTCAGAAATCATTTATATTTGTTGGGTCGGTTCAACCAGTCTAAGCCGTGTATGGCAATTACGCGGGCGGTGGCCGCCCACGCTCTACTGCCCATGTATAGCCGTCCATGGCAGGCCACCCATGATCCTATATATACATGACTTCTGCACTACCTAAGACACTGAGTTGAGCCAGCATACCTCTACCTTGTATCTCCCGTTCTAGAGTTGTCTAGATCACCATTTAAGCTCTACCTTGAGAGTGCATGTGTGGACAACGCCATCATCTTTGTACTTGGTGCTAGTAGAAAATTATTGAGATTCTCCTATATCTGTTATCTTCTCTGCTATTGCTCCTGTGTTATATTGCGTAACTTTTTTCTTACACTCTCTTGGCCGCTTCCATATGTGGTCTTCTCGGCTTATGCATAAACTGACTCAATATGCTTATTGGAGATAGACATTTGCTAAAGCACTCGAACATCACAAGGAAGAAGAAGAAGCTTGGAGCACAAACACACAATACTTAATGTATTACTAGAGAATGTACAAAGATAAGTAGCCCATTAGGGCAATAGGCGTATATACAAGCCGGGGGAAAAAAACCTCCTAAAGAGGGAAAAAAGTGCCTCGACAGTCCTAGTGTGTTCACACACATCACTACCTAAATATATCAACAAATCCCCCCTGGGAGTGATGCGGTGAACAAGGAGCTAGCACTCATGTATAAGGAAGTGCCAAGCTATGTGGAAATCACTCCACAAAAGGAAGTAAGCCCAAAGCTTTGCGGAAAGCTTCAAACTTCTCCCTAGGCAGAGCCTTCATGAAAAGGTCTGCAATGTTCTCCTACGTGGGCACATATGCCAATCTGATCTCCCCAGCAGAGAACCTCTCCCTGACATAGTGATAATGCAACTCAATGTGCTAAGTGCAAGCATGTAACACAGGGTTCCTCGCAACTACCAATGCGCCCGAACTGTCAGTGAAGATGGTGGTGGCAAAAGACTAGCCAACACCAAAATCAGCCATAAGGCGTCTGAGCCACACACACTCAACAATCGCTGTGAAAGCTTCCCTATACTCAGCCTCACAACTGGAAGTGGCCACAGTAGGCTCCTTCTTGCTCAACCAAGATATACATGAACTACCAAGCATGAAGCAAAAACCACTGGTGGACACACGAGTGTCATAGCAACCAGCCCAATTTTAGTGAGAAAAAGCATGCAAATATGGTGGTAGTGATCCCCCCTTGGGATAAAACAACCCAAGTAGCCGAGTACCACTCAAGTAGCGAAAGATGCGCTTAACCGCCTTCCAATGCATGACTCCTGGGCAATGCATAAACCTGCTCATCTGTGAGACAGTAAACTGAATATCGGGCCGAGTAATGCATAAGTAAATCAAGCATCCAACAGCCTGCTGATAGAGAACAACATCAAATGCATCTCCAGCATCATGAAGACTCAATCGTAAACCTATCTCCATAGGAGTGGCAATAGGCTTACAGTCCTCAAGGCCAAAATGCTGCAATAATATGTCACTATATTTCGTTTGACACAAAGCCATTCCACCATCAACTTGCATAAATTGAATGCCCAAATAGTGATGCAAATGCCCCAAATCAGACATCTCAAATGAGGCATGCAAATCAGCCATGAAATCAGAAATATGCTTCTCAATAGGAACAGTGAGCAGGATGTCGTCAACATAGACAACAATGATCAGAAGCACACCATTAGCACGCTTAACATATAAGGTGCTTTCAGTTGGACTGTTCTCAAAACCATGTGCAACCAGATAAGCATGTATCTTCTCATACCAAGCACGTGGTGCTTGCTTTAAACCATATAATGCCTTCTTTAACCTGCACACCTGGTTTTCATGCCTTTTCTGCACAAAGCCACAGGGTTGAAAAACATACACTTCTTCATGTAAGTCACCATTCAGAAATGCTGTTTTAATGTCCAACTAATGTACATTCCAACCATGATGGGCTGCAAGTGCACAAATGCTCCGAACAATAGTCATACGACATGTAGGTGCAAATGTCTCATCAAAATCAATGCCTCTTTCCTGCACATAACCCTTTGCAGCAAGCCTAGCCTTATACCTGTCAGTTGTACCATCAGGTTTACGCTTCAGCTTGTATACCCACTTAGTGCCAATGGCCTTCTTGCTAGGGGGCAAGTTACATAAAGACCATGTACCATTCTTCATTATAGCATCATATTCAGATTGCATAGCAGCCATCCAATTTTCTGAATTATGTGCTTCATCAAAAGAAACAGGCTCATTCTCATCATAGAGACTAGACGCAGTCATAGCATAGCAATCTGATGCAAAGGAGGCACTATGAGAGCCTGAACAAGTACGATATGACAAAGGTGCATCTAATTTGCTGTCATGCAAAGTCTGCACCAGCCATTTTGGCATAGTTTTTGCCTGCTCAATATCAACTCTCTCATCAACAAGTGCATCATGTAAATTTGCATCAGAAGTGGAATGATCTGCATCATCATATGAAACTTGCAAAGGCTGAGAAGTTTCCTCATTAGGACTAGCACTAGACTGTCCACCTGTAAAAAGAGGCATCAAAGTATCATACATGTCTTTGGAGCTAACAGATGTCTCCTTAGTACATGAAAGCAATGGCTGAATAGCATCTTCCACAAAGACATCACGGCTAACTAGAATGTGTTTTGTCTGTGGATGATACAGACGATAGCCTTTACTTTCAGAACTGTACCCAACAAAAATACATTTTACTGCCTTATCATCCAATTTTCTACGATGTTGTTCAGGCACTAATGCATATGACAAACAACCAAAAACATGCAGATGAGCAACAGATGGCTTGCGATCATGCCAAGCCTCATATGGGGTGATAGGCAGTGCTTTAATGGGACACCTGTTCAGTACATATGCTGCACACATGATAGCCTCAAGCCAAAAACTATGAGGTAAAGCCTGACTCTTGACCATACACCTCGCCATCTCCATGAGAGACCTGTTCTTCCGTTCAGCAACTCCATTCTATTGAGGTGTATATGGCACTATACATTGGTGTTTTATCCCACGTTCAACCAAAAATGCATTAAAATCAGAAGACATATAATTCCCCCCTCGATCAGAACGGAGGGTGCCCATTTTACATGCTGACAGATTTTCAGCCAAAACCAAAAACTATTGCATGAACACTTCAGACTTTGCTTTGAGTGGATATAACCATGCATGCGTGGAAAAATCATCAATGAAAGTCACGAAGTAAAGGTAATTTCCAAAAGAGGGTGTCTGCATAGGGCCACAGACATCACTATGTACTAGCTGCAATTTCTGAGTAGCCCGAACTGAACCATCTTTTGGAAAGGATGAACGCTGCATTTTGCCCAAAATACAGCCTTCACAAACATGTTTTCCAGGTGCCTCAAGTTTGGGCAATGAGGACACCATTTCAGATTTCTGCAGGTGTAGCAAACTAGCAAAATTCAGATGACCAAAGCGTGCATGCCAAAGCTTTGCATCTGACATATCCTGAGAATGATTTACTGCACATGCCAAATCATTTACAGATCTTTCATAGTCTATGAGCTTATACAACCCACGACATAAAATGCCAAAAGCAATAATCACATCGCGATTTAACATATCATGAATTGTACACCTGTCATCAACAAATTTCACAACCAAGCCAATCTTGGCTAATGCAAAAACTGATAACAGGTTCTTTTTGATCCCTGGCACAAATAAAGCATCTGATAAAGTGAAAGAACTACCATCGGCAGTAGTCAAAATGATCTTACCAACTCCCATAACAGGATAAGTGGAGTTGTTGGGGCATGTAACAGTATTCCCTATAGGGGCAGGCTCGAGTGAAGAGAAGAAACTGCGCTGCGAGGTCATATGTTTGGTCGCCCCACTTTCAAAATACCAAACATTTGAGTCTACTGTAGACATGCACTGCTCATGAGAAGATGGGTCAAAAGTGCAGGTAGAAGTAAACGCCCATTCTTCTTCCTGCACAAGATTTGCAGACTCTGTTTTTGGTGTAGAGGCCTTTACAACAACCATTATAGCCTCTTTCTTCTTTGCCTCTTTAGCAGCCAGTTTTGGATAGTTCTTTATGATATGATCATTCCCTTTACAGTACTTACAAAACAATTTCTGCTTTTCTGATTTCTTCTCATCTTTATCTTCCTTCTTCGAATATGCAGAATTAGCAGATTTCTGCTTACTAGTTGAAGAGCTCCATTTTCCTTTGCCCTTCTAACTAGCCAGGAAAGCTTGATCTACAACTGGCATAATGGAGCTGTTTTGCCTAGACTGATCTTCTTGCAACAGAATAGAGACTAACTCTTCAAATGATAAGGCATTTGGATTGCCTTTCATCATCAATCCAAGAGTAGAAGCAAAACTCTGATATGAATCAGGAAGACCATTCAGAACGGTCTACACGAGTGAGCTATCTGGTATAACCTCATCAGCAGAAATCAACTGTTCCTTCAAGTCTTTGATCTTCGTTAGGAAACTGTCCATAGAATCATCTTCATTCATGTGCTCACTCTCCAACTGTTTTCGGAGGTAAGCAACACGAGCCTCATTCCTAGCTTGGTACAATGTGGTAAGTGTATCCCAAGCATCCTTAGCTGTTCTGCAAGAGCGAATGTGAGGAATAATGGCACGTTTGATAGACAAGGCTATCAATGCATGTGCCTGGGCATCTCTACCATCCCAACAAATCTGCTCTGCAGTAGGTGCAGCAGAAACAACAACACAAACAGGAATCTGTGGAATATCATCTTTGACACCATCTTCATAAGCTCCAACACCTGTAGTCTGAGGTGTAACAGGACGTCTTTCAACACCCTGCACAATGTTCCATAATCCTTTTGCAACCAACACATGTCGCATCATATAAGCCCATAACGGGTATTTGGTACCATCCAACTTATCCTCAACAACCAACATACGGAATACATCACTACTTTCAGCCATGGCCGATGAATAAATTACCTTGATGCAGAAAATTGACTGTATCTCAAAAAGTTGAACGAAATTGCCTAGACAAATTCTGCTAGACCTGTAGCAAACTTTGAGATGCTTATATTGGCGAATAGAAACTGGTATATACCTTTGGCACAAAAAGACGAAATAGCTTGCATAAGCATTGCGATAGTGCATTTGGAGGCCGAAACAAGCTCAGATCGTAATTTTGGCACCACAAAGCGAAGCAGTTTTGATCTTGGAAACACGCTGAGTATGCTCACCAATGCGAATATGAGACTGCAAACGGAGGAGTGTCAACGGTGCCCTAGATGAAGCGACAACCTGCTTTGATACCAATTGTTGGAGATAGACGTCTGCTGAAGCACGCGAACAACACAAGGAAGAAGAAGAATCTTGGAGCACAAACACACAATACTTAATGTATAACTAGAGAATGTACAAAGATAAGTAGCCCATTAGGGCAATAGGCATATATACAAGCCGGGGGAAAAAACCTCCTAAAGAGGGAAAAAAGTTCCCCGACAGTCCTAGTGTGTTCACACACATCACTACCTAAATATATCGACAATGCTAACACTATAGCATATATCCACCCTTGTGAGTGTTGCATAGTTCAAACTTCCAACCAAGCTTTGATAGCTTGTGATGTCTTCAATTGGCTCTCCTTCACAAGCACTAAGCTTATGATTTTGCTCCATAGGTGTACCTGCACACTTGGTATTTTCCATCTTGAACTTGACGAGCATGTCATGAACATACTTACTTTGTGTGATGTATATACCTGAATCTGTGTAGATTAACTCCAATCCAAGAAAATAAGTGAGTGGTCCAAGGTCACTTATTTTGAACTCCTCCTTCATTTGACTCTTTACCTGTTTGATTCCTTCAAGATCATTGCCTATGATAATAATATCATCAACATACACACATAAATAGATCACTTCAGATCCATTCCTCTTTATGAACAAAGAGGTATCCGCCTTGCTAGCTTTGAATCCTTGGTCCTGCAAATAAGTCACCAATCTGAAATTCCAAGCTCTTGGAGCTTGCTTCAATGCATACAAAGCTTTCTTTAGTTTGCATACATAGTTAGGATGATGTGCATCCTCATATCCAGGAGGTTGTGCCAAATACACTTCCTCAGAAATCCATCCATTCAAGAAAGCATTCTTTACATCAAGTTGATAGAGATTCCAATTTCTAGATGCAGCAAGACTAATGAGAACCCTAATTGTAGGCATTTTTGCAACAAGAGAGAAAGTCTCCTCATAATCAATACCATGGGTTTGAGCAAACCCTTTAGCAACTAACCTTTCTTTGTGTCTATTTATACTTCCATCTGGATTCCTCTTGATTTTGTATATCCATCGAGATCCATTTACCTATATAAATCATGTGTTGCCTTGTGATATTAGGCAAACCAAGTACACTTTGGTCCCTGCAAATTTGTTTGAGTGTCCTCTCACCAATGTGAGCAAGACTTTTGTGCCATATCTCTAATTCTGTAAGAGTTTGAGATCCATAGCTAAACAAAGCTATGTTCTTTGTATCTTCCACTTCAAAAGTGAAGAGCCTTCTTGTCTTTTCTCCTTTGGCAATCCTTCGAAAGCATTGCCTTGGGTCTTCAACATATGCTCCAAATCGGTTGAATCTAACGTGCAATCCTTTTTCAACAATCTGTCCAACACTTATTAAATTTCTGGTAATTGTAGGGACATACAAGACTTTTCTTAAGAGGTTCATATTCCCATCTGATGTCTTCACATTACCGATCTTCTCCACTGAGTGCTTTGTGTCATCTCCTGTCTGCACTTCATGCTTGTTATGAGGATCTTCCAAATCAGAAAGTAAAGCCACATTTCCTGCTACATGGTTTGAGCATCCCGAATCAATGTAAAATATGTGATTATCATCCTTACCCTTCTTCACTGATAGATTCATAATCAATAATGAATCTTCTTGACTTTGGTCCTCTGCATAGTTATTGTAATCTCTTCTTCCTCTATGGCCACTTTGATAGTTGTTGTTGTTGTAATTTTTGTTGTAGTAGTTGTTGTTGTAGCCCCCATTGTACCTGCCTCTATTTGATCCATAGCCACCTCTATTGAATCCTCTTCCTCTTGAGTTCCTCGGGTTCCTGAAACATTCTTCAGTAGTATGATTAGATAAGCCACATATATTGCAAGGTTGAGATGATTGGAATCTCCCCCTGCCTTGCTTTCCACCTCTTTCTCTTCCTCTAGATCTTCCTCTACCTGCAAAGTTTGCTTGGAAAGAGCTACCTTCATCTTCATTCTTCCTATTCTTTGACTTGTCCTTGACCTTAGCTTTACCAGAATATAAGGGAGAAGTTTGATTACCTCTTGAGGACTCACCACCTTTGCTAATCTTTGCTTCATGAGTGAAGAGTTGGCCCATGAGTGTGTTGAGGTCGGGTACATGCATATCCATGTATAAATCCATGGCTGTTGTGAACGACTCCCACTTGCCGTCTACTTTGATTCCATTTATGATTTGTCTAATGATTTGCTCCTCTTCAATTACCTCTCCAATGCTTCCAAGTTGGTCGGAAATCTCCTTCATCTTTGTGACATAATCAGTCACACTTTGCTTCGGGCTTTTCTTCATTGTTGTGAACTCCATCCACAATTGATTCTTCCTTGATCGAGTGTTGGAAGAGAAGAAAGAAGCAAGTGCATTCCAGGTCTCTCTTGATGTCTTGCATCCATTGACATGAGATAAAAGAAAATTAGAGATTGAGTTTAGAATATAGGACCTTGCAAGTGCATCCTTCGAACACCAATTCGAAAGTCCTTCCACTTCTTCATGTGATGGTTGCCCTTTGTTCCTCATGGTTGGCATTGCTTCATCTCCGGATATGAATCCATATAGATTCCTCCCTTGAAGGTAAGCCTCCATCCTTAGAGACCATGCCGGGTAGTTGTTTCGATCCAATTTGTCAATTGTTGATGGAAATCCATCTCCCATGTTGCTTGACTATGCTCTGATACCACTCTAGAGAGAGATGATGGATGCAATCCAAAGATGAGTAGGTGCTGCTACAACTAGCTTCACACTAGCCAACTGAGACTTCAGAGTTGATTAGTAGACCCTTTGAGCTTCCTAAATCCACCAAAATATCAGCCAAGTACTTTGGAACATGTATCCCAAAAGTTTAAGTCAAGACAGACTAGTTGCGAAATGACTAGCTCCCAAAACTTGCTATTTTTGGACATACACCTACTAGAAAAACTGATCAGTGCTCTCAACCTGGTAGGAATTAGATAAATTCCGTTTGGTCATAGCAAATAGACTTAGCAAGCTTCCCAATCCAAGTTAAAAAACTTAAAATTCTGGACTGAGCACTGAGAAAAAGATTCATCAATTTCTAGAACATGCCCACCATTCTCGGGGCTCTACAAAGATAGACCAGTGAGCAGTAAAATGCAGATTTCTCCAAAACTGTACATTCAATGAACATGAAAATTTGTATACAGAAACTAGACATTAAGAGGTATCCCACGCACATTAAAACATTGAAAAAGGTTGAGTAGAATACGAGATAGGACCTTTTAAAGTAACTACTCTGAGTGAGTATAACAGAGAACAAAACCAAGAGGTAGATAATGATAAATGTATAGATTCACAGATGATTACAACCACATTGGCAATGAATATTTGCACAATGGGAGTAGAATGATAGAGCTATGGAGTAAGCTCTTCAATCTCTACAAAATGACATGAAGTGGTCACGTACAAGGCTTGCTAATCACCTCTTCCTTCTTGCTCTTTTTATAGCTATTCTTGGAGGGAGTTTTGAATTCGAATTCAAATGGCTCCACCTAATAGTGATCCCCAAAGTTAGGAGATAATTCCTCAGCTCAAAAGTTTGTGGTTTTAGGTAGTTAGAGCCACGACTTTGCTTTTACATCTTTGATGAGGTAAGCCATCCTTTTCCTTTTTTCTTTTTTCAATTACAAGAGATAAAATGTACTCTTTTACAAGAGGTGTTCACATGTGACTTACAAATGATCATAATATCAAGCATATCAAGCATGTAGGCTTGGGTAAAATGCACCAACAAAAACCAATATCAACAATCCTATAATAGACCACAATAACAATATCAGGTACAACACAAGCCACAACAAGTCCAAGGAAACCAACCGTCAACTCCTGCCAATGTGATTCCAGTTAAGTATGCCATGGTAGAGGAGAACCCTAATAGATCATTGGTGTCGATGACCTGTTTAGTCTAAGAAAATGACCCTCATGCTCAGAGTTCTGACTACTCTCATGAAGATAGTCCACAAGCTTATTACACAAAGTCACCTGAGCATAGTGAGATTTATCCATATCAATATGATGCACAAGGTATGGAACCAAATTGGGAGCCCCAATACTCCAATATAATGTACACGAATCCCAACCTCAGGCCCCAATTGAGACAAATAAGACCACAAGCCCCTAGAGGACCATGTTTTAGATGTTAGGGTGACCATTTCATTCGTGGCTGTCCCCACCCATTGGCTCCAAGACAAGGATAGACCATGAAAATACAAGGCTTTTATGCTGTGTGCGGTAAAGAACATATTTCGAGAGATTGTCCAAGGAACCCCTCTAGTGTGCCCAAGGTTACACCAATTAACGTGCATCTCAAAACCCCTCGCATGCCAAAACTCCATCCACTCCACTTCATCCCACCCCACCACTCATTGTAAATAGTCCGCAAATAGGATCAGTTCTCGCAGATCCAACTCCAAAAGGCTTGGACATGATGTTCAAGGCCTATCACACTCGACCTCAAGAAGGGCCAATAGCTGCAAACCTATACAAGAGTTATTACCCTGAAGCAGATTTAGAGAATGGACAAAATGGTAGAACTAGTTTAGGCTATGCTCAAGACCAATCAATTGTTCAATCATACAAATTCTATCAAATTAGGTTTGCATTTCCAAGGCTTACTAGAAAAATTAGAGTAGTTGGTAAACAAGCCGCAAGTCTCTTTACTTCCATAGGCTCAACCAATGGTTGAAAGAGAAAGCTCGCCACCAACAAAAGATTATGTTCTTGATTCCATAGATGATGGAACACCTCTTTCAGTTGAACAGTACTCTCAGGAGTTCTTGTGGGAAATACAAGAAGAGAAATGGGCCAAGAAGAAGGACAAACCCCCCTCCTATTCTTGAGATTGATGACCTTCATGATTAATTTCCCCAAGACATCCCATCTATTTACGGAGACCAAGTAGAGAAACAAGAAGATGAAAGATTAGATTTTGATTCTTATTCTTTACAAGAGTTGCCACAATTCGTAGACCCATAAGAATCTGAATCTCTTCAGATCAGAGCTCCCACAATACTGATAAGAAATGAGGACGCAGTGGTTCCAAGAAACACTAATGTCGTGAAGAATACTATGGTGTAGTGTCACACCTTAGAAGAGCTGTTCAAAGTAAAACCTGAGATATGGAAACATGTGGCAAATCAGGTTCCAGAACTTGGTTCCAATATGTCAAAAGCAGGCTCTAAGCATAAAGTCCTAGAGATACCTCTATATAAAATAGGAGACTTGAGTGAAGGTGAAGAAGGTAATACTTATCTTCCAATCACCTCCCAAGGTTGCACAACCAAAGCTATCTTAGATTTAGGTGCTGGTGTTGTGATTGCGACCACCTCCTTGTGGAAGAAATGGGGCAAACCTGCATTAAGACCAACTAGAATGAAGCTTAAAATGGCTAACAGCCATATTGAAAGACCTCTAGGATTGTTAGAAGGGATAACTCTAAACACTTGTGGGGTAGAGTTTGAACACACCTTTGCTATAGGTGACTTTGGTAAAAATAATTTCTATGAGATGATCCTAGGAAGACCCTTCCTACGACAATTGCAAATAATGCAAGATTGGGAAAGCAACTCCTTGTACTTGCAACAATTAGGGTCACAACCAAAGTCAATCTAAAAGATTATACTTTTAGAGATGTACCACCCCTATAGTGGAATCCTATCCACAAGGTGCAAGAATATTCAATCTCTGTGCATTCTGGAAGTTCTTTGGATCCATCTTGGATGCATGAAGATACTTGTGGATGTGCAAAGTCGCAATGGAAGAGGAAAGGTAGTTAAAATCAAGAGAAGAAGGAACTTCTCAAGGAGATAGACCAGTTAGAGACCCAACCTACACACTGATGATCTTTCTAGATGAGCAATTTGTACCCCATGGTTGGGCATGTTGGTGCAGGACAACCATCAATTGATGTTTTAGACAAAGGTTTGAAGTCAAAGGATGAAGCAAAGATCAATATATGAAGCTTGAAGATAGTGCATGATCAAAGAATGAAGTCTTGTATATACATGTACACTAGACTTGTAATTAACTCACTTATACCTTTGTTATGGTTAAGAGTTTGAATGTATATGCTTATATATACAAGTAAAAAGTCAGGGCATGTATGAGAGATGATGAATGACAAGTTTTAAGAGTCATTAGACACTTTAAAAGTGAAGAGAATATCTCTCATCAAACAGATGTAATGTTTTCCTGAATAGAAGAAAAGTTGCGCTCGATATTTTGCTCAATTCTCCTTCTGTGTTTATTCTTTTGTGAAATTCTTTTATACAAGAACAAGTCTAAGTCTATAGTTGAGTGACCTCTGTACAAATTTTTAGATCCTAATTGTGATCAGGCTAAGAGAATTGAGAGTAGGAACATTTACATGTGTAATGTGAAGAAGAGAAGACTGCAGCAGGTGCAAATTTGATGATAATGTTTTGGTCAGTTCTCCTTCCATAGTGTAAAATTTTGAGCAAATGAGCACTCATTCTTTAATTTGGAATCTAACCTACCTATAGCTAAAAGCATTTGAATAAACGGTTCTAGATTAAGAGAATTATGCATTAGAAGTTGTAGTGTCAAAGTCGACTTTAGAGAAGTACAATTTTAGACATACGTGAATTGTGTGAAGTAAATCTCAAGATTTACTAAATCTTTTTCAAGGTTATAAGTTAGAGAAGGTGCACAAAAACTAGCCAATACCTCACACAAAGTTTCATTGAAAACTTTACAAGTTTGGTCACTCAATGAGTGAATTAAATGCAGCAGACTTTTCTAAGTAATCACTCTCTTCATAGTTAGTGCAAAGATTGGTAATCTGGCACTAGTCCTCCAAAATTGGTTGAACTTTTGAGTTGTTCTTGATATAGAGATGTTCTAACACCAAGCATAGCTTGTTCTTTTGGAGATTAAAACTCTCCATCAGTGGTATCAGAGCAGGAGTTATTAAAATTGAAGAAAGGAGGGCCCAAACTATTACAACTATATAGAAATCAACCTTTGAAGATTCAAAAGGTGAAAGTTTGAAGTGAAAGCTAGATAAGAAGTCCGGAAGCTATCAAAAAGATCAAAAGGAACTTCGTTCGAAGTAAAGGTATATCTAGTATTCACAAAGCTTGAAGAATTTAATACACATGTGAAGAAAGGATGGGAGATTCTCTTTAGATAGAGAAATTGGATAGAGAAAAATATCCAGCTTGGTCAATGAGGATGGAAGATCATCTCATGAGCAAAGACCTAATAGGTTATATGACATGTGAAGAAGAAAAACCAGAATTCAAAGATCCTAGTTTTCCAACTAGGGATGAACTCTTAGATTTGAAGACATGGATGAAGAAGGATGCTCAAGCAAGGAGCATTATCTACATGGGAGTGAACGATTACTTGCTTCCTCACATTAGAGGACTTGAAAGTGCAAGTGACATATGGAATGCTTTGGAGGAGCATTTCCAAAACACGACAAAGTCAAGGAAGGCATCTTTGTGGGCAAAATTTACCACATTCAAGAAGAAGGCTTCTCAATCTATTTTTGATTATGTAACAAGGATGGACATTGTAGATGCATTAGGAGCATTTGATGAAGATATTGAAGAGGACAAATTGGTAAGGCAAATACTCATAGGTTTGAGAGGAGATGAGAAATGGAAGCCATTCATTTTGTCTATTGAACTATCACTAGATCATTTCACTCCTGATTTGAATCAATTGCTAGGACATATGTTAACCTTTGAGCAAGATGTCAAAGGTGATGTTGATAAGAGGATAGGTCAAGCAATGTATTCAAAGGACAAGAAGAAGTTTAACAAAGGCAAGCAACAATTGAATGAAGAAGAAGGTACAACTAGCCAAGCTAACTTCCTAAGAGGAAGAGGTGGTGGCAAAGGAAGAGCTAGAGGCAGAAGCAATAACGATGGAGTCAAAGCTTGCTGGATTTGTGGTAAGACTAATCATTTAGCTCATGAATGTTGGCATAATAATCAGAATGGTGGAGGATATAATCAGAAATTTAATTCAAGAGGAAGAGGTGGTAGAAACCAAAGAGGTAATTTCAGAGGTAGAGGTTGTTGAGATATCAAGCTCAACATGTGATGGTCCAGGATGACACGTACCAGTTTTTCATTTCTCTGACATGTATAGTGGTCATGGCGGTATATGTCAGGGATACTTCATTGGGATTTATTAGATTTATCTACCGAGAGTGATGGCACATTTGTTCCTTTCCAGCTCACCCATTCGCGAACATTAGGTTTTCCCTTATGTATTGATCTTCATATATTGCACTTGTTGTATTCTTGTTTTTAGGTCATTCTTGTGTACATTCCTTTTTATGTAATAGAAGAAGAAGAAGAAGATCATTCTTCTATGAGCCGCCGAAATGGAATTCATATATTTTGTAATGTAATTATGGAAAGTGGCACGCACACCAAAAGGGCGTAGTGCAAACCGTTGTAACTCTTTTTTGAGTAATGAAAGAAGCACGCGTGAAAAAGAAGGTGGTCGACGTCGGACTGTTGGTCTGGGTGAGTGCTTGAAGTGGATCGTGTTTTCTTGTCTATATTCTGAGTATTCTATAACTCTGTTAATTAAGTCAGTAATTAGTTAAGTGTCCGATGAAGTGTTAAGATAATCTGATATTGCGGTAAAGTGACAAAGTTGTGCGTTTATGCGTATTGTGGTGAATGATGTTGTAATGCGTAGAACAGATAAGTAGTTGAAAGATAGTTTAATTCCGGGCGTTAAGTCAGTGTAGTGTACATTGAAGCGGTACATTTGGGAAAATATAAACAGGGCCTCTATTTTACAGATCTCTAACCATCCCAAGAACCCAAATCTGATAAACAAGTTTAACACTAGCACTGTCTGTGGGAAATGGGGTAGCCAGTTGAAGAAAAGGTTAAGGGTCGAAGAAGAATCCTTTGATATATGCCGGTAACATGTTCCGGTGAATCTTATCCCAAATATCAAAGTGATCAACATCCCTGGGTAGTTCCGAGTTTGTTAGGAACATCCTCTATTGGTAGAAGTGAAGAACAACCAAATTCCAGTTGCAATTCGGTGCTGTGCAGAAGCAGTTCGGTAGCTTACATCGATAATCCGGTGAGTTTTGGTGATAGTCTGGCATATTTTGAAGATAGTACGTTAGTTTCTGGTTATACTTCGACGCAGTGCGGTGACAATTCAGCATTGTCCGGTGACAATTCGGTGATCCTTGGTGATAATTCGGTGATCTTCGGTGATAGTTCGATATTATCTGGTGACAATTCGGTGACCTCTGGTGACAATTTGGTGACCTCCGTGACAATTCGGTGACCTCCCGTGACAATTCGGTGACCTTCGATGACAATTTGGTGATCTTCGATGATAGTGCGCTATTGTTTGGCAGGAATTTACTGCATTCACCGTTTAATTTGGGTGCAAGTTTAGCCAATTTTGACACTAAGGTTGAGAAAGGGCTGTTAGATTTTGAGCTAAGTAATCGGATCAGAGACATCTTAAGACCGAAAAGTGGGCAAAGTGACCATACAGCCCCGGAACATCAAGAAATACGTCCCCAAAATTTAGGCAACATGAGTAGTTCGCAGCAAAAACAACAATAGCAGCAACAACAACAACAACAACAACAACAAAAACAACGATGACAACAACAACAACAACATAAACAACAGATTATTCCACCACGTCTGGTGCCAGCTAGAGTCATGTACACAAAATTTGGAGGCTTTTGGGGAGATGATCCCGATGTGCATGTGCGGACATTTGAAATTAATTATGCAGTTTTGAATTACCCGACAGACGCAGCTTATAAAGCCATTGTGTTCTAGTCAACTTTGGTTAATGAAGCTGCACGCTTTTTAATCGAGTATGAATTGAATCATTTTTGACAGTACGATGACATGAAGGATGCATTCTGCAAGGATTTCGATTAAAGAAAAACCCAGCAAAAATTTTGGATTACCTGCAGAATAACAGGCAGAAGCCACACCAGAATGTACAAGACTATGCCACTCTATTTCGGACTCATTTATGGAAATTACCACCAGTGCATGCCAATTTACCAGACGACGTCATTACTCAGTGGTTCATAAACGAATTAAATCCCCAACTGAAGCAGATCATGATTATATGATGTGTGGGAGGAATGACCTTGGATGCCGTCATTGCCATGGCTTTACAGTTAGAAAATAAAGTGGGTGGATTTACTGAAGATTTAGAGTGGCTGAAGGCATCCAAGCATTCCAAGGAGGATCCTCTAAAACAAATTTACTATACCAAATGTAAAAATACAGGACATAGTAGCTCAGCATGGGTGCTCAATCAAATGTATTGCGCCATTTGCCATACAACCGACCACACTGCGGAGACCTGTCATTATAATGCAAAGGTACAGAGCAGAGCGGTGGTCAATGCTATCATTCAAGAACAAGGGCAACCGACCAATCACTACGTAACACCACAAATGAGGAATACTCCTTACCAAGGATACAAGACTTATAGAGGATCACAATCAACTAACTTTGGACAAACTCGGTGGAATGCGGGTCCACCAGGTGAAGGTGCATCTCCTCCACCGCCTAAATGTCATTTTGGCGGTGAAATAGGGCATATCCGTAGGTACTGTAAAGATGCAACTGAGTACGATAAAAGGAAAAAGGAATGACAACACCTGATGGCAAACATGGTGTACATTTCAGCAGTCGGCACCCAAACAACAGTCGTGCAAACACGCTTGGGAAAGCAATTACAGCCAGCTGTAGAGATTTTTGAACCTAGAATTTGTGAACAGTAGAAGGTGTTTACTAAGGCAAGCAAGTGGGCAACCCAGGAACAAACTATTTTTCCCGACCCAGTTCTAGTGATGCAGCAAAGCATACCGCACGCAGTACCGGAAGGAAGAAATTTGACCCAAACAATACCAGAGTCCCCATTGGACTCCGTACCGGAAAAAATAAAAGTTGATCCGGTGTGGGATGTCTTATCCAAGGCATCAATAACACTACCATTGGGATAATTATTGTCTTTGGTCCCTAGCGCACACCAACAGTTCCAACAACAGGTTAGTCCAGGACCCTCATGTGCTCCTTCGACAACAACAATCCAGCCCGAACTAGATCCGATGGTGGACCATACGGTTCCCTTGATTACGTCTGGTATAAGAATCATAAAATAACCCAAGTATTAATTGATGGAGGATCTGGAGTAAACATTGCAATAGCTGCCCTTTGTCAATGGATGGGATGGATGCACATCGAACTTGTCCAATTTTTTGTTTGCATGGCTGATCAATCCCGAGTTCATCCGGTTGGATTGGTGCGAGACATTCCTATTACTCTTCAAGGAGCTATATTTAAAATGACCTTCATTGTTCTAGAATTACCAGAATCCAGCCTTGATTATAGCCTGCTCTTTGGAGGACCATGGTTAAAGCAAGCTAAGGTGGTTCATGTTGCGGATGTGTGGTATTCTTCTTTCTCTCTAATACCACTCCTTGCCGACGCGACGAAGGCTGAACCTTATCAAGCCTGCGGAAAACGCCACGTCCAAGAAGAACTAAGATAGAGTGATTCAGAACACCTCTGTAATCAATCAATAGCTTAGCAAAGTCTAGCGCTCAACACATAAGACTGCGCTCTAATTTCACTGAAAAAGGTCGCACCGAAATTTCAACGTACTGTCACTAGACTGACACCGTAATCGTATCGGAACTGTACCGGAATGAACTTCAATTCTATTTATAATTACTTCAAGTGAACATTCATGAAGTAAGGAAGTGGCGCGTGAACTTCCTTAACTTATTGAACTCTTTCTGAAGTTTAAGAGAAAACTCCACCAGTTCAAACAACCTCTTTCCAGTCAGACTCTGTACTATGTGTGGATATCTTTTCCACCGGAAACTTTGATCAACTGAAAGTAGAGATGTCTAGCTACAGAATGAGCTATCTCTCACACAAAACTTCGCATTACTCTGCGAGATCTACTTCGTTCTTCTACCGGAAAATACTCGTTTACCGTAGAAACTATAACTGACTGAAAATGCGTTTACTGAGAAAACGTTAACTGTTAACTAACTTTAACTGTAACATAAACATACTCATACAAACAATACGCACAAACATCCACATAAACATGTGTTTTCTATTAGAGAAGATGTATACAAGTGAGCTTGGCCTCTTCTTGCTCAAGCTACAGAAACTCTCCTATACTGAGTAGTTTCTTATTACCATCTGTTGGAAGATGCACTTTTTGGAAAAGCATTTTGATGTAAAAAATTAGTAAAAATCCAAAAAACTTGTAGAATATTTATGTAAATTTGTTGTAAAAATAAGGAAGAGTCTTCCTTATGTAGCAATGGACCTTATGTAATTTTATTAGAATTTTTAGAAACTCCCAGATAGCATATTTTTAGGAAATTAGAGAAAAGGACCAAATTTCAAGTGTGAAAAGGGACACTTGGAAATGTATATAAGTCAATTTTCTCTATTTTGGAGAGGTTGGTTAATCATTTGCTCATGCTATCAATAGAGAAGAGAGAGTTTCTGCTGAAAATCGTGTTTTCTCCTGTTGAGTGTATTTTCTTTGATGTGAGAGCTTATTTCTTGCTTAATCATGGAGATTTGTGTGTTACATTTGTGTATTACTGAGTGAGTTGTATGAAGAGAGAGGTCTATTGCTGTAATGAGTGGAAAAGGACTGAGAAAAGTTATCAAATTATGAAAATCGTCTGTTGGTACAGAATCGCGATTGTCTCGTCTCTGTGATACAGGTGATATTTTTTTAATTTGAGTTCATATTTGTATTCTGCTGATAAAATAGCATGGTTTTGACACAAAGATCATAGAAAATGATGGAGATTTGCCTTAGATATGGTAAACCCTAGATTTTCTCTTCATCTTCAATTTTTCTCAGCAATCCAGCCATTAATCTCTCATTTCCTTGAATCTATCATCTTGAAGGGGCTGTGGTTTTATGGATATTCCTAGGATTGACAAAATAAAGATGATTTGTTAATTCTTTTGTACTTCATGATTGGAGAGGACAACTTGGAGTCAATAACAAACATTTTTTGGCGCCATTGCCGGGGAACATTCCAAGAACTTCTTTGAAGTTGGACCTTTGCTGGATCTTCAGTTGATGATGGTAACCAATACAAGAAAAAGGTAAAGCTCATCAATTAAGAAAAGTGCACATGAATAGGTAGATGTCATTGTTTGTCTTTAGGGAAGAAGAAAGCAATGGATGTCTTATAGAAATGGAAGTGCTGAAATCTTTGTAAATTGATAGTTGCTTATCATATTGTTAAAGTAAAAGTGCAGGTGTGTGGAGGATTTGAGCCAAGAAGCTGAAGATGGAGGTAACTTGAATCTATCCTTGCATTTCTAGATTTCTTTTTGCCCAAGTACTAGGCACTATGGGTGATCTTGGGAAGATAACATGGTGATACTAAGGAAAGGACAGTTAAAGTAGCTAGATGTGAGTATGAGGGATTCAGTTGTTGACCAAATCTGAGCATTAATCTTGAGTTGTTCTGCATTTTGAAAAAAAATGTGATTAAGTTTATCTTTGCAAAGATTGATTGCCTTCCATAACACTTTTTCATTGGAGAAATTTTCTTTTGTACTTTAGTGATAGCTAAGGACATAGAAACTCATAACCAATCAAGAACCATGGGATCAATGGATCTCCAAAACCAGAAACCCTAAGTAAAGTGTTCACCTTTATTGTTAGGGCAAAAATACCAAACAAATTCACAAAACCCATCAAAAATCATCAAACAAATTTCTTTTCTTGTTAGAAAGTTGGAGTAAGGTGTGGTGGATAAGAGTGATTGTAGAAAAGTGAAAAAAGAAACAAAAAAATGGTCAAAAAACCAGAAAATTAGAAAACACGATTCTCTGCACAGAATCGCGATTTTCTGCAAAAAGTATTAATTTTTGAATAACATTTCAAGAGACTGTTGAGTTGAAGTTGTTGAAGGGTGTTGAGGGTAATCAGGAAGAAAAAAATACTCAAATTGGCATAAAATCAGAAGTATGGAAAAACACGATGTTCTGTACAAAATCGCGACTTTCTGAGTTGTGGTTTGGGTACAATAACTTCAGGAATTTAGTGAGTATTACAAAGAAGGGAAAGTATTGAAAGAAGGCTAGGACATAGAATACCCAAATTGCATAAGAAAAGATCTACAGAAAAAAAGAAAAAAAACACGATTCTCTATACAAAATCGCGATTTTCTGTAAAGAAAGTTTTTTGGAATTTGTGGTAAAATTGGGTACATTGAGATAAGGAAGTGTAAAGAAGATTAGTGGGATTGAGTAAGTGAAGAGGAATAATTGAAAGAGTGTGGAAAACTGAAACTTGAACAAAATCGCGATTTTTTTGAGCACTATATAAACATAAAATTGAAGAAAAAATTCATTTGTGAGTGAGAGTGAGGGAGAGAGAGAGTGAGCAGAGCTGCCGGAATCGCGATTTTCAGCAAACAGTGGCCTTTGGAGCAATTTTCACCCAAGCAAGAAAGGTAAGAATCCTAACATCATTCTTGAGTACATATTTTTGGTTTTGAGTGAAAAATAACACCAAAAAATAGAAAAAATAAGAGGAGAACAGAATCGCGATTTTCTGATTTCTTGAGTTTTCACTAAAAAATCATTAATTTTTGGTTTAGTTGCTTTATTGCATGTTAAAATTTTGATAAGGCGATTCTATAGGTGAAAAAATATTGAAAAATCAATATTTTGAAATTTTGTCAAAGACTGGACAAAATCGCGATTCTGAGTTTTAACTCAAAATCGCGATTCTGTGAAAAGTGCCATCAACATCGCGATTCCCAGAACGCGATTTTCATAAGAAAATCGTGTTTTTAACAATCTGTGAGCAATCACGATTGTCTGGGAACAAAATCGTGGAAAACACGATTTTGTGAACAAAATCGTGAAAATCACGATTTTCACACAAAATCGTGGAAAACACGATTTTCACACAAAATCGTGAAAAACACAATTTTCACACAAAATCGTGAAAAACACGATTTTCACACAAAATCGTGAAAATCACGATTTTCACACAAAATCGTGAAAAACCACGATTTCGTGCACAAAATCGTGAAAAACACGATTTTCACCTAAAATCGTGGAAAACACGATTTTCACACAAAATCGTGGAAAACACGATTTTCACACAAAATCGTGAAAAACACGATTTTCACACAAAATCGTGCAAAACCACGATTTCCACGATTTTGTGCACAAAATCGTGAAAAACACGATTTTCACCTAAAATCGTGAAAAACACGATTTTTACACAAAATCGTGGAAAACACGATTTTCACACAAAATCGTGAAAAACACGATTTTCACACAAAATCTTGAAAAACACGATTTTCACACAAAATCGTGAAAAACACGATTTTCACACAAAATCGTGAAAAAACCCTAGTTGCATCACAAAATCATGGAAAACACGATTTTCATCAGAGAATCGTGAAAAACACGATTTTGTACAGAAAATCGTGAAAAACCCCAAATCCATCAGAAAATCGTGGAAAAACACGATTTTCATCAGAAAATCGGGAAAAATCAAAACCTAAACAGAAAATCGTGGAAAAACACGATTTTCATCAAAAAATCGTGGAAAAGCCTAATTGCATCATAAAATCGTGTAAAACACGATTTTCATCAAAAAAATAGTAAAAGAACACTACTGGCAGTAGAAAATCGTGAAAAACACAAAAATAGTCACAAAATCGTGAAAAAACACAAAACTAATCACAAAATCGTGAAAAACACGATTTTGACACAAAATCGTGAAAAACACAAAAATAGTCAGAAAATCGTGGAAAAAAAAAAAACACAAATAGAGTCAGGAAATTGTGGAAAAAAATTAATACCTTAGTTAGGAAATTGTGACAAACACTCTTTTGAGTTGGAGATTGTGGAAATTCATTGAATGATACTTAGATCTGGAAACAAACTTTCTAAACAAGACATAACAAAGAAGGAGACAGAGACAGTAAAAGGCAAAGGACAAGAAAAAAGTTTAGGGCAAGAAAACAACATGGAAAACATAAATGAAACAAATGAGCAAATGGAAACTGGGGATTTTAGAAACATCCCCAAATACATGTATACAAATAGGTTTGGAACCTATGTATATCAGGATGGAATGCATAAATTGCTCATTAGATTAAGAAATTTAGAAGTTCCCCTGAATATAACCCCTGTAGCTCAATTCAAAGATGGAAGATATGAAGATAGGCAAGGATGTGTGTACATATTCTCTCAAGACCCAGAAAATTCAAATGATCTGGGGCAATGTGCTGACAAAGGACCTTGGGAACATAACATGGAGCAAACAAATTTACCTAGGCCAAATGAAAACTATACCGGTAATGAACAACAACATGGGGGAAGGACACATGCTTCACCAAATCCCTTTGATAAAGAACCAGAAGGATATAACGACTTCCCACTCAGAAGAAGACACCATTGGCAACCTGAGGGTAGAATGCTTAGACCATACCAAGTGGCCAAATGTATGAAGAATCAATATGAAGGGTATTCAGATCCTCATGCTCATGCTGCAGAATTTAGGCAATTGATTAGAGCTGAGGAAGTTGAAGACTACAAAGTACAGTTTGAGGCATTTGGTCTAACCCTAACAGGTCTAGCCTTGTCCTGGTTCATTCCTTTGAGAAAGGAAATGTACCTGGACATTGAATCTTTCTTAGAAGCTTTCATTGGGGAATTCTCTAAGACTGGGATAAAACATAGTACAGCCACATTAATACATAGCTTCAAACAACAAAAGGAGGAAAATGTTAGAGAAGCAGCCAGAAGATTTAAACAATACATTGATAGATGCCCAAGAGAGGAAGTACCTTCCATGGCAAAACAAGTATCTTTATTCATTGAGGGTTTGAGAAGTGCCCAACTAAGAACCCTAGTGTACTATAGAAGATGTCCTGATTTAGCAGCCTGTGTTAAGGAAGCAATAGATTTGGAGGACAATAGGGGTCAAGACTTGTTAGCATTTGATCAACCTAGATCATATGAAGACAAAATTCCTCCAGCAAAAGAGTTGGCCCAGGCCATTGCTAAAGCCCTAGAGGTGAGTACAAAAACTAACTTGATAAACTCTAAGATAAACACAAATAAAAAATGTTACATCTGTGGAGAAAATCATCTAGCACAACAATGCCCATATCAGAAGCCACCACACTTACAAGATAGGAAGACACTCAAGTATTGTACACTAGAGAGGAAATGGACAAACCATACCAGGGAGGAATGCTTCTACAACAAACAACCCATCAAGGAAAGAGACTACATGGTTCAGAGGGAATCATGCTATAATGAACAACCAAGACCTGTGCTGGGACAACAGCCTCCTATACCAACTAATGTGGTACCAGTCAAATATACACCAATAGAGGAGGGAAATTCAAGATTAAGATCACCTTATAAGGAAGAATATCAATGGAGTGAGGGATATCAGGAAGACTGGGAAGATTATGAAATGAGAGAACCTGAGCTTAAAGCCCTAGATTTGGGAAATGGAAAAATTGAAATGGACACAGCAACATTTATGTATATTACGAATAATTACATGTCCAATCAAAAACCTCAATTCAAAGGGGGACCAAAAATAACCTGTTATAGGTGTGGGGGAGAGCATTTCATTAGAGATTGTCCACAACCTCCAACATTCAGGATAGAGGGAGCATACTGTAAGGATTGTGGTAGAGAACATCTGATCAAGGATTGTCCAAAAAATCCCCAAAAACAACAGAAGACACCTAATAACATACCTTTAAAAACAGTCAAAATTATGGAATAGGAGGAATTGAGTGACAATGATCAAGTTGAACTTAATGTTATAACAAGGGCACAAGCCATACAACAAGGAACAATTAAAGAACAAAATGAGGGTTCTACATCGAAAGGGAAGAAAAATAGACAAAAAGGAAAATGGGAAAAGAAAAGAGAAGTGGGCAAAAGTCTGGAAGAAGACAATCAGGAACAATCAAATTCAAAAAATACTTCTCCTCAAAAGACCCAGAATCTGTCTGAATTAGGAAATTCTCAGAGTCTAGACACCCTAATCAAAGCCTATAAAGGAAGGATTCAAGAAGGACCAAGTCCTGCAGATCATGCAATGGCTTATCCCATACCAGATTTAGAGCATGAAAGGATGCTAAAATGCAAACAAATTATCCAGGAAACACAACTCAGATTAGGGGAAGAAGACAGCTCTCAGAGAACAATTGAACAACATGAAAGAACAAAAACCAAGGAAAATGATAACAAAGAGGAAAATCCACAAATAACATTCCAAATGATCATAGATGAACAATGTAGCATTACATGTCATACAACATGGGAAAACTTGTTGAAACAAAATCCTCACCTACAAAACAAGATGAACAAAGGAGAAATAATATCTGGAAACCTTCATTCACCATTACAAGAATTAGAGGAACTATGGTATATTCCTATTGACAAAATAGGAGGATATTGTGAAGGAGAAGAAGGAAATTCAACCCTAAACATACAATATGGAAAAAACTTTGCTAAAGCCATTTTGGATAGTGGATCAGGAGTGGCCATAATGACTAAACAAACTTGGGAGAAATGGGGAAGCAATGAATTACTACCCACTAAGATGAGATTACAACTTGCAGATGGGCATATAGAAAAACCCCTAGGTATTTGGGAGAAAGTAATTGTGGACATATGTGGAATAGAAATAGAACATACGTTTGCCATAGTAGAATTTCCACAATCCACTTCATATGAAATCATCCTAGGAAGACCCTTCATGAGACAAATGCAAATTGTACAAGATTGGGGTAATGATTGCTTGTATCTTCAGAGCCAGGGAAGAATAACAAGAGTGAACTTAAGAAATGGACACTATTGTGATATATCTCCTAGAGAATGGTATAAAATACATCAAAATCAAGAAGAAAGTGAAGAATCAGAGTTGGAGGATCAGGAAGAGAGTGAATCAGCAATATGGAAGTGTAACATAATAAGAAATCTCATCAATAGAAAAAGGAAACTGAAAAGAGAAGATTGTGTGGAAGGAAGAAAAGTGCAAGATTAAAGTTATGTGCCACAACAATTTAAGGATGAAGAGTTTGAGCCCTATGGGTGGAACCAAATTTTGGCTACCATGGACATAGCCAGTGAGGAATATGTAGGAGTGGAATTTCAAAATGAAGAAGGGTTTGATATTTTTGACATTAGTATAAACATGATAAGTGTATCAAAAACAGAGGAAAGTAAAAAATCAGAAATGGTATTACAAAAAGGAAAAGCAAAATATTTGGAAATAGTAAAAGCTGAAGATGCAATCAAAGATAAAATCTCAGGCAAATACAAGGAACATAAACACAAAGAAATAGAAAAGGAACAAGAAACCGAGAAGAAAGAGAAGGAAATAAACAAGGATCAATATTTTGACGTACCAGCAAATTTTAAAACCTATGAAGTGGAAGACAGACTACTTCTAAAAATGAAACCAAAAAGAGAGAAGAAGAAAGGAGAAGCATATGATAATGAAGAACAAACAAAGAAAATTGTGATTACGCAGGAAGAAGGAGAAGAGAGACAAATAGTAATAGCTGATGATATGACCACACAAGAAGAAGAAGCATTAAGGAACCTGGCAAAGAACTATAGGGATGTATTTGCTTACAGTTATAAAGATTTGAAAGGAATTGATCCAAAAATCTGTGAGCATAAAATTCCTATGACACCTGATGCAAAACCAAGCAAACAGAGACATTATACATTTAATGATAAATACTCTGCCAAAATAAAGGAAGAAATTGACAAATTGTTGGCCGCTAATTTCATTTATGAAATTGAGTATACTGAATGGATATCACCTATAGTTGTGGTGCCAAAAAAGAACGGAAAACTTAGGGTATGCATTAACTTGAAGAAAGTGAACGCAGCAACTATAAGGGATAGTTATCCACTGCCAATAACAGATCATCTTCTTGAGAGAGTTTCAGGAAAGGAAGTCTATAGTTTTCTAGATGGTTTCTCAGGATACAATCAAGTACCAATAGCTTTGGAGGATCAACATAAGACCGCCTTTTCTACATAATGGGGGATTTATGCCTTTAGGGTTATGCCCTTTGGATTAACCAATGCCCCAGCAACCTTTCAAAGGTTGATGTGTCATATTTTCAAAGAATTCCTGAGAAATGTAATGGAAATTTATGTAGATGATCTGTGCACTTTTTCTTTAAAAAGACAAGATCATTTACAAGATTCGGAAAGAATATTCAGGAAGTGCAGGACATACAGAGTATGCTTAAATCCTGAAAAGTGCGTATTCTTTGTAAGACAAGGAAGAATGTTGGATCACATAGTTTCAAAAAATGGAATTTCTACTGATGAGAAGAAGATAAAAGCCATAATAGAGCTTCCAAGACCTACAAATGTGAAGGAACTCCAAACTTTTATGGGACATTGTGGGTACTACAGAAAATTTGTACATAAATTTGCTGATATAGCTAAACTCTTATATGCCTTAATCACAAAGTTTGAGTGGACCAAAGAATGTGACCAAGCCTTTGAAACATTGAAAACTTGTTTGGTGACAGCCCCAATTCTAAAAACACCTCAGTGGGACAAAATTTTTCATGTACATGTGGATGCTTCAAATTATGCTCTGGGATGTGTGTTAGCACAACCTATTGAAGGAAGCAAATTAGATTTCCCAGTAGCATATGCTAGTAGACAATTGAACATTGCAGAAAAGAATTACACAACAACTGAGAGAGAAGGATTGGGCATGATATTTGCTGTCAAAAAATACAGACATTATCTATTGGCCAACAAGTTTAAATTCTTTGTGGATCACCAAGCTCTACTTTACTTAGTAAATAAACCATGTCATACAGGAAGAATAGTCAGATGGTTTCTTTTACTAATGGAATTTGAATTTGAGGTGGTGGTCAGACAAGGAAAAACACACTTGAGAGCAGACCATTTGTTGAGAATCCAATCAAAAGAATCTAGTTCACCTTTAGACGATGACTTGCCAGATACATACCTATTTAAGGTAGAAAGGGTTCCTGAATGGTCCATGTCATTAGTTCCTTTGTTAACCATGGGACCTTGTAGGACAATAAGGAATAACACACATCTAGTGTTACAAAGCAGAAATTTCATGTTGTAAGCTGGACATTTGTATCACCTCAATCAGTCAGGTATGTTGGAATATTGTACTCCAGAAGAGGAGCAACATGAATATGTAAGGAGAGCTCATTGCTGGAATCCATGTACTCATGCTTCCACGATAGTCACTCTAAGCAACCTTAATAGGATGGGAGTACATTGGCCAAATAAGATTCAAGATGTGGAGAGATATATTGATAATTGTCAAAAATGTCAAACATTGCAGAAATCAGAATTAATAACTTTATATTGGTTTCAGAAAAACCCTGAATGGAGTGAAAACATTGTTGAGAAGTTGAAGAGAAAGGAGAAAGGAAAACAGGTAATAGCTGGTGCTGATTCAAGAAATCTACAAGTGATCTCAGAGGAATATCAACTCATAGGAGAACAATTATACAAGAGAGGAATGGATGGATATCTGAGAATTTGTGTTCCAGAAGAAAAGTATTTAGAGATGTTGGAAATGGCACACTCTGGAGTAGCTGGAGGACATTTTTCAAGTGATAGAACAGCCAAACTCATCTTATATTCTGGCTTTTGGTGGCCAACTCTATTTCCTGATGCTAGAACTTATGTAAAAAGATGTGATGTCTGTCAAAGGGTGAGTCAACCAAACAAAAGAGATAACATGCCATTAATTCCTTTAATTTCAGCCAGAGCTTTTAGCAAATGGGGATTAGACTTTATTGGACCAATACATCCTCCAGCCAGACAAACTCATGCAGAATACATACTAGTAGCTACAGATTATTTGACAAAATGGGCTGAGGCCAAAGCTACTAGAAGAAATGATGCTCACACCACTGCTAGATTTTTGTATGAAAATATTATCACTAGATTTGGACTACCAATTGAATTGGTAAGTGATAGGGGGACTCATTTTTTGAATCAGATCATAGAAAACATGACCAAATATTTCATGATTAGTCATAATAAGTCAGCCCCATATCACCCACAAGCCAATGGGTTAGCAGAAAGTACTAATAAAGTACTTTGCAATGTATTGTCCAAATTAGTCAACACAAACAGAAATGACTGGGATTCTCAACTTAATCATGTTCTTTGGGCTTATAGAGTGGCATACAAAACTGCTTTAGGGACTACACCATTTAATTTGGTATATGGACAAAATGCAGTTTTACCCATGGAATTTCTTATTCCAACATTAAAAATGGGTAGTCAATACAATTGGATAGGGCATGAATTATCTGAGAGAATCTTGGACTTAGAAAAATTGGGAGCTTCTAGACTCCAAGCAGTGATGAGTATATATGCTGACAAGAAAAGACAAAAAGCCTATCATGATGTGCATATAAAAGAAAAAGATCTACAAGAAGGAGACTTGGTTCTGGCATACACAGTCAAGGAGCATCAGAAGAAATTTCAGAAGAAAGGTCATGGGCCATACATCATATATAAAATAAGCAAGAGTGGAGCCATTCAATTAGCTAACATTGATGGGGAAATCATGCCAAATTTCATAAGTGGATGTAGAGTGAAGAAGTATGATTGCCCATTAACTACTAATGAATGGAGAAGATTGCAAAAGGCCCAAAACAGGAAAAAAGAAGAAGAAAATATTAGAAAGGAGGCTCAATAAGAAGCCAAAGAGAGAATTAGAAAATTAAAAGAAGTGTGCTTATGTAAAAACACGCTAAAGCAAAAAGAACATTTGCCTTTGATTATGATGAATTATCAGAATGAAAACATAAGGGTTTTGATAGATTCAGGGGCTCAAGTAAATTTGATCAGCTCAACCTTGGTAAAAAAATTTAGCACAAAGAGGTCTGAAAGCAGAATTTTGATCAAAACCCTAGGAGGAGAAATGATTCAGAGTTTATCTTCAATTTCTATTAAAGTAAAATTTAACAATGAATATATGGAGATAGATTGTGAAGAGTGGCCAAACCATTTGATGGCTGAAAAGCTGATTTTAGGGCAACCCTGGCTCAAACAAGGTAAGGTCATATTGAATTTTGAAAAAATGAAGCTTAATTTGACCATCAAAGACAAAAAGTTTTTAATGTTCTTTCTGAGTAATGAAGAACAGGTAGTTCATATGGATGTTCATGACCCAGATCTCAAAGGATTTACTTTCTCAATGGAGGACAGGGACATCTTACCAATACAAAATGATCAAGCTTCATACAATCAAAACCAGCAAAAGACAGTAGGAGTAAAGAGGATTGATGAGACAAAACAAAGAAGATTATTATTGCCAAATTTAGAATATCAACAAATCAGAACAAGAGGAATATGGAAACAGGCCATGCACAGATATTGTTCATCAAAACAGGAAATTAGAACAAAATGGATATGGAAGCCAAAAAGTGCTACAAGATGTTCATCTACATAGCAGGGATATTTGCATAACAAAAGGACAAATGGAGTAAAACATTATTGGGTGAAAAAATCAGAATTGGGTCAATGGAAGAGGGATCATCCACAGTTGACCTATCTTTGGAATCTTGGGACCAAATATTATTATTAAAAAAAAAAAAAAAAAGAGGAAAATGACAAAAAATATTCCCTTCTTTCCCCATAAAAGAAAATTAGGAGGGGAAGGAAAGAGGACAGAGTAGACAAAATGTGTGTCATTATTAAAAAAAAAAAAAAAAAAGAATGAGATATTGTAAAAAAATTGGTTACTTTTCTGTGGAGTTTTCTTTACAAAAATCTTAGGTCACAAAGCAAGATGTAGGTAGAAGAAGAGTAGAGATCTATTTATTTTTTATGGTTGCTTTTTATTTTTGTTTTACTTTCTATTTGTTAGCTTCTCTTCTGTTTTCTATCATTAATAAATGATTGGTTTTTCCAAAAAGAGTGGCTAGGAAAAGGGATTGCACTAGATATCTTGCTACACCTGTAATGCTCACTTAAAATTGAGTCTTTTGAAAAAGGAAAAAAATGGCTTGGAACTTGTTTTCTTTTCTTTTATTGATTATATCAGTGACATTCCAAGATAAGACAGTATTTTCTTGTGAATTCTTATGACTCATGTGGGTGGAGTGTTTGTTTTTCTTGGTATATCTTGTTTTCCTCAGAAAATGGTGGACACTAAGAAGCTACCAATTCATGACTTCAAGGCAGAATCAGTGGTACTATCAAGAGGCCATTGGTTTCTGGACAGTGAAGCTGTGGAGGAGCAAGTGGACTTAGAGTCAGAAGAAGAATCAGAAGTTCTAGAAACTGAGAAAGTGGTGAAGGAACTCAAGGAGACCTTAAATATAATTGGTCAGCACATATTCACGGTAGGAGTCAGGGGATATAAGTATACAATGTTGTGCCATGAGTTTTACAGATTCCAAAGAGTGGCAGTTAACCTGAAAAGATGGAAAGCAGTAGGGTTGCATAGGATATTGGAGGAACCTATCTTTTTTATTGACTTTGAGAGAGTCTCACAGGTGATGAACAGCTTGACAGAAATTGGGAGAGGAAATGATGCCTATTTCAGATGCAAAGTCAAAAATAAAGATAATCAGGAAGTAGGTATCACCATCAAAGCAGAACACATTAGAGCAGCATTGCAATTCTATACAATGGGGACCAAACTTTACCCAAGTTTTGTCAAAAAGAATAAAGAGACTTACACAGGATATGCGAAATTTACTGATTTCAAAGGCAGAGAGAATGAAGAATATGTTGTAAGGATGTTCTTACAGTACTTTTGCTTTCCAAAATTGCCAAGATATACAATGCCTCACAAGTTAGTTACATTATTAATGTTCAATAACAAAGATAGGACCAAACCCTTTGGAGTTATGGATGTTTCACCCTACATCCATGAACAACTAAAAGAAGCTGCCAAGCACTGGGAACAGAAAAAGTTCATAAATGGAGCTCAGTTTGTAACGAGAATCATTTATCATGTTCTTGGGATGGAAGATCAACTGAAATTGGCTCCAGAGGCACAATACTTCAGAAACCTTATGGCTGGAATAAAGAGTCCTCCAAGGAAGGTGGCTGAAAAAGAAATAGAAGGACAAACTCGTATGAGGGGAACAGGAATGAAGAGAAAAGTAATATCTGACGAAGTGATTCCAGTAAAGAAGAGAAAGTTGGACCCCAGAAAAGTAGAATTAGAACAGACAGAAGAAACAAAAGAGGAACATGTGGCAACACAGAAAAAGGTACAATCCTCCAGCGAACCTCATCCCCCACAGACAAGTAAAGAGCAATTATATACTTATTTAACCCAGGGGAATAATAAAAGAGCAATGTATGAGGCACAATACCAGAAAATGTTGGAAGATTATTCATGCAAGGCTACAGATTGGGTCCAAGAAGAGGTGGAGCACTATGAAGCATTACATGAAGAAATGATGGCAGCTGAAACTGAAGAGATATTTGTGAAGAAAGAAGTGGAATTGCTGGCATACTTCCATGAGCTACAAGGACCTCCAGAAACTAGAACTACTGTGATAGTGAAAAAGAAGGTGCCAAGGAAACCTGTCCAAAAGAAGAAGTTGACAAAGAAAGGGAAAGGAAAAATGGCAGATGAACCTGTGATGAAAGAAATGGAACAAGTAATTACAAAAGAAACACAGAAGCCAATCACAGTGAATGAAGCATTAAAGGCCATAGAAACTGAAGTAGGAGGATCTTCACGTTTCTCATCAGATTCTGACACTGATGTTGAAAATTTTTTGTTGAAAAGCCTAAACCTGTCAATACCCAACACTCCTAATGTGGCTACACAGGCTATGGAAAAGATAAAGACACCTGAAGACTCAAACAAGCAACCCCAAGAAAAGCAGACTCAGGTGGAAATAGTTCAACAGATGAGTTCAGAAGAAGAAAGAAGGTTGTTAAAAGGAAAGGCAGTAATGACAGAAGAGGAAGGCCAAATGAGGGAAGAAGTTAATTATGGGTTGATGCCTACAGGAATAAAACTCATATGGACAAAACCAGCACAGGCTCATTTCAAATTGAGTGAAAAAATAGAGGAGTTGACAAAGGAGATACAGAGGAGTAGTTCAGTTAAAGTGCAGCAGGATGAGAATAAGGATCAAGAAATCAAGAAGATGGAAATGGGAAAGAGTGCTCCAAAGGTCACAGGGAAGGTGGTAGAAGAAGAGATCATTCAAAGTATAAGGGATGTATTACATGATATAAAAAGCAGTGAGGAATTTACATCCAAGAATGATCAAGAACAAGAGGTAGAAGCAGACCTTATGGACATTGATGAGCAAGATCAAGAATACACAAATGAGGGGAGTAATGATCAGATAAAAAATTCTCATACAAATGTATCAGATATAGCCCAAGAAACAGAAAAACAGGCATTTCAGAAAAATAATGATCAGGTTGATTGTGTGGAAAAAATTGAATCAATGTCAGTTCAGGAAAGACTGGAGCAGGAAGAGAAAACCATGAAGGTTCAAATGGGTCATGTTGGAGAAGAATTAGACAAAAGTCAGGAAACTCTAATAAAGGGAAATGAGATACAAGATCTGGAAGGAACAAAAAAGCAACAGGTAATGGAAGGAAGATATTCACTAGAAGAAATAAGGACTTCAGATTTATCAGAGCAGAAGGAGGCAAAAAATCAAGCACAAGTTTATGAAGAAGATGATACTAATCAGGAGACAGAGAATGATGATTACAGTGATGAAGAACAAGATACTAAGGATATAGATGATGAAGCAGTAGCAGAAAAGGATGATAAGGGTAAAGAAGACAAGCAAATTGAAATCAGACAGACAGAAATGGAAGTAGGTTTGGAAAGGATACCCAAGAATATAAGAGCAGCTTGTCAGATGATCATGAGTAATATTGAACAGTTCAGACCATCTAGCAAAAATATGATCATATCTGGAATGGTGGCTGAATCAGAATTTGAAAAAGGAAGTTTTGATTATTAAAGAGCACAAGAAGGAAAAAGAGCAGATGTCAGAGCAGTTAAGGGTGATGAAGGAAAAAAATGAAGAATATGTCAATAGGATCATTGCTTTGGAGGAAGTTGAGGTTTAGAAGCAGAACAAAATCCAATATTTGGAAGATAAGAGTGGAAAGTTATCAGAGCAGAATGCTAAAATGGAAATGGAATTAAAAACCATAGGAGGAAGATACAAAGCCCTACAAACCTCATATCAAATTTTGACTAGGGCTCATGAGGATATCAATAAATTGTTGCTAGAAGAGGGTCTACTTAAGGATGAAGGCAAACCTACTCAGTTAAAAGAAGAAGAAAAGGAAGAGTTGCAAAAAGAGATTCAAAGACTTCAAACAGAATTAAAAGAGGCAAAAGAAATGGAGAAACAGGCTAACTCTCATGCTGCTACATCAATGAGAGGATATCATCACTTACATATGGAGGTAGAAAAAGAAAGGCGTGAATGGCAGATAAAGTTGGAAAAAGAAAGGGATGAGTGGAGGAACGAAAGGGAGTTATGGGCAACTCAGAATAGGAGTTTAATGATGACTATAGGAGAATTACAGAAACAGTTGGAGAAACCAGAAGTTCAAAAAGAAATTCAAGATCAAGTGCAGGCAGAAGATACAGATACAAGAGAATATGAAACAAGGGATCTTGATAGAGAACAAGAAAACAATGAATCAGCAGCCAAAGGACCAGAGGAAGAGTACTCTGAAGAGTTTGTTCAGAAGTTACTGACTAGCAGAGAGTCAAGAATGGAGTTTATAAGAAAAATGCATGATGAATATGAAGATCAGATAGTTACATTTGCTTTAAACAAAGGCATTAATCCAGATCAGCACCATTGGGCTGCAGACGAACTGAGAATACCTTTTTGTATGATCCTAGAGAGTATAAAGAACTACCAATTGGCCAGAGTAGGGCTATCTCCAAACAAGTATTTGGAATTTGAAGAAGACATTAATGTCACAAAGGAGTTATTTGAAAGGGAAAATCCCAAATGGAGAAATAAGTGGCTGGATGCCAATAAGGAATGTAGGAAAATCTGGAAAGAGGCACCTCTACATTTAAAGATCAATCCAGCTTATTGCCCAGTTGCTAGAAGAAGAGAATGGACTCTTTTTTGGGAAAGAAGAAAAGAAGGTCAGATTCCAGCAAAATGGTTAAACTTCCCAAAGATAGCAGGTCCAAAGGCAGGAACTTGGCCTACAAAGAGTTATATGGTGAACACTGCTGAGTCGGTTATAGCAACATACAAAGATGTTAATGACCCTGCTTGTATATTACTTATCAGAATAATGAGATTAATTTTGGCCTGTATAGAAACATACACGGATACTGATGTCAGAATTTTGAACTACATTGGTTTTAACTCTCCAACAGATGCCCTAATATTTGACTTAAGCGAGACACCAGATAGGATCTGTTTGATGGCCTACTACAGCAGAATTGTATTTTTGGGTAGCCATTATTTACAGATTTTTGAAGACGCCTTCGATTATGGATTTTTTGAGAGGGAGTCAGAAATTTTTGGGAACCTGTTAGTTGTTACTAAGTCCAGACTTACAGCATATGAAGCGGCTTACACAGAATACTTAAAGAAAGATGTCATAGATAAGCCGGAAGCTGCAATACAATGGAGGAAAGCTTTGTTTGAAATGGTCAATAACCTGAATGTCACAGAAAGGAAGAGCCATGATTTGGTGTCACAAGTGTATCAAAGGAAGAAGAAATGAAGCAGAGCTTACACAAGGAAGTCTTTTGTCAGGAGCCAAAAGAGCTAGGAGGGGAAGGATGTTGGAAGATGCACTTTTTGGAAAAGCATTTTGATGTAAAAAATTAGTAAAAAGCCAAAAAACTTGTAGAATATTTATGCAAAATTGTTGTAAAAATAAGGAAGAGTCTTCCTTATGTAGCAATGGACCTTATGTAATTTTATTAGAATTTTTAGAAACTCCCAGATAGCACATTTTTAGGAAATTAGAGAAAAGGACCAAATTTCAAGTGTGAAAAGGGACACTTGGAAATGTATATAAGTCAATTTTCTCTATTTTGGAGAGGTTGGTTAATCATTTGCTCATGCTATCAATAGAGAAGAGAGAGTTTCTGCTGAAAATCGTGTTTTCTCCTGTTGAGTGTATTTTCTTTTATGTGAGAGCTTATTTCTTGCTTAATCATGGAGATTTGTGTGTTACATTTGTGTATTACTGAGTGAGTTGTATGAAGAGAGAGGTCTATTGCTGTAATGAGTGGAAAAGGACTGAGAAAAGTTATCAAATTATGAAAATCGTCTGTTGGTACCGAATCGCGATTGTCTCGTCTCTGTGAAACAGGTGATATTTTTTTAATTTGAGTTCATATTTGTATTCTGCTGATAAAATAGCATGGTTTTGACACAAAGATCATAGAAAATGATGGAGATTTGCCTTAGATATGGTAAACCCTAGATTTTCTCTTCATCTTCAATTTTTCTCAGCAATCCAGCCATTAATCTCTCATTTCCTTGAATCTATCATCTTGAAGGGGCTGTGGTTTTATGGATATTCCTAGGATTGACAAAATAAAGATGATTTGTTAATTCTTTTGTACTTCATGATTGGAGAGGACAACTTGGAGTCAATAACAAACACCATCTCTCTTCAGATGAATACCTGTTCAAGCTCAAGGTCAAGGACAAAGCATGGAAGCACATCAAAGAAGTGGACATAGAAGAAGAGGGAGCAAGTAGGGAGCTCCAAGGAGTGTATGTCAATTTTTCACAAGAATTCCCTACAAAAATAGTGATTTTCATCACTAAAAGCCATTGTAAATACCATTTTCTATTTTGGTAACTCCATTTTGTTCAAGCCAAGGAGTCCTTCAGCTTGAGGAGTATTAGAACTATTATCCTACCAAGTTTCATAATTTTTAGACTCCGTTTGAGCCCTCAAATAAGCCCTGGAACCTAATTTTTAACTAGGCCGGACACTAGGTCTGGACAGGGCCAAAACTAGTCAAAAAACTATAAAAAGAGCTAGAGAGCTCATTTTTGAGGTTGGCTTGTTAGAGAATAGAGCTTTTGTAAGAGAACTCGTTTGCAATAGAAGCTTTCCATTGTTCCTTGCTTTGATCTTGCTTTGTGTGCGTGTGTGTGTGTATGTGTGTGCATGCTTATGTGCTTTCACTCACACACTTGTGCCTTCACTTGCTCATGGTCTTCATACCGGTCCTCACGTCTCCGCGGATTGACAAGTAAAGGAGGTGGTGCTTACGCTTGAGCTACAATACCTGATATCTCAGGCTTCTGTTATTCATCTATACATACGCGATCTATGGCGTCTTCTCTTACATACGCGATCTATGGCGTCTTCTATCTGTATCTCTGCGTCTCTGCGCATCTGCTATATCTCTCTATTCTTCTCGCACTCTCTATTCTCGCACTTCTTTTCCTTCGCTCTCTGTTCTCGATTCTTGATTGATATATATAGTCCTCATTCTTCCATGCTCTTCCGCGCACGTTCTTGTTCGCACTTCCCTTCTATTATTCCTTTTGCACGTTCTCTTCTGTACAGTTTGATTCGGCGAAACGCACTCTGATCCTGGAAAATTCTGTACTGTACATAACGGTCGTGGATTTGTCCCTCCACTAAGGCTTTTGATTTTCTTTGATTCTACTTCCTTCTTTTTCTTTTTCTTTTGTTTGTTTGTCAAATTCGTGAGTGTTTCCTCAAGAGCTCCCCCTCAATCACTAATTTGACATCTTCCGGTCTTTCATATATCTTTCTTTCTTTTATACCTGCCATCTCTTTGAATCTGTTTGTTTTTGTTCCATCCAAGCTCTTTGTCAAAATATCTGCAATCTGATCTTTTGTCAGAGTGTATACTATTTTTATCTCTTTCTCCATTATCTTGTCCCTCAGGAAATGATACTGAATTTCTATGTGCTTTGTTCTTGCATGAAATACTGGGTTTGCTGCAAGATATAACGAGCTCATATTATCTCCATGTATGATAGGTATACCTTGATCAATACCTATGCTTTTGAACAGGGTCTGCATCCATATTACTTCTTTTGTTGCTTCTACAAGTCCTTTGTATTCGGCTTCTGTTGACGATAACGCTACTGTGTGTTGCTTCTTTGAACACCAGCTTACCAGCTTATCTCCTAGGTATATCATATACCCGTGTGTTGACCTTCTGTCATCTTGACTTCCAGCCCAGTCTGAGTCACTGTATGCTCTGAGTTTTATATCCGACGTAAAAGGATAATATAATCCTTCTTTTATAGTTCCTTTGACGTATCTAAGAACTCTTTGTCCTGCAACCCAATGTTGATCTGTCGGACAATGCATGAATTGTGAGAGAACTCCTACTGCATAACTAAGATCCAGTCTTGTTAGTGTAGCATAAATTAAACTTCCTACAAGTGACTGATATTTCTTCATATCTTTAAACTCTGCTCCACTGTATCTACTGAGTTTATGATTTACTTCAAGCGGTGTTGAAGCTTCTCTGCAATTCTCCATATTAAACTTCTTTAGTAAGTTTAGGAGATACCTTTCTTGTGACACATATACACCATGATCTGTGTATGTGATTTCCATTCCTAGAAAGTATGACAACTTTCCTAGGTCACTGATCTTGAACTCTCTTTCGAGTAGTTTCTTTACTTGTGTAATCCCTTCATCTGATGTTCCTGTGATTATTAAGTCCTCTACATAAATACAAATGTAGATCATTCCTTCTTCTGTTCTTTTTATGAGTAGACTTGCGTCTGCCTTCGAACTATGGTATCCAAGTTCATTGAGGTACTTCACAAGTCTGTAGTTCCAAGCTCTTGGAGCTTGCTTCAGTCCGTAAAGTGCTTTCTTTAATCTGCAAACAAAGTTTGGGTTTCTGGAACTTTCAAACCCTTCAGGTTGTTCCATGTACACTTCATCAGAAATGTATCCGTTCAGAAATGCGTTCTTTATATCTAGCTGACTTAGCTTCCATCCTTTTGATGCAGCTACAGCAATTACTGTTCTTATGGTTGACATCCTTGCCACCGGACTAAACGTCTCATCGTAATCTATGCCATGCTTCTGGGCATAGCCTTTGACCACCAGCCTTGCTTTGTGTCTTGCTATCCTTCCATCTGCAAATTTCTTTATTTTGAAAACCCATTTATTTCCGATTACTTTCTTACCATTTGGTTTCGGGACAAGTTCCCATGTCTTGTTCTCTTCCAGTGCGCTGATTTCTTCTTTCCATTGCTTCTTGCCTTTTGCTTCATCATAGCTCTGTGGTTCTTCATCATCTTTGACCATATATGCATAGTCTTTCTGAGTTATGTATGAGGTATCATATGAATACCTTTCTGGTTGTCTTCTAGTTCTGCTTGACCTTCTTGGTTCGTATTCTTCGTGTGTATCTGAATACACGTCTTCATCTTCGTTTCTCATACCTGATCCGTTCTTGGACGTACTTGCCTGTATATGAATTTCATCTCTGTTTACCTGGACAATTGATTTCCCTTTCTCTCTTCTTTTTATTTCTTCTTCGAATTCTTCAGTTGTATTACTTTGATATGCATACCAACTTTTCTGTTCATCAAATGTAACATCTCTGGACACAGTAAATTGTTTGGTTAGAGGATTCCATAACCTGTAACCCATCTGCTTTTCATCATATCCGACGAACACATATTTCTCTGCTTTCAGTTCAAGCTTATGTCTGAGTTGAGACGGTACATAAGCATACGCTACTGATCCAAACACTTTGCAGTGATCAAGTGTTGGCTTCTTTCCCCACCATGCTTCATAAGGGGTCATTCCTTCCAATTCTGTACATGGTAATCTGTTTACCAAGTATGTAGCTGTGTTTACGGCTTCAGCCCATAGATAATTTGGACAATCTTTTTCGTTTAGCATAGCTCGTGCAAACTCGACTAGAACTCGGTTCCTTCTTTCTGCTACTCCATTTTGTTGTGGTGTATATCTGCAGGTTATTTCTCTTTTAATACCTGCATTCCAAAGATAGTCATTGAATTCTCGGGAGAAGTATTCTCCCCCTCCATCAGACCTCACTCTTTTAAGTTTTCGTCCGGTAAGTCTTTCAGCATATGCATGAAAATGCCTAAAGGCTCCAAATACTTCTGATTTTTCTTTCAAAACATAAAGAGTTATCCACCTTGTTGCATCATCAATGAATAGAACATAGTACCTTGATCCGCTGATTGATCCTTCTTTCGCTGGCCCCCATACATCTGTATGAATAAGCTCGAGTACTTCATCATGTTTGAATCCTTTCTTCTGGAAAGGTAACCTGTGGGCTTTTCCCAACTGGCATGCTTCACACTTGTGAATCATATGTTGATTCTGTATATTTGGTAATCCCAATACTGACTGATTCATTATCATAGCTTTAATTCCTTTTTCATTGAAATGACCCAATCTCTTATGCCAGACATCAAGTTCTGTAATTACCTTTTCTCCATGTGTGAGTAACGCTTGGCCAATGTTCCCTTGTACTCTTAAAGTAAAGAGTCTGCCTTCTTTCTTACCAGAGACGATCTGATTATATCCGTTCTCGGGATCTTCTACAAATACACCTTTATTTGTAAATCTGACCTGAAAACCTTTCTCAACTATTTGTCCCACGCTAATCAAAATTTTCGGTATTGTTGGAACATACAAAACATTGGTTAGCAAATCTGCTCCACTCTTGCATTTCACTTTTCCAATTGAGTGTACGCTATGTCTCGTATTGTCACCTGTTTGAACAGTGTGACTAGAACTACCTTTTTCTAGTTCTGACATTAGTTCTATATTTCCTGACAAATGATTAGAGCATCCAGAATCAATGTAAAATACCTTTAGGTCTTCATTATGTGATGTGCTGATAGAGTTCATCATCATCGATGTATGAATTTCATTCTGCGTGTCGTTTGCGTAGTTGTTGTAGGTGGTGTTGTAGGATTGATTCTGTCCCCAACTTCTTACTCCACCTCTACCATAGCCTCCTCTTTGGTTTTGTCTTCCTCTTTGATATCTTCCACTTCTGCCTCTACTATTACTGTTTTGATTTTGATTTGATCCTTGTTGATTGTGCCAGCAATCATGAGCCAAATGATTACTGAGTCCACAGATCCAGCAAGCTTTCTTGTTGGTATTCTGGTTACTTCTTCCTCTTCCAAAACCTCTTGCTCTTCCTCTGCCAGTGCCTTTACCTCTTGCGTAATAGGCCTGAGAGCTCGACTCTTCTTCGTCTTTTGACTTACCTTTGTCTTTCTTTTTGTTCTTCATGTACATTGTAGAGCGTTGTCCTTTATCTGCATCTCCTTTCAGGTCTTGCTCATATGTGAGCATCAAACCAAGCAACTGATTTAAATCTGGCACAAAATGATTTAAGGAGAGTTCAGTTGATAGTACGAAAGGTTTCCACCTTTCATCTCCTCTCAAACCTGTGAGCACTTGCGCTATCAATCTATGATCTTCGACTTCTTCATTTATGGATCCAAGACTATTTGCTAGATCCTTCATTTTAGTGACGTAGTCACTTATGCTTTGACTCGACTTCTTTTTGAATGTCGTAAATTCGGACCATAAGCTAGCCTTCCTGGCTTTCGTAGTATTTTGGAAATGATCTTCCAATGCACTCCATATGTCCTCTGCTTTCTCCAGACCTCTAATATGCGGTAGTAGATGGTCTGTTACTATTATAGATGTAAGCTCTTGCCGTTGCATCTTTCTTCTGCCATAGCTTCAAGGCTTCTAACTCTTCTTTTTCGGATTGACTATCATCTTCGAAAGTCGGCTTCTTTTCTTCTCCGGTCACGTACATCATTAAGTCCTTACTCATAAGTAAGGCTTCCATGCGCATTACCCATGCGGGATAATTATCTCTGTCCAACTTATCAATAGTAACGTGGTCTGTCATGACCTTCTTGTTTCTGTTACTTCCGGTGAGCTCTTGAGAATCTTTCTGTTCTTCAGAATCTTTCTCGTTCTGGTTCCACTCGTTGTGGTTAACCGGCTCTTGTTTCCAATAATGGTGAATACTCTGGGCTCTGATACCACTGTTGCGGATGTGTGGTATTCTTCTTTCTCTCTAATACCACTCCTTGCCGACGCGACGAAGGCTGAACCTTATCAAGCCTGCGAAAAACGCCACGTCCAAGAAGAACTAAGCTAGAGTGATTCAGAACACCTCTGTAATCAATCAATAGCTTAGCAAAGTCTAGCGCTCAACATACAAGACTGCGCTCTAACTTCACTGAAAAAGGTCGCACCGAAATTTCACCGTACTGTCACTGGACTGACATCGTAATCGTACCGGAACTGTACCGGAATGAACTTCAATTCTGTTTATAATTACTTCAAGTGAACATTCATGAAGTAAGGAAGTGACGCGTGAACTTCCTTAACTTATTGAACTCTTTCTGAAGTTTAAGAGAAAACTCCACCAGTTCAGACAACCTCTTTCCGGTCACACTTTGTACTATGTGTGGATATCTTTTCCACCAGAAACTTTGATCAACTGAAAGTAGAGATGTCTAGCTACAGAATGAGCTATCTCTCACACAAAACTTCGCATTACTCCGCGAGATCTACTTCGTTCTTCTACCAGAAAATCCTCGTTTACCGTAGAAACTATAACTAACCGAAAATGCGTTTACTGAGAAAACGTTAACTGTTAACTAACTGTAACTGTAACATAAACATACTCATACAAACAATACGCACAAACATCCACATAAACATGTGTTTTCTATTAGAGAAGATGTATACAAGTGAGCTTGGCCTCTTCTTGCTCAAGCTACAGAAACTCTCCTATACTGAGTAGTTTCTTATTACCATCTCTCTTCAGATGAATACCCGATATCTCAAGCTTCTGTTATTCATCTATACATACGTGATCTATGGCGTCTTCTCTTACATACGTGATCTATGGCGTCTTCTATCTGTATCTCTACGTCTCTGCGCATCTGCTATATCTCTCTATTCTTCTCGCACTCTCTATTCTCGCACTTCTTTTCCTTCGCTCTTTGTTCTCGATTCTTGATTGATATATATAGTCCTCATTCTTCCATGCTCTTCCGCGCACGTTCTTGTTCGCACTTCCCTTCTATTATTCCTTTTGCACGTTCTCTTCTGTACAGTTTGATTCGGCAAAACGCACTCTGATCCTGGAAGATTCTGTACTGTAGATAACGGTCGTGGATTTGTCCCTCCACTAAGGCTTTTGATTTTCTTTGATTCTACTTCCTTCTTTTTCTTTTTCTTTTGTTTGTTTGTCAAATTCGTGAGTGTTTCCTCAACAGTTCAGGATTGGTCAGCGCATGACTTGATTTTTCAGTATAACCATCGAAAATATGTCGTTCCACTGGATGACATGAAGCCTTGTGACTTGCATGCACGAACATATTTAGCAGAACTTATACACATGCTAGATGGTCTTTCAAATGATGAAGAGGAAGCTTTTCTTAAAGCCAACAAGGATTTGATGGCGATCGGAACTGTGGACTTACAAACGGTTATAGATAACTAGAGTCCGGGGGCTTGTATGGTAGTACCACGGACCGGTGAACCAGAATCAAGTGCAGCACCACCCTCGGATGATACGATGCTACAACAATTGCTTCAAACAATTGATGACTTTGCTATGCCCCGACAGTTCTACGTACCGGAAGACCAATTGGTTACCTGCAACTTAGGTGATGACGCCAATCCACGACTAGTGAAGATTAAGGTTGGACTATCAGAAACCTTCCAAGATAACTTACTGCAGTTACTACGTGAATTCTCTGATGTATTTGCTTGGGATTACTGTGATATGAAGGGGTTGGATCCGCGCATCTATCAACACCGAGTTATGCTGAAACCAGATGCTTGGCCTATTAAACAACCCAGCTATAGAAAGAATCCTCTCTATGCGGCCTAGGTCAAAGCAGAACTAGATGGATTGCTAAAGGTTGGGTTTATTGTCCCTATCGAGCATGCGGAGTGGATTTCTCCCATTGTCATAGTCCCTAAGAAGAATAAGCTATTACGAATCTGTGTGGACTACTGAAAATTGAATGCAGCAACAGTACCCGATCCATTCCCTGTACCATTTCTCGACACAATGTTAGATGATGTGGCAGGTCGAGAGATGTACTCCTTTTTGGACGGATATAGTGGCTATAACCAAGTATGAATGGCCGAGCAAGACATTCCAAAGACAACATTTATAACCAATTGGGGCGTCTATGCATGTATAGTGATGTGGTTTGGTCTGCGAAATGCTCCAAGTACGTTTCAGTGTTGTATGCAGGAAGTTTTCTCCCCTTATCTAACTACATTCATGAGAGTTTACTTGGATGACTTCTCCTTATCCAGTGATACTTCGGCGCATCTGTATCATTTACAGTGCTATGTTTTAAAGTGTCGAGAATACCGTTTGTGCTTAAACCCAAATAAATTTGTATTCTTTGTATCTTGCGAAAAGTTGCTAGGGCACATTATCTCAAAACAGGGGATCCAAGTTGATCCAGATAAGGTGAAGGTAGTACTGGAGGCACCTGCTCCTAAGACACCCAAAGAAGTGATGCACTTCTTGGGACAAATCCGGTGGCATGGGCGACATTTGCGGTGGCTTGCTCATCTAGCCATGCCCCTCAATCGACTGATAACCAGTACTCCTAACCAGTTTGAATGGACAGAAGCCTGTCAGTTGTCTTTCGATTGGTTTAAATCACTGTTAACGTAGGCACCTATTTTACAAGCGCCAAATTGGGAACTCCCATTTCAAGTCTTTGTGGATGCATCTGACATTGCAATTGGTAGCGTGCTGATGCAGCAAACAGAGAAATGGTTCCATCCAATGTATTATGCGAGTCACAGATTAGCTCTGGTTGAGCACAATTATTCAGTCACCGAATGGGAATGTCTCAGATTAGTGTATTTGGTGAAGAAATTTCAGCATTATTTACTGGGATGTCGTTTCACCTTCCACGTCGATCATGCAGCCTTGGTGTACCTTGTTCGCCAATAGCATCTGGGGAGACGGTTAGCCAGATGGGTATTGTTGCTCCAAGAGTTTGATTATTTAGTAGTACATCGACCAGAGTCCGCACACGTGCTTGCTGACTTTTTATCTCGGTTAGATTTCAGTGAACTTCCAGAAGGAGTTGATGATACCACACCCGTTATCTATGCAACTGAGACTGTACAGGACGATTAGCAAGAATTGCCGGTAAAATCCTCCTACTATGACACTTTAATGCTTTTCTTGACCAGTGGATGTCCCCTCGGTACGACCTCTCCTGCTGCTCGATGACAACTGGCCATGTATAGTCGACGATTCTGGCTAATTGTAGGGCAATTATATTATATGGATCACTCGCGAGTGCTGCTAAGATGTGTTTGGCCACATGAAACTGCTTCAGTAATCACAATGGCTCATTCTGCCCCAACTGGAGGTCATTTTGCGGTTGATCTGACCCACCGGAAGATTCTACAGAGGGGCTTATGGTGGCCTACTATGTATCCTGATAACACATGTATCCATAGGTTGACCTTCTATCATCTGGATTACCTGCCCAATCTGCATCACTATAAATTTTGATATTTGTATCTGATGTAAAACCATAATACAAACCTTCTTTGAGTGTACCCTTAATGTACCTCAACACTCTTTGTCCTCCAATCCAATGTTCTTTCCTTGGGCAATGCATGAATTGAGACAAAACACCTACTGCATATGATAAATCAGGTCTAGTTAAAGTAGCATAGATAAGACTACCAACCAAACTCTGATATTGTCTCATGTCCTTGAATTCTTCACCTCCAAATTTACTTAATTTGTGATTCACCTCCATTGGTGTAGGTGCTACCCTGCAATCATCCATTTTAAACTTGATTAACAAGTTCTTCAAATACCTTTCTTGAGTCACAAATACTCCATGTTGAGTATATGTAATCTCCATGCCCAAGAAGTATGACAAGTCTCCCAAGTCACTTATTTTGAACTCCTTTTCCATTTGCTTCTTTAGTCTTTGTATTCCTTCCTCATCTGTACCTGTAAGAATTATATCATCAACATATATGCACATGTATATGAAACCATTATCACTTGCTTTGACAAGCAAGCTACTATCTGCTTTAGACACCTGAAATCCAAGTTCTTTCAAGAACTTTACAAGTCTATAATTCCATGCCCTTGGGGCCTGCTTCAAGCCATACAAAGCTCTCTTGAGCTTGCACACATGATCTGGATACCTTTTATCTCTGAACCCTTGAGGTTGCTCCATGAACACATCATCGGAAATATAACCATTCAAAAAAGCATTTTTCACATCAAGTTGACATAACTTCCAACCTTTACATGCAGCAATAGCTATAAGTGTCCTGATGGTTGTCATCTTTGCCACAGGACTATAAGTCTCATCATAATCAATACCATATGTTTGAGCAAAACCTTTGACAACAAGTCTAGCTTTGTATCTAGACACACTTCCATCTGCAAACCTCTTGGTCTTATAAACCCACTTGCATCCAATAATCTTCTGACTATTTGGTTTAGGAACCAAATCCCAAGTTTGATTTTCCAATAATGCATCATATTCTTCCTGCATAGCTTTCTCCCATTTTTCCTTACCTTTTGCCTCTTCATATGTAGAAGGGTCTTCATCTGTTTTCATCATGTAAGCATAATCTTTTGTAGCCAAAAATGAAGTATCATAACTATACCTTGTAGGTTGCCACCTGTTTCTTGATGATCTTCTGAGTTCTCCACTCCTTGAGGTTTCTGGCTCTTCACATTCAGGATCAAATCTTGGTGTCTCTTCCACTTCAACCTGCACTTCATTATTCTCTTCCTCATCAAATATCTGAACTTTTGATTTACCTTTTCTTTGACTCACTTCTTCTTCATCGCCTGTATTGATATTGATTGTACCTGCATACCAAGTACTTTGTTCATCAAATGTAACATCTTTAGAAACCATGAATTGTTTTGTAGATGGACTCCACAACCTATAACCCATCTGCTTGTCATCATAACCAATGAAAACATATTTTTCAGCTTTAGGTTCCAATTTGTGTCTTAATTGTGATGGCACATATGCATATGCCACACATCCAAAAACTCTGCAATGATCCAAGGTAGGTCTCTTACCCCACCAAGCCGCATATGGTGTCATACCCTGCAAGGCTTTACATGGTAACCTATTGACCAAATAAGTAGCTGTATTTACAGCCTCAGCCCACAAATAATTAGGGCAATTTTTCTCCTTCATCATAGATCTTGCAAACTCAACAAGTGTTCTATTTCTCCTTTCTGCTACACGATTTTGTTGAGGAGAGTACCTGCAAGTAACTTCCCTTTTTATACCTGCATTCCACAAGTAATCACTGAACTCATTAGAAAAATACTCTCCCCCTCCATCTAACCTTAGTCTCTTTAATTTATGTCCTGTAATTCTCTCTGCATACACATGATATTGTTTGAAAGTATTGAATACTTCTGACTTATCTTTGATCACATAGATAGTGATCCATCTGGTAGCATCATCAACATAAATCACATAATACCTTGACCCATTTATACTGAAATCCTTTGATGGTCCCCACACATCTGTGTGTACCAACTCAAGCTTCTCTGAGTACATAAAACCATGCTTGGAATAGGAATGCTTATGAGCCTTACCTAATTGACATGCCTCACATTTGTATGTCATATGTTGACCTGCAACATTAGGCAAACCAAGCACTGAACCATTGTTAATCATGTCTTTAATACCTCTTTCATTGAAATGTCCAAGCCTCTTGTGCCAAAGATCTAACTCAGAGATCTTATGTCCTCCATATGTGAACATAGCATGACCAATATTGCCTTGAATCTTCAATGTAAATAATCTTCCTTCTTTCTTCCCTGAAACAATCTGTTTATACCCTTGACTAGGGTCTTCCACATATACTCCATCATTAGTGAACCTTACTTCATATCCCTTTTCAACAATTTGTCCTACACTTATCAAATTCTTAGGAATTGTAGGAACATACAGAACCTTACTCAATAAGGTACTACCATCCTTAGCCTTCACTGATCCAATTGACTTCACATTGTGCTTTGTGTTGTCACCTATTTGAACAACATGATTAAAAACCTTATTCTCCAAATCAGTCATCAATGATATGTTACCACTCAGGTGATTGCTACATCCTGAGTCAATATAGAAGACTCTTTGATCTTCACTCTGCCTTTCACAAGTTGCATTCATTATCAATGTTGAATCCTCCTTTTGATCTGAAGCATAATTGTAGTAGGTATTGTTATATTGTTGACTTTGGAATCCTCTACCTGCATTTCTTCCAAAGTAACCCCTACTACCTCTACCTCTGAAATTACCTCTTTGATTTCTGCCACCTCTTCCTCTTGGATTATAATTCTGATTATATCCTCCATTATTCTGAGTATTATGCCAACAATCATTAGCTAAATGATTTGTCTTACCACAAATCCAGCAAGCTTTGCCTCCATCTTTGTTGTTCCTGCCTCTTCCTCTACCTTTGCCACCTCCTCTTCCTCTTAGGAAGTTGGCTTGACTAGTTGTCCCTTCATCTTCATTTTCTTGTTGCTTTCCTTTGCTATTCTTCTTCTTGTCCTTTGAGTACATTGCATGACCTGCACTCTTGTCACCTTCTCCTTTAACATCCTGCTCAAATGTTAGCATATGACCTAGCAACTGATTTAAATTAGGAGTAAAATGATCAAGTGATAATTCTGTAGACAAAATGAATGGCTTCCATTTGTCATCACCTCTTAAACCTGTAAGTATTTGCCTTACCAACTTATCTTCCTCAATGTCTTCATCGACAGCTCCTAAAGCATCTGCAATATCTTTCATCCTTGTCACATAGTCTGAGATGGACTGAGAAGCCTTCTTCTTGAAGGTGGTAAACTCTGCCCATAAGGATGCCTTCCTTGACTTAGTAGTATTCTGGAAATGCTCCTCCAAAGCACTCCAAATATCAGTTGCACTTTCAAGACCTCGAATATGAGGTAACAAGTAATCATTGACTGCCATATAGATAATGCTCCTAGCTTGAGCATCTTTCTTCATCCAATTTTTCAAATCTGCTAACTCTTCCCTAGTTGGAACACTAGGATCTCTGAACTGTGGCTTCTCTTCTTCTCCTGTGATGTAGGCTATTAAATCTTTGCTCATAAGATGAGCTTCCATCCTCATTGACCATGCAGGATAGTTTTCCCTATCCAATTTTTATATCTGAAGAGAATCTCCCATCTTGTGTCCACCTGTGTATTGAAATCTTCAAGCTTTATAAATGATATATGTACCTTTGCTTCGAATTAGAGTCCTTTTGTCTTTCTTAATGTCGTATGGTCTCCTCCTCAAGATTTGCCTTCAAGCTTTCACCTTTTAGTTCTTCAGTTGTTGAATTTCTTAAATCTGCAGTAGTCGGGATCCTCCTTTCCTTGATTTTGATGTCTCCTGGCTCTGATACCACTGATGGAGAGTGTTAATCTCCAAAAGAACAACCTACTCTTGTGATTAGAGCACCTCTATACCAAGAGTAAGTCAAAACCTTCACCAAATTAGAGGTTCAATCTCCAAATTATCAAAAGTTGAAAAATTCTGTGAAGAAGATAAAACACAGAAAGTCTGCTGCACAATTTCTTCTCATTGGCCTATCAAACATGTAAAGTTTTCTATGAAATTTTGTATGGAGTGTCGCCTAGAGATTGCGCACCTCCTCCAAGTTAAATTTCTTCAAAAGGTTTAGTATAACTTGAGAAATCAACTTCACAAGTTACCTATGTCTAATTCTGTACTTTTGAGAAGTCGATTTGGACACCCCTAACTTCTTAGCTTTGGTTCTCTCAATGTCGAACCCGTTTGATCAAATCCTTTTAGCTGTAGATAGCTTATCTCTCAACTTAGATTTTGAGCTATCATATGTGTAAAACTTTACACTGTGCACTGAGCACTACTCATTTCATTGGACTCGAAATATGCGCCTGTTTCAGACGACTGTAAACACTCAATACATATGAATGTTCCTACTCACAATTCTCCTTACCTGATTACAATTAAACTCTGAAACTCAAGTCATAGACTCATTAACTATGAACTTAGATATCCTCAAAAGGATTTCACAAATGATCTAACACAGACAGAGCAGACACAGAAACATCGGGCGCAATATTTCTTCGATTACTCAGAAAATTACAACTGAGTTGTGAGAGAGACTTTTTCACATTCCTATGAACTCTAATGAGTCATACAACTTACAGATGCACTATTCTCATACATCCTATTGTCTCCTCTATTGCCCCGACAATTTTCCAAAGTATATATAGACAATTATGTACAAGCTTATAACTAAGTAAAAGTATAAGTGAACTCTATCTTCACTAATGTACATGTCTTTCATCCTGTGACTATATCCATCTTCTATGCTTCAATAATTGTTCTTATCTCCATCCTTTGTCTTCCAAATCTTCAATTGGTGATTGATCTGCACCAACACTTAAAACCCCCATTTTTACGATAAACCAATTGGTGCTCTTTTATAATGCTAAATCTAATAGATCCGCAGGAAAGTTTAAAGTGCGCTGGTTTGGTCCCTACCATATTGTTGAACAAGTGGGACCAGCCATGTTCCAGTTATCAATGCTAAATGGTACCCTTCTCCCTAAGGCAATCAATGGATCGAAGCTTCATCCCTATTATCCACCGTCTTGTCCTCATGATGCTTGATTGGTATTTTTACTTTTCACCCATTTTTTTTTCACAATTTTGACTCGAGATTCTTTTCCTTTCTATGGGATTTTGATTGACTGATTGACCATAATATTTCCGTTTTCTTACCTAACCATGATTAATACCCCCCTTCGATGTCTCCGATTATGTTAATGCGTGCATGTCACCATTATGTCTGTAGATTTCCAATACTGAGTGATGATTATGTTTCTTCCCGCATGATTCCGTCAGCGTTTCATGCTGTTTTTTGCTATTGTATCCTTGTGTACTTGTGAACTTTGTGTTACCTGTTCCTTTGCGTGTTTTCATCTGCGCTATGGAAGATCTGGCTAATATTGTCACCTTTCGGATTGGCCTTGCTCCGGAAGTGAGTGAATATCTGCGTGCCTGTGGCCTCCTGGCCTTCACTGAATTGCCTTGGCATTTAGTGGAGTGCCATCCCTTCTTTGCACAGATAATCTCTTCCATTGCTGCTACGCCTGCTATAGAACAATGCTGGCTGCTGGCATGTCTTAACCCCCACGTCATAGTTACCCTTAGTACCATTGCTGAGGGATTCCGTCCCCCTCATGAGGGTCTCATTGATGGACCCCTCTTACCCATGGCTACCATGAAAGAACTCTTTCCCTGCCACTCATCCAATGAGTTTGCCATTTTATGTCGTCCTGAACCGGAATGTACCGTGCTCCAATTCCTTGTCGCTGCCCTTAATCTCCAGAAACACACTTTACGGCATTTCTCGCCCCTTTTACTCGATGATTGATATTGCAGCGAGAGAAGCAGTTAATATTGCTTCCTTCTTTTTCCGGCGCATTCATTGGGAATGCAGGCTGTTTCTAGCCAATTGGCCAAACGATTCTATTACACGAGGAGTCTACACAAATGATGGAGATCGATGACGATGCGGACCTTTTGTAGTTCTTCCCCGAGAAATGCCACAAATTGAGCCCCTCCCATAGTAAGGCCTTGTCGTCCTCCACCGTGCAAGTGAAGGATATGGTTTCGTCGACTCAAATTTTATCTGGCCCACCATCTCCTTCCAATCAAGCTATTCCAGATACCGTTGCTGATGAAGTTCAACCTGCTGATACGGTCGTGCCGCCTGAGTCTCATCCACATCCTTGCTCTACTCTCTTCATCACACAATCAAACTCTACCTCTGTCTCCATCCAAGGTGCCATTGCCGCCTACCATTCCTTCTTCCCCATGTCAGTCGGTAGCCCAACCTCTTCCCTCCTCACCGGATTATTACCCTTCCTCGTCGTCTGCTACTATTTTTGCTAACCCTTCTCAGCCCATCTCCACGTCTCTCATCCCTGATTCATTAGCCCAATTAGCTCAGATTGGCAATTACCTCATTCAGCTCTCCACCCATTTTCCCCATCACCTCCAAGTGGCCCAACACTCTATTCGGCAGCAGTACCAAGCCAAAGTGGATATGCTAGAAGCCAATATCACGCCACTTCAAGAAGAAGTGCTTACCACTAAAGCTGAAGCCAGTTCCTACGAGGAACAGAATCGCCTTCTGCAAGAAGAACTGAAAGACAAAGATGCCATCATTGCCGAACGTGATGATGAGATTCGTAGATTGAAGCAGACAGTGATTGACAAAGAAGATGCCATGACAGCTTTAGGCAACCATCTCAAGAATACACGAGCAAATCTGGCTCTGGTGGAGCAGAAAGGACAAGAGTCGACCTAGCTATGCAAGTCACCACTGAATTAAAGACAGTATCGGAAGAACTCTTCCATAAAAGTCGTTCCTTGGAAGAAGAGATTGGCCAAAACATTCAATTAAAGAAGGAGATTGAAGCCATTCAAAAGGAAAGATAGGGTTTTTATCAGACGATGTAGTTCGAGTATGAAGAGCTCGAGCACAGAGAAAAGGAGTTAGGAATTCAGGCCGGGCGGTTGTCGAGGATTGATGTAGAAGTCACAGAAATGAAGTTACACAGAGATGCTGCTCTTACCAATGCTTTTTATTTACAAAAAGCCTTTTTGCAGAGCCAAGCTGATGCCTTAATCTCCCAAGTGATTGCTGCCAGTTCAATCAGAACTAACACACACTTGGTTGAGCCACATATTTTGAAGGATATGTTAGATTCGTTGACGCAGAAAATCACCCGCACTTTTAAGTTAGCCCATTCTATGTATATACAGGGCATTATAGATGAGTCCTAACTTTTGTACTTACCATTTTGGGTTCGAGTCCAGCGTGCATGGCAGTGTGAGCCGCCGGAATGGAATTCATATATTTTGTAATGTAATTCTAGAAAGTCACACGCACACTGAAAGGGCGTAGCACGAACCGTTGTAACTCTTTTTTGAATAATGAAAGAAGCACGCATGAAAAAGAAGGTGGTCGACGTCGGACTATTGCTCTGGGCGAGTGCCTGAAGTGGAGCGTGTTGCCTTTTCTATATTATGAGTATTCTGTAACTCTGTTAATTAAGTCAGTAATTAGTTAAGCGTCTGATGAAGTGTTAAGATAATCTGATATCGCGGTAGAAAGACAAAGTTGTGCGTTTATGCGTATTGTGGTGAATGATGTTGTAATGCACATAACAGATAAGTAGTTGAAAGATAGTTTAATTCGGGGTGTTAAGTCGGTGTAGTGTACATTGAATTGGTAGATTTGGGAAAATATAAACAAGGCCTCTGTTTTATAGACCCCTAACCATCCCAAGAACCCAGATCTGATAAACAGTTTAAAACACTAGTTTAACACTTCCTTGCCTCAATCTGTGTGTGTGTGTGCTTCTCCTTGAGATTGAGAGTGTGTGTGTGAGCTCTCTTCCTTATCTCCTTCCTCGTGACATGGTATCAGAGCCAGCGTGGCTGTAGAGAGCTCGTGGAGAAGGCGACGATGAAGAGTACGCAACAAGGCATAGAGAAAATGTGATTCACAAATGACCTCTGTTTGCTACAAAAATGGGTGTGAATGTAGAAGACCTCAAAATATTTTCATGAGTTATCCCTTGAGGATCACTCATTTTTGTCAGATCAAAGTTTTGGAGCCATCTTGACCTCCATTTTGAGCCTGCTAGGTGGGGCCCATAGAAAAAATAGGTCAGCTTCAAAACTTGCATTGTGTTTGAGTGTTGGTGTAATTCAAGCCTTAACACTTGGCTTGGATATCAACCTTGAAGACTCAACATAAAGCTTGGACCTTGGAAGCTTAGCTTAGGATTAATTCTTGAAGTTTGAGCCATAGAAACTCATGCTTATGAGTCCTCACTTTTTACTCATTGTAAAAGTCATTGTGACTTGGCATTTACATGTAATCATACCTACTTGATTAAGTCGTGGAAAAGTTGATTGATTGAGTGGGTGAATGATGGAGAGAATATCTCCCTACTTTTAGAGGAGTGATTATAGGAGATTTGAATTTGAATTCAAACTCAAATCTCAACTCAACTTCTATAAAAAGATGCTAGTCAAAAGTCGCGGTTAGTTCCACTCATTGAGCTCACCTCCCGAGGCATTCTATCATTGTATCTGTGTGTGTGTTAGTGCTATAACTTAGCCTACACCACAATACCTCATTTAACTATGCTTGTCATGCTAATGAGATTGTACATTTATATTAATCAATAGATACATTCACACTTTCTAAACTCTGGATTCTCTGAGTCATCTACCTCAAGTCTGTCAACTTCAACAGAGCATATCTCAAGATCTACTGAACCAAATTGGATGATTCAAAGCACATTGGGTTCAGCTCAAAGTCTACTACAAGCCTACAAAGTTTGAAGGTTATTGGATCAGCCATCGCGGAGAAACCTCAATCGAAGTCGTCTCTGGTATTTCTCTGTACAGTTCCTAAAATGTTGGGGGTGTTCCTAAGTTTGCTAAATTGATTTCTCAGAGTGTGGTTTATCATTTCCTCTCATTCCACTTGCAAATGGAAGCTTGTTAAGCTAATTGAATATATCCAGAAGCAATTAGATCAATTGTAAGTGTGCTGGTCATACTGAGCATAACACTGAGCAGGTGTCACTACCAAAATAGCAAGTTTTTCAGATTTTTGAAGTCACAAGTAGTCTGTTTTGATTTGATCATTACTCATAACATTTGCAAAGCACATATATAGTTTCTTGGTATCATTTGGAAGTACAAGAAGTCTATTAAGCATATCTTGAATCAAAGGAGGGCTGGTGTGAAGCAGGATTTGCAGCATCAACTCAATCTCTTGAGTGCATCCAACCATCACTCCCAACATTGAGAACACTCATATATTCGAGATCCAAAATTTCAGGCGATTCCGTGTATTGTTGATACAAAAAAGCTGTGTTTTTCTGAGATCGAACTGTCATGTCATAGTGCGACAATGTTTAAGCAGAAGTGCTGCTTGTAGTGTTTTGCAGTGTTGTGAATTGCTGCAGAAATGGAAAACACAAATGGAATGAGTCATCTTATGAGCGATAAGCTGGACAAGAACAACTTCCATGCTTGGAGATTCAGAATGATGAATTTTCTGATGGGAAAAGGCTACTGGAAGTACATTGAAGGAGAGAATGAAAATGCTCCGTAGTTACCAGAAAGAAATCAAATTGCATATCAGGTAAGAGCATATGAGGAATGGAATCAAGGAGCATGAAAGGTAATGTACTGGCTATCTGTTAGCATACAAGATAGCATGATTGGACACATACAGGATGCCAAGACTCCAAAAGAGGCTTGGAATAGTTTGGTCACATTGTATGAGACCAATACAAAGGCATGGAAATTGCAACTCAAGAATGAGCTGCATACATTGGAGAAGAATAGCATGTCGGTAAGTGACTACACCTTGAAAATCAAAAGCATATGTGAGTCACTTGCATCTATTGACATGAATGTAGATGATGATGATAAGGTGGAAGTGTGTCTTCATGGTTTAGGAGCTGCATATAAGCAGTTCAGAACTTCTATGCAGACCAAGGAAAATATTTCGAATTTCGCTGATCTAGTATCTATGCTGATTATTAAAGAAAAGAATCTTGGTGAGGATTCAAACTCCCAAGGAAAATCTAGTTCTGAGCAGGCATTCTACTCTGGTAGAGGAAGAGGTAGAGGTAGAGGTTTTGGAAGTGGAAGAGGAAATAGTAACCAAGACCAAAGTCAACAACAGAATCATGCAGGAGGAAGAGGACAGTTTCGAGGTAGGGGGAGCCAAAGAGGCTACTGAAATTTCCAAAGAACTGATTCAGGTAATGACAATAAAGGATGTTGGAATTGTGGTAAACCTGGACACTTTGAACGTAATTGCAAGTTGAAGAATCAAAATAACAGAAGGCAACAGAATAACTATGCATCCACAAGTGCAAATGATTTTGAGAAGTTGTTCATGGTTCAACATCACATGATGAATACAATGTCTGCTGGTGTTTCAAAATCAAATGATAATGTGTGGTATGTTGATTCAGGTGCTTCAAATCACATGACGAGTCATGCAGAATGGTTTAGGATTTTGCAGAAATTGCCAATTCATGGATATGTTGAAACAGGTGATGACACATCACATCCTATTGAGCATACAGGAAACATAGAACTATCGATGGAGGATGGAAAGGTAAAACATCTTGCTGATGTGCTGCATGTTCCAAATATAACAAATAATCTAGTTTCTATTGGACAAATGCTTGACCAAGGATTACAAGTCAGGTTCAATGTTGATGGATTATATGTAGAAGAGTACAAGCAGGATGGACGATTGGTTGCCAAAGGAAAATAAGTGGGTATAATGTTCACCTTAAATGTGAAGATTCCTGAAATGAATGCAATCACGTTTGCAAAAGGTGCAAGAGTTATTACAGATATAGAGATGTGGCACAAATGGATTGGACATACATTGCAAAGGCTGAAATTGATGCAGTAAAAGGAGATTGTCCATGGACTACCAAATTTCACTATATACATCATGAACATGACTTCAATTGCTGCTATACATCAAGTTACACCTGAAGAGAAGTTTATAGGTAAAAAGCCAAACTTATCAGATCTGAAAGTTTTTGGTTGTATTGCATACGTACATGTCCCAAATGAATTGAGGATGAAGCTTGATCCAAAAGCAGAAAAGTGTGTCTTCATTGGATACTCCCTTGAGGAAAAGGGATATAAATGTTATAACCCACTCACACGACAAGTAAAAGTGAGTAGAGATGTGGTATTTTATAAAATGTCAAGCTTCTATGCAGATGCCAAAGAAGGACTAAATCTTGAACCAAATGACAAAGAAAATGCTGAAAAATCAAGTGCAGAATCTCAAGTTTTGAGTGGAACAGATGCATCACCAAGCAATAGTTCTAACTCAAATCCATGGAGTGGAAGATTGCATGGAAATTTCAGTCCAGCAAATTCATCAAAGACATCCAAGAAAGGTGAAGAAAAGTTTTCTACAGGTCATAAAACATGTGTAGGTTTTGAAGATGTTGATGGAGATTCAAGCAGTTCAGAAAAGAGTCTTGATGAGGAACTTGGACTACCCTTTGTGAAGACTCCAGGAGTAAGAAGGGTACATGCAGATGATCTAAGGAGAAGTGACCCAGGACCAAGAAGATCTGGGAGGATGCGGAATTCAATGCAACGATTGACGTATGACAGTTATATGGATTGCAATTGTGCCTACATGACAAAGGTAATACAATATGTTGAACCTTCTTGCTTTGAAGATGCAACTGGAATTGTAGATTGGGAAAAAACTATGGATGAGGAGATGGCTGCACTTTATGGAAATGATACATGGAAGCTAGTTCCATTGCCGCAAGGAAAGAAACCCATAGGATGCAAATGGATTTACAAAGTAAAGCATAATGCTGATGGTAGCATAAGCAGGTATAAAGCACGATTGGTAGCTAAAGGATATGCACAAACATATGGCATTGATTATGAGGAAACATTTAGCCCTGTAGCTAAAATGTCTACTGTCAAAACACTTGTTGCATTAGCTACAACAAAAGGATGGACTTTGCATGAGATGGATGTGAAGAATGCTTTCCTACATGGTGGGTTAGAGGAATAAGTATATATGGACCAGCCACAAGGATATGAAGATTCAAAGCATCCAGAATATGTTTGCAAGTTGCAAAAGGCTTTGTATGGGCTGAAGCAAGCCCCTCGTGCATGGCATGCAAGGATTGCTGATTACTTAACCAGCATTGGGTTTTCTATATGTGATGCAAATCACTCACTATATGCAAGGAAGGCTGATGAGGAATAACTATTGTGGCTATTTATGTTGATGATCTGATTGTAGGTGGGGATAATGAAGGAAGCATCAAAGAGGTAAAGCAACTTCTTATACAGGATTTTGACATGAAAGATCTTCGTCTGCTGTGCTATTTATTGGGCATTGAGTTTATACATACAAAAATAGGTATATGGATGTCGCAAAGGCAATATGCCTTGAATATGCTGCAAAAGTATGGTATGGCTGATTGTAAGCCAATTTCTATGCCATTATGTCAGAATTTGAAGTTGGATACTACATCAAGTGAAGCATTGGAAAATGTTACTATGTACAGGAAAATTATGGGAAGCCTTATATATCTCACAATTACAAGGCCTGATCTAAGTTATACTGTTGGAGTTGAAAGTCGATTTATGCAGGTTCCCAGAAAGCCATATTTGGATGCTCTAATGCACACTCTATGTTATGTGCGTGCTACTTTGGATTATGCTTTGTTTTATGAGGCTCGTGTAGATTTGCAGGCTTATGGATACACCGATGCAGATTGGGCTGGTAGCATTCCACATAGAAGATCTACTAGTGGTTTTCTATTCTCACTTGGGAGTGCAGTTGTTACATGGAGCAGCAAGAAGCAACCCACTGTTGCTTTGTCGAGTATAGAGGATGAATATAGAGGTGTTCAAATGGCAGCATGTGAGGCATCATGGCTAGAAATGCTACTTGCAAATTTAGGTGTGGAAGTGGGAAAGCCTATCACTATTTATTGTGATAATCTTAGCAGCATATAGTTATCATGGAATCCTATTTTCCATGCTAGAACAAAGCATATCGAGTTACATTATCACTTCATCAGAGAGAAGGTATTAACAGGTGATATTGATCTTGTTTATGTGAGAACAGATGAGCAGGTTGCTGATATTTTCACCAAAGCACTTGGAGCTGAGAAGTTGAAGAAGTTTCAGGAGATGCTTGGATTACAAGATATGGCATTGAGCTTGAGGGGGAGTGTTGAGATATCAAGCTCAACATGTGATGATCAAGGATGACACGTACCAACTTTTTGTTTCTATGACATGGATAGTGGTCACGCGGGTATATGTCAGGGATACTTCATTGAGCTTTATTAGATTTATCTATCAAGAGTGATGGAACATTTGTTCCTTGCTAGCTCACTCATTCATGGACATTAGGTTTTTCTTTATGTATTGATCTTTATATATTGCACTTGTTGTATTCTTGTTTTTAGGTCATTCTTGTACATTCCTTTTTATGTAATAGAAGAAGAAGAAGAAGATCATTCTTCCTTGCCTCATTTTGTGTGTGTGTTCTTCTCCTTGAGAGTGAGAGTGTGTGTGTGAGCTCTCTTCCTTATCTCCTTCCTCATGACAGAGGTAGTAGAGGTTTCTTTGGAAGAAATGCAGGTAGAGGCTTTCAAAGTCAATCCTACAATAATACCTACTACAACTATGCTTCAAATCAGAAGGAGGATTCAACCTTAATTATGAATGCAACTTGTAGTGAAGATCAAAGATTCTTCTACATAGACTCAGGGTGTAGATAAGGTAACTAATCATGTAGTTCAAACACGTGATAATACAAAGCATAATGTGAAGTCAATTGGATCAATGAAGGCTAAGGATGGGAGTACTCTTCTGAGTAAGGTTTTGTATGTTCCTACAATTCCAAAGAATTTGATAAGTGTAGGGCAAATTGTTGAGAAAGGTTATGAAGTAAGGTTCACTAATGATGGAGTTTTTATGGGAGACCCTAGCAATGGGTATAAACAAATTGTTTTAGGAAAGAAAGAAGGTAGGTTATTCACATTGAAGATTCAAGGCAATGTTGGCCATGCCTTGTTCACTTGAGGACACAAGATCTCTCAGTTAGATCTTTGGCATAAAAGGCTTGGACATTTCCATGAAAGAGGTATTAAGGATATGATTAACAATGGTTCAGTGCTTGGGTTACCTAATGTTGCAGGTCAACATATGACATATAGATGTGAGGCATGTCAATTAGGTAAGGCTCATAAGCAATCATATACTAAGCATGGTTTCATGTATTCAGAGAAGCTTGAATTGGTACACATAGATGTGTGGGCACCATCAAAGGAATTTAGCATTTATGGTTCAAGATATTATGTAATTTATGTTGATGATGCTACCAGGTGGATCACTATATATGTGATCAAAGATAAATAAGAGGTGTTCAATACATTTAAAAATTATCACATGTATGCAGAGAGAATCACAGGTCAAAAATTGAAGAGACTAAGTTCAAATGGAGGGGGAGAGTATTTCACTAATGAGTTCAGTGAATACTTGTGGAATGCAGGTATGAAAAGGGAAGTTACTTGCAAGTACTCTCCTCAACAAAATGGTGTAGCAGAAAGGAGAAATAAAACTTGTTGAGTTTGCAAGATCAATGATGAAGGAGAAAAATTGCCCTAATTATTTGTTGGCTGAGGCTGTAAATACAACCACATACTTGGTAAATAGGTTACAATGTAAACCTTTGCAGGGTATGCCACCATATGAAGGTTGGTGGGGTAAGAGACCTACTGTTGAAGCTCAAAGTCAAGGACAAAGCATGGAAGCACATCAAAAGGTGGACACACAAGGAAAGGGAGCAAGTAGGGAGCTCCAAGAAGTGTATCTCAAATTTTCAAAAGAATCCCCTACAAAAATAGTGATTTCCATCACTAAAACCATTGTAAATACCATTTTCTATTTTTGTAGCTCCATTTTGTTCAAGCCGAGGAGTCCTTGAGCTTGAGGAGCAATAGAAGTATCATCCTACCAATTTTCATAATTTTTAGACTTCGTTTGAGCCCTCAAATAAGCCCTGGAACCTAATTTTTAACTAGGCCGGACACTAGGTCTGGACAGGGCCAAAACTAGTCAAAAAACTATAAAAAGAGCTAGAGAGCTCATTTTTGAGGTGAGCTTCTTGTAGATTTCAGTTTTGTAATAGATTTATTTTTGTTATCAAACTCCTTCCATTGTTCCTCTCTTTGATCTTACCTTGTGCGCGTGTGTGTGTATGTGTGTGCATGTTTGTATGCTTTCACTCACGCACTTGTGCCGTCACTTGCTCGTGGTCTTCATACCGGTCCTCACGTGTCCGCGGATTGACAAGTAAAGGAGGTGGTGCTTACGCTTGAGCTACACCTACCTTAGATCATTGCAAAGTGTTTGGATGTTTGGCTTATGCATATGTGCCATCTCAATTGAGGCATAAATTGGAACCTAAAGCTGAAAAGTATGTATTCATTGGTTATGATCATAAGCAGATGGGTTATAGGTTGTGGAGTCCATCCACAAAGCAATTGCTTGTGTCAAAGGATGTTACATTTGATGAGCAAAGTACTTGGTATGCAGGTACAATTAACATTAATACAAGAGATGAAGAAACTTTGAATAAGAAGAAAGGTAAATCAAAGGTTCAAATCTTTGATGAAGAAGAAAATAATGAAACACAAGTTGAAGTTGAAGAAATGCCAAGGTTTGATCCAAAATGTGATGAAACAAAAACTTCAAGAAGTGGAGAACTCATAAGATCTTCAAGACATAAATGGCAACCTACAAAGTATAGCTATCATACTTCTTTTTTGACTACTAAAGATTATGCTTACATGATGAAAGCAGAGGAAGACCCTTCTACATATGAAGAGGCAAAAGGTAAGAAAAATTGGGAGAAAGCTCTACAGGAAGAGTATGATGCATTAATGGAGAATGAAACATGGGATTTGGTTCCTAAACCAAATAGTCAGAAGATCATTGGATGCAAATGGGTCCACAAGACAAAGAGGTATGCAGATGAAAGTGTGTCTAGATATAAAGCTAGACTTGTTGTGAAGGGATATGCTCAAATATATGGTATATATTATGATGCGAATTATAGTTCCATGGCAAAAATGACAACGATAAGGACTCTCATAGCTATTGTTGCATGTAAAGGTTGGAAGATATGTCAATTAGATGTGAAAAATGCTTTTTGAAATGGTTACATTTCATATGATGTTTTGATAGAGCAAGCAAAAGGGTTCAAAGATAAAAGGTATCCAGAGTATGTATGTAAGCTCAAGAGAGCTTTGCATGGTTTGAAACAAGCCCCAAGGGCATGAAATCATAGACGTGTGAAGTTCTTCAAACAACTTGGTTTCCAAGTGTCAAAAGTAGATAGTAGCTTGCTTGTTAAAGCAAGTGACGATGGGTTCATTTACATGTGTATATATGTTGATGACATAATTCTTACAGGTATAGATGAGAAGGTCATACAAGGTCTTAAGAAGCAAATGGAGAAAGCATTCAAGATTAGTGACTTGGGAGACTTTTCATATTTCTTGGGCATGGAGATTTCATATACCCAACATGGAGTATATGTAACTCAAGTGAGGTATTTGAAGAACTTGCTAATCAAGTTTAAAATGGAAGATTGCAAGGTAGCACCTACTCCAATGGAGGTGAATCACAAATTGACGAGACATGGAGGAGAAGAATTCAAGGATATGAAGCTATATGAAAGTCTGGTTGGTAGTTTAATATATGCTACATTAACTAGGCCTGATTTTTCATATGCAGTTGGAGTATTGTCTCAATTCATGCATTGTACTACGAAAGAACATTGGGTTGCAGAACAAAGAGTGTTAAGGTACATTAAAGGTACACTCAAAGAAGGTTTGTATTATGGTTTCACATCAGATACAAACATCAAGATATATAGTGATACAGATTGGGTAGGTAATCCTGATGATAGGAGATCAACCTATGGGTATCTATGTTATAAGGGAGATACGCTAATATCTTGTTCTAAGAAGCAACACAGAGTTGCTTTGCCATCCACATAAGTAGAGTATAAAGGTATGGTTGAAGTTGCAACGGAGGTTATATGACTGAAAACTCTCATGAAGAGTTTTGACATCATTCAGAGTACACCCAATATTCATGGAGATAATATGAGTTCATTGTATCTAGCTCCTAACCCTGTATTTCATGCCAGGACTAAACGTATTGAGATTCAATATCAATCTCTGAGAGAGAAGGTGATTGATAATTAAATTCATACATACTTCAACAAAAGATCAGATTGCAGATATGATAACCAAAAGCTTGGATGGACCAAAGCTACAAAGATTTAATTAAAGACATGGTAGGTATAAAGAAGATGGAGAAAACCTCAATTGATGATTGAAGGGGAGCTGTTGGTGCATGACAACCATCAATTAATAATTTAGACAAAGGTTTGAAGTCAAAGGATGAACCAAAGATCAATATATGAAGCTTGAAGATGGTGCATGATGAGAGAATGAAGTCTTGTATATACATGTACACTAGACTTGTAATTAGCTCACTTATACCTTTGTTAGGGTTAAGAGTTTGAATGTATATGCCTATATATACAAGTAAAAAGTTGGGGCATGTATGAGAGATGATGAGTCACAAGTTGTAAGAGTCATTAGACACTTTAGAAGTGAAGAGAATATCTCTCATCAAACAGATGTAATGTTTGCCTGAATAGAAGAAAAGTTGCACCTGATATTTTGCTCAGTGCTCCTTTTGTGTTTATTCTTTTGTGAAATGTTTTTGTAAAAAGTCTAAGTCTATAGTTGAGTGACCTCTCTACAAAATTTTAGATCCTAATTGTGATCAGGCTGAGAGAATTGAGAGTAGGAACATTTACATCTGTGAATGTATAGAAGAGAAGAGTGCAGCAGGTGCAAATTCGATGATAATGTTTTGGTTAGTTCTCCTTCCACAGTGTAACGTTTTGAGCAGATCAACACTCATTCTTTAAGTTGGAAGGCAAGTTACCTATGGCTAAAAGCATTTGAATAAATGGGCTCCAGATTGAGAGAATTATGCATTAGAAGTTGTAGGTGTCAAAGTCGATTGTAGAGAAGTATAATTTTAGACATAGGTGAATTGTTTGAAGTAAATATCAAGATTTACTAAACCTTTTCAGAAGTTTTAACTTAGAGAAGGTGAAAAATTACTAGATAACACCTTAGACAAAGTTTCATTGAAAACTTTATAAGTTTGATCACTCAATGAGTGAATTAAGTGCAGTAGACTTTTTTGAGTAATCAATCTCTTCACAGTTAGTGCAAAGATTGGTAATGTAGCACTAGTCCTCCAAAATTGGTTGAAGTTTTGAGTTGTTCTTGATATAGAGGTGTATTAACATCAAGGATAACTTGTTCTTTTGGAGATTAACACTCTACATGAAGGAAAATATTCTTAGCCACTATGGACATTGCTTTCAATGAAGAACAATGGACACCTCATTGTGATGAGGAGGGTTATGATACCTCTATGTTCATGTGTGAGCCCTTGCTAGAAGAATGTGACCCTAGTGATATCATAGAAGAAAAAGAGGACGACGATGATCTAGAATCCATTGTGATGGATAGTTGCTTTAATTCAGAGAAGCACTATCTAGAAGACATAGATGTCTTTACCCAGAAAGAAGAAGAACCTCTCATGAGCATCAAAATGGTAAATTCAAAGGATGGAAGTGAAGGGGGTCAAAAGAAAAAGAAAAGAAAAGCAATGAAATAAGAAGAGGAGGAAGCATTGTTTGAAGTACCAGAGATTTCAAGCAGTATGAAGTTGAAGACGGAAAAATTTTGGTACGTATGCCTAAAAGAGAGGCTATCGCAAGAGAAGCATATGATAATAAATAAAAGACAAAAAAAAATGTAGTAACCATTGAAGAGAATGAAGAGAGATGTATGTAGATAGGAGAAGAACTAGGTGCAGAAGCAGAAGCAGAGCTTGTAGCTTTATTAAGGGAATATAGGGATGTGTTTGCTTGGGCCTATAGAGACTTAAAGGTAGAACCCACCTCAGGGCAGATCATATTTCTTGCATCACTTTAGGAGAGCCACTGCAAGGAGTGTCTGATGAACTACCTGACGCTTATCTGTTCAATTTAGAAGTTGTTCCTAAATGGGCAAATAATTTAGTACCTATCCTAATCTTCAAACCCGCAAATAAGAATGTGAAAACAAATAAAGAATGAAATTATAAACTCACAAAAATATCAAATAATGGTAGGAAGTATGTACAAACAAGATACAGAGGGTGTACTAGATTGTTGTGTCAAGGAGGATGAACATAGCAGTTGGTGTTGGGAAAGGATGGTAGGATGCACTCGGAAGATTGAGTTGGTACTGCTAGACCTGCTTTGTACCAGCCCTCCTTGCTTCAGAGTTGATTAGTACACTTGCTTAGCTTCCAAATGACACCAAGAGATCATATATGTACTTTGCAAATGATGTGTGTAATGATCAAACCAAAACAGACTACTTGATACTTCACAAATCCAAGGAGACTTGCTATTTTAGTACTGACACCTGCTCAGTCTTTCACTCAGTATGACCAGCACACTTATAATTGATCAAATTCCTTCTGGACATATTAAATTAGCTTAACAAGCTATCATTTGCAAGTGGAATCACTCAAATTGATAAACTATGCACTGAGAAATAAGTTTAGCAAAGTTATAATCACCCTTGACTTTTTAGGAGATGTGCAGAGAAATACCAGAGACCACTTCGAGCGAGATTTCTCCGCGATGGCTGATCCAATGTTCTTCAAATTTTGTAGGTGTATAGAATACTTTGAGCTGAATCCAATGTGCTTTGAATCACTTGATTTGGTTGAGAAATCACCGAGATATGGCTTGTAGAAGTTGACAGACTTGGAGTGTATACTCAGAGAATCACAGAAATAATGAATGTAACTCTTTCTATTAATTCACATGAATGTACAATCTCATTGGCATTACAAGCATAGCCTAATGAGTTGGAGAGGTGAGGTCTAAGATGTAGTACACTCACACTCTCAGATACAAAAGAAATGAACTCGGCAGATGACACGCTTGCCCCACGAGTTTTGTCTTGAGTTTTATATGTATAGGAAGTAAGTTTGAATTTCAAATTCAAATCTAAGGCTCCCTATAATCACTCATCTAAAAATGGGGAGATATTCTCTCCACTTATACATTCTAATTTTCCACGAATCAATCAAGTAGGTATGATTACATGAGATGCCAAGTCATTAAGACTTTTACAAAAGATAAAATGGTAATAAGTCATAAGCATAAGTTCCTATGACCCTTACTTCATGTAGAGATATCCTTCAAGGGTTCCAAGCCAAATGTGAAGGCTTGAATTGCACCAACAGCTCCCCCTCAAGCCAAACATTTTGGCTCAAGTCTTCAGTCTTCATTCTTCAATCACATCCTGCAATCCAATCATGGATTTGAATCTGCATAACTTGTTTCCATCCAAAGCTTTAGTGAGAAAATCTGCACATTGCATATTAGTAGACACATAAGTCAACTGAATGTCTTTGCTAAGCAACTTTTCTCTCACATAGTGGTAATGAACCTCTATGTGTTTAGTTCTAGCATGATATATTGGATTAGCTGCAAGGTGAAGAGAGCTTGTGTTATATCCAAAGATAATTGGAGGCCTTGTGTATAGGCCCAATTCTGTATACAAGAGTTTCAACCAAATAGCTTCTTGAGTGGCATTGGCTAGTCCTCTATACTCTGCTTCAGTAGATGACAAAGCTACTGTAGGTTGTTTCTTGGCTGACCAAGAAATAGGTTTATCACCTGCAAATTATATGTATCCTGATGTGCTTCTCCTATCATCCTTGCATCCTGCCCAATCTGCATCTGAATATACTTTAATATCAATATCTGATGTATAAGGAAAGTACAAACCATGGTTCTCAGTTCCCTTTAGATACTTCAAGATCTTCTTTGCTGCCTTTAGGTGAGGTACCCTTGGTTTGTGCATGAATTGGCTTAGCACACTAACTCCATATGCTATGTCAATTCTGGTTAAGGTAGCATAATTCAAACTACCTACCATACTTTGGTGTCCTGTAATGTCTTGGACTTCATCACCTTCATGAGCACTAAGCTTTAGGTTGACCTCCATTGGAGTGCTTGAGACTTTTGCTTCCTGCAAATTAAACTTCTTGACCATATCCTGTACATACTTCTTTTGAGTAATATATATACCTGAATTAGTATACACTAATTCAAGACCTAAGAAGTACTTCAATAATCCAAGATCATTGATCTTGAATTCCTTCATCATCTGTCCTTTGATGTGTCTAATCCCACTGACATCATTGCCTGTAATGATGATGTCATCAACATAAACACACAAGTAGATTACCTCTGTACTACTCCTCTTTATGAATAGAGAAGTGTCTGCTTTACTCATCACAAATCCTTGGTCTTGGAGATAAGTTGTCAACCTGTAATTCCATGCCCTAGGTGCCTGCTTCAATCCATATAGAGCCTTCTTTAATTTACAAACATAATTTACCTTCTTGGGATCTTCATAGCCAGGTGGTTGTGACATGTAGACTTCTTCAGATATCCATCCATTCAAGAAAGCATTCTTGACATCTAATTGGTACATGTTCCAATTCTTGGATGCAGCTACACTCACCAAAATTCTGATTGTGGGCATCTTAGCCACAGGAGAAAATGTCTCCTCATAATCAATGCCTTGGGTTTGTGCAAAACCCTTGGCTACCAACCTAGCTTTACACCTGTTGATTGTACCATCAGAGTTCCTCTTGAGTTTGTAGATCCATCTGGATCCTATCACCTTCATAGAGTCCTTCTTGGGTACCAAGTCCCATGTGTCACTCTCCTTGAGAGCCTCTATTTCTTCATCCATAGCTTCCTTCCATTCTGGTTTGGTGATTGCCTCCTCATATGAACCTGGTTCTTCATTCAACAAATCCTTTGCAAGATATACAGAATGCTTAGTTACAAGAGAAGTGTCATACCCATATCTGATAGGCTTCTTACTTTCTCTTTGAGATCTCCTCATTGCTTGAGTTGAGGATTCTGGTATATCCTCTAGCTTCTTCATTTTCATCTTTCCTTTTGACTTCCATGCCTTGAATTCCTCAAGGTTAATTGTGTCATCATCATCTGAACTTGAGTCTTCTTTCTGGATTGGTTCCTCCTTGGTGAGCTTTGGGAAGTCTTCTTCCATGTCATAAGGTAGACTAACCTTCCTGCATTCATTTTCATACCATGAGTCATTCTCATCAAAGATGACATCTCTGCTTACCTTGAAACCTTTGTTTGAGGGGTTGTAGAATCTATACCCTTTCTGGTTCAAGTCATAACCGATGAAGATACATTTTTCAGCTTTAGGATCTAGCTTTCGCCTTACCTGTGAGGGAATATGCACATATGCAATACAGCCAAAGATTTTGCAATGATCCAATGATGGTCTTTTACCATGCCAAGCTTCATATGGTGTCATTCCATCAAGTGACTTTGATGGCAACCTATTAATGAGATATGTGGCAGTAGATACACTCTCTGCCCAAAGATAATTTGGCAATTTCTTTTCATTAAGCATAGACCTAGCTGTTTCAACAATGAGTCTATTCCTTCTTTCAGCTACCCCATTTTGTTCAGGTGAGTACCTTGTGGTTATCTCCCTCTTGATGCCTCTTTCCTGCAAGAAGTCTTCAAATTCATTGGAGAAGTATTCACCTCCTCCATCTGACCTTAGCCTCTTCAAGTTTCTACCTGTTTGATTTTCAACTAGTGCAAGATATCTTTTGAAACAATTAAACACTTCATCCTTGTGCTTCATAAAGTATAGCACAGTCCATCTGCTATAATCATCAATGAAGGACACATAATACCTTGATCCTGAAATGGAAGGATCCTTGCTAGGTCCCCAAACATCTGTATGCACCAATTCCAGATAGTCTTCATGCATAAAATTTTTCTTTGAGTAGGGTAATCTGTGTGACTTACCAAACTGACAAGCTCCACACTTGTATATCATGTGTTGCTTGGATACATTAGGTATCCCAAGCACACATTGATCCCTGCACATTTGCTTTAAGGTCCTTTCACCTATGTGACCTAAACTCTTGTGCCAAATTTCCAATTCTGAAAGTGTTTGATCCTTGTAATTGTATAAAGCAATATTTTTGGTGTCTTCTAGCTCAAAAGTAAACAATCTACCTGATTTTTCTCCCTTGGCTATCCTTCAGAATCCATGTCTTGGGTCCTCCACATATGCTCCATGTTGATTGAACCTGACCTGTAAACCTTTTTCCACAATCTGACCTACACTCATTAAGTTCTTGGTGATAGTTGGGACATAAAGTACTCTGCTCAATAAGTTCTGATTACCATCACTAGTCTTTACATTTCCAATCTTTATAACAGAATGTTTAGTATCATCACCTGTCTGTACCTGATGTTTGCCTTTGGGTTCTTCCAAATCAGAAAGTAGTGCCACATTGCCAGCTACATGATTAGAACATCCTGAATCAATATAGAATAAGTGATCATCATTGATACCTGACTTAGAAGTCATATTCATGATCAATAGGGAGTCATCTTGCTCCTTTGTGTAGTTGTTGTAATCCCTTCTATTTCTGAATCCACCTTGGTAGTTACCATTGTTGTTGTGGTTGTAGTTGTTGTTGTACTGATTGTTGTATCCATTGTAGCCTTGGTGTTGGTTGAATCTGCCTCTACCTTGAGAGTATCCACCTCTTTGATGGCCTCTTCCTCTCTGATTCTTATAATTTCTGTAGCACTCATCTGTGGTATGGTTAGACAGACCACATATATTGCATGGTGATGAATTGTAGGATCTCCCCCTACCTTGCTTACCTCCTCTGCCTCTACCTCTTGAAGATCTACCTCTCCCTGCATAGTTAGCTTGGGAGGTAGAGCCTTCTTCATCAACCTTCTTACTTTTACTTTTATCTTTAACCTTCTTATCTGTGTATAAAGCAGAGGGGTTGTTACCTTTTGATTGCTCTCCATTCCTTGTAAGCTTTGCTTCATGTGTGAAGAGTTGACCAATCAGAGTTGTTAGATCAGGAGCATGTATGTCCATGTATAGGTCCATTGCTGTGGTAAAGCTCTCCCATTTGTCATCAGATTTTAGTCCATTGATTACCTGCCTTACTGTTTGTTCCTCTTCAATCTCTTCTCCAATACTTGCAAGTTGGTCTGCAATGTCTTTGACCTTAGTGACAAAGTCTGAAACTGATTGCTTTGATTGCTTCCTAAGAGTTGTAAATTCAATCCATAGTTGATTCTTCCTAGCCCTTGTATTTGATGAGAAATATGTTGACAAGGTTTCCCAAGTCTCTTGGGAAGTCTTGCAATTCCTTATGTGAGGTAAAAGGAAATCAGATATAGAGTTAAGAAGATAAGACCTTGCCAATGCATCTTTTGCACACCATGTGTTGAGCCTCTCTTGTTCATCCTTGGTGGGTAGTCCTCTTGCTTTGAATGAGGGCAATTCCTCATCTCCTGATATGAATCCAAATAAGCTTCTTCCTTGTAGATAGGTCTTCATCCTTAGAGACCAAGCTTGGTAATTGTTCCTGTCCAATTTTTCAATGAATGAAGGAAAACCATCTCCCATGTTACCTTATTTGCTCTGATACCACTGTTGGGAGAGGATGGTAGGATGCACTCAGAAGATTGAGTTGGTACTGCTAGACCTGCTTTGTACCAGCCCTCCTTGCTTCAGAGTTGATTAGTACACTTGCTTAGCTTCCAAATGACACCAAGAGATCATATATGTACTTTGCAAATGATGTGTGTAATGATCAAACCAAAACAGACTACTTGATACTTCACAAATCCAAGGAGACTTGCTATTTTAGTACTGACACCTGCTCAGTCTTTCACTCAGTATGACCAGCACACTTACAATTGATCAACTTCCTTCTGGACATATTAAATTAGCTTAACAAGCTATCATTTGCAAGTGGAATCACTCAAATTGATAAACTATGCACTGAGAAATAAGTTTAGCAAAGTTATAATCACCCCCGACTTTTTAGGAGATGTGCAGAGAAATACCAGAGACCACTTCGAGAGAGATTTCTCCGCGATGGCTGATCCAATGTTCTTCAAATTTTGTAGGTGTATAGACTACTTTGAGCTGAATCCAATGTGCTTTGAATCACTTGATTTGGTTGAGAAATCACCGAGATATGGCTTGTAGAAGTTGACAGACTTGGAGTGTATACTCAGAGAATCACAGAAATAATGAATGTAACTCTTTCTATTAATTCACATGAATGTACAATCTCATTGGCATTACAAGCATAGCCTAATGAGTTGGAGAGGTGAGGTCTAAGATGTAGTACACTCACACTCTCAGATACAAAAGAAATGAACTCGGAAGATGACACGCTTGCCCCACGAGTTTTGTCTTGAGTTTATGTATAGGAAGTAAGTTTGAATTTCAAATTCAAATCTAAGGCTCCCTATAATCACTCATCTAAAAGTGGGGAGATATTCTCTCCACTTATACATTCTAATTTTCCATGAATCAATCAAGTAGGTATGATTACATGAGATGCCAAGTCACTAAGACTTTTACAAAAGATAAAATGGTAATAAGTCATAAGCATAAGTTCCTATGACCCTTGCTTCATGTAGAGATATCCTTCAAGGGTTCCAAGCCAAATGTGAAGGCTTAAATTGCACCAACAGTTGGTTGCAACAAGCCCATGAAGGATTACTAGGAAATCACTATTCTAAACAAGGAACTTTGCAAAATCTGAAATTTTTAGGAGTGTATTGGACTAGTATGGATAAAGAAATACATGAGTGGATTAAGAATTTTCCAACGTGCTAGGAGAGACCTCTAGTGGAGTATGCTACCCTTTATCACGTGTCATTAATTCCAGAATGGAGTGCTCCATTGGTAGCATTTATGAGATCAGGAACATTACCCAATGAGGATAGTCTAGCAAGAAAATGAAGCATGGAGCAAGAGGCTCATGCCTATGCCTTAGTTGGAGACAACCTATACCAAAGAGGCAAAGATGGTTACTTAAGATTGTGCATTCACGAATCAGACTATTTGAAAATCTTAGAAACTGCACATAGTGGTGTTGTAGGTGGACACTTTGGTCCTAATCGAGTAATTAAGACCATTCTATTCTGAGGATTTTGGTGGCCCACTCTTCATATGGATGCGCATACCTATGTGAAGATATCTAACACATGCCAACGTGCACAATATTTGATCAGAAAGGACAAGATGCCTTTGAGGCCAATGATGGGAGGACACACATTCTCGACATGGTGTATATACTTTGTCGGTCCTATTAATCCCCCCTGTTAGAAACTCCCATGCAGAGTACATTATTGTAACCATAGACTACCTTATAAAGTGGGTAGAAGTAAACACCATGACAAAGAATGATTCTCAAACAATGGCTAAGTACTTATTCGAGAATGTGTTCACTAGATACGGGTTACCACTAGAGTTAGTAAGTGATAGAGGCACACACGTCTTGAATGAAGTTATTGAAAACCTTCTCCACGAATTCTTGGTGATACATAAGAAGTTTGCTCCCTATCATCCATAAGCTAATGGACAAGATGAGAGCACAAATAAGATCCTATGTAATGTATTGACATCAATAATAAACGCTCTGATTTGGATACACAACTTCATCATGCTATTTGGGCTTATCGAGTTGCCTACAAAATGGTACTCAATGCCACCCCATTTCAGATGGGCTTCAGATAGAATGTTGTGCTACCATTGGAATTTCTAATACAAGCCTTAAAAGTAGCACAAGAGCATGAGTGGAATGGTCACAAGTTGTCCTCTAGAATATTTGATCTAGAATGCTTATGTGAGATGAGGCTACGAGCAGCAATGGGCATCTATGCTGCAAAGAAAAGACAAAAGGCATACTTTGATGCACACATCAAGGATGAAGTATTGAAAGAGGGAGACCTAGTGTTGGTTTACACACTAACGTAGCATGCTCGTAAATCGGAAAAAAGAGGATATGGACCCATGATCATTAATAGAATTTCCACTAGTGGTGCATTTCAATTGGCCACTCTAGAAGGTGACATCTTGCCAAACTATATTAGTGGATGTAGAGTCAAGCTGTATCAAGAACCTCTTACAGAACCTCTTACAGAGGATATGTAAATGAGACTCAACACTACTAAGAAGCAAAAAGAAGAAGAATTAAGGGTTAGAGAAGAAGCACAAGTAGAGGCTAGAGAACACATTAGGCAAAATAAGTTAAGGTGACTAGGCCTAGATGTCAATCAAAGCCCCATGATGCATCACATGGCCATGTGCCAAACATCAGGTGCAATGGCTTCTCGAATAATTGATTGCCGTCCCTTTGTGACCATAGATGTAGGACAAGGAAATAGTGTAAGAACTGTAAGAGCCTTGATTGGTTAGGTGCATCAACTAGTGCAATTAGACTCTCATATTGCCAATATCTTCAATTGAACAACAATTCCATAGAAGCCTATCTCATAGGGTTGGGAGGTGTGGAAACCCCTTGTTTGGGCGAGGTGGAGCTTCCCATCTACCTTCAAGATGTCCCAATAAAAGTCAAAATGCTAGTATGTCAAGATGAGGACCTTATGGAACCACTTGTCTTGGGTCAAAATTGGATCTATAACCATGCAATAAACTTAAACCTAAGAAGTCAACTTCTTCAAGTTTGTGTACATGAACAATGCATTACAGTAGAATTAGAGAATTTCATGCTCATAAATCCCCATATCACACATTCTCTTAGTTCTTCTGAGACTAATCTTAGAGAAGAAGATGTTGTATGTGGAAAAATCTCTATGATGTAGAATGAATCAATCATCGAGGAAGAGGCTTGAAGGCGAGTGGATGTCTCTTCTTTTTCAAGGACAAATGCTGCCACAAGAGTTCAACCACAGAGGCAAGCAAGGCAGTACAAGACAATTGCTATGTCAATTTGACAAACAACATTCAAGAAGAAAGTAGTTTTGAGCATGAAGCGAATTTGGGTACGAAAGGGAGAGAAACCAATCACACCATTGCAGTCAAACTCATTACCAAAGAAGCAATGGAGAAACACAAGGCAACAACTAGTAGAACCATGAAGATCTCTATCTCAAAGGGTACTCCAAATTTGGGTGCCAAAGTGTTGGAATACCAGCTATAAGAAGAGCATACAAGCACAAAGGACCAGTCATGCACAATTCGGAAACAAGGCCTAATCATTTTTTCCATAAACTATTTCCAACTTAAGTGATTTTCATCACTACAAAAACATTGTAAATCTCGTTTTTGGTAGAATGGACTCCATTTTGTTCAAGCCGAGGAGTCTTCGAGCTTGAGGAGTATTAGAATTAGATACATTCCCATTTTAATAATTTTTAGATTCCATTTGTGCCGTCAAATAAGCTCTAGAACCTAATTTTTAACTAGGCCGAACACTAGGTCTGGACAGGGCCAAAGCTAGTAAAAAAACTATAAAAAGAGCTAGAGAGCTCATTTTTTAGGATAGATTGTTAGTGATTTGAGCTTGTGTAAGAGACTTTTTGACTAATGCAAAGAACTCCATTGTTTGTGTGCGTGTGTGTGTGTATGTGTGTGCATGTTTGTGTGCTTCTCACTCACACAAACATGCGCGTGTGTGTATGTGCGTGCATGTTTGTGTGCTTCTCAGTCACACTCTTGAGCCATTGTTCTTTCCTTGTGTGTGTGTGTGTATGTGTGCGCATGTTTGTGTGATTCTCACTCACATACTTGAGCCATCACTTGCTCATAGTATTCATACTAGTCCTCATGTTGTCTCCACGGATTGACAATTATGAGGATGAGCATGTGATGGTAAGGCGTAGAGTTGTGACATTAGAGTCATAGGCTTTGAGGATGAGCATAGGTTGAGCATGTGATGGTAAGGCGTAGAGTTGTGACATTGGAGTCATAGGTAATATCCTTACTTTTCCTTATTATTCTTCATTTTTCTTTTTTTTTTTGCATCACCATCATCACCATCTCCCACCTCCATCTCCATCTTCACAAAAATTTCAGTTTTTTGGTCATATTCCCCTTCCTACCGCATTTCCCTCATTTCACATCTAAGAGAGAGCGAGAGAGAGCTTGTGTGTGATCTGTTTTTGTGTATTTTTGAGCTTTTTCTGCAGGTTCTAGCTGTACTACCGTCTCCAAAAGCTTGCGCAAGTTCGACAGAACTCTGCACAGGTATGATAAAACTCTGCATAGGTCTCGGGACGATGAATTCTATCTATTGTGAAGGACAGAGAAACTTAGTATTTTTTGTTTGCATGTATGGCATGATAACCTAAACCATCAGAGCTCTCCAAATCATTAAAACTTTCTAAAAAATTTGCATTTTTTCTGCCTATCGCGATAGACATCCTCTATCGTGATGGATAACATCTATCACGAAATACACCGTCTATCACGATCGATAGCACCCAGTGACAGAGACTGTCTATCACGACAGATAGGGCCCCGTGACAATCACGGTCTATCACAACAGACACCGTCTATCACGACAGACAACACCTTGCGAGAGAGACCGTCTATCGTGATAGACACTCGTCTATCGGGACAAACAACACCCCATGATAGAGACCATCTATCACGACAGACACCCGTCTATCATGATAGATAGAGCCCCACGACAAATTGTGTCTATCATGATAGACACTCTCTATCACGACAGACCAAAACCACAACAGATGACATACCATGTCTATCACGACGGACACCCATCTATCACGGCAGAACAAAAACACGATAGGCGATAGGCCTTGTCTATCACGATAGACACCTATCTATCATGATAGACAAGGCCCCGTGATAGTCAGCTTCTATCGCAAAAGACACCGGTCTATCGTGACAGACACCCATCTATCACAAAAGAGAGGCCCACGATAGATGACAAACATGGTCTATCGCGATAGACACTCGTCTATCCTGACAGACAGGACCCCACGATAGATACGGTCTATCGCAATAGACACCATCTATTGTGACAAACAGGGTCATGATAAATAGTGTCTATTGCGACAGACACTGTCTATCACAACAGATAGGCCCATGTGACAGTAAGCGTCTATCGTGACAGACACTGTGTATCATGATAGATAGGTATTTTCGGAAAAAAAATAAAGTGGTAATTTTGTGAAAATTTGGGCTAGATTTTGGGCATATTTGCACACTCAATTACCCATACAACTACTAAGGCCTTAGAAAACTGCACTAGAACCCTGGAAGGTCTTGATTGTCTGTTTTAATCCCCTAAACCTTGCATTGACATAAAGTTTTCATATGGAATCCATTTTTTGAGTTGTAGAGCTTGTTGGAAAGCTTGTGGGGTATTTTGAGATAGGGTATTTTGAAGTTGACCCTCTATGGGGTAGGTACACCAAGGGTGCTGTAGATGATTTGTTTTTTGAGAGTACAATGAATTGGAAAGACACACGCACACTCGACCTTGTAAGGTAGAGGCACCCAACTTGGGGAACTTCATGGACACCCATCTTTGGGAACTCATGGATATGTCCAGCGAGGATTTGAACTCAGGACTTCCTCCTAGAGATTCAAAGCAAAGCATCAACCACTAGGCTATGCAGGCTTGGACGTAGAGCAAATTTTTTTGGTAATAGAGAAGGGGGAAAAGGGGTCATTAAAAGTGTTTGAAATAATTTGTCTGTCAATTGAAGGGCCTGGGAACATGCTTCCTGGGCGGAAAAGTGCACTAAAGAGAAGCTAATTGAGGTTGGAAGATCTCTCAACCCCCTCAATCCATTCCTAGCTTAGGCTAAGTGCGGATAGACCTTTTGATTGATTAGAGGTATGATAGGAACACCCAAGTTCTAAGAAACTCTAATTTCTCAAGTCTAAGAATAGGTTAAGTTGCAATCAAGGGACAATCTAAGGGGAAAGAACTTAAGCTAAGTGGACGAAGAACATCAAGTGTGACACACTTAAGTGCTGTTGACAACGCTTAACTAAAGACAAGAAAAAAGTACCCAAGAAATTAAAAAGAACAAGTGATTGGTATCAAAGAATCAACAACGTGGTTGAACAAGGATCATTGGGTTAATTAGCATGGCATATGAACTTGAGATCAAGAAGACACCTAGGGAGAGACCTATGTTGAGTGACTACCCCTATGCTCTAGACTTAGAAACTAGTGACTCTGAGATGTCCTATAACTTGGAAAGATCTATAGGTAGCTCTAGAGTGGCATACCTAGAAAAACCCGAGGGTCCCTATCACTCTAGCACAATGGTGAGTACCAACGTGAGAAGATCCACCTCATAATTGTCAATCCGTGGAGACGTGAGGACTAGTATGAAGACTATGAGCAAGTGAAGGCACAAGTGTGTGAGTGAGAAGCACACAAGCATGCACACACATACACACACACGCGCACACAAGGCAAGAACAAGGAGAGGAACAATGGAGTTCTTTGCATTAATCAAAAAGTCTCTTACATGAGCTCAATTCACAAACAATCCAACCCAAAAATGAGCTCTCTAGCTCTTTTTATAGTTTTCTCACTAGCTTTGGCCTTGTCCAGACCTAGTGTCCGGCCTAGTTAAAAATTAGGTTCTAGAGCCTATTTGAGGGCTCGAACGAAGTCTAAAAATTATGAAAACTGATATGTAGCTAATTCTAATACTCCTCAAGCTGGAGGACTCCTCGGCTTGAACAAAATGGAGTCTATTCTACCAAAAACGGAATTTACAATGTTTGTGTAGTGATTAAAATCACTTGAGTTGTGAATGGTCCTTGGAAAAAATGATTAGGCCTTGTTGCTGTATTGTGCATGACTGCTCTATTGTACCTGTATGCTCTTCATATGACCTGTATGCCAACACTCCCCCCTTCCTAGCGTCTGTCGCCCCTGACAGACCTCTGTTCTATCGGGTGGTCAATATAGTATTGGATGACATTCGTGGCAAGTTCATGTTCTCCTATCCGTAAGCCTCTTGCTAGATCAGCTTCCAATGCATCCCAGTTTATTGCGCCGGGGACCTCTGGTTGCGGTGTGGTGTAGTACTCGGAGTACATGGCTTGTTCACAAGCAAATAGATGGAGTAGGTGTGTGGGCTTCGGTGCGAAGACCTCCGAGTGATACTCCCAGAAACCCGATCTGAACATTTCTTCAAATGTTTGTTTATAACATGCATGGAGGTATTTGATGCATGCATGCCAGGCGTAAGCCACTCGAATACCGGGGGTGGTGCTCATGTCATACACCAGATCGTAATTTCCATTGGTAAACCCCGGGAGACGTACCTGTGGTGCTGCTGCATTTCTAAAGGTTTTGAGGACTATCTGTATCATATCCAAAATCTTAAGCATCATTTGGGCCGCCACATCTGGCATGGGCTTCAATCACGGCATCCAATGTCGAATTGTTCCCATCATGTACGCTATCGACGGTGGTCCTTGTGGTGGCGCAATGTATGGATAATTGAGCCATTCCTTGCATTGTGCATTATTCTGGACCTTTATGTTGAATGCTTTCCATGAGCGACGTCGTGGAACAGGGCCATAGCATGGATTATAGAGGAGATGTAATGGTGCATTGTTCCAGGTGCAGAGCATTTCAGGATAGGTTTCAAGAAGTTTGTGCCGCCATGTTGGTTGATGGATCTTGCTTTTTTGCACCTCGAGAGGAAGATCTTCGGGTTGAAATTGGGTTGCGAAGGAAGGTATCTTCCCTGTGACTCTCTGTATTTCTGCGTTATAATCTGCCAAAATGATATAGTAAGGCCTGTATTGGAGTTCGGATGAGAGGATAAGGCGTCTCGATGACAGGTTTTTAAAGTAATTGGATTGTAATACAGTCTCTTCGATGACTCTCATAGCCTGATTTTGCACGACGGTTCGCTCTTCATGTGAACTCCCGATTTCCTCCACTTGACGTAGCCAAGGGGGTCGTGGTGCTTCGAATGTATCCTGGCCTTCTTCTGTTTGTTGACCTCCTGGGAATGGTTGTGGGTCATATTCTTCTTCAAACGTTTGTTCCACCGGAATTTGTACTGTTTCCTCATCGGTGGGAGCCTCGGGTGGAGAAGGTGGTCGCTCATATTGTAGAAGACGTGCTTGTAGTTCGCTGACCTGTTTCTAGAGATCTTTTAAGGCCTCTGAGTATGTGAGAAGTGAAGCCACAGAGGAGGTAGTTTGAGCGGCAGCTGTTGTTTCTGTTTGGTGTGTCTGCTTTAGTTGACCCAGTTCCTCTGACAACTGGTCATGGGCTTCAAGTAGGGTGGCATAGTCTTCCAAGATTATCTTGATATTATCGGGGGTCACGGCTTGAAATTTTGATGGGCTGATGGGTGCCCCAGGTGTGCTTTCAATAGCTGCTTCTAGGTTTGTTGGTGCAGACCAATCACCAATTGAAGGCTTGGAAGATCAAATGATGAAGGAAGAATCAATTCCTAAAGTGTGGAAGAAGATTACATTCAGAGGACAAGAGAAGTGTACACATATGTACATTAGTATAGTCATAGCTGACTTAGATCTTTTGTTTAGTAAGAATCATGTACAAATTTATCTATAAATACTTTGAGAAAAGTCGGGGCAAGTATGAGAGCATATGTGACAATAGTTAGAAGCCAAGATTGAGGAAGTTAGAAGTCATGAGATAGAAGAAAAGTTAGTTGAGTTAGCTCTCATTACTCAACTGTATTTCTTCTGAGTAAATGAAAATTTTTGCGCCCGATATTTCTGTGTGTTCTCCTTCTACAGTAGATCAATTGTGAAATGCTTTTGTACAAGTCTAAGTTGGAAGTTGCTTGACCTCTGTGCAAAGTTTTAGCTTCCAATTGTAATCAGGCTGAGTGAATTAAGTGTAGGAACATTCATATGTGAAGTGTGTTCACAGGTTCCTAAAACAGGCGCAGATTTCAAAGTTAATGTTTTGATCATTTCTCCTAGCACAGTTTAAAGTTTTGCATGAGTGAGGGCTTAATCTTTAAGTTGGAAGATTGGCTACTCATGTCTAGAAGCATTTTGGAAAACGGGTTCTATTCAAGGAGAACCAAGTCTTAAAAGTTACAGGTGTAAAGTCGACTGTTCTGAATGACAGTTTCTGACATAGGTAACTTGAGAAGTTGATTTCTCAAGTTATACTTAATCTTTTGAAGTGATTCAACTTGGAGTAGATGCGCAATCTCTAGGAGATAATTCGTACAAAGTTTCATCAAAAACTTTACACGTTTGATAGGTCAATGTGGAGAAATAGTGCAGCAGACTTTTCTGTGTTTCATCTTGTTCACAGAATTGTTAATCTTTTGATAGTTAGTAATTAATCCTCTAAGTGAGTGAAAGGTTTTGACTTATTCTTGGTATAGAGGTGCTCTAATCACAAGAATAGGTTGTTCTTTTGGAGATTAACACTCTCCATCAGTGGTATCAGAGCAGGAGACATCAATTTGAAGAAAGGAGGATCCCGATTGCTGCAGATTCAAGAAATTCAACACTTGAAGGACTAAGAAGTGAAAGCTTGGAGTCAAAGCTCGAGGAGAAGACTATTTGACATCAAGAAAGGCAAAAGGAGTTCAATTCGAAGTAAAGGTACATACATTGTTTGTAAAGCTTGAAGGTTTCAATACACAGGTCAACATAAGATGGGAGAAAGCTTGCAGATTGATAAGCTAGATAGGGAGAACTATCCAGCATGGTCCATGAGGATGGAAGCACACCTCATGAGCAAAGATCTTATATCATTTATTACAGGAGATGAAGAAAAACCTGAGTTTGTAGATCCAAGTATTCCTACTAGGGAAGAGCTTGCAATGTTGAAGACTTGGATGAGAAAGGATGCTCAAGCAAGGAGTATCATCTACATGGCTGTAAATGATTACCTTTTACCTCACATCAGAGGTTTGGAAAGTGCTACAGATGTTTGGAATGCCTTGGAAGAGCATTTCTAAAATACAACTAAGTCATGGAAGTCCTCACTATGGGCTGAGTTCACAACCTTCAAGAAGAAGAGCTCACAATCAATTTCAGATTATGTGGCAAGGATGAAAGATATTGCAGATAGCTTGGGAGCAGTGGATGAAGACATTGAAGAGGAAAAGTTGGTAAGACAAATACTTACAGGTTTGAGAGGAGATGAGAAGTGGAAGCCTTTTATATTGTCCATAGAATTGTCACTTGATCACTTTACTCCTGATCTTAATCAATTGCTAGGACACATGCTAACCTTTGACCAGGATCTTAAAGGAGACAATGATAGAAGTACAAGTCAAGCTATGTACTCCAAGGACAAGAAAAAGAATGGCAAGGGAAAGCAATCAAATGATGATGAAGGGAATTCAAATCAAGCTAACTTCACAAAAGGGAAGATGAATTTCAGAGGTAAAGGAAGAGGAGGTAAGAACAAAGATAATGCTAAAGCTTGTTGGATTGTGGCAGAACAAATCATTGTGAGTGATATAAAATTGAAAGTGATGGTTGCGGAAACATGTGTTGGAATATGAGATAAGAGTTAACATTAGGCATTGCTCATAAAGACAATACTGTCGTGAGGATTTGATTATCAAGAAGAAGGGGCTTCATAGATATAGAGCAGCATTGTTACAATCATACATACGTTCATAAGATATGAACCTTCAAGTAAGAAATGGTGTGTGAATGAATGCCTCTATGTAAAGATCTTATAAAAAACATCTTTGTAATGTGCCTCAACATTTTTTTTCTTCCACTGTTCTATTGGAAGGAAGGCAGCCCAGCTCATATGCTAATTCGCATTGCACACAATCTTGCATCATCTAAGCTTATATATATAAACAAGCGTTGAAGTGTGTGCAACTACATATAGAGATACTTGGATCATATGACAATGTGCACCGTTTTTCTTAAGGCTCTGTGATGTATGAGATTCTAAAGATAATCTAATCACCATACATAGCTCTTGCATATAAAAGAGACTAGTCGATATCTCTTGCACAGATTTCTATCAGACATGGTAGCCGGTAATGATGTGTTGCAGACATTAGCCTTGCGGGCTTGCAGATCAAGGCCTCTATCAATGGCCTTAATTGAGGCGATGTTGTTTCCCGCACGCTCCAGCATCTTCGCCATATTGGATAAAATGACAGTCTTTGCAGGTCAAAGCTTGTTGAATTTGAAGCTTACCATCATGAGTGAATGTGAGGTCCTCTGCAATATGCTCCAAGAGTCTGTCATGGACAGCCTGCTAAACAAGCTAGAAACGGCTATTGACAGAAAAGGTAGTGAGAGTGTTGATAACGACCGACTCATAAAAATGACTCCATCATAAGAAGTAACTGTTCAGTCATCCGGACTTTGATAGAAAAAAATGACGCTGAAGCTGTAGATGCCTAACATAGGTATTTCTACAAACGCTGCACAAAAATAGATCGCCTTCTTCATGTTGTATCAATATCAAGACAGTTTCAGACAACCTTACTGCCTTTTGAGGATCATCCAGAACAATAACTCCATTACCAGATGCAAATATGGTTGTGAGTGCATTGATGTTGCATGACGAATAATGTCTTGATATGACTTGCTTCTTGAGCGCAGACATTTGAAGTGGAAGTACATCGGCCGCATACTTGAGTTGAGTGCCCATTGCTTAATCCATGATGATGACACGAACATTGTGATACAATCAAGAGTATGCACTCAATGTGCAACACGATATGCCTACAGACATCATACTGATCCACATACACAACTAAGTGTAACGCTGGTCTACTGTCATCGACATGTAACTGAATGCATAGCATACTTCATTATAACTATTAACAGTGTTGGTGCATACCAATCACCAATTGAAGGCTTGGAAGATCAAATGATGAAGGAAGAATCAATTCCTAAAGTGTGGAAGAAGATCACAATCAGAGGACAAGAGAAGTGTACACATATGTACATTAGCATAGTCATAGATGACTTAGATCTTTTGTTCAGTAAGAATTATGTACAAATTATCTATAAATACCTTGAGAAAAGTCGGGGCATGTATGAGAGCACATGAGAGCTTATGTGACATTAGTTAGAAGTCAAGAATGAGGGAGATAGAAGTCATGAGATAGAGGAAAGTGAATTTTGAGTTTGCTCTCATCACTCAGTTGTATTTTCTCTGAGTAAATGAAAAGTTTTGCGCCCGATGTTTCTGTGTGTTCTCCTTCTACAGTAGATCAATTGTGGAATGCTTTTGTACAAGTCTAAGTTGAGAGTTGCTTGACCTCTGTGCAAAGTTTCAGCTTCCAATTGTAATCAGGCTGAGTGAATTGAGTGTAGGAACATTCATATGTGAAGTGTATTCACTGGTTCCTAAAACAGGCGCATATTTCGAAGTTAATGTTTTGGTCATTTCTCCTAGTACAGTTTAAAGTTTTGCATGAGTGAGGGCTTAATCTTTAAGTTGGAAGATAAGCTACTTATGTCTAGAAGCATCTTGTAAAACGGGTTCTATTCAAGGAGAACCAAGTCTTAAAAGTTACAGGTGTAAAGTCGACTGTTCTGAGTAACAGTTTCTGACATAGGTAACTTGTGAAATCAATTTCTCAAGTTATACTTAATCTTTTGGAGTAATTCAACTTGGAATAGTTGCGCAATCTCTAGGAGATGATTCGTACAAAGTTTCATCAAAAACTTTACACGTTTGATAGGTCAATGTGAAAAAATAGTGCAGCAGACTTTTCTGTGTTTCATCTTCTTCACAGATTTGTTAATCTTTTGGTAATTAGCAATTGATCCTCTAAATTAGTGGAGTGTTTGACTTATTCTTGGTATAGAGGTGTTCTAATCACAAGAATAAGTTGTTCTTTTGGAGATTAACATTCTCCATCAGTGGTATCAGAGCAGGAGACATCAATTTCAAGAAAAGGAGGATCCCGACTGCTGCAGATTCAAGAGATTCAACATTTGAAGGATCAAGAAGTGAAAGCTTGGAGTCAAAGCTTTGGGAAAAGACTATTTGACATCGAGAAAGGCAAAAGGAGTTCAATTCGAAGTAAAGGTACATATATTGTTTGTAAAGCTTGAAGTTTCAATACACAGGTGGATACAAGATGGGAGAAAGCTTGCAGATTGATAAGCTAGATAGGGAGAACTATCCAGCATGGTCCATGAGGATGGAAGCACACCTCATGAGCAAAGATCTTATATCATTTATTACAGGAGATGAAGAAAAACCAGAGTTTGCAGATCCAAGTATTCCTACTAGGGAAGAACTTGCAATGTTGAAGACTTGGATGAGAAAGGATGCTCAAGCAAGGAGTATCATCTACATGGCTGTAAATGATTATCTTCTACCTCACATCAGAGGTTTGGAAAGTGCTACAGATGTTTGGAATGCCTTGGAAGAGCATTTCCAAAATACAACTAAGTCAAGGAAGTCCTCACTATGGGCTGAGTTCACAACCTTCAAGAAGAAGAGCTCACAATCAATTTCAGATTATGTGGCAAGGATGAAAGATATTGCAGATAGCTTGGGAGCAGTGGATGAAGATATTGAAGAAGAAAAGTTGGTAAGACAAATACTTACAGGTCTAAGAGGTGATGAGAAGTGGAAGCCTTTTATATTATCCATAGAGTTGTCACTTGATCACTTTACTCCTGACCTTAATCAATTGCTAGGACACATGCTAACCTTTGAGCAGGATCTTAAAGGAGACAATGATAGAAGTACAAGTCAAGCTATGTACTCCAAAGACAAGAAAAAGAATGGCAAGGGAAAGCAATCAAATGATGATGAAGGGAATTCAAATCAAGCTAACTTCACAAAAGGGAAGACAAATTTCAGAGGTAAAGGAAGAGGAGGTAAGAACAAAGATAATGCTAAAGCTTGTTGGATTTGTGGCAGAACAAATCATTTGGCACATGATTGTTGGTATAATAATCAAAGTGGAGGATACAACAATCAGAATTATAGTCAAAGAGGTAGAGGAGGCAGAAACCAAAGAGGCAATTTCAGAGGAAGAGGTGGTAGGACATCATATGGAAGAGGAGGTGGAAGAAACTTCCAATCTCAGTCCTACAACAATAATTATTACAATTATGCATCAGATCAGAAGGATGACATGACTCTTATCTTGAATGCAACTCATGAATCAATGGGAGAAGATCAAAGAGTGTTTTATATTGACTCAGGGTGCAGCAACCATCTGAGTGGGAATCTATCCTTGATGACTGATATGGAAGCAAGGGTGAATGGACATACAGTTGAAACAGGTGACAATACCAAACATAAAGTGGAGAGCATTGGATCAGTGAAGACAAAGAGTGGAAGTACACTTCTGAGTAAGGTACTTTATGTTCCTACTATTCCTAAAAATTTGATAAGTGTAGGGCAAATTGTGGAGAAAGGATATGAGGTAAGATTCACAAATGATGGTGTCTATGTACAAGATCCAAATCAGGGATATAGAACCATAATTACAGGTAAAAAGGAAGGAAGATTGTTCACTCTCAAAGTCCAAGGTAATGTGGGACATGCATTATTTACCTATGGAGGTCAAAAGGTGTCTGAATTAGACCTATGGCATAAGAGGCTAGGTCATTTCAATGAGAGAGCTATAAAGGAGATGTCAAAGAATCAGGTGGTGCTTGGATTGCCAAACATTGAAGGGCAACATATGGTGTACAAGTGTGAAGCTTGTCAATTAGGTAAAGCACATAAGAGTTCTTATAACAAATCAGGGTACAAGTATTCAAATATGCTTGAATTGGTTCATACAGATGTATGGGGTCCCTCAAGGGACTATAGCATAAATGGATCCAGATATTATGTGTTGTTTGTTGATGATGCAACCAGGTGGATTACTTTGTATGTAATCAAGGATAAATCAGAAGTCTTCAAGACATTCAAACATTTCCATGCTTATGCAGAAAGGATCACAGGACAAAAGCTAAAGAGGTTAAGATCAGATGGAGGGGGAGAGTATTTCTCAAAAGAGTTTGATGATTATTTGTGGAATGCAGGTATCAAAAGAGAAGTGACTTGCAGGTACTCCCCTCAACAGAATGGAGTAGCAGAAAGGAGGAATAGGACTCTTGTAGAGTTTGCAAGAGCCATGATGAAGGAAAAGAATTGTCCAAATTACTTATGGGCAGAGGCCATTAACACTGCAACATACCTTGTGAATAGGTTGCCTTGCAAAGCTTTGGATGGAGGAACCCCTTATGAAGCATGGTGGGGTAAGAAGCCTAGTCTTGATCATTGCAAAGTATTTGGATGTATTGCATATGCTTATGTTCCTTCACAATCAAGACATAAGCTAGAACCAAAAGCAGAGAAGTATGTGTTTATTGGATATGATGATAGACAGATGGGTTACAGATTGTGGAGTCCATCCACAAAGCAATTTCTTGTTACTAAAGATGTAACATTTGATGAGCAAAACATGTGGTATACAGGATCACCAAATGAGTATGCAGGTGTTGAAGAAATACAAAGGAAAGGAAAGGCAAAGGTAAAAGTATGTGAAGAAATTGTTGATGAAGTTGATTCTAGATGTAGAGTGCAGGATCATGAAGAAGAAGGGCCAAGATTTGATCCAGAATCAAATGAAGCTGAAACTTCAAGAAGTGCAGAAATCAGGAGATCTACAAGAGAAAGGAAAGAGCCTATAAGGTATAGTTATGATACATCTTTCCTAACAACAAAAGATTATGCCTACATTGTGAAAACAGAAGAAGATCCAACTACTTATGAAGAAGCCAAAGGTAAACAGAATTGGGAGAAGGCAATGCAAGAAGAGTATGATGCTCTACTTGAAAATGAAACTTGGGAATTAGTACCAAGACCAAAGAATCAGAAGGTCATTGGATGCAAGTGGGTATATAAAACAAAGAGGTTTGCAGATGGTAAGGTGTCTAGATATAAGGCTAGACTTGTGGTTAAAGGTTATGCCCAAACTTATGGGGTAGATTATGATGAAACCTTTAGTCCTGTTGCTAAGATGTCTACAATTAGGACATTGATTGCTATTGCTACTTGCAAGGGATGGAAATTATCACAATTGGATGTGAAGAATGCATTTCTTAATGGTTACATTGCAGATGAAGTATATATGGAGCAACCAGAAGGCTTCATGGAATCAATTGGATCAGATTATGTGTGTAAGCTCAAGAGAGCTTTATATGGGTTGAAGCAAGCCCCAAGAGCTTGGAATTACAGATTGGTCAAGTTCTTGAATGAATGTGGTTTTCAAGCATCAAAGGCAGATAGTAGCTTGCTAGTGAAGGCAAGTGAAAATGGATACATTTACATGTGCATTTATGTTGATGATATTATTGTTACAGGAACAGATGCTCAAGGAATCAATGAACTCAAGAAGCAAATAGAGAAGGAGTTTAAGATAAGTGACTTGGGAAACTTATCTTATTTTCTAGGAATGCAGATTGTGTATACTCAACATGGAGTATATGTTTCACAAGAGAGATACTTGAAGAATCTTTTGATCAAGTTTAACATGGAAGATTGCAGGACCTCAACTACACCATTGGAGGTAAATCATAAATTAAGCAGGTATGGAGGTGAAGAGTTCAATGACATGAAGAAATATCAGAGTTTGGTAGGTAGTCTAATCTATGCTACCTTGACAAGGCCAGATCTATCATATGCAGTAGGTGTGTTATCACAATTTATGCATTGTCCAAAGAAGACTCATTGGATTGCAGCCCAAAGGGTACTCAGATATATCAAGGGAACCCTAAGTGAAGGTTTGTATTATGGTTTCACTTCTGACACAAGAATCAAAGTGTTTAGTGATGCAGATTGGGCAGGTGACTCAGATGATAGAAGGTCTACTCATGGATATCTATGTTATGTTGGAGACAAGTTAGTGTCTTGGTGTTCAAAGAAGCAACACACAGTTGCCTTATCATCCACAGAAGCTGAGTATAAGGGAATGGTAGAAGCTGCAAAAGAAGTGATATGGTTGAAGACCTTGATGAAGAGTTTTGAGTTTGATCATAGTACTCCAATAATTTTTGGAGACAATATGAGTTCTTTGTATTTGGCAGCTAACCCTGTTTTTCATGCCAGGACTAAGCATATAGAGATACAGTATCATTTCTTGAGGGAAAAGGTACTAGATAAAGAGATTGAAGTGATGTACACTCCAACAAAAGAACAGGTGGCAGATATGATGACAAAGAGTTTGGATGGACCTAAGTTACAAAGGTTCAAAGACATGGCAAGTATCAAGAAGACAGAGAAGACCTCAATTGATGATTGAGGGGGAGCTGTTGGTGCATACCAATCACCAATTGAAGGCTTGGAAGATCAAATGATGAAGGAAGAATCAATTCCTAAAGTGTGGAAGAAGATCACAATCAGAGGACAAGAGAAGTGTACACATATGTACATTAGCATAGTCATAGATGACTTAGATCTTTTGTTCAGTAAGAATTATGTACAAATTATCTATAAATACCTTGAGAAAAGTTGGGGCATGTATGAGAGCACATGAGAGCTTATGTGACATTAGTTAGAAGTCAAGAATGAGGGAGATAGAAGTCATGAGATAGAGGAAAGTGAATTTTGAGTTTGCTCTCATCACTCAGTTGTATTTTCTCTGAGTAAATGAAAAGTTTTGCGCCTGATGTTTCTGTGTGTTCTCCTTCTACAGTAGATCAATTGTGGAATGCTTTTGTACAAGTCTAAGTTGAGAGTTGCTTGACCTCTGTGCAAAGTTTCAGCTTCCAATTGTAATCAGGCTGAGTGAATTGAGTGTAGGAACATTCATATGTGAAGTGTATTCACTGGTTCCTAAAACAGGCGCATATTTCGAAGTTAATGTTTTGGTCATTTCTCCTAGTACAGTTTAAAGTTTTGCATGAGTGAGGGCTTAATCTTTAAGTTGGAAGATAAGCTACTTATGTCTAGAAGCATTTTGTAAAACGGGTTCTATTCAAGGAGAACCAAGTCTTAAAAGTTACAGGTGTAAAGTCGACTGTTCTGAGTAACAGTTTCTGACATAGGTAACTTGTGAAATCAATTTCTCAAGTTATACTTAATCTTTTGGAGTAATTCAACTTGGAATAGTTGCGCAATCTCTAGGAGATGATTCGTACAAAGTTTCATCAAAAACTTTACACGTTTGATAGGTCAATGTGAAAAAATAGTGCAGCAGACTTTTCTGTGTTTCATCTTCTTCACAGATTTGTTAATCTTTTGGTAATTAGCAATTGATCCTCTAAATTAGTGGAGTGTTTGACTTATTCTTGGTATAGAGGTGTTCTAATCACAAGAATAAGTTGTTCTTTTGGAGATTAACATTCTCCATCAAACAGGCAAGTTGCAGACACGCACAAATGTGCCAGGACAGAATTAAGAATGATTAGAACACATATATGAATCGCGAAGTCATCACTGCGTTCATAATAGTGCATATGGACATTGCGCAGTCACAGATATATATCCTTACATAGATGCATCAATACTTGAGAGAGAGAGAGAGTGGGGAGGATGATGAACAGTACGTCGTGAACAAAAAAATATCACTCCCAAATTATATTGATTTCTTCTACACTTATATATACAATGTTTTGAAGCGGCAGAAGTCACCGCACCATATTTCTTGGTGGATTGACTTCCTTGATTTAAGGACCTTCTTTGTTTATCAATTCGCATCTTTGTGATGTCCTTGATCTACGGGGTGTTCTCACAAAATTACTTATTATATGGTGGGCTTTCGTTTTTTTTTTTTTTATGTAATGGATCATGGGTATATTAAATGAAAAACTCTAAGGGTAAAATACTCTTAAGACTAGGTTCATATGGAAAGTATTGATGAGTGTTTCTTCTGGATTTTCTATGAAGATAAGATGTGCTAAGAGTGGTAGATTTGGAGATTGTTTGCTCCAACAGCTCCCCTTCAATCTTCAAATCCTTTCGATCATAGTTGATGCTATCTTCTCTCTCTCTTTGCTTTATTTATCCTTCTTGTATGTTCTCTATCTCCCCTTTGATGTGGCTTTTCTTTCTTTCTATGCATCCTTGGTTTTTCTTCCTTCTTCTCCAATTTGCTTGATGAATCTTCATAATTGATTTTTTCATAATGTTGATGTAGATATATTCTTCTTAAGAACTGTAGGTCCTCCACAATGATAAAGTCTGTAGTTGTCGAAGTAAGGCTTCTCCATGTAAAACCTTTTTATGTAGTTCCTCTGAAGTAGTAGTTCTCTATGTGATCTTCCTTGAAATCCCTTTAGCTGATGTAGTTGGTTGTTTGAAATGATGGCTCCTCCATGTGATCTCACTTTGAAAAACTTTGATGTAGTCCTTTCTTCTTTGTGGTTGATGATGCTCTTCTTTGTGAATGGCTCCCTTGATGATGTTCCTTCTTGTTCGTAGTGTAGATAGCTCCTTTGAAATTGCTTTTGATTGTTGAATTTTCTTCAACTTTTGTGCTCCTTTTGAAGTGTCTTTGATTTTCATATGTTTGATGTCTCCAAGCTTAGTTTTTCTTCTTTTGTTGATGTCTTTTCTTCATGAGTTGATGTAGTCCATTGATGTAGTCCTTTGCTCCATGTAGTTGATCTTCTCTTTGTCCTTTGCTTCAAAAATAGCTCCATTTTTGGTTGATAACGTCTTCTTCTTTGAATGCTTCATGTTGATGTAGCACCTTCCTTCAAGAATATCTCCCCTTCAATTTGAGAACCCTTTTATGTGATCTTTAAAGGATATGATCTTTTACATAGTGCTTTGGATAAGGAAGTACAAGAGCTTGAATACATGAGCTCTTTTCATCATAATACATATGGAGGTTTCAAACAAGTTACAAAGCTACAAAAGTGCTTTATCTATGGCTTTTACCATTTATGTATAACAACTTAACTTTGTCTAATGCAAAGTTCAGAGGTTGTGGTTTTCCCTCACTCATCTTGAAGCGAGCATTGCTCTAGCTCTAGAGTGATTCTTTTCCTTCACTTATTTGAAAACTTCTTCATAAAGAAATGAAGTTAATCAAGATCCCAGCTTCTTGATTATTCTCCATTTTGATTTCACCTTTTATGTGTAGAAACAAGTGCTCACACCACTTGTATATGTGATCAACCTTTTAATTTACAATGGTTGGTAATGAAGGGGATTTGAGTGCTTTTTAGCTTTTACAAAAGATATAATGGTATGATGATATGCAGCCTTTGAGTGACTCTTTATAAATGAGAGTCTATACAACATGAATTTTTTTGTATATAAATGCAAGTCAAATTGACTTATGATAGCATATCTAAGGTGCCCATATCCTTCGAGGTTGGAGTAGAATAACCTTTTACCTTTGGTTGAAATGTGTTGAGTACACTTTCCTTTTCTTCCTTTCGTGAGGAAGTCTTCTTCTTCATCTTTGAGTGCGTTGAATGCACTTTCTTTATCTTCCTATGGTAAGGAGGTCTTCAAGAGTGCATTGGATGCACTTTCCTTCTTCTTTACTTTACTTCTTCCAATTGATATGGAGAAGTGAGTGAGCTCTTTGAGTAGTGATGTCCACGGTCCTTGCCTCGATCACTTGAATCTTCTTCTTCCAATCCTACTTGTTCAATAATGGAGGAGTGCTTAGAAAGCACTTGGCTGCAAATACAATCTTTTCATGGGAATGTGCTTGAATAGCACTTGACTAAGAGTTCAAGTTTCTTTGCTTTGTATACAAATCTGAATATAGAGATAGTTGAGCTTGAAAAGGTACTTATCAATGGACATAAGATCTATGAGATCTATTTGTGATACAAGAGTGAATGATAGAGATTCACTTTACAATGGTGATAATCTTTCATATAGTAAGTAAAGGCTTAAGAGTGATTTTGAAGCTAAAGAATGGGTATTCCTCAAGATAGAACTATAAGAGCATTGATCCTAACCATGGTTTTAAGTGCACAAGGATCATGGGAAATGAAAATCTATCAAGAGAGGTACCGAATTGATGAACAATACCAATTGAGTAATTTAATGGAAAAATGCCTTCTTGAAATGAACTAATTGATCTGCAATCACTAGGAGCTTGTAAATAGGAACTTTTGATTTTACCATCAATCTGATCCTTAGGTTCATAGGTTGTGTAGACCTTCTTGAAATCTTCATTTTGAAATCATTTGTAGTTGATAACGAGCCTTGCCTTAAGCCTTGATTTTCAACCCTTCTTTGTTTTTGAAAAATGATCTTCTAGTATTGAGTCCTTTGAGCTTTCATCTTCATCCCATGCTTTCTTCATAGTTTGATGACGCTACCTTCATTGATGCTGATTCTTCATTGCATTGCTTCATGTCCTTTGACTTAGCTTGAATCACCTTCCAAGCTTCAATCATCACCTAACATAGTAATCATAGAAATGCATTCTAACAACATATATGAGAGATAGCTTAATCCTTGCTCTTCCTTGAATTGTTGAATTGAATATATCATACATATGATATCTCAATTGCTTGGTACAAGAGATATAATGGAAATACTTTCCAAGAATAAGGTTTCATAAAGATTCCATCATAAGTAAGTTTGGACACATGTTTGAAGGCCACTTGGTGGAAGAATAGCCTTCATTCTTCTTGATGCTCCCAAATAGCAGTTTGAAATGTAAGTGTAGCTTGAGGGCTTGAAAACTCTTCATCCTCTTGCATGGTTGATGTTGCAAGAAGGTAAACCTGCATCATGTATTATCTTCCTTCCTGAAATTATATTGCTTCTAATATCATAGAACAAAACAAATTGCTTCACACTCCACTTGATTTCCAATATGGGTGAGTTGTGTAGTCAAATGTGTTTACTACAAGCTTCATGAACATAAGCTTTTACATGCCTCAAGTATAGCAGGTGAGGTCTAAAGTACCCTCCAAGTTACAAATCATGTAGCCATAAACATAACAAAATTACATGAAATCAAATGATGCATAAGTATGAATAAATCAAGAGACTTGACTTTAGAAGATCATCATTGAGCATGATCATATAATCTCTCACATAAGTGTCTTCCAATTGACACCACCAAGTTGCATCCACATGTATGCCTAATTGACTTGAATCCATGTAAGATATGTGTAGCATGTAGCACACGTAGCATAGATGGTTAATGTATTTGAAACCATTTCTTCAAATTCTTCTCTTCATAAGCCGATTTGAATACCTTCCTTCAATAAGTGTTGATCCACTTGCTGCATAGACAAATGCCAAATAGTGAAGTGTTGACGAGGATTGTCGAAGACTTGAAGTAGCTCGCATTGGCTCTGATACCACTGTGAGTGATATAAAATTGAAAGTGATGGTTGCGGAAACATGTGTTGGAATATGAGATAAGAGTTAACATTAGGCATTGCTCATAAAGACAATACTGTCGTGAGGATTTGATTATCAAGAAGAAGGGGCTTCATAGATATAGAGCAGCATTGTTACAATCATACATACGTTCATAAGATATGAACCTTCAAGTAAGAAATGGTGTGTGAATGAATGCCTCTATGTAAAGATCTTATAAAAAACATCTTTGTAATGTGCCTCAACATTTTTTTTCTTCCACTGTTCTATTGGAAGGAAGGCAGCCCAGCTCATATGCTAATTCGCATTGCACACAATCTTGCATCATCTAAGCTTATATATATAAACAAGCGTTGAAGTGTGTGCAACTACATATAGAGATACTTGGATCATATGACAATGTGCACCGTTTTTCTTAAGGCTCTGTGATGTATGAGATTCTAAAGATAATCTAATCACCATACATAGCTCTTGCATATAAAAGAGACTAGTCGATATCTCTTGCACAGATTTCTATCAGACATGGTAGCCGGTAATGATGTGTTGCAGACATTAGCCTTGCGGGCTTGCAGATCAAGGCCTCTATCAATGGCCTTAATTGAGGCGATGTTGTTTCCCGCACGCTCCAGCATCTTCGCCATATTGGATAAAATGACAGTCTTTGCAGGTCAAAGCTTGTTGAATTTGAAGCTTACCATCATGAGTGAATGTGAGGTCCTCTGCAATATGCTCCAAGAGTCTGTCATGGGCAGCCTGCTAAACAAGCTAGAAACGGCTATTGACAGAAAAGGTAGTGAGAGTGTTGATAACGACCGACTCATAAAAATGACTCCATCATAAGAAGTAACTGTTCAGTCATCCGGACTTTGATAGAAAAAAATGACGCTGAAGCTGTAGATGCCTAACATAGGTATTTCTACAAACGCTGCACAAAAATAGATCGCCTTCTTCATGTTGTATCAATATCAAGACAGTTTCAGACAACCTTACTGCCTTTTGAGGATCATCCAGAACAATAACTCCATTACCAGATGCAAATATGGTTGTGAGTGCATTGATGTTGCATGACGAATAATGTCTTGATATGACTTGCTTCTTGAGCGCAGACATTTGAAGTGGAAGTACATCGGCCGCATACTTGAGTTGAGTGCCCATTGCTTAATCCATGATGATGACACGAACATTGTGATACAATCAAGAGTATGCACTCAATGTGCAACACGATATGCCTACAGACATCATACTGATCCACATACACAACTAAGTGTAACGCTGGTCTACTGTCATCGACATGTAACTAAATGCATAGCATACTTCATTATAACTATTAACAGGCAAGTTGCAGACACGCACAAATGTGCCAGGACAGAATTAAGAATGATTAGAACACATATATGAATCGCGAAGTCATCACTGCGTTCATAATAGTGCATATGGACATTGCGCAGTCACAGATATATATCCTTACATAGATGCATCAATACTTGAGAGAGAGAGAGAGTGGGGAGGATGATGAACAGTACGTCGTGAACAAAAAAATATCACTCCCAAATTATATTGATTTCTTCTACACTTATATATACAATGTTTTGAAGCGGCAGAAGTCACCGCACCATATTTCTTGGTGGATTGACTTCCTTGATTTAAGGACCTTCTTTGTTTATCAATTCGCATCTTTGTGATGTCCTTGATCTACGGGGTGTTCTCACAAAATTACTTATTATATGGTGGGCTTTCGTTTTTTTTTTATGTAATGGATCATGGGTATATTAAATGAAAAACTCTAAGGGTAAAATACTCTTAAGACTAGGTTCATATGGAAAGTATTGATGAGTGTTTCTTCTGGATTTTCTATGAAGATAAGATGTGCTAAGAGTGGTAGATTTGGAGATTGTTTGCTCCAACAATCATTTGGCAAATGATTGTTGGTATAACAATCAAAGTGGTGGAAGCAATAATCAGAATTATAACCAAAGAGGTAGAGGAGGCAGAAACCAAAGAGGTAATTTCAGAGGAAGAGGAGGTAGGACATCATATGGTAGAGGAGGTGGAAGAAACTTCCAATCTCAGTCCTACAACAATAATTATTACAATTATGCATCAGATCAGAAGGATGACATGACTCTTATCTTGAATGCAACTCATGAATCAATGGGAGAAGATCAAAGAGTGTTTTATATTGACTCAGGATGCAGCAACCATCTGAGTGGGAATCTATCTTTGATGACTGATATGGAAGCAAGGGTGAATGGACATACAGTTCAAACAGGTGACAATACCAAACATAAAGTGGAGAGCATTGGATCAGTGAAGACAAAGAGTGGAAGTACACTTCTGAGCAAGGTACTTTATGTTCCTACTATTCCTAAAAATCTGATAAGTGTAGGGCAAATTGTGGAGAAAGGATATGAGGTAAGATTCACAAATGATGGTGTTTATGTACAAGATCCAAATCAGGGATATAGAAACATAATTGCAGGAAAAAAGGAAGGAAGATTGTTCACTCTCAAAGTCCAAGGTAATGTGGGACATGCATTGTTTACCTATGGAGGTCAAAAGGTGTCTGAATTAGACCTATGGCATAAAAGGCTAGGTCATTTCAATGAGAGAGCTATAAAGGAGATGTCAAAGAATCAGGTGGTGCTTGGATTGCCAAACATTGAAGGGCAACATATGGTGTACAAGTGTGAAGCTTGTCAATTAGGTAAAGCACATAAGAGTTCTTATAACAAATCAGGGTACAAGCATTCAAATATGCTTGAATTGGTTCATACAGATGTATGGGGTCCCTCAAGGGACTATAGCATAAATGGATCCAGATATTATGTGTTGTTTGTTGATGATGCAACCAGGTGGATTACTTTGTATGTAATCAAGGATAAATCAGAAGTTTTCAAGACATTCAAACATTTTCATGCCTATGCAGAAAGGATCACAGGACAAAAGCTCAAGAGGTTAAGATCAGATGGAGGGGGAGAGTATTTCTCAAAAGAGTTTGATGATTATTTGTGGAATGCAGGTATCAAAAGAGAAGTAACTTGCAGGTACTCCCCTCAACAGAATGGAGTAGCAGAAAGGAGGAATAGGACTCTTGTAGAGTTTGCAAGAGCCATGATGAAGGAAAAGAATTGTCCAAATTACTTATGGGCAGAAGCCATTAACACTGCAACATATCTTGTGAATAGGTTGCCTTGCAAAGCTTTGGATGGAGGAACCCCTTATGAAGCATGGTGGGGTAAGAAGCCTAGTCTTGATCATTGTAAAGTATTTGTATGTATTGCATATGCTTATGTTCCTTCACAATTAAGACATAAGCTAGAACCAAAAGCAGAGAAGTATGTGTTTATTGGATATGATGATAGACAGATGGGTTACAGGTTATGGAGTCCATCCACAAAGCAATTTCTTGTTACTAAAGATGTGACATTTGATGAGCAAAATATGTGGTATAGAGGATCACCAAATGAGTATACAAGTGTTGAAGAAATACAAAGGAAAGGAAAGGCAAAGGTAAAAGTTTGTGAAGAAATTGTTGATGAAGTTGACTCTAGAAGTAGAGTGCAGGATCATGTAGAAGAAGGGCCAAGATTTGATCCAGAATCAAATGAGGCTGAAACTTCAAGAAGTGCAGAAATCAGAAGATCTACAAGGGAAAGGAAAGAACCTATAAGGTATAGTTATGATACATCTTTCCTAACAACAAAAGATTATGCTTACATTGTGAAAACAGAAGAAGATCCAACCACTTATGAAGAAGCCAAAGGTAAACAGAATTGGGAGAAAGCAATGCAAGAAGAGTATGATGCTCTACTTGAAAATGAAACTTGGGAACTAGTACCAAGACCAAAGAATCAGAAGGTCATTGGATGCAAGTGGGTATATAAAACAAAGAGGTTTGCAGATGGTAAGGTGTCTAGATATAAGGCTAGACTTGTGGTCAAAGGTTATGCCCAAACTTATGGGGTAGATTATGATGAAACCTTTAGTCCTGTTGCTAAGATGTCTACAATTAGGACATTAATTGCTATTGCTGCTTGCAAGGGATGGAAATTATCACAATTGGATGTGAAAAATGCATTTCTAAATGGATACATTGCAGATGAAGTATATATGGAGCAACCAGAAGGCTTCATGGAATCAATTGGTTCAGATTATGTGTGTAAGCTCAAGAGAGCTTTATATGGGTTGAAGCAAGCCCCAAGAGCTTGGAATTACAGATTGGTCAAGTTCTTGAATGAATGTGGATTTCAAGCATCAAAGGCAGATAGTAGCTTGCCAGTGAAGGCAAGTGAGAATGGATACATTTACATGTGCATTTATGTTGATGATATTATTGTTACAGGAACAGATGCTCAAGGAATCAATGAACTCAAAAGACAAATAGAGAAGGAGTTTAAGATAAGTGATTTGGGAAACTTATCTTATTTTCTAGGAATGCAGATTGTGTATACTCAACATGGAGTATATGTTTCACAAGAGAGATACTTGAAGAATCTTCTAGTCAAGTTTAACATGGAAGATTGCAGGATCTCAACTACACCATTGGAAGTAAATCATAAATTAAGCAGGTATGGAGGTGAAGAGTTCAATGATATGAAGAAATATCAGAGTTTGGTAGGTAGTTTAATCTATGCTACCTTGACAAGGCCAGATCTATCATATGCAGTAGGTGTGTTGTCACAATTTATGCATTGTCCAAAGAAGACTCATTGGATTGCAGCCCAAAGGGTACTCAGATATATCAAAGGAACCCTAAGTGAAGGTTTGTATTATGGTTTCACTTCTGACACAAGAATCAAAGTGTTTAGTGATGCAGATTGGGCAGGTGACTCAGATGATAGAAGGTCTACTCATGGATATCTCTGTTATGTTGGAGATAAGTTAGTTTCTTGGTGTTCAAAGAAGCAACATACAGTTGCTTTATCATCCACAGAAGCTGAGTATAAGGGAATGGTAGAAGCTGCAAAGGAAGTGATATGGTTGAAGACTTTGATGAAAAGTTTTGAGATTGATCATAGTACTCCAATAATTTTTGGAGACAATATGAGTTCTTTGTATTTGGCAGCTAACCCTGTTTTTCATGCCAGGACTAAGCATATAGAGATTCAGTATCATTTCTTGAGGGAAAAGGTACTAGATAAAGAGATTGAAGTGATGTACACTCCAACAAAAGAACAAGTGGCAGATATGATGACAAAGAGCTTGGATGGACCTAAGTTACAAAGGTTCAAAGACATGGCAAGTATAAAGAAGACAGAGAAAAACCTCAATTGATGATTGAGGGGGAGCTGTTGGTGCAGACCAATCACCAATTGAAGGCTTGGAAGATCAAATGATGAAGGAAGAATCAATTCCTAAAGTGTGGAAGAAGATTACATTCAGAGGACAAGAGAAGTGTACACATATGTACATTAGTATAGTCATAGCTGACTTAGATCTTTTGTTTAGTAAGAATCATGTACAAATTTATCTATAAATACTTTGAGAAAAGTCGGGGCAAGTATGAGAGCATATGTGACAATAGTTAGAAGCCAAGATTGAGGAAGTTAGAAGTCATGAGATAGAAGAAAAGTTAGTTGAGTTAGCTCTCATTACTCAACTGTATTTCTTCTGAGTAAATGAAAATTTTTGCGCCCGATATTTCTGCGTGTTCTCCTTCTACAGTAGATCAATTGTGAAATGCTTTTGTACAAGTCTAAGTTGGAAGTTGCTTGACCTCTGTGCAAAGTTTTAGCTTCCAATTGTAATCAGGCTGAGTGAATTAAGTGTAGGAACATTCATATGTGAAGTGTGTTCACAGGTTCCTAAAACAGGCGCAGATTTCGAAGTTAATGTTTTGATCATTTCTCCTAGCACAGTTTAAAGTTTTGCATGAGTGAGGGCTTAATCTTTAAGTTGGAAGATAAGCTACTCATGTCTAGAAGCATTTTGGAAAACGGGTTCTATTCAAGGAGAACCAAGTCTTAAAAGTTACAGGTGTAAAGTCGACTGTTCTGAATGACAGTTTCTGACATAGGTAACTTGAGAAGTTGATTTCTCAAGTTATACTTAATCTTTTGAAATGATTCAACTTGGAGTAGATGCGCAATCTCTAGGAGATAATTCGTACAAAGTTTCATCAAAAACTTTACACGTTTGATAGGTCAATGTGGAGAAATAGTGCAGCAGACTTTTCTGTGTTTCATCTTCTTCACAGAATTGTTAATCTTTTGATAGTTAGTAATTAATCCTCTAAGTGAGTGAAAGGTTTTGACTTATTCTTGGTATAGAGGTGCTCTAATCACAAGAATAGGTTGTTCTTTTGGAGATTAACACTCTCCATCAAGGTTGTCCTGATTTTGTAATTGCAGGCATCGATTCTCTTCATGAGCGGCAGCAAGATGTCGCTTGAGTAAGGCCATATTTCGTTGAAGCTTTGAATTGCATTCCAACTGTGTCCGTAGATGACCTTCTACCACTTGTATTGCTTCCTGATCTGTGTTCTGTAACTGTACCTCCAATATGCTATGAGCCTCTTGGAGAGTGTGGAATTGTGATTGGAGACGAGCATTTTCCTCTTCCAGTGTAGCAAGGCGGTGTTGTAGTATCTCTGAGTGCTCTTGTAGGCGTTCATTCTGTTGATGGAGTTGATTGTAATCTGTCCTTAACTTTGATATACAAGCTAGCATGGTGTCCAATGCATTGCCTATAGATGAGGGGGTGGTGTTTACAATGGAAGATGCATGGGAGGGGAATTGGGGAAGGGGAAGAGTGAATGATGTGTCTATGGAAGACGTGTGTGTGGGTGAAATTGGTGGAGGGGGAATGGGAGGAGGTGGAAGCGTGGGGGGAGGGGGAGGTGCCGTAGGTGGTGAAATGTCCATACTTTTAGGAGTGGGTGCGATTGTGGGGTCTACCATGTACATTGGAATGGTAGGTGGTGTGTGTGTGACAGTGGTGAATAGGTGAGAAGGGAATGGTTGAGACCTGGGTTGAAAAGTGCTAGCAAGGAAGTTATGGAGGGATTGGAGAAGTGGAGAGAGGGAGGTTGGGGGTAGAGGTTGTAGAGTTGAGGAGGGCATGAAGGGTGGTGTGGTAGTAGGGAAACCCATGAATATGGATCTAGAATCGGGATGACCTATGGCTGAGAGCATGGGGGATGGTTGTCCGAGGGCAGGCTCTGTGAGCGATTCGGTGGATTGTGTAGTGGTGATGGTCCTCTCATAGATAGGGTTATCACGGGTGGAGAGTAGGGTTGAACTAGAGATGGGAGTATGGAAGATGAAGGTTTGTTCGGTGGGTTGAGTGGTCGAGGTGATTTCCACTGTTTCTGTTCTAGGAGGCGATGGTGGGGGTGTGGGTGGTAGTGGCACTGTTGATTCCTCATGGGTGACGGGGTGCTCTTGGCTAGCGGTTTCTGTTGCTTGTGAGGTTGTCTCGATGGGTTCGGATGTAATAACTGGCCCTTCTACCGTTGTAATGGGGATCTGGATATCCTTACCTGACCTTGGTCGTGTTTGGAATCTTCGGGGATCATATTGAACTGGAGACCTCCTAATGGCGGTCCGCACTGCTTCTACTACCCCATATGTTTCTGGCAGTAATAAGAGACCTTCACTGTATTCCGAGTCAACTCCTGCTTCTTCTAAAAGTTGAGCCATGAGTACTCGACTGCTCTGTTCGGTGAGCAGTTGTTGCGATCACACTCGTTCCATAATTTGATACAGCCTTCGGAGTTCTGCTGTATACGCGGGGGCTTCAGTGGTCTCCTCTTCGTCTGCTCCTTCTTCTTCTAGATTTCCTTGTTGTTGACCTTGCTGATCGTCACCCCAATGTACTGTTGGAGTTTATTGACCTCCAAAGTATAGCAGGAAGTAGGTGGAACCCCCTAGGAACAAGTTGACCTTCTCACAAACTTCATCATAGAAAACCAGTCATGCTTGCAGAGCTTACTACTCTCTACTCACTCAAAAGTTTTTAAAACTGTTTTAACCACATATACTAGAGACCAAGAGCTTTCCAATGAACCAAAGAACACTCAATTTGGATAAATACTCAATGAGCTATGACCTCTACAATATGCAGCTTTAATGGAGACCTTGAAACAGAGATGAACCTGAGGACATACATCACTTGCAGAGACTACTGCTCTTAACTCACAACTCCAATGAATCTGAAAATTTCCAGAATACAAATAGACTTGGAGGGCTTTCTAACAAGCCAAAGAACACATGATTTGGATACATACACAAGGAGATATGACCTCTGCAAGTTGGATGTTTAATGGAGACCTTCAGCAGGGATAAAAAACAGAGAACACACACTACTTGCAGAGAGTGTTGCTCTCAGCTCACAAATCCAATGATTATGAAAATTGGTACTATGAAAGTAGACAAGACGAGCTTTCAAATGAGCTATCAAACATGTAATTTGGATATATAATGAGGGCGATACAAGCTCTGCAAGCTCTGCATACAAAAACTAGAGTAGCATAGAGATACTCTCTTGGACATCCCACAAGATCACGACTTTTCTCCTCTTTTTATAGCATGGGAAACTAATCTAAAACCTTCCTAATACATCTAAATTCGTGGTAGACACTTGGATGGAGGTATTACATGACTCAAGTGCTCAAATAAGCAAAGTATTGATGGACTTTGAGAACTAGCCACATCGACCTTCCACTAGGACACCACTGAAGCTCCCTTGTGACTCACTAATTTGACTCACCATGTTCTAGAACTCACGTGGTATTTTTGCTACATTTTATGAATAATATGAGCCTTCTTGAAGTATTTGAAGACTTCCCAAAGGTATTTACATAATATGAAACTTGTACCCTACATAAAACAAATGTTCGCAACATTCTCCCCCTCAAGTTTCAAAGGGTATTTCCTTCATGCCAAGAATATAGTTGAATCTTTGAAGCTTTGGTCCATCCAAGGATTTGGTGAAGATATCTGCAACTTGATCCTTTGTTCCAACAAAAGAAACCTGCACTTCATTGTTCATGGTCTTCTCTCGAACATAATGATAGTGAACCTCTATATGCTTTGTTCTAGCATGAAAAATAGGATTTGAGGTCATATGAATGCTGCTCAAGTTATCCCCATATATCAATGGTACATCAACCTGCACATTTAAGTCATGAAACAACTTTTTAAACCACATAACCTCAGTAGTAGCCAATGCTAAACCTCTATACTCAACCTCTGTAGAAGATAAAGCAACTGTAGGCTGTTTCTTTGAACTCCATGTTAATGTCTTGTTTCCTGCTATTACCACATATCCACTTGTGGATCTTCTGTCATCTTTGCTTCCAGCCCAATCTGCATCACTAAAGACTTTAAGAGTTAGATCAACATCATGACTATAAAATAATCCTTCGTTCATGGTACCTTTCAAATACCTAAGCACTCTTTTCGCTGCATGCATATGAGGTACTCTAGGTTCATGCATAAACTGTGACAATACTCCCACTGCATAACATATATCAGGTCTAGTTTTTGTTGCATAAATCAAAGATCCTACCATGGATCTATATACATTCATATCATGCAACTCATCACCTTCCTTTGCACTCAGCTTTACATTACATTCCATTGGAGTAGAAACAAATTTACATTCCTGCATACCAAACCTTTTCAGCATATCACATATATACTTTCTTTGTATCAACCACATACCTTCATCGCTATACACAATTTCAATCCCAAGAAAGTATCTGAGCAAACCAAGATCTGAAATTTTAAATTCCTTTCCCAAATTACCTTTTATCTCATCAATTGCTTTTGCATCATTCCCTGTAATCAACAAGTCATCCACATAAATGCATACATAGACACACATGCCATCTACATGTTTTACATAAAGTGAAGGATCAGCATGACTCGCTGTGTATCCTTGCAGCATAAGATACTTTACCAACCTTGCATTCCATGCCCTTGGTGCCTGCTTAAGACCATACAATGCCTTCTTTAACCTGCATACATGATTAGGATATTTTGCATCCACATAACCATCTGGTTGTGACATATACACTTCTTCATTTAACTCACCATTAAGAAAGGCATTCTTTATATCGAGTTGATATATATTCCACCTTTTACTTGCAGCTAAAGCCAACAAAGTTCTCACCGTTGCCATATTTGCTACTGGACTAAATGTTTCCTCATAGTCCACACCTGGAGTTTGATTATATCCTTTTGCTACAAGTCTAGCCTTATATCTAGACACACTACCATCACTATTTCTTTTAATCTTAAAAACCCACTTGCAACCAATTACCTTTTGCTTTGGTGTACTTGGAACTAAATTCCAAGTCTTGTTATCCTGAAGTGCTTCCATTTCTTCTCTCATTGCTTTCTCCCACTTTTCATCTCCTTTGGCCACACCTTCTTCATTTTCATCCATGTCCTGCAAACAATTCTTATCTGCATACCATGAAAGTGATTCATCAAAGTTTACATCTCTTGACACAACAACCTTATTGGTATGAGGATTATAGCATCTATATCCTCTTTGAGTATCTGCATAACCAATAAATATACATTTTTCTGATTTTGCATCAAGTTTAGATCTCACCTCACTAGGTACATGTACATAACATACACAACCAAATACTTTCAAATGACTTACACTTGGTTTCCTTCCATGCCATACCTCATATGGTGTCAAATGATGAACTCCAGCAGTCGGAACTCTATTCATAATGTAAACACTTGTGCTAACAGCTTCAGCCCAAAAATAATTAGGCAAACACATATCATTAAGCATACTTCTAGATGCTTCTGCTATGATTCTGTTTCTTCTTTCTGCGACTCCATTTTGTTGTGGAGTATACCTGCATGTAACTTCTCTTTTGATACCTTCATCATACAAAAAATCAGTAAAAACTTGAGAGAAATACTCTCCCCCTCCATCAGACCTTAGCTTCTTAATATACCTTCCTGTTTGCTTTTCGACATATGATTTGAACTTCTTGAAACAATCAAAGACCTCACTCTTATGTTTAATGAAATACACAAATGTCATTCTACTATGATCATCAATGAATGATACATAGTACTTATTACCAATCAAGGATGCCTCTTTAGTAGGTCCCCACACATCTGTGTGTATGAGATCTAGCAAACCATCACTTACATAACTTGAATGCTTGAAAGGTTGTCTACTCTGATTACCCATTTGACATGCTTCACAAAGATGCACCATATGTTGCTTAGTAAGATCAGGTAATCCTTCAACAATCCTCTTCTTTGATAGCTCCTTTAACCTGTGTACATTCATGTGTCCAATCCTTTTGTGCCATAGATCAAGCTCTGCTATTCGATGCATACCATAAGAGAAATAGTTTGTATGATTTGGGTTTACCTTGAATGTAAACAATCTACCTTGTTTTTGACCTCTAGCAATTAATCTCCTTTGCTTTGGATCCTCAATGAAGCAACCTGCATGATTAAATCTCAGTTGTAGACCTTTTTCTACCATTTGACCAACCGACATCAAATTCTTAGTGATCGTTGGCACATAAAGTACATCCTTCAAGCAATTTTTCTTGCTCTTATCCTGCATAACAACATCTCCAACCTGCATAATCTTATGTGTTGTATCATCTCCTGTTTCAACATGACCTTTACATGACGGATTATGCATATTAGAAAACCATGAAGCATCATGAGACATGTGATTAGAACAACCACTATCTACATACCATACATCACTATTGGAATTCATCTTAGTTTCTACATTCATCATAAGAAGAGAATCATAATCATCACTTTTACCTTCAACTGCATAATTTCCTTGTTGTTTACCTCTTCTTGAATAGCCTCCTCTTCGATTACCACCTTGATTATTTTCATTTTGATAACAATCTTTGGCATAGTGTCCATACCTTCCACATATATAGCAATTGTTCTTATTATCTTCACTCCTTTGTCTTTGGTTGTAGTTGTAGTATCCTCTCGTACCTCTAGCGCTTGATCTTCCTCTTCCTCTTGTGTTGAAGAAGCCACTTGAAGTCCTTTGATCATCGATCCTTCTTCCTCGACCTCTATTTGAACCTCTTCCACCTCTGTTTCCACCTCTTGATGATCCTACATAAAGAGCTTGTCCTTGAGATCCTTTTTGATTTGAAGTAGAACCATTTAGATTCATCTCCTCCGTGACCATGAGGGCAATAAGTTGATCAAAATCTGGTAATTCTCCTCTGACATAAACTGAAGTAATGAAGGGTTTCCATCTCTCATCATCTTTGAGTCCGTTGAGAGTATGTGCAACCAAGTCGTCGTACTTTCAATATGTAATCATTGACCGATGTCCTTGTATCTTTCTTTATGTTATTCAACTCATTTTTGAGTTGAATCTTCCTTGCTCTTGTACCTGTAGCATACAACCTTTCCAATGCAAGCCAAACATCTCTACTTGTGTCTAGATCTTGTATGTGTCCTACCATTGAATCTTGAATATTTTGTGATAAAATGAATATAACCCTTTTGTCTCTCTCATTCCAAAGTCTAAACTCCCTCAATTATTGCTGATTTGGGTCCTCTGGTAATGTGGGTTTGATATCTGTGCCGTCAATCAAACCATACAAGCCTCTACCTTGCAAGTATGCTGTGATTCTAAACTTCCATGCCTGATAATTGGTCTTATCAAGCTTCTCTATTTGTGCATGTTGGTCTCCCATAATACAAATGCTAAGCTTCCTCCTTTAAGCCTCCTTTCCAATGTGTGTGATGAGAAGAAATATAATATTTACCTTGTAAATGAGGTATGTGCACCTTTCTTTGCTTGGATGTTGCTTCAGATGCCTCCTTGCAATCTTCTTCTACCTTTGTGTAGTGTTGATGATGAACTGCTTCTTTGATAGCTTCAAATTCTTCGTCAAGGTATGATAACCTTCTCCAAGTCTCCAAGTACTTGCTCTGATACCACTATTGGAGTTTATTGACCTCCAAAGTATAGCAGGAAGTAGGTGGAACCCCCTAGGAACAAGTTGACCTTCTCACAAACTTCATCATAGAAAACCAGTCATGCTTGCAGAGCTTACTACTCTCTACTCACTCAAACGTTTTTAAAACTGTTTTAACCACATATACTAGAGACCAAGAGCTTTCCAATGAACCAAAGAACACTCAATTTGGATAAATACTCAATGAGCTATGACCTCTGCAATATGCAGCTTTAATGGAGACCTTGAAACAGAGATGAACCTGAGGACATACATCACTTGCAGAGACTACTGCTCTTAACTCACAACTCCAATGAATCTGAAAATTTCCAGAATACAAATAGACTTGGAGGGCTTTCTAACAAGCCAAAGAACACATGATTTGGATACATACACAAGGAGATATGACCTCTGCAAGTTGGATGTTTAATGGAGACCTTCAGCAGGGATAAAAAACAGAGAACACACACTACTTGCAGAGAGTGTTGCTCTCAGCTCACAAATCCAATGATTATGAAAATTGGTACTATGAAAGTAGACAAGACGAGCTTTCAAATGAGCTATCAAACATGTAATTTGGATATATAATGAGGGAGATACAAGCTCTGCAAGCTCTGCATACAAAAACTAGAGTAGCATAGAGATACTCTCTTGGACATCCCACAAGATCACGACTTTTCTCCTCTTTTTATAGCATGGGAAACTAATCTAAAACCTTCCTAATACATCTAAATTCGTGGTAGACACTTGGATGGAGGTATTACATGACTCAAGTGCTCAAATAAGCAAAGTATTGATGGACTTTGAGAACTAGCCACATCGACCTTCCACTAGGACACCACTGAAGCTCCCTTGTGACTCACTAATTTGACTCACCATGTTCTAGAACTCACGTGGTATTTTTGCTACATTTTATGAATAATATGAGCCTTCTTGAAGTATTTGAAGACTTCCCAAAGGTATTTACATAATTTGAAACTTGTACCCTACATAAAACAAATGTTCGCAACATGTACATGGCGGCCTTTTCTGGATTTCCTTCTTCTTTGAGAAGAGGTGCCCTGTTCTTCTACATCTGAATAAAACTCTACATCCGAGAGTTGTGTACTTTGTAAGAATGCTTCGAAATCATGTGGATCCATTCCTTCAGCATCTCCAGTTGCCGCAAATTCAAATTCAGATGGAGCCAGAGGAGCGAAAGGGGTAGCATGTGTCGTAGTTTCAGATCCAGACCTGGGTATTCTAATGGTAAAGGGAGGTACAATGGCTTCTTCTCGTGGCGATACTTCAGGAGTGGACAGAATTTCACGTGTCTAGACACAAGGGATCGCACCCCTCATGCGCTTCGATTGGTGTGTGGCAGTCTTGAGCCTCTTAAACATTTGTAGTTGTGCCCAAGTTAGAGCACGCTCGATGGGTACATCATAGGCTAAGCATCTGTATATAATGCGTGTGATTGCGCAGCAACCATTCACCACAAGTTTCCTTGATGCCCTTTTGTTTGCTTCATACAACTGGTCCACAATCCATACAGGGAGCTTAATGGGTAACACACCAGTCTCCGCCAAGTAAAGAGCGAACCATATTCTTTTGTGGGGTTGTGTGAAGCGGTCTTGGCCGGGGAAAGCAAAATGTTGCATGCACATACGGAGAGGGATAGATATGTTTGGTGTGAGTGCAACCATATCTTTAAGCTTCAGTAGTTTCCTATCCTTCATGTTAGTAGGAATGAGAGCATCCTTCTCAGAAGGTACATGTGTACCATGCATAGTCAAGGCAGCGCTCACCAATTCCACGGTGAGTTCAAACCTCTTTAACTCGTTGTTGCCCAACAAGGAAGGAAGAACAATGATCCTGGTTTGTCCTTTTCTTCATTAGCTTGTAATGTGGAGACCAAATAATAGCATCGGAGGAGATCCGGTTTAGGTAGTGGTGCTTCAAAGTACTCTGCTAGCCCTGCACATTGCCATATGGTCTGGAGATCCTGTGTGTTCTGTAGAGTCTCAAACTCCTTTGAGAAAAATTGGAATCGAACCCATGATCTGTCATAATCGCACTTAGACTCCCATATATACTTGGCCTCGCCTAATGGACCTGGCATGCCATTGAACCAATAAGAATTGGCATGGACTCTTTCTGTGATCCATGTGGGTGGATCCAGTACCGGGATCTGCTGAAGGTGTTGTAGCTCCACAAGTCGTTCCGTTGGTGGCACATCAACAGGTAGACTGTCCACATCAATTCCTGCAGTAAGCATTCCTACTTGTGAGCTCGGACCTGTCGCTTCTGCCATGTTACTTCTTGCCTCCTGATTCTGTGAGAATATAGAAACATGTGTTAACATTGTAAAGGACAAGATAGAACCGTTTTTGTCCCCATTACAACATTAACATGAGGGTCGGGAGAGATTAGTAGGTTAATAAGTGCTCGGTGCTTGTGTGTGTAGTTAGGAATTGGGTGGACCTAAGAACTAAATGGACTGATGTAGTGTGAGAGTGACGTAGTTAGTTGGTGGACATGGATTTACAACTGGGGTCCGGGGTTTATTACAAGTTTTAGATTGCCAATTGCAGTGGATGGGTTTCGTTCTTGATTTTGTGGAGAATCTAAAGAGTTTGATAGAGGTCTCTGTTTGAAGATGAGGCTTTTTAGGGACCCATTTACAAGTGATTCTACTTGTGCTCATGGAAGAATATGTGTCCGTGCGTGATGTGTAAGACTGAGCCTCAGATGTTCGAGTGAGTGAAACATGTTGTACTGGTTGTGGCCTTGGTGTAGCTATTTGAGCCCGCAAGCAAGCCTTAGGTACCCAGATTTGTCGTGATTGTGGGCTGGCCTTCATTGACTTCTTGGGTACCCAAATAGACTTTACTTTTTGCGAAGACTAGATGTCTTATTAGTGTCGTGTTGTTGCCTACTAATAAGAGGTTTTGACCGTGGGGTTGGCCTGGTCGGAACAGGATGTTCGCCTTTTCGCCTCCATACTTGTTTTGTCGGCTAAAACAATCTGCTTTGCTCTTTTTTTTGGCCTCAAGTATAAGCAGTGTTTTGTAATTGATCTGCCACTGGTTGCTGTCTCCCTCTGACCTTTGGAAAAGAAGGGAGTTCCGTCGAGGTCTTGACTCCTTTATTGAGATCTCCATTCCTCTGCATCACATAGCTTTGGACAAGAACAGCATGGTCAACTTCATGTGCACCCCTGGAAGGACCAGGAGTCTGTGCCTTTTCTAGTTCCTTGAGTGCTCCATTATCTAACTCAACTGTAATTTTACTCTGATTCACCCACACCTGAAGAAGTCCACTTCTTTGGTTTAAGTTGACTGCTTGGTCATAGATCCAGTCTTGACCCAAGACAAGAGGCTCAGTGAGGTCCTCATCTTGACACACTAATACTCTGACTATCAATACTTCGTCTTGAATGGAGATGGGAAGATCCACCTCGCCCAGGCAAGGGGTTTCCACCCCACCCAATCCTATGAGATATGCTTCTATAGGATGGACAGTTAATTTCAACTCTTTACAGTAAGACAATTGAACAGCACTAGTGGCTGCACCTGAGTGAATTAAGGCTCTTACAGTCCTTGCACCTTTTCCTTGTCCTATATCTAAGGTTATAAAAGGACGTCGGTCAATTATCCTATGAGAGCTAATACTTGAAACTTCACACATAGCCACGTTATATCCTTGATTTGCATCGGCATCTGGCCTAGGTTGCTCTTTTCCTTGTCTTCTTAGTTTACTTCTTCGTATGCGTTCTAAAGCTTCAGCTTGAGCTTCTTCTCGAATTGGCTTTTCTTCTTCTTTGCGTTTCTGAGCAGTATTGAGTCGACTTAGCATTTCCTCTGTGAGAGGTTCCCGATACAGCTTGACTCTGCATCCGCTAATGTAGCTCGGGAGAACATCGCCTTCTAATGTGGCTAGTTGTACTGCTCCACTTGTTGAGATTCTATTAATGATCATGGGTCCATATCCTCTTTTCTCTAGCTTCCTCGCATGTTGTTTCAAAGTGTAGACTAATACTAGGTCGCCTGCCTTCAAACCTTTATCCTTAACGTGGGCATCGAAGTATGCCTTCTATCGTTTCTTAGCTGCATATATTCCTGCAGCTGCCCTCAGTCTTGTTTCTCCTAATCTTTCAAGGTCAAAAAGTCTAGAGGAGAGTTCATGACCCGTCCATTCGTGTTCTTGTGCTACTTTTAGTGTAGGTATTAAGAAGTCCAACGGTAGCACAATGTTTTGGCCAAATACCATCTAAAAGGGGGTGGCTTGGAGTACCGTTTTGTAGGCGACTCGGTATGCCCAAACAACATGGTGTAGCTGTTTGTCCCAATCAGAGCGTTTATTGTTCACTAATTTTGTCAGTACATTGCATAGGATCTTATTGGTGCTTTCGGCTTGCCCATTGGCTTGAGGGTGATAGGGGGCAGACTTCTTATGTACTGCCAAGAATTCTTGGAACAGATTTTCAATAACTTCATTCAAGAAGTGTGTGCCCCTGTCACTTACTAACTCTATAGGTAGCCCGTATCTTGTGAATACATTCTCAAACAAGAATTTAGCAGTTGTCTGAGCGTCGTTCTTTGTTGTAGCTTTTACCTCTACCCATTTCGTTAGATAGTCTGTGGCAACAATGATGTATTCAGCATGTGAACCCTTGGCTGGGGGATTAATAGGACCTACAAAGTCTATTCCCCACTTAGAGAATGCACATCCACCCATCATAGGTTTCAGGGGCATCTCATCTTTGCGTATAGGATACTGAGTTCTCTGACACACATCACACCGTTTCACATAGGTATGTGCATCCATGTGAAGGGTTGGCCACCAGAAGCCTGCAAACAGTATTGCCTTGATCACCCGATCTCGTCTAAAGTGTCCTCCTGCTACACCTTGGTGAGCAGTTTCCAAGATCTTGAGATATTCACTTTCATGGACACACAGTCTCAGGTAACCATCCTTACCACGCTTGTATAGATTATCACCAATGAGTGAGTAATCCTCGGCTTCTTGTTCTAAACTCCTTTTCTGAACCAGGGTCATGTCCGGAGGGAATGTTTTCGCACTCAAGAAGGATACTAGTGGTTCACTCCAATCTGGCACCATGGACACTTGATACAGAGTGGCATGTTCCACAGGTGGTTTAGTGCAATAGATTGGGCATCCCTTGCACAACTTCTGGACATCGGCTTCCATAGTCGGCCAATGCACTCCGAGTCTCCTTAGAGTCTGTAGGGTTCGTTGCTTTGAGTAGTGTTGCTCTAATGCACCTACGTGTGCTAATTGCAACCATTTAGCGTACTCGTCCTCTTCTACACAACACGCCAGGATCCCTTGATCCGTGTGCTTGTACATACTTCCTGCCATGATGTGATACTTCTGGGCTTTTACTACCTCTCTATCTTGAGTGTTTATGACTGGGTGGTTAGGCCCGTATGTCAACACTGGCACTAATGGTTTAGCCCACTGCGGTATTACTTCCAAATTAAACAAGTAGGCATCAGGAAGATCATCCGATACTCCTTGTGGGGCTTCTCCGGATGTGAGCCTAGAGAGATGATCTGCTCTCAAATGAGTCTTGCCTTTTCTCACCACTACCTCAAAGTCATATTCCATTAGTAAGAGGAACCATCTCACCAATCTACCTGTGTTGCATGGCTTGTTTACCAAGTATAGTAGAGCTTGATGATCAGTAAAAAATTTAAACTTATTTGCAAGCAAATAATGTCTAAACTTTTTAACCGCATACACCATGCCCAACCCCTCTCGTTCGGTAGTGGTATAGTTTCGCTCGGCTGCATTCAACTGTCTACTCGCATAGGCAATGGGAAGATCCATATTACCTTCACTAGTAGGTTGTGCAAGCACATATCCAATGGCATAATTGGATGCATCCACATGCACATGGAAGGGCTTATTCCAATCTTGTGTAGTCAAGATTGGTGCTGAGCATAATTGCCGTTTGAGCTCATTGAAAGAGTTCTCACACTCCTCAGTCCACTCAAAGTTTGTCAGAAGTCCGTATAGAGGCTTGGCAATGATGGCATACATGTGAATGAAACGTCCGTAATAACCACAATGCCCCATGAAAGCTTGCACTTCCTTGACATTCTTGGGCCAAGGTAGTTCTGCAATGGCCCTCACCTTCTCTTCGTCAGTGGAGATGTCGTTCTTTGACACTATGTGTCCTAAAATCTTGCCTTGCCTGACCATAAAAATGCACTTTTCTGGGTTCAAGCAGACTTGATATTCTCTACATTTGTCAAAGATTTGCCTGAGTTCAGGTATATGTGTTTGTCTAATGTTGGAATGAGCACAGAGATCAGCAACATAGACTTCCAAATTCTTTCTCAGGAACTCTTTAAACACATGGCACATCAATCTCTGGAAGGTTGCGCGAGCATTGGTAAGCCCGAATGGCATTACTCTAAAGGCAAATATGCCCCATTCAATGGCAAAGGCTGTCTTATGCTGATCTTCTGGAGCTATGGCTACTTGATTGTAGCCCGAAAATCCATCAAGGAAGCTGTACACTTCCTTGCCTGCTACTCTTTCTAAGAGATGTTCTGTGATGGGAAGCGGATAGTTATCTCGAATTGTGGTTGCATTAACCTTCTTCAAGTTAATGCATACATGCAGTTTCCCATTTTTCTTGGGCACCACTACGATGGGGGATACCCACTCTGTGTGCTCAATTTCATAGATGAATCCAGCCTTGACTAATCTATCTATCTCCTCTTTGATCTTGGCAACATAATTATCATTATATGTATATGGCTTTTGCTTAGAGGGTTTGGCGTCTGAGGTCATGGGGATAGTATGTGAGCATATGTCTGGATCAACACCCTTCAAATCCTTGTAACTCCAAGCGAATACATCTCTGTATTCTCTTAGCAAGGCTATCAGTTCATGCTCTTCATCTTCCGTCAGGTCATGACCTATGTACGTGCATCTCTCCTCTCCCTCATCTAGGGCAACCACTATTTTTTTGGTGGTTTCTTTGTTATCATAGGCCTCTCCTGATTGTGCCTCCCGTTTAGGCATTCTGATCATGACTCTCCTGTCATCTATCTCATATTTCTTAAAATTTTCAGGGACCTCAAACAAAGATTCTTCCTCTTCTGGTGTGACTGCTCTCTTCTTTCTTTTCTTTCCTTCCTCCTTCGGGGTCACATGTGTAGCTAATCTGACCTCATTTGTAAGATCTTCGTGCCTCTAGGATTGAAATTCCACTTCATAGAAGTATTCTTCATCTGATGCAAAGGGTGGTTCCATAATTATTGACTCTAGGTCCGAGTCGCTTGCATCCTCAAAGGCATCAGGGCTAGGTTCACATTCTTCTAACACTGCTTCTCCCATGATTGGCTCTATGGAGAAAACTGAAATGTCATAGCCATCCTCATCACAGTGAGGTGTCCATTGTTCTTCATTGATGGCTACATCCATTGTTGCTAAGATTTCTGCCCAGCCATGGGGTTCAAATTCCTCGTCAGGAAAAACTACAGGTGCATAGGCTGGGTCTTGAATGGATCTATGGGTTTCTTGTGCACCTATCTCTCTAGCTTTTTCTCTTTTCTCTTCTTCTACTACTACTTTACACATCCATAAGTGGGTGTCTTCGTGCATCCATGAGGATCCTGATCCTATGGCATGCACCGATTCTGCATCGTCTTTGGCTCTATGGATGGGATTCCATTGAATCGGCGGTACATCTCTGTGAGAGTAATCTTTGAGATTTACTTTGGTCATGACACCCAAGTGTTGCAGATACAAGGAATTGGTTCCCCAATCCTGTACCACTTGCAACTGTCGCAAAAAGGGTTGTCCCAAAATCATCTCATAGGCATGATTCTTGCTGAAATCACATATAGCAAATGTGTGCTCGAACTCAACACCACAGGTGGTGAGAGTTATCCCTTCTAACAGCCCTAAGGGTCTTTCTATGTGGCCATCAGCCATCTGCAATTTCATCCTCGTGGGCCTGAGTGCTGGCTTGCCCCAATGTTTCCATAGGGAAGTGGTGGCAATTGCAACTCCTGCACCTGAGTCCAAAATTGCCTTGGTGGTGTACCCCTGGTAAGTAATGGGAAGATAGGTGTTCCCTTCTTCGCCTTCACACATGTCTCCTATTTTATCCAAGGGTATTTCAAGCACTGTCCCATGTGATCCTACCTAGGAACGCGGTTTAGCTATCTCTGGCATTTGTTTGGCGACATTTTTCCATAATTCATGTCTAACCTTGAGTAGCTCTTCTAACTTGAGATTGCACTGCACTTTAGTGTTTTTCACTACCTCTGTGTTCCTAGGTATGAGTGAGTCCTCATTTCGTACCATGACTGTGGGTGCTCTCACACAAGTAGATTTAGCTTCCCATGGACCCGTGAAATGGGGTAATTCTTGTAGGGAGTTAGACTCAAAATCTAATCTTTCCTGAGGGTGGGTGCTCTCCTGCTCCTCATAAATGGATGGGATGTCTTGTGGGAATTGGTCATGTGCATCATTCACAAGTTCAATGGGAGGAGGGACTTCACTTTCTTTAGCCCATTTGTCTTCTTGAATCTCTCGTAGGAATTCCAGAGTGAATCGATTCATAGAAGAAGATGTGTCCGGCTCCGTAGAGTTAGGCACATAGGCTTCAGGCACATAGGCTTCAGGCTCATAGGCTTCCTGGGCAGGAAGACCTGCTCTTTCACTTGCCTTGTCCTTGTGTTGAGAGGCAGGTTCCTTTTCTGATTGTGCGATTAACGTCTCCAATCTGTCTAACAGACCATCAAAATGCAATGGTGTCCTAGTGGGGCTAGAGCAGGTGAAAAGGCAACTGGTCTCAAACATGGCTTGAGCCAATTCCACCATCTTGGCACACAACTTAGTGCGTTCGAATTCTAGATCAGCTCGAGGGTAACATTTCTCATGATCTGTTACATTGGGCCCTTCTTGGATTCTGGCCTGATATGCTTTAAGCATCATGTCTAGATCTTCAGGAGTGGGATCGGCTAAGACTGATCCTACTCGGGGTGGTGGTTGGGTTACATGTGATGGATTGATGGGTGAAGGAATGGAGGGTGAAGGGGATGGTAGTGGCGGGGATGTGTGAGAGTGTGTTTGAGATGTGATTTCTATGATTTTGGCTTTGGTTTCTCGTAGGCTTTCTTCAAGTTCGCTCATCTTTCCTACCCATTGCCTTTTCATACGTTCCCGGCTATCCTTCCAAGCTCTAGTCCTTTTCTTTGTCATGCTCTCTATTTCACTAACGTCTGGGCTCTTTTTGTGGCCTACCCCTTGGTTTTGCTGTAAGGCTTGGGCTCTCGTGACCACTTGTATTGGCGCAGTGGAAGTGACACTTCCTGTGGAATCTACCACTAACCCTACAACATTGATAGGAGTAATCTTTGGCATATTATTAGGATTCTTAGGGCAGTCTCGTAAGAGATGCTCCTTTCCACACTCTTGGCAAAAGCCTTGAATTGTCACTGACTGGGGTTGTATAGGTGGAGGTAAGGGGCAATCACGAATGAGGTGATCTCCCTGACATCTGTAGCACGGTCCTCTAGGAAATGGGGGTCTTACCTGCCTCAATTGAGGTCTAGGGTTGGGGTTTGCATACATGACGTTTGTGTAATCAGACTCCCAACTAGGTTCATTTGGCTCTTCACTATAGTAGGGCTCCCCCTGTTCAGGAGACTGCATGTAGTAGGCCTGGGGGCTATCCACATGTGTAGAATCGAAACTATGGTCACTCGGGTCACTTTCAGAAAGCAATTGGGTTACCGGGACTATAGCTCTATTCAAATTTTCTTCTGCCGCTGCATACTTTACCAAAATTACATTAGCTGGGGCAGGGGGTTGTTGTGCTAACACGGGATGAGGCCTCTGTTGGGCTTGATATTGTGGCTGATAATTTGGTTGAGGCCTAGTATACTGTTGTGGTGGGTATTGACTCTGGTGTCTACCTTGTTGACGGTATGGCTGAGGGTAGGTTTGCCTAACCGCTTGCTTATTGTATGGGCAGTCTTGTGCGGTGTGATTTTTGTATCTTTGCTCTATGGTACAGTATTGGCTACTTGGATTTACTTGGGGTTGAGCCATAATGGGACACACGTTCGCCATATGGTCACCACTGCAGGTATAGCACCTTTTCACTAGGGCAAACCTTGGGATCTGTTTGCTAGAGACACCTAGTTTTTGAGCTACCTTCTCCGCCAGTTCCTCAATTGATGTGGATTGCATGGAAGAGAGGCTAGAGGCACCATCTGAATCTTTGTAGATCTTGGATAGCTCTAACTCCTCCCCTAGGTTATCCTCAATGTCAATGCACATGCGTACACACTCTTCAATGGTCCTAGGGTCCTTCAAGTACACATATGACCTCAATTTGGTACTTAGCAATCCATCCAAGAATAAAGCCACTTGTTTAGCGGCCGTGGGTAACTCAGGACCAGGACATCGCTCAAGATATTGCCTAAAGCTTCTTCCTACAAGTCTCACGGTCTCTTGAGGGGTTTGCTTGAAGCTGTGAATCAATGAGGAGGTATTATGCCTGATGCCACTCTTAGAGAATTCAATAATGAAAGCCTCTAGGAGTTGGTCTATGCTCCTGAACTATCGCTCATTCAATGGTTGAAACCACGTAAGAGCAGTGTTCCTAAGGGTTAGACCAAAGGCATTGTACTGCGTGAATAGATCCTCAACTTGTTCAGCTCTCAAGACTTGCCTAAACTCAGCCACATGATCGTATGGATCTCCAGTGCCATCAAAGTATTTCTTCATGGACTTAACTAGCTGAGTCGGTCTCAAATTCCTTGTGTGCTCTCTAGGTCGTGGTAGAGGGAACTCATCCACATTTCTTTGATTCCTGTGAGCTCTAAGTACCTCAGGCTCAACTCTATTTGTTTCTGTCCTTGTTCGTTCTCTGCCCCCTGGGTTGGCAAAGCTTACTTCTGGCCTATCTCTACTTCTGTCTCTATGAGTTCCATGAGCTTGGGATGTTCCAGCTCCAGGGTGACCATATGACACATTCGATCTTGGTTGGGGGAAAATAATTTCATCTTTCCAAGTGTAAGCATGCCTATCATTTTCTGTCACCACAAAGATCCTCTCTGAAGCGTGATCTAAGTAGGTCACTCTGCCTGGGCTATCAGGATCCTTAAACTCATAGATCATGATTGCTCCTACATCAATTGGCCGATCAGATTTGTACCTCCAAAAGGCTTCGTCAGTCTCTCGGTTCAGAAGCAGATCTATGCTCTTGTTGTCCTGGGAAACCCATTCGGGATTGAGGATTCTAGTAAGAACAGATTTGCCTCGGGGGGTCCTTGGTTCTACACCCATGTTTCCCTGCTCTAGGTCACCTAAGTCCGATTCTGGGACTACATTCCCAAATTCATCAGTCCTTTCTGGATGACTGGTGACTACATATATCGTCCCTTCCTTGTCTAAGTATGCTCCGTTTTCAAACTTGATAGTGGGGCGCTCTAGCCCAATGGATTGGTCAGGATTCTTAATCGGTACCACAGATCTCCCTAGGCCGTCCTCATAGATGCTAGCACCTAATCGGTTGGTCCTAAGGTATTCGAGTTGCATTTTGTATGGGCCTTCCACCCTATATAAATATGGCACCCCCGAACTTTCTGTAGGTCTCTCCATACCGTGGGACATCTCAGACTCGCTAGTCTCAGAGCTAGGGTAATACGAATGATGGATCAACTGCTGGGCCCAAGACCTAGCAGTATGATTGACACTAGCCTCTGAAGATCTAAGACTTTGTCTGTCTCTCCCTAGGTGTCTACCTGACCTAAGGTTCATATGCTCTTTGTACGTTGCTGATTCTTTGCTACCAATCACTTGTTCCTTTTAAGTTCCTTTGGATGTGTTTTCTTGTTTTTAATAAGGCGTCACCAGGAGCACTTTAGTGTGTCATACTTGATGTTCTGCGTCCGCTAAGTTTAAGTTCTTTTCCTTTAAGTTATCCCTTGACTGCAATTTAGCCTATCCTTGCACTTGAGAAATTAAAGGCTCTTCAGACTTGAGTGTTCCTTGTTGGAACAAACCAATCACAAATTGGTGATTATGAAGACCTTGAAGAAAGTTTATGGTCAGAATGAAGTGGAAGAAATCACTTGAGAAAATGAAGAGATCTCAAAAGTAAAGACTATATACATATGTACATTAGAAATGGAAATTCTTGTAATCTGAGTATAGATAATCCTTAGGATGATAAGGAGTAATGTCATAGACGCGGGAGAAGTCAAAAAAACCATGTATATATAAGTTAATGATGACAAGGAATAAGTGAGTTAGAGTCATTTGTAGATGACAAGTGTCTTAGAGATGTGTAGAGAATTTTCTCTCAAAAAATAGCGACGGGATTTTCTCTGAGTTCTCTTAGTCTGATCATGTGGATCAGAAATCCTTTTGTACACATCTAATTCAGAAGTTAAGGAAGTTATGTTCAGAGTTTCATGATCTAATTCTTTTCCTACTATGAGAATGATCAATAGGAACATTTGTATGTCGAATGTGCAAAAATACTTCTCAGAGTAGCGCACTTTTCCGTCTCAGTGTTTTGCTTAGATCTTAGTATATGTTGGGAGTGATGTAGGATGCACCCAGAAGAGTGAGTTGATGCTGCAAATCCTGCTTCACACCAGCCCTCCTTTGATTCCAGATATGCTTAATAGACTCCTTGTACTTCCAAATGATACCAAGAAACAATATATGTGCTTTGCAAATGTTATGAGTAATGATCAAATCAAAACAGACTACTTGTGACTTCAAAAATCTGAAAAACTTGCTATTTTGGTAGTGACACCTGCTCAGTGTTATGCTCAGTATGACCAGCACACTTACAATTGATCTAATTGCTTCTGGACATATTCAATTAGCTTAACAAGCTTCCATTTGCAAGCAAAATGAGAGGAAATGACAAACCACACTCTGAGAAATCAATTTAGCAAACTTAGGAACACCCCCGACATTTTAGGAACTGTACAGAGAAATACCAGAGATCACTTCGAGCGCGTTTTCTCCCAGATAATTGATCCAATGGCCTTCAAATTTTGTAGACATATAGTATGCTTCAAGCTTGTTCCAATATGCTTTGAATCACTTGATTTGACTCAGTAGATCCTGAGATATGATCTGTTGAAGTTGACAGACTTGATGATGCTCACTCAGACAAAAAACAGAGATGATGAATGTAAGTATATGTATTAGATCAAATGATTGTACATTCCCATTGGCATGAAATGTGATGCCCAATGGTACTCAGAGGTGTAGGCTATAGTGTAGCACACACACTCAAGAATAGGTGGATTAGCCTCGGGATATGAACAGAAGTGATGGATGTACCCGCGACCTTTTTTCTTCACATATATATGGGTTGAGTGAGGATTTGAATTTGAATTCTAATTCAAATCTCCTAGAATCTTGTACCTAAAAGTGAATGAGATATTCTCTCAATCATTCACCCACTCAATCAATCAAATTTTCCACGACTTAATCAAGTAGGTATGATTACTTGTAAATGCCAAGTCACAATGACTTTTACAATGAGTAAAAAGTAGAACACATAAGCATGAGTTCCTATGGCTCATTCTTCAAGTCATATCTTCATGAATTAATCCAAGCTAAGCTTCCAAGGTCCAAGCTTTATGTTGAGTCTTCAAGGTACACATCAAGGTACACATCAAGGTACAAATCAATGCCAAGTGTGAAGGCTTGATTTACACCAACAGCTCCCCGTCAAGCCAAACACTTTGGCTTAAGTCTTCATCTCTAGTCTTCAATTACTTCCTGCAATCCAATCATGGATTTAAACCTGCATAGCTTGTTTCCATCCAATGCTTTGGTAAGCAAATCTGCACATTGTATATTAGTAGACACATATGATAATTGAATATCTTTGCTAAGTAATTTCTCCCTCACATAGTGGTAATGAACCTCTATGTGTTTTGTCCTAGCATGATAAATTGGATTAGCTGCAAGGTGAAGAGAACTTGTGTTATCACCAAATATGATAGGTGCCCTTGAGTATAGGCCCAATTCTGAATATAAAAGCTTCAACCAGATAGCTTCTTGAGTGGCATTTGCTAGCCCTCTATACTCTGCCTCAGTAGATGACAAAGCTACTGTAGGTTGTTTCTTTGATGACCAAGAAATTGGTTTATCACCTGCAAAACATATGTAACCAGATGTGCTTCTCCTGTCATCCTTGCAACCTGCCCAATCTACATCTGAATATACCTTAATATCAATGTCTGATGTATAGGGAAAGTACAAACCATGATTTTGAGTTCCCTTTAGGTACTTCAATATCTTCTTTCCTGCCTCTAGATGAGGTACTCTTGGTTTGTGCATGAATTGGCTAAGCACACTAACACCATATGATATATCAATCCTGGTTAAGGTAGCATAATTTAGACTACCTACCAAACTTTGGTAACCTGTGATATCTTGGAGTTCTTCTCCTTCATGAGCACTGAGTTTATGATTGACCTCCATAGGAGTGCTTGAGACTTTAGCATCCTGCAAATTAAACTTCTTGACCATATCCTGAATATACTTCTTCTGAGTAATAAAGATACCTGAATTTGTATAGACCAATTCAAGTCCTAGGAAGTACTTCAATAATCCAAGATCATTGATCTTGAATTCCTTCATTATCTGACCTTTGATGTGCCTAATTCCCTGAACATCATTCCTTGTGATAATGATGTCATCAACATAGACACACAAGTATATTACCTCTGAATTGTTCTTTTTGATAAACAATGAAGTGTCTGCTTTACTCATTATGAATCCTTGGTCTTGGAGGTAGGTTGTCAACCTGTAATTCCATGCTCTAGGTGCCTGCTTCAAACCATACAGAGCCTTCTTTAATTTACAAACATGATTTACCTTCTTGGGATCTTCATAGCCAGGTGGTTGTGACATGTAGACTTCTTCAGATATCCATCCATTCAAGAATGCATTCTTCACATCCAATTGGTACATGTTCCAATTTTTTGATGCAGCTACACTCACCAAAATCCTGATTGTTGGCATCTTTGCCACAGGAGAAAATGTCTCCTCATAATCAATGCCTTGGGTTTGTGCAAAACCCTTGGCTACCAACCTAGCTTTATACATGTTTATTGTACCATCTGAGTTCCTCTTGAGTTTGTAGATCCATCTGGACCCTATCACCTTCATAGATTCTTTCTTGGGTACCAAGTCCCAAGTATCACTCTCCTTGAGAGCTTCCATTTCTTCATCCATTGCTTCCTTCCACTCTGGTTTAGTAATTGCTTCTTCAAATGAACCTGGTTCTTCATTCAAGAGATCCTTTGCAAGATATACAGAATGCTTAGTTACAAGAGAAGTATCATACCCATATCTGATAGGCTTCCTACTTTCTCTCTGAGATCTTCTCTTAGCTTGAGTTGAGGATTCTGGTATATCCTCTAGATTCTTCATCTTCATCTTTCCTTTGGACTTCCATGCCTTGAATTCCTCAAGGTTGATTGTGTCTTCATCTTCTGAGCTTGAGTCTTCTTCCTTGATTGGTTCCTGCTTGATTAGCTTTGGAAAATCTTCTTCTATATCATAAGGTAGACTAACCTTCCTGCATTCATTCTCATACCATGAATCATTTTCATCAAAGATGACATCTCTGCTTACCTTGAAGCCTTTGTTTGAGGGGTTGTAGAATCTGTACCCTTTCTGGTTCAAATCATAACCAATGAAGATACATTTTGCAGCCTTAGGGTCTAGCTTTCCCCTTACCTGTGAGGGTATATGCACATAAGCTACACAACCAAAAATTTTGCAATGATCCAGGGATGGTCTCTTACCATGCCAAGCCTCATAGGGTGTCATTCCATCAAGTGTCTTTGATGGCAACCTGTTAATTAAATATGTGGCAGTGGATACACTCTCTACCCAAAGATAATTTGGCAATTTCTTTTCATTTAGCATAGACCTAGCTGTTTCTACAATGAGTCTATTCCTCCTTTCAGCTACCCCATTTTGTTCAGGTGAGTACCTTCTAGTAATCTCCCTTTTGATGCCTCTTTCCTGCAAGAAGTCTTCAAATTCATTGGAGAAATATTCTCCACCACCATCTGACCTTAGTTTCTTCAAATGTCTACCTGTTTGATTTTCAACTAGTGCAAGATACCTTTTGAAACAATTAAATACTTCATCTTTATGTTTCATGTAGTATAAGACAGTCCATCTGCTATAATCATCAATGAAGGACACATAGTACCTGGATCCTGATATGGATGGCTCCTTGCTAGGTCCCCAAACATCTGTATGCACCAATTCCAAGTAATCTTCATGCATAACACCTTTCTTTGTATAGGGCAATCTGTGTGACTTACCAAATTGACAAGCCCCACACTTGTATATCATGTGTTGCTTGGATACATTAGGTATCCCAAGCACACATTGATCCCTACTCATTTGCTTTAAGGTCCTCTCTCCAATGTGACCTAATCTCTTGTGCCAAATCTCCAATTCTGATAGGGTTTGATCTTTATAGTTGTACAAAGCAATATTCTTAGTTTCTTCAAGTTCAAAGGTAAACAATCTACCTGATTTTTCTCCCTTGGCTATCCTTCTGAATCCATGTCTTGGATCCTCCACATATGCACCATGTTGATTGAATCTGACCTGTAAACCTTTTTCCACAATCTGACCTACACTCATTAGGTTCTTGGTAATTGTTGGAACATACAATACTCTGCTCAATAGATTCTGATTACCATCACTAGTTTTGACATTACCAATTTTAACAACTGAATGTTTAGTGTCATCACCTGTCTGCACTTGATGCTTGCCTTTGGGTTCTTCCAAATCAGAAAGTAATGCAACATTTCTAGCTACATGATTAGAGCAACCTGAATCAATATAGAATAAGTGATCATCATTGATACCTGACTTAGATGTCATATTCATGATCAATAGGGAGTCATCTTGCTCCTCTGCATATTTTTTGTAGTCCTTCCTATTTCTGTATCCACCTTGATAGTTGCCATTGTGATTGTAGTTGTTGTTATAATTATTGTTGTAGCCATGGTAGCCTTGAGATTGGTTGAATCTGCCTCTGCCTTGAGAGTATCCCCCTCTTTGATGACCTCTTCCTCTTTGGTTTTTGTAGTTTTTGTAGCATTCATCTATGGTATGGTTAGACAAGCCACAAATGTTGCATGGAGATTGATTGTAGGGTCTCCCCCTACCTGACTTACCTCCTCTGCCTCTTCCTCTTGAAGATCTACCTCTCCCTGCATAGTTTGCTTGGGAGGTAGAGCCTTCTTCATCAACCTTCTTACTTTTACCCTTATCTTTAACCTTCTTATCAGTGTATAGGGCAGAGGGGTTGTTACCTTTTGATTGCTCTCCATTCTTTGTAAGCTTTGCTTCATGTGTAAAGAGTTGTCCAATCAGAGTTGTTAGATCAGGTGCTTGGATGTCCATGTATAAGTCCATTGCTGTGGTAAAGCTCTCCCACTTGTCATCTGCCTTTAATCCATTGATTACTTGTCTGACTATTTGCTCTTCCTCAATATCTTCTCCAACACTTGCAAGTTGGTCTGCAATATCTTTGACCTTGGTGACAAAATCTGAGACTGATTGCTTTGATTGCTTCCTAAGAGTTGTAAACTCAATCCATAGCTGATTCTTTCTGGCCCTTGTGCTTGATGAAAAAAATAAGTTGACAAGGTTTCCCAAGTCTCTTGGGAAGTCTTGCAATTCCTTATATGAGGTAAAAGGAAATCAGAAATAGAGTTAAGAAGATATGACCTTGCCAAAGCATCTTTTGCACACCATTGGTTGAGTCTCTCTTGTTCATCCTTGGTGGGTAGGCCTCTAGCTTTAAATGAGGGCAATTCCTCATCTCCTGATATGAATCCAAACAAGCTCCTTCCTTGTAGATAGGTCTTCATCCTTAGAGACCAAGCTTGGTAGTTGTTCCTGTCTAATTTGTCAATGAAGGAAGGGAAACCATCACCCATTGTTACCTTGTTTGCTCTGATACCATTGTTGGGAGTGATGTAGGATGCACCCAGAAGAGTGAGTTGATGCTGCAAATCCTGCTTCACACCAGCCCTCCTTTGATTCCAGATATGCTTAATAGACTCCTTGTAATTCCAAATGATACCAAGAAACAATATATGTGCTTTGCAAATGTTATGAGTAATGATCAAATCAAAACAGACTACTTGTGACTTCAAAAATCTGAAAAACTTGCTATTTTGGTAGTGACACCTGCTCAGTGTTATGCTCAGTATGACCAGCACACTTACAATTGATCTAATTGCTTCTGGACATATTCAATTAGCTTAACAAGCTTCCATTTGCAAGTGAAATGAGAGGAAATGACAAACCACACTCTGAGAAATCAATTTGGCAAAACTTAGGAACACCCCCGACATTTTAGGAACTGTACAGAGAAATACCAGAGATCACTTCGAGCGCGTTTTCTCCCAGATGATTGATCCAATGGCCTTCAAATTTTGTAGACATATAGTATGCTTCAAGCTTGTTCCAATGTGCTTTGAATCACTTGATTTGACTCAGTAGATCCTGAGATATGATCTGTTGAAGTTGACAGACTTGATGATGCTCACTCAGACAAAAAACAGAGATGATGAATGTAAGTATATGTATTAGATAAAATGATTGTACATTCCCATTGGCATGAAATGTGATGCCCAATGGTACTCAGAGGTGTAGGCTATAGTGTAGCACTCACACACTCAAGAATAGGTGGATTAGCCTCGGGATATGAACAGAAGTGATGGATGTACCCGCGACCTTTTTGCTTCACATATATATGGGTTGAGTGAGGATTTGAATTTGAACTCTAATTCAAATCTCCTAGAATCTTGTACCTAAAAGTGAATGAGATATTCTCTCAATCATTCACCCACTCAATCAATCAAATTTTCCACGACTTAATCAAGTAGGTATGATTACTTGTAAATGCCAAGTCACAATGACTTTTACAATGAGTAAAAATTAGAACACATAAGCATGAGTTCCTATGGCTCATTCTTCAAGTCATATCTTCATGAATTAATCCAAGCTAAGCTTCCAAGGTCCAAGCTTTATGTTGAGTCTTCAAGGTACACATCAAGGTACACATCAAGGTACAAATCAATGCCAAGTGTGAAGGCTTGATTTACACCAACAGTATATACTGTAAAGTTTTTAATGAGTGAGCACTTAAAATCTAATTTAGGAGATAAGGAAGCTATGGCTAAAAGCATTTAGCAAAACGGGATTTGTGCTGTGAGAAATCAACTTAAGAAGTTGACTATGTCGAAGGCGCTATCTCTGGAATACAGTTATGACATATCTTTGATCCTAAGGATCAAATTAAAACTTTGATGATTATTTTGGAGAACTAGTGACTGGTATGATTGCGCAAAGGTATTGCGAATACTTGTGCATCATTTATTTGAAGAAATTTGATGTTATGTGTAGGAAATGAAATCGATTTCTAAAGCAAACTTTCTGAAGTAGAAACTTCTTCACTCAGAGAAGTGTTAATGGAAGTTTAGGTAAAGAAGAACAATATTTGTGTAAAGTTTGGTTTATAGCTGATATAGAAGTGTTCTTAAGTCAGTATAGATCAAACCTTTGGAGATTGAGAGGTCTCCAACAGTGGTATCAGAGCTGGAGGCGCAATACAAGAGAAGAAAAGACAATTGAAGTTCCGATTGGTGCAGATATTGAAGCTCTTCCTAAGTAAAGGAGGACAAGGACAAATTCTTGAAGACAACCTACAGAAGTTCAAAAGCACAAGTTCAAAAAAGAAAAAAAAATCAAGAAGGATCAAGCTTCATATCAAAGGTACACTTTATCCTCATAAACCATAGTAATTGCAGATACAGAAGGTCAAGGATGGGAGAAAGCTTGCAGATTGATAAGCTAGGTAGGGAGAACTATCCAGCTTGGTCCATGAGGATGGAGACACACCTCATGAGTAAAGATTTGATGGCATTCATTACAGGAGAAGAAGAAAAGCCTGAATTTGCAGACTCTAGTATTCCTACTAGGGAAGAGCTTGCAGTTTTAAAGACTTGGATGAGAAAGGATGCTCAAGCAAGGAGTATCATTTACATGGTTGTAAATGATTATCTTCTACCTCACATTAGAGGATTGGAAAGTGCAACAGATGTTTGGAATGCTTTGGAAGAGCATTTCCAAAATACAACCAATTCAAGGAATTCCTCACTATGGGCTGAGTTCACAACCTTCAAGAAGAAGAGCTCACAATCAATTTCTGATTATGTGGCGAGGATGAAGGATATTGCAGATAGCTTGGGAGCAGTGGATGAAGACATTGAAGAGGATAAGTTGGTAAGGCAAATACTTACAGGTCTGAGAGGAGATGAGAAGTGGAAGCCTTTCATATTGTCCATAGAATTTTCACTTGATCACTTTACTCCTGATCTTAATCAATTGTTAGGACACATGCTAACTTTTGAGCAGGACATTAAAGGAGACAATGATAGAAGTGCAAGTCAAGCTATGTACTCCAAGGACAAGAAAAAGAATGCCAAGGGAAAGCAGTCAACTGATGATGAAGGGACTCAAGTCAAGCTAACTTTACAAAAGGAAAGATGAATTTCAGAGGTAAAGGAAGAGGAGGTAAGAACAAAGATAATGCTAAAGCTTGTTGGATTTGTGGCAGAACCAATCATTTGGCAAATGATTGTTGGTATAACAATCAAAATGGTGGAAGCAATAATCAGAGTTTTAATCAAAGAGGTAGAGGAGGCAGAAACCAAAGAGGCAACTTCAGAGGAAGAGGTGGTAGGACATCATATGCTAGAGGAGGTGGAAGAAGCTTCCAATCCCAGTCCTACAACAACAATTATTATAACTATGCATCAGATCAGAAGGATGATATGACTCTTATCTTGAATGCAACTCATGAATCAGTGGGAGAAGATCAAAGAGTGTTTTATATTGACTCAGGATGTAGCAACCATCTGAGTGGGAATATATCCTTGATGACTGATATGGAAGCAAAGGTGAATGGACATACAGTTCAAACGGGTGATAATACCAAACATAAAGTGGAGAGCATTGGATCAGTAAAGACAAAGAGTGGAAGTACACTTTTGAGCAAGGTACTTTATGTTCCTACTATTCCTAAAAATTTGATAAGTGTAGGGCAAATTGTGGAGAAAGGATATGAAGTCAGATTCACAAATGATGGTGTTTATGTGCAAGATCCAAATCAGGGATATAGAAACATAATTGCAGGAAAAAAGGAAGGAAGATTGTTTACTCTCAAAGTCCAAGGTAATGTGGGACATGCATTATTTACTTATGGAAGTCAAAAGATGTCTGAATTAGACCTATGGCATAAAAGGCTAGGTCATTTCAATGAGAGAGCTATAAAGGAAATGTTAAAGAATCAGGTGGTGCTTGGGTTGCCAAATGTTGAAGGACAACATATTGTGTACAAGTGTGAAGCTTGTCAATTAGGTAAAGCACACAAAGGTTCTTACAACAAATCAGGGTACAAGTATTCAAATATGCTTGAATTGGTTCATACAGATGTATGGGGTCCCTCAAGGGACTATAGCATAAATGGATCCAGATATTATGTGTTGTTTGTTGATGATGCAACTAGATGGATTACTTTATATGTAATCAAGGATAAATCAGAAGTCTTTAAGACATTCAAACATTATCATGCTTATGCAGAAAGGATCACAGGGCAAAAGCTTAAGAGGTTAAGGTCAGATGGAGGGGGAGAGTATTTCTCTAAAGAGTTTGATGATTATTTGTGGAATGCAGGTATAAGAAGAGAAGTAACTTGTAGGTACTCCCCTCAACAGAATGGAGTAGTAGAAAGGAGAAATAGGACTCTTGTAGAATTTGCAAGACCAATGATGAAGGAAAAGAATTGTCCAAATTACTTATGGGCTAAAGCTATTAATACTGCAACATACCTTGTGAATAGGTTACCTTGTAAAGCTTTGGATGGAGGAACTCCTTATGAAGCATGGTGGGGTAAGAAACCTACTCTTGATCATTGTAAGGTATTTGGATGTTTAGCATAAACTTATGTTCCTTCACAATTAAGACATAAGGTAGAACCAAAAGCAGAGAAGTATGTGTTTATTGGATATGATGATAGACAGATGGGTTACAGGTTGTGGAGTCCATCCACAAAGCAATTTCTTGTTACCAAAGATGTTACATTTGATGAGCAAAATACATGGTATACAGGATCAACAAATGATTATGCAGGTGTTGAAGAGATACAAAGAAAAGGGAAGGCAAAAGTAAATATGTATGAAGAAGGTATTGATGATGTTGACTCTAAAAGTAGATTGCAGGATCATGTAGAAGATGGGCCAATATTTGATCCAGAATCAAATGAGGCTGAGACTTCAAGAAGTGCAGAGATCAGAAGATCTTCAAGGGAAAGGAAAGAGCCTATAAGGTATAGTTATGATACATCTTTTTCAACAACAAAAGATTATGCTTACATTGTGAAGACAGAAGAAGATCCAATTACTTATGAAGAAGCCAAAGGTAAACAGAATTGGGAGAAGGCAATGCAGGAAGAGTATGATGCTCTACTTGAAAATGAAACTTGGGAATTAGTACCAAGACCAAAGAATCAGAAAGTCATTGGATGTAAGTGGGTGTATAAAACAAAAAGGTTTGCAGATGGCAAGGTGTCTAGATACAAGGCTAGACTTGTGGTCAAAGGTTATGCCCAAACTTATGGGGTAGATTATGATGAAACCTTTAGTCCTGTTGCTAAGATGTCCACAATTAGAACATTGATTGCTATTGCTACTTGTAAAGGATGGAAGCTATCACAATTAGATCTGAAAAATGCATTTCTGAATGGATACATTGCAGATGAAGTATACATGGAGCAACCAGAAGGTTTTATGGATTCAATTGGATCAGATTATGTGTGTAAGCTCAAGAGAGCTTTGTATGGGTTGAAGCAGGCCCCAAGAGCTTGGAATTACAGACTTGTCAAGTTCTTGAATGAATGTGGATTTCAAGCATCAAAGGCAGATAGTAGCTTGCTAGTGAAGGCAAGTGAAAATGGGTACATATATATGTGTATTTATGTTGATGATATTATTGTCACAGGAACAGATGCTCAAGGAATCAATGAACTTAAAAGGCAAATAGAGAAGGAGTTTAAGATAAGTGATTTGGGAAACTTATCTTATTTCTTAGGAATGTAGATTGTATATACTCAACATGGAGTATATGTTTCACAAGAGAGGTATTTGAAGAATCTTCTAGTTAAGTTTAACATGGAGGATTGCAAGACTTCAACTACACCATTGGAGGTAAATCATAAATTAAGCAGGTATGGAGGTGAAGAGTTTAATGACATGAAGAAATATCAGAGTTTGGTAGGTAGTTTGATCTATGCTACCTTGACAAGGCCAGATCTATCATATGCAGTAGGTGTGTTATCACAATTTATGCATTGTCCAAAGAAGACTCATTGGATTGCAGCTCAAAGGGTACTCAGATATATCAAAGGAACCCTAAGTGAAGGATTGTATTATGGGTTTACTTCTGACACAAGAATCAAAGTATTTAGTGATGCAGATTGGGCAGGTGACTCAGATGATAGAAGGTCTACTCATGGGTATCTCTGTTATATTGGAGATAAATTAGTTTCTTGGTGTTCAAAGAAGCAACATACAGTTGCTTTGTCATCCACAGAAGCTGAGTATAAAGGAATGGTAGAAGCTGCAAAAGAAGTGATATGGTTGAAGACCTTGATGAAGAGTTTTGGAACTGATCAGAGTACTCCAATTATTTTTGGAGATAATATGAGTTCATTGTATTTGGCAGCTAACCCTGTTTTTCATGCCAGGACTAAGCATATAGAGATTCAGTATCATTTCTTGAGGGAAAAGGTACTTGATAAAGAGACTGAAGTGATGTATACTCCAACAAAAGAACAAGTGGCAGATATGATGACAAAAAGCTTGGATGGACCTAAGCTTCAGAGATTCAAAGAGATGGCAGGAGTGAAGAAGAATGGAATAATCACAATTAGTGATTGAGGGGGAGCTGTTGGAACAAACCAATCACAAATTGGTGATTATGAAGACCTTGAAGAAAGTTTATGGTCAGAATGAAGTGGAAGAAATCACTTGAGAAAATGAAGAGATCTCAGAAGTAAAGACTGTATACATATGTACATTAGAAATGGAAATTCTTGTAATCTGAGTATAGATAATCCTTAGGATGATAAGGAGTAATGTCATAGACGCGGGAGAAGTAAAAAAAACCATGTATATATAAGTTAATGATGACAAGGAATAAGTGAGTCAGAGTCATTTGTAGATGACAAGTGTCTTAGAGATGTGTAGAGAGTTTTCTCTCAGAAAATAGCGACGGGATTTTCTCTGAGTTCTCTCAGTCTGATCACGTGGATCAGAAATCCTTTTGTACACATCTAATTCAGAAGTTAAGGAATTTATGTTCAGAGTTTCATGATCTAATTCTTTTCCTACTGTGAGAATGATCAATAGGAACATTTGTATGTCGAATGTGCAAAAAGACTTCTCAGAGTAGCGCACTTTTCCGTCTCAGTGTTTTGCTTAGATCTCAGTATATACTGTAAAGTTTTTAATGAGTGAGCACTTAAAATCTAAGTTAGGAGATAAGGAAGCTATGGCTAAAAGCATTTAGCAAAACGGGATTTGTGCTGTGAGAAATCAACTTAAGAAGTTGACTATGTCGAAGGCGCTATCTCTAGAATACAGTTATGACATATCTTTGATCTTAAGGATCAAATTAAAACTTTGATGATTATTTTGGAGAATTAGTGACTGGTATGATTGCGCAAAGGTATTGCGAATACTTGTGCATCATTTATTTGAAGAAATTTGATGTTATGTGCAGGAAATGAAATCGATTTCTGAAGCAAACTTTCTGAAGTAGAAACTTCTTCACTCAGAGAAGTGTTAATGGAAGTTTAGGTAAAGAAGAACAATATTTGTGTAAAGTTTGGTTTATAGCTGATATAGAAGTGTTCTTAAGTCAGTATAGATCAAACCTTTGGAGATTGAGAGGTCTCCAACATTCCTATTGTACCCCTAGTCAATCAAGACAACTACTCGCACTTAGCCTATGCTAAGAATAGACTGAGGGGGTTAAGTGATGTTCCAACCTCAAGTCGCTCCTCGTGGCGATGCTCGTCTACCCAGGAAGCACGTTCCCAAGCTTGTTCGCACTGGCACTTACTTTGCTTTCTCCGAAAGCTCTCGATGATCCCCTTTATTTTTTGCCGAAAATGTCTGTCTGTGGCGATAGACGGTGTCTGTCGCGATAGAGTGGTCTGTCGCGATAGACGGTGTCTGTCGCGATAGACGGTGTCTGTCACGATAGAGTGTGTCTGTCGTGGGTCTCTGTCTATCGCGATAGACGGTGTCTATCGCGATAGACGGTGTCTGTCGCGATAGACGGTGTCTGTCGCGATAGAGTGGTCTGTCGCGATAGACTGAAAAAACGCAAATTTTTGAGAAACTTCTAGTGATTTGGAGTGCTCTAATGGTGTAGGTTCTCGTGCCAAACACGCATTCACAAAATATCAAGTCTTTCTGTCTGTCGCGATAGACAGAGGTCGTCGTCTCGGGACCTGTGCAGAGTCTGTCGTACCTGCGCAAGCTGCTGGAGATGGTGGTACAACTAGTTTCTGCAGCAAAAGCTCAAAAAACACACAAAAAACCGATAGCATGCAAGCTCTCTCTCGCTCTCTCTCACAAATGAAATGAGGGAAATGAGGTAGGGAGTGGGATATGACCAAAAAACTAAAATTTTTGTGGAGATGGAGATGGAGGTGGGAGATGGTGAGGATGATGATGGTGATGCAAAAACAAGAAAAATAGAAGAAAAATAAGGAAAAGAAAGGATATTACCTATGACTCCAATGTCTCAACTCTACGTCTTACCATCACACGCTCGTCCTCGAAGCTCTCTCCCCGGCAACGGCGCCAAATTTGGTGTCACTCTAGCACAATGGTGAGTACCAACGTGAGAAGATCCACCTCATAATTGTCAATCCGTGGAGACGTGAGGACTAGTATGAAGACTATGAGCAAGTGAAGGCACAAGTGTGTGAGTGAGAAGCACACAAGCATGCACACACATACACACACACGCACACACAAGGCAAGAACAAGGAGAGGAACAATGGAGTTCTTTGCATTAGTCAAAAAGTCTCTTACATGAGCTCAATTCACAAACAATCCAACCCAAAAATGAGCTCTCTAGCTCTTTTTATAGTTTTCTCACTAGCTTTGGCCTTGTCCAGACCTAGTGTCCGGCCTAGTTAAAAATTAGGTTCTAGAGCCTATTTGAGGGCTCGAACGAAGTCTAAAAATTATGAAAACTGATATGTAGCTAATTCTAATACTCCTCAAGCTCGAGGACTCCTCGGATTGAACAAAATGGAGTCTATTCTACCAAAAACGGAATTTACAATGTTTGTGTAGTGATTAAAATCACCTGAGTTGTGAATGGTCCTTGGAAAAAATGATTAGGCCTTGTTGCCGTATTGTGCATGACTACTCTATTGTACCTGTATGCTCTTCATATGACCTGTATGCCAACAGTCCCTACAACCCTCAATTGGAATATATCAGGACCAACTACTTAGGTTCTTGCATCTATGAGGATGGCCTAAGAAGATCTGTTGTCCAAATTAAAAACTTGGATCAGCCCATTAGGCTAGAACACCCTATAGTCAAGTTCGAAAATGGTTCCTTCATAGATAAAGAAGGAACAATGTATGTGGTCACCAGCAAACCAAAAAGGACGCATGAATTTGGCAACATAATCTCAAAGACCAAAATAGGTGACATAGAGCAAGGGAGCTTAGGAAAAGAGCGAAAAACCCCTTGAGGCAAGTCGGTTTTGACTAGAATAATCACTCCAGAGTGGGTTCCCCAAGACAATAGGAGCATAGATTTGCTTGTGAATCGAGAGACGGATAAGACTTTTTGGAGGTATAAGCCTGAGCAGTCTAACAAAGTGGGAGCACTTACCATCTATGAATTTGAAGATCCTGATAGCTCAGGCAAAATGACCTACCTAGGTGATGCTTCTGAGAGGATCTTTGTGGTCTTTGAGCATGGAAGACATGCATACACTTGGAAGGGTGAATTTTTTTTTCCCCAGCCTCGATCCATTGTATCTTATGGTCAAAAAAGAGCTGGAACATCTCAGGCTCATGGAGCTCAAAGAGTGAGGAGTAGAGATAGACCGGAGGTGAGCTTTGCTAACCCACTAGGAAGAGAAATAACAAGGACAAAGACGGATAAGATGGAAAAAGAGAGATAGAGGGACCCACAGAATCCAAGAAATGTGTATGAATTCCCTCTGCCAAGGCCTAGAGAACATGCCAAGACCTTGAGGCCTACACAATTGGTTAAGTCCATGAAGAATTGCTTCGATGGCACAAGAGACCCATATGACCTTGTAGCAGAGGTTAGGCAAGTTTTGAGAGATGAACAAGTTGAAGACTTGTTCACTCAATACAATGCTTTTGGCCTAAATCTAAAGAACACTGCGTTGTCTTGGTTTCAACCATTTCACCAAGATCAGTTCAGAAATATAGATAAACGTCTTGAAGCATTCATCACTGAGTTTTCTAAGGGTGGTATTAGGCATAACACATCCTCATTCATATACAACTTCAAGCAAACACCTCAAGGGACAGTGAGGCTCACAGGAAGGAGGTTTAAACAATACTGAGAGAGATGCCCTTTTCCAGAATTACCCACTGGAGCCAAACAAGTGGCCTTATTTCTAGATGGATTGTTAAGTACCAAATTGAGATCATATGTGTACTTAAAGGACCCTAGATCCATAGAAGGGTGTTTACACATGTGCATAGACATTGAGGATAATCTAGGGGAGGAATTAGAGCTTTCAGAGATCTATAAAGATTAAGATAGTTCTATTAGCCTCACTTCTACACAATCCACATCAATTGAGGATCTGGTAGAGAAGGTAGCTAAAAAATTAGGAGTCTCTAGCAAGCAGATTCGTAGATTTTCCCCCAGGAAAATGATGCTATACTTGTGGAGGAGACCATATGGCCAATGTGTGCCCTATCATGGCTCAACCCCAAGTGAACACTAACAACCAATACTACACCATAGAAAGGAAATACACTAACCACACTACACAAGATTGCCCCTATAATAAACAAGCTGTTAGACAAAAATATCCTCAATCATATCCACAACAAGGAAAGTACCAGAATTAGTACCCACAACAGCAGTATGATAGGCCCCAACAACCCTATCAACCACCCTATCAAGGGCAGCAAAGACCTCAACCAGTTCTAGCGCAGCAAGCCCCTCCTCCAGCCAATGTGATTTCAGTGAAGTACGTAGTTGCAGAAGAAATCTGAATAGAGCCTTAGTGCCAGCAATGCCATTGCTCTCAAAAAGTGACCCAAGTGATCATAGTTTTGACTCTACTCATATTGATAGCCCACATGCTTACTACATGCAGTCACCTCAACATAATGAGTCATACTATTATGAAGAACCAAGTGAACCTAGTTGGGAGTCAGAGTATGCGAATGTCATGTATGCAAACCCCAACTCTAGACCTCAACCTAGTTAGATAAGACCCCCATTTCCTAGAGGACCATGCTACCAATGTGAAGGACATCACCTCATTCGTGATTGTCCTATGTCTGCACCCACACAACCCCAATCTGTGACAATTCAAGGCTTTTGTCTAGATTGTTGGAAGGAGCACTTATTAGGAGAGTATCCCAAGAGCCCCACCAATATGCCAAAAATCTCTCTTATCAATTACGTAATTGGGTTAGTGGTAGACTCCACGGGAAGTGTGACTTCCATGGTCCTATTGGAAGTCATCATGAGAGCTGAGGCACTTAAACAAAACCAAGACTTAGGCTAGGAAAAGAATTTTGAGGTTAGGGAGACCGAGAGTCAGAATGAGAAGAGGATAAGAGCTTGGAGATAAAGTCGTGAACGTATGAAAATGCACTAGGCAAAGAAGATGAGTGAACTTCAAGAAATTTTGAGATAAACAAAAGCTAAAATAATAGAAATCACATCTCAAATGCACTCTCAAACATCACCTCCACCATGTTACCCATCACCTTCCATCCCACAACATTCTAATCCACCACACGTAATGCACCCACCACCCCGAGTAGGATCGGTCTTAGTAGATCCCATCCCGAGGACATAGACATGATGCTTAGGGCATATCAGACTAGAATCCAGGAAGGGCCTGTTGAAGCTGAAGGTCAAGGAAAAAGCACATGAGCACATCAAAGAGGTGTACACACAAGAAGAAGGAGCAAGTAGGGAGCTCCGAGAAGTGTATGTCAAATTTTCACAAGAATTCCCTACAAAGATAGTGATTTTCATTACTAAAAACCATTGTAAATACCATTTTCTATTTTTTTAACTCCATTTTGTTCAAGCCAAGGAGTCCTTGAGCTTGAGGAGTATTAGAACTATCATCCTACCAATTTTCATAATTTTTAGACTCCGTTTGAGCCCTCAAATAAGCCCTGGAACCTAATTTTTAACTAGGCCAGACACTAGGTCTGGACAAGGCCAAAACTAGTCAAAAAACTATAAAAAGAGCTAGAGAGCTCATTTTTGAGGTTAGCTTGTTAGAGAATAGAGCTTTGTAAGAGAACTCTTTTGCAATCGAAGCTTTCCATTGTTCCTCTCTTTGATCTTACCTTGTGTGCGTGTGTGTGTGTATGTGAGTGCATGTTTGTGTGCTTTCACTCACACACTTGTGCCTTCACTTGCTCGTGGTCTTCATACCGGTCCTCACATCTCCGCGGATTGACAAGTAAAGGAGGTGGTGCTTACGCTTGAGCTACACCAAATTTTGGCGCCGTTGCCGGGAAGAGAGCTTCGAGGACGAGCGTTGTGATGGTAAAATCGTAGATTTGCGATGTTGGAAGGTAAAAAAACTATCATTTCAGTTCATTTTCTATTTTTTCCTCTTCATCTTCATCATCATCACCATTGCCACCTTCTTCCATCTTCTTCTTCATAGAAATTTCTTGTTTTTTAGTGCATTTTCACCATTTCCATACCATTTTTCATGAATTATTGTGTGAGAAGGAGTTAGGAGGTGCAAGGGAGAGCAAGCACTATGTTTTTTCATGATTTTCTGCACATACGGAGCTCGCCATTGCTCGGCGCTAAAAAATTTGAAGTTCCCGCCAAAAAACGCGATTCTGTGATGAAAATTGCGATTCTGTGAAAATTCAATTTTTTTTGAAAATCACGATTTTCTATTTCCCACCTAAAAGCTTGCTGAAAGAACACAATTTTGTGGTCATTCTCAGAATCGCGATTCTGTGGTTGTGCTCAAAATCGCGATTCTCACAAATCACGATTTTCAGCCAAAAAGATGATTTTGTGAAAAACACGATTCTCTGAAAACACGATTCTCAGTGGGCAATCGCGATTTTCATGTCAAAAAACACGATTCTATGAAAACACGATTCTGTGAATACACGATTCTGTGAACCACAATTTTGTGAAAACACGATTTTCAAAAAACACGATTCTCTGCTCAAAATTGCGACTCTCAAAAACACGATTCTCTGCTCAAAATTGCGACTCTCAAAAACACGATTCTCTGCTCATAATCACGATTCTCTGCTCATAATCACGATTCTCAAGAACACGATTCTCTGCTAAAACACGATTATTGTGAAAACACGATTTTGTGAAAACACGATTCTGTGAAAACACGATTCTCTGTTGGCATCTCTTGAAGTTCACAAAATTGTGATTCTCTTGAAGTACACAAAATCGCGATTCTCTTGAAGTTCACAAAATCGCGATTCTCTTGAAGTTCACAAAATCGCGATTCTCTTGAAGTTCACAAAATCGCGATTCTCTTGAAGTTCACAAAATCGCGATTCTCTTGAAGTTCACAAAATCGCGATTCTCTTGAAGTTCACAAAATCGTGATTCTCTTGATTTCACAAAATCGCGATTTTTTCCAAAAGGTCCTGTTTGCCTGTTTTGACCCCCAGGAGCCTGATTTGACATAGCTTTTTCATCCAAAGTCCATTTTTTGAGATCTATAGCTCGTTGGAAAGCTCGTTTCGAATCCTACAGGATTTTGAGTTGATTTTCAGATAGGATATTTTGAAGTTGATCCTCAGGTGGGACTAGAGAACCAAGGAGGCTCTAAGGGATTTTGAGCAATACAAAGGGGAATTTTGGGACTAGAAGACAAAGCTTATGAACCTGAGATCTGGTAGACACCTAGGCAAGGATAGACAAAGCATTAGATCGTCTAAGGCTAGTGTCAACCATACAGCTAAGTCTTGGGCACAACAACTAAGTGGTTGTCCTTACGTACTCAACTCTGACACAAGTGACTCAGAAATGTCTTTTAGCATGGGGAAACCTGCAGGTGGCTCAGGAACTGCCCATCTACAAACACCAAAAGGTCCCTATAAGACACAATTGGAATATATTCGGACCAACCGGTTAGGTGCTCGCATCTATGAGGATGGCCTGAGGCGATTAGTGGTCCAACTCAAAAATCCAGATCAACCCTTTGGACTTGAACACCCGGTGGTCAAGTTCGAAGAGGGTACATACATTGATAAGGAAGGAACCATGTCTGTGGTCACCAACCTACCAGATAGGACCGATGAGTTTGGAAATGTCATTCATGAGAATGAGATAGGAGACCTAGAACAAGGAAATGTAGGACAAGGACCCCAGACTCCTAGAGGTAAGTCAATTCTGACCAGAGTGATCACACCAGATTGGATCCCTCAAGACAACAAAAGCATAGAACTATTCTTGAATAGAGAAACAGAGGAAGCCTTTTGGAGATTCAAGCCAGATCAACCTAGCCAATTGGGCATAGTCATCATCTATGAATTCAAAGATCCTGAGATACCAGGCAAAGTTGTGTACCTGGATAACACATCAGAGAAGATATTCTTGGTAACAGAACATGATAGACATGCATATACTTGGAAGAGTGAATTGATTTTCCCTCCATCAAGATCCAATGTTTCCCATGGCCTCCAAGGAGTAGGATCATCCCAAGCTCATGAAGCCCAGAGAGAAAGAAATAGAGAGAGGCCTGAGGTAAGTTTTGCACACCCTGTGGGCAGGAATAGATCAGGAGTTGAAAATGAAAGACCTGAAAGAGAGAGACATCAAGCACATAGGCAACAAAGAGATGAACAGGATTTTCCATTGCTTAGACCTCGAGAGCACACAAGAACCCTTAGACCCACTCAAGTGATCAAGGCAATGAAGAATTATTTTGACGGATCAGGAGATCCTTATGATCATGTGGCTGAGTTCAAACAAGTGTTAAGAGCTGAACAAGTTGAGGATTTGTTCACCCAGTACGAGGCATTTGGTTTGACTCTTAAGGGTACTGCCTTAGCTTGGTTTCAACCATTGAGTAGTTGCAACTATTGTGATATAGGTCAACTGCTAGATGAATTCATTGTAGAATTTTCCAAGAGTGGTATCAGGCATAACACATCATCCTTGATCCACAGTTTCAAGCAGACACCCCAAGAAACAGTACGACTAGTAGGTAGAAGGTTTAGACGGTACCTAGAAAGATGCCCTGCTCCAGAGTTACCCACACCAGCCAAACAAGTGGCTTTGTTCTTAGATGGCTTACTGAGCACAAAGTTGAGATCATATGTGTACTTGAAAGAGCCCAGATCCATAGAAGAGTGTGTGCGGACGTGCATTGACATAGAAGATAACTTGGCTGAGGAGTTAGGATTGTCCAAACTCTATAAGGATTCTGATAGTTCTCCTAGTCATACTTCAAAAATATCCACGGAAATAGATGAGATAGCTGAGCAAGTTGCCAAGAAACTAGGTGTCCAAAATAGACAAACACAAAGAGTCACCTCATTGAACCGATGTTATACCTGTGGAGGGGACCACATGGCTAACGTATGCCCAATGCAAAACCAAAACATTAGAGAAAGGAATGCTCCATATTGCACTATTGAGAGAAAATACACGAACCACACAGCTCAAGATTGTCCCTACAATAGGCAGGCTGTTAGACAAACTTATCAGTAACCTTACCAACAAGGTAGGTATCAGAACCAATAACAATAGCCATATTATTGACCACAAGAGCAATATCAGGCACAATATAGGCCACAACCAGTATTGGGAAACCAACCGCCAGCTCCTGCCAACGTGATTCCAGTCAAGTATGTTGTGGGAGAGGAAAATCCAAATAGAGCATTGGTGCCACTGACCCCATTGATCTCAGAGAATGACTCTCATGCTCATAGTTCAGACTACTCCCATGAAGGTAGTCCACATGCTTACTACACAGAGTCACCTGAACATAGTGAGATTTATCCGTATCAATATGAGGCACCACCTATGGAACAAAATTGGGAGCCTGAATACTCCGATGTCATGTACACAAATGCTAACCCTAGGCCCAATTGAGACAAGTAAGACCACAAGCCCCTAGAGGACCATGTTTCGAATGTCAGGGCGACCATTTCCTTCGTGATTGTCCCCACCCACCATCTCCGAGTCAAGGACAGGCTATCACAATACAAGCTTTTTCTTCGGATTGTGGCAAAGACGATCTCCCTAGAGATTGTCCAAGAAACTGTTGGTGCAAGACAATCAACAATTGAAGGTCTTTAAGTCCGCAGAAACTTCAGAAAAATTTCCTTAAAAAGGTCACCGGAAGGTCACCGGAATAGTACCGGAATGTCACAGTAAAGTCACCGGAATGTTACCGGAAATGATCACTTTTACAGTTTTCAGTTCATGAAGAGTTGAAGGATGAAAGGAGGAAGAAAAGAACAAATTTTGAAGCATGGAAGAGAACCGGAAAAATTGTACACATATGTACAGTAGTATAGTCCGTGTTATAAGCTTGTACAAATTTATCTATAAATACCTGAAAATGTCGAGGCGCATAATATGAGAGAGAGGATGGAAGAAATGAGAGGCGTATAAGCATTAGAGGCATATACGAGAGAGAAAAGAATAGAATAGTAGAATGAGAAGTTAGATGTCATGAGACATATGAAAAGTTAGTTGAGTTTCCTCTCATCACTCAACTGTAACTTTCTGAGTAATCAAAGAAATATTGCGCCGAAATTTCTGTGTGTTTTCATCTGTGATAGATGATTTGTGAAATCCTTTTGAGGATATCTAAGTTTATAGTTAATCAATCTATAGCTTAAGTTTCAGAGTTTAATTGTAAACAGAAACCGAGAATTGTCAGTAGGAACATTCATATGTGTTGAGTGTTCAAGGTTTACTGAAACAGGCGCATTTCCGATGATTAATGTTTTGATCATTTCTCAGTGTATACTTTAAAGTTTTGCATGAGTGAGAGCTTAATCTTTAAGTTAGAAGATAAGCTACTCGTAACCAGAAGCATTTGCTTAAACGGGTTCTATTCAAGGAGAACCAAGTCTTAGAAGTTACAGGTGTAAAGTCGACTGTTCAGAATGACAGTTTCAGACAAAAGTAACCTGTGAAGATTAATTGAAGAAATTGTGCAGCAAACTTATGTGTTGTGAAGGTTTTTTGACTTACTCTTGGTATAGAGGTGTTCTAATCTCAAGAGTAGGTTATTCTGAAGGAGATTAACATTCTCCATCAGTGGTATCAGAGCAGGAAACATCAAAATCAGTAGTATCAGAGCAGGAAACGTCAAAATCGGTGATATCAGAACAGGAGATATCAAAATCAAAGAAAGGAGGTCCCCGATTGCTGCAGTTACAAAGAATTCAACAATCGAAGAACTAAAAGGTGAAAGCTTGAAGGCGAAACCTGAGGAAGAGATCATATGATATCAAGAAAGACAAACGGAGTCTAATTTGAAGCAAAGGTACATATATTATTCATAAAGGTTGAAGTTTTTAGTACACAAGAAGACACAAGATGGGAGATTCTCTGCAGATAGAGAAACTGGATAGGGAAAACTATCCTGCGTGGTCAATGAGAATGGAAGCTCATCTTATGAGCAAAGATTTGATAGCTTATATCACAGGAGAAGAAGAAAAGCCACAGTTCAGAGATCCTAGTGTTCCGACTAGGGAAGAGTTAGCAGATTTGAAAAGCTGGATGAAGAAAGATGCTCAAGCTAGAAGCATTATCTATATGGCAGTAAATGATTACTTGTTACCTCATATTCGAGGTCTTGAAAGTGCAACGGACATTTGGAATGCATTGGAGGAGCATTTCCAGAATACTACTAAGTCAAGGAAGGCATCCTTATGGGCAGAGTTTACAACCTTCAAGAAGAAGGCTTCTCAGTCCGTTTCAGACTATGTGACAAGAATGAAAGACATTGCAGATGCATTAGGTGCTGTTGATGAAGATATCGAAGAAGATAAATTGGTAAGGCAAATTCTTACAGGCTTAAGAGGTGATGACAAATGGAAGCCGTTTATTTTGTCTACGGAATTATCACTTGACCATTTCACTCCTGATTTAAATCAGTTGCTAGGTCATATGCTAACATTTGAGAATGATGTTAAAGGAGATGGTGACAAGAGTGCAGGTCATGTGATGTACTCGAAAGATAAAAAGAAGAATAGCAAAGGAAAGCAACAAGCAAATGAAGATGAAGGAACAACTAGCCAAGCCAACTTCCTAAGAGGAAGAGGAGGTGGCAAAGGTAGAGGAAGAGGCAGAAACAACAAAGATGGAGGCAAAGCTTGCTGGATTTGTGGTAAGACAAATCATTTAGCTAATGATTGTTGGCACAATACTCAAAGTAATAATGGATATAGTCAAAGTTACAATGCAAGAGGAAGAGGTGGCAGAAATCAAAGAGGAAATTTCAGAGGCAGAGGTGGTAGGAGTTACTTTGGAAGAAATACAGGTAGAGGATTCCAAAGTCAACAATATAACAATACCTACTACAATTACGCTTCAGAACAGAAGGAGGATTCAACATTGATATTGAATGCTACTTGTGAAAGTCAGAGTGAAGATCAAAGAGTTTTCTACATTGACTCAGGATGTAGTAATCACCTGAGTGGAAACATATCACTGATGACTGATTTGGAGAATAAAGTTTCTAATCATGTTGTTCAAACAGGTGACAACACAAAGCATAAAGTGAAATCGATTGGATCAGTGAAAGCCAAAGATGGCAGTACCTTATTGGGTAAGGTTCTGTATGTTCCTACAATTCCTAAGAATTTGATAAGTGTAGGACAAATTGTTGAAAAAGGATATGAAGTAAGATTCACTAATGAAGGAGTATATGTGGAAGATCCAAGTCAAGGGTATAAACAGATTGTTTCAGGAAAGAAAGAAGGAAGATTGTTTACACTGAAGATTCAAGGGAACATTGGTCAGGCCATGTTTACATATGAAGGACAGAAAATTTCTGAGTTAGATCTTTGGCACAAGAGGCTTGGACATTTCAGTGAAAGAGGTATTAAAGATATGGTTAACAATGGTTCAGTGCTTGGATTGCCTAATGTTGCAGGTCAACATATGACATACAAATGTGAGGCATGTCAATTTGGTAAGGCTCATAAGAATTCTTATTCCAAGCATGGTTTTATGCACTCAGAGAAGCTTGAGTTGGTACACACAGATGTGTGGGGACCATCAAAAGATTTCAGTATAAATGGATCAAGATATTACGTGATTTATGTTGATGATGCTACTAGATGGATCACTATCTATGTGATCAAGGATAAGTCAGAAGTATTCAATACATTCAAACATTATCATGCGTATGCAGAAAGAACTACAGGTCATAAACTGAAGAGACTAAGATCAGATGGAGGGGGAGAGTATTTCTCCAACGAATTCAGTGACTACTTATGGAATGCAGGTATAAAAAGGGAAGTTACTTGCAGGTACTCTCCTCAACAAAATGGTATAGCAGAAAGAAGGAATAGGACTCTTGTTGAATTTGCAAGGTCCATGATGAATGAGAAAAATTGTCCTAATTATTTGTGGGCTGAAGCTGTAAATACAGCTACTTATTTGGTCAATAGATTACCATGTAAAGCCCTGCAGGGTATGACACCATATGAAGCTTGGTGGGGTAAAAGACCTACCCTAGATCATTGCAGAGTATTTGGATGTGTGGCATATGCATATGTGCCATCACAATTAAGACATAAATTGGAACCTAAAGCTGAAAAATATGTTTTCATTGGCTATGATGACAGACAGATGGGATACAGGTTGTGGAATCCATCCACAAAACATTTTCTGGTATCGAAAGATGTTACGTTTGATGAGCAAAGTTCTTGGTATGCAGGAACAGTTAATAACAATACAGGTGATGAAGAAGAAGTAAGTCAAAAGAAAGGTAAATCAAAGGTTCAAATAATTGATGAAGAAGAAAATTATGAAGTACAGGAAGAAGTTGAAGAAAGGCCAAGATTTGATCCTGAGTGTGAAGAACCAGAAAGCTCAAGGACTGGAGAACTCAGAAGGTCATCAAGAAATAGATGGCAACCTACAAGGTACAGTTATGATACTTCATTTTTGGCTACGAAAGATTATGCTTACATAGTGAAAGCAGATGAAGACCCTTCTACATATGAAGAGGCAAAAGGTAAGGAAAAATGGGAAAAAGCTATGCAGGAAGAATATGATGCATTGGTGGAAAATCAAACATGGGATTTAGTTCCTAAACCAAATAGCCAGAAGATTATTGGATGCAAGTGGGTCTACAAGACCAAAAGATTTGCAGATGGAAGTGTGTCTAGATACAAAGCTAGACTTGTTGTCAAAGGGTTTGCTCAGACTTATGGAGTTGATTATGATGAGACTTATAGTCCAGTAGCAAAGATGACAACTATCAGAACACTCATAGCTGTTGCTGCGAGTAAAGGTTGGAAGTTATGTCAGTTAGATGTGAAAAATGCTTTTCTGAATGGTTATATTTCAGATGATGTGTTCATGGAACAACCTCAAGGGTTCAGAGATAAAAAGTATCCAGAACATGTGTGCAAGCTCAAGAGAGCTTTGTATGGCTTGAACCAAGCGCCAAGAGCGTGGAATTATAGACTTGTAAAGTTCTTGAAAGAACTTGGTTTCCAGGTGTCTGAAGCAGATAGTAGTCTGCTTATAAAAGCAAGTGATAAAGGTTTCATATACATGTGCATACATGTTGATGATATAATCCTTACAGGAACAGATGAGTCAGGTATACAAAGACTCAAGAAGCAAATGGAAAAGGAGTTCAAGATAAGTGACTTGGGAGACTTGTCTTACTTCTTGGGTATGGAGATCACATATACTCAGCATGGAGTATTCGTGACCCAAGAAAGATATTTGAAGAACTTGTTAATCAAGTTTAAAATGAGTGATTGCCGGATAGCGCCTACTCCAATGGAGGTGAATCATAAACTGAGTAAGTTTGGAGGTGAAGAATTCAAGGATGTGAGACAATATCAGAGTTTGGTTGGTAGTCTTATCTATGCTACTTTAACCAGACCTGATCTATCATATGCAGTAGGAGTATTGTCTCAATTCATGCACTGTCCAAGGAAAGAACATTGGATTGCAGGACAAAGGGTGTTGAGGTACATTAAGGGTACACTCAAAGAAGGTTTGTATTATGGTTTTACATCAGATACAAATATCAAAATATACAGTGATGCAGATTGGGCAGGTAATCCAGATGACAGAAGGTCAACCTATGGATACATGTGTTATGTGGGAGATAAGCTAATCTCATGGTGTTCCAAGAAGCAACATACAGTTGCTTTGTCTTCTACCGAAGCTGAGTACAAAGGCATGGTTGAAGCCGCAAAGGAAGTGATTTGGCTAAAGACTTTAATGAAGAATTTTGACACTATACAGAGGACTCCAATTATATTTGGAGATAACATGAGTTCATTATATTTAGCTGCTAATCCTGTTTTTCATGCCAGGACTAAACACATTGAGATTCAGTATCACTTTCTAAGAGAGAAGGTGATGGATAAAGAGATTGAAGTAATCCATACTTCAACGAAAGATCAGATAGCTGATATGCTTACAAAAAGTTTGGACGGACCAAAGTTACAAAGGTTTAAAGATATGGCAGGAATAAAGAAGACAGAGAAAACCTCAATTGATGATTGAGGGGGAGCTGTTGGTGCAAGACAATCAACAATTGAAGGTCTTTAAGTCCGCAGAAACTTCAGAAAAATTTCCTTAAAAAGGTCACCGGAAGGTCACCGGAACAGTACCGGAATGTCACAGTAAAGTCACCGGAATGTTACCGGAAATGATCACTTTTACAGTTTTCAGTTCATGAAGAGTTGAAGGATGAAAGGAGGAAGAAAAGAACAAATTTTGAAGCATGGAAGAGAACCGGAAAAATTGTACACATATGTACAGTAGTATAGTCCGTGTTATAAGCTTGTACAAATTTATCTATAAATACCTGAAAATGTCGAGGCGCATAATATGAGAGAGAGGATGGAAGAAATGAGAGGCGTATAAGCATTAGAGGCATATACGAGAGAGAAAAGAATAGAATAGTAGAATGAGAAGTTAGATGTCATGAGACATATGAAAAGTTAGTTGAGTTTCCTCTCATCACTCAACTGTAACTTTCTGAGTAATCAAAGAAATATTGCGCCGAAATTTCTGTGTGTTTTCATCTGTGATAGATGATTTGTGAAATCCTTTAGAGGATATCTAAGTTTATAGTTAATCAATATATAGCTTAAGTTTCAGAGTTTAATTGTAAACAGAAACCGAGAATTGTCAGTAGGAACATTCATATGTGTTGAGTGTTCAAGGTTTACTGAAACAGGCGCATTTCCAGTGATTAATGTTTTGATCATTTCTCAGTGTATACTTTAAAGTTTTGCATGAGTGAGAGCTTAATCTTTAAGTTAGAAGATAAGCTACTCGTAACCAGAAGCATTTGCTTAAACGGGTTCTATTCAAGGAGAACCAAGTCTTAGAAGTTACAGGTGTAAAGTCGACTGTTCAGAATGACAGTTTCAGACAAAAGTAACCTGTGAAGATTAATTGAAGAAATTGTGCAGCAAACTTATGTGTTGTGAAGGTTTTTTGACTTACTCTTGGTATAGAGGTGTTCTAATCTCAAGAGTAGGTTATTCTGAAGGAGATTAACATTCTCCATCAGAAACCCCTCTAGTGCACTGTTAAATGTTTAAACTTCACTGACTATTATCACCTCTGTTACTATCTTCCGTAGACGTAAATTACTAGTTCAAAACAACAATCCTTCGGGGATTCCAGATTTCTGGTACCAAACTGGCCTACCAGATATTTCCGAGTCTCTCTTTCTATGTAATTAACCTTACCACAAAATAGTCTGACTCTAACCACGTGGGTTCTTGGGAGTGGTAGGGGTCTGTTAAACAGAGGCCCTGTACTATTTTCCCAACTTCTCACTCACCCGTCAGTCGGTCCGCGCGTCTTAGCTCAGTAGTGTTTCTGATCAACCAAGGCTATCAACGTCTTAGAATCCCACACTCCAGACTATACCTGCTATAGCAGTTGAGCAGTAGTCCGGATCGAGAGTCAATACACAAAGCGCACTCCTGGTAACTTAACACGCACACACCACGAAGTCCTTCTGAACAATCTACAGCTTTACAGAGTACCAACTTCAAATCGCAAGGCCTACTGACCATAACTTGTCACGCACTTTATCATCATTTTACTCGTATTCAGAACACTACCGGTACTAATCTTAACACAGATTATACTACCGACTCAGTCATTCACAGAGACTCGCGGCACACAACCGAACCGTGTTGGTCCGTTATACTTCCTCGTTCCACAGAAGAACTACCAGACAACGCGTCTATTTGAGCAACGCTTAGGAAATACTTCAATCGTTACCGAATGAAATCTCTATAACACAGTATCGATTCGTAACACTGCGCACAACGCGCATACGAACACAACCGAAGACACAGAAGGAGGATAAAAACAGAGCGGAACAGCACAGACTTACTCAACTTGACAATACATACATAACACTACACTTGCAATTCCCAACAAACGGGGGGGGGGGGGGGCTCTCTGCCGTTCTCTTTTCATTGCTTTAAATAGAATTTTGTTACAAGGCTTGCGCGAATCTTTCTTTACCGCGTACTTCCAGAAGGGTTCTTTCTACATTAAAACCTCTGTCTAAGTACAATTGTCCTTATTCGGCGACCGTCTAACAGCACCCAAGATTACACCCATTAATGTGGTAGGCTTAGTGGCGGATTCAAGTTCAAGTTGCAGTAATGTGGCTCCTATACAAGCTGTCACTAGAGCAGAAGCCTTAAAACAGGACAAACCAGCAGAGCAATCGGAGTCGAGTGAATCGGGAGAACCTAGTAAGAGGAAAACAAGAACATGGAAAGATACCAGAGAGAAGGCTAATCGCAAGTGGAATAAAAAGTTATCAGAACTAGAAGAAAGCTTGAAAGGCGCAAAAACAAAAATAGAAGACATCGCATCTCAAAACCCCTCCCATGCCGACACTCCATCTACTCCACCTCATCCCACCCCACCACCCATTATAAATAGACCACAACCACGGTCTGTTCTGGCAGATCCAACCCCAGAAGGCTTGGACATGATGTTCAAGGCCTACCAGGCTCGACTTCAAGAAGGGCCTACAGTTGCAAACCTAGACAAGAGTTACCCTAGAGCAGATTTAGAGATTGAACGGATGAAAATGTGCATAAAAATGGTAGAACAAGCTCAAGCTATACTCGAGACTAGTCAAAAGTTCAATCAGACAAACTCTGTCAAACCAGATTTGCATTTCCAGGGCTTACTAGAAAGATTAGAGCAATTGGTAAACAAACCACAAGTTTCTTTACCTCCACAGGCTCAACCAGTTATTGAGAGAAGAAGCTCACCACCAATGGGAGCTTATGTTCCTAATTCCACGGATGCTGGAATAACTCCTTCAATTCAGCAGTACTCTCAAGAGTTCTTGCGGGAAATACAAGAAGAGAAATGGGCCAAGGAGAAGGGTAATTCCCCTCCTATTCTTGAGATTGATGATCATGATCAATTTCCCCAAGACATCCCATCTATTTACGGAGATGAAGCAGAACATCAAGAAAACGGAATATTAGATTTTGAATCTAATACTTTAGAAGAATTACCTCAATTTCCAGGCCCATGGGAATCTGAATCTCTTCAGATCAGAGCTCCCACAATACTGGTTAGACATGAAGACTCAGTGGTCCCAAGGAACACTGATGTCGTGAAGAACACTAAGGTTCAGTGTCATCTCACTATAGAAGAGCTGCTCAAAGCAAAACCCGAGCTATGGAATCATGTGAAGGATCAGGTCCTAGAACTTGATTCCACTATGCCAAAAACAGGCTCTAAGCAAAAAGTTCCAGAGATACCTCTCGATAAAATTGGAGACATGTGTGAGGGTGAAGAAGGTAATACTTATCTTCCAATCACCTACCAAGGTTACACAACCAAAGCAATCATAGATTCAGGTGCTGGTGTTGCTATTGCGACCACATCCTTGTGGAAGCAATGGGGCAAACCCATGTTAAGACCAACTAGAATGAACCTTCAAATGGCCGACGGTCATTTTGAAAGACCTCTAGGATTTCTTGAAGGGATAACTCTAACCACTTGTGGTGTAGAGTTTGAGCACACATTTGCTATATGTGACTTTGAGAAAAATAATGTTTATGAGATGATCCTAGGAAGACCCTTCCTACGACAATTGCAAATAGTACAGGATTGGGGGACCAACTCCTTGTACTTACAACACTTAGGGATCACCACCAAGGTCAATTTGAAGGATTACTCCTTCAGAGATGTACCACCCCTACAGTGGAATCCTATCCACAAAGCGAAAGAAGATTCCATCTCTGTGCATTCTGAAAGTTCACCTAATCCATCATGACTGCATGAAGATACTCATTTGTGGATGTGCAAGGTCGCACAGGAAGAGGAAAAACGTTTAAAGGCGAGAGAAGAAGGAACTTCTCAAGAAGATAGACCAATTAAAGACCCAGCCTATACACAAATGATCTTTCCAGATGAGGAATTTGAGCCTCATGGCTGGCCATAAATCTTAGCTACCATGGACATTGCAGTCAATGAAGAACAATGGAAACCTCATTGTGATGAGGAGGGTTATGATATTTCAGTATTCATGTGTGAGCCCTTGTTAGAAGAATGCGACCCTAGTGATGTCATAGAAGAAGAAGATAATGACGATGATCTGGAGTCTATTGTGATGGATAGTTGCTTTAACTCAGAGCAGCACTATCTAGAAGACATAGGATTGTTCACCCAGAAAGAAGAAGAACCTCTCACAAGTATTAAAATGGTAAACTCAAAGGATGGAAGTGAGAGCAGTCAAAAGAAAAAGAAAAGAAAAGCAGTGAAACAAGAAGAGGAGGAATCATTGTTTGAAGTACCAGAAAACTTCAAGAAATATGAAGTTGACGACCGCAAAATTTTGGTACGAATGCCTAAGAGAGAGGCAATCCTAGGAGAATCATATGATAATAAAGAAAATACCAAAAAGATTGTGGTGACCATTGAAGGGAACGAAGAGAAATGCACGTATATAGGAGATGACCTAAGTGCAAGAGAAGAAATGGAGCTAGTAGCTCTATTAAGGGAATATAGGGATGTGTTTGCGTGGCACTATAGAGACTTGAAGGGGGTGGATCCAAAAATATGCTCTCATACAATCCCCATGACGACTGATGCCAAGCCCACCAAACAGAAGCCCTACACATATAATGACACTTATGCAGCCAAGATAAAAGAAGAAATTGATAGGCTGATTGAAGCTGGATTCATCTATGAGATTGAGCATACTGAATGGGTGTCCCCCATTGTAGTGGTGCCCAACAAGAACGGGAAGTTGCGAGTGTGTATTAACCTTAAAAAAGTTAATGCCACTACGATCAGAGATAGTTATCCACTTCCAATCACGGAACACCTATTGGAGCGTGTTGCAGGCAAGGAAGTTTATAGCTTCCTTGAGGGATTTTCAGGCTACAATCAAGTAGCCATTGCCCCAGAAGATCAACACAAAACAGCTTTTGCCACAGAGTGGGGAATCTTTGCATTTCGTGTGATGCCATTTGGGCTCACCAATGCACCTGCAACATTCCAAAGGCTCATGTGTCATGTCTTCAAAGAGTTCTTACGAAAGAGCTTAGAAGTGTATGTGGATGATTTATGTGCTCATTCCCAAGAAAGAAGATTTCACATCCCTGAGCTCAGACAAATCTTCAACAAGTGTAGAGAATATCGAGTGTGTCTGAACCCAGAAAAGTGTGTGTTCATGGTGCGTCAAGGTAAAATCTTAGGTCATATTGTTTCTAAGAATGGAATCTCAACAGATGAAGATAAGGTACAAGCCATAGTGGAGCTGCCAAGGCCAAGGAATGTTAAAGAGGTACAAGCCTTTATGGGCCATTGTGGATATTACCGTAGGTTTATCCACATGTACGCGATCATAGCTAGACCCCTTTATGCCCTGTTGTCTAATTTTGAGTGGAACGACGAATGCAAGAATTCTTTTAATGAACTGAAGAAACGGTTGTGCACAGCACCAATACTGACCACTCCTGATTGGAATAAACCATTCCATGTCCATGTGGATGCATCCAATCATGCCATAGGATGTGTGCTAGCACAACCCATAGGTGAAGGAAACTTAGACTTGCCCATAGCATATGCTAGTAGACAGCTCACCGCAGCTGAACGAAACTATACCACAACTGAGCGAGAGGGCTTAGGCATGGTATATACTATGAAGAAGTTTAGACACTATTTATTGGCCAACAAATTCAAGTTTTTCACTGATCATCAAGCTTTGTTATATTTGGTCAATAAACCTTGCAATACTGGACGCTTAGTAAGATGGGTCCTCTTACTAATGGAATATGACTTTGAAGTTGTTGTCAGGAAAGGTAGAACCCACCTTCGGGCAGATCACCTTTCTCGCATCACTTCAGGAGAGTCACCGCAAGGAGTGTCTGATGAATTGCCTGATGCTTATCTGTTCAATTTAGAAGTTGTTCCTAAATGGGCAAATAAGTTGGTACCAGTCCTAACCTTCGGCCCTACAAATAAGAATGTGAAAACATTGCAAGAAGAAATTGTAAAATCACAAAAATATCACATATTGGCAGGAAGCATGTACAAACAAGACACTGAGGGGGTATTAGCTTGTTGTGTTGTGGACGATGAACATAGTAGTTGGTTGCAACAAGCTCATGAAGGATTGCTAGGAAATCATTATTCTAAACAGCGCACATTACAAAATCTAAAATGTTTAGGAGTGTATTGGCCTAGCATGGACAAAGAAATACATGAGTGGATTAAGAATTGTCCAATGTGCAGAGAGAGACCACCAGTGGAGCATGCGACCCTTTATCAAGTGTCATTAATTCCAAATTGGAGTGCTCCATTGGTAGAGTTTATGAGGTCGGGAAGATTACCCAAAGAGGCTAGTCTAGCAAGAAGACGAATCATGGAGCAAGAGGCTCAAGGCTATACCTTAGTAGGAGACAACCTATACCGAAGAGGCAAAGATGGTTACTTAAGGTTGTGCGTGCATGAATCAGACTATTTAAAGGTCCTAGAGACTGCACACAGTGGTGTTGCAGGTGGACACTTCGGTCCTGATCGAGTAATCAAGACCATTCTATTCTCAGGACTTTGGTGGCCCACTCTTCATATGGATGCACATACCTATGTGAAGAAATGTGACACATGCCAACGTGCACAATATCGGGCTAGAAAAGATGAGATGCCTTTGAGGCCGATGATGGGAGGACGTGCATTCTCGAAATGGGGTATAGACTTTGTTGGTCCTATTAACCCCCCAGCTAGAAACTCCCATGCAGAGTACATCATTGTAGCCACAGATTACCTTACCAAGTGGGTGGAAGTAAAAGCCACAACAAAGAATGATGCTCAGACTACGGCTAAGTTTTTATTTGAGAACGTGTTCACTAGATATGGACTACCAATAGAGCTAGTGAGCGATAGAGGCACACACTTCTTGAATGAAGTCATTGAAAACCTTCTCCAGGAATTCTTGGTGATACATAAGAAGCCTGCCCCCTATCACCAGCATCGTCTCTTTGGGGTAAATCGAGGTATGTGTTTGCTAGAGACACCTAAATTGTGAGCTACTTTCTCTACAAGATCCTCAATAGACAAAGATTGTCTGGAAGAGAGGCTGGTAGAGCTATCTAAATCTTTGTAGATTTTTGAGAGCTCCAGCTCCTCTCCTAAATTATCCTCTATGTTTATGCACATGCGGACACACTCTTCTATGGTCCTAGGGTCCTTCAAGTACATGTATGATCTCAACTTCACACTCAACAGTCCATCTAGGAATAAATGTTGGTGCAATTCAAGCCTTCATAATTTGGCTTGGATGATTCATGAAGACTCTACTTGAAGGAAGGACCATATGAACTTATGCTTTTAAGTTCTTACCATTTTACTACTTGTAAAAGTCTAAATGACTTGGCATTTATGTATACACACCTACTTGTTTAGATTCGTGGAAAAATGGATGGTGTAAATGGAGAGAATTTCTCCCTACTTTTAGAGGAGAGATTCTAGGGAGTCTTAGTTTGAATTTGAAATTCAAATGCATCTCCATCACATATAAAAGTCAATGTAAAAACTCGCGGGATAGAGAGTGAACTCCCGAGCTCCATTGTCACTATCTCTGAGTGTGTGAGTGCTACACTATAGCCTACACATCTCCAACTCATTAGGCTACATCTATCAAGCCAATGCGATTGTACATTCAAGTGAACTAATAGAAAGATTTACATTCACTATCTCTGGTTTTCTCTGAGTCATCATCTCCAAGTCTGTCAACTTCAAAGAGGCATATCTGAGTGTCTACTCAACCAAATCAAGTGATTCACGGCTTGTTGGAACCAGCTCAAAGCACTCTACAAGACTACAAAGTTTGAAGAAGTTTCATTCAGCCATTGTCAAGAAATCGCCTTCGAAGTAGTCTCTGGTATTTGTCTGCACATCTCCTAAAAAGTCGGGAGTGACCATAAACTTGCTAAAGTGATTTCTCTGAGTATAGTTTATCATTTTATCTCATTCCACTTGCACATGGTAGCTTACTAAGTTAATAGAATACCTCTAGAAGGAAGTTTGCCAATTGTAAGTGTACTGGTCATACTGAGCATAACTCTGAGCAGGTGTCAATACCAAAATAGCAAGTTTTCTTGGATTTGTGAAGTATCAAGTAGTCTGTTTTGATTTTATCACTATACACATCATTTGCAAAGTACATATATGATCTCTTGGTATCATTTGGAAGATAAGAGTGTCTACTAATCATATCTGGAGTCACTGAGGGCTGGTGTAAAGCAGGATTAGCAACACCTACTCAATCTTCTGAAGGATCCATCCATCTTTCCCAACAATAAAGCCACTTGTTTGGCTGGTGTGAGCAACTCACGAACAAAACACCTCTCTAAGTATTGTCTAAACCTCCTTCCTACCAGTCGAACTATCTCTTGAGGTGTCTGCTTGAGGCTATGGATCAATGAGGAAGTATTATGGCTTATGCCACTCTTAGAGAATTCAGTGATGAAAGCCTCTGGAAGTTGGTCTATGCTCCTGAATTGTCTCTCATTGAGTGGTTGAAACCATGTAAGGGCTGTGTTCCTAAGGGTTATACCAAAAGCATTGTACTGCATGAATAAGTCCTTGACTTTTTCAACTCTCAAGACTTTCGTAAACTCGCCCACATGATCGTATGGATCTCTAGTGCCATCGAAGTAATTCTTCATGGATTTAACTACCTGTGTAGCTCTCAAAGTCCTCGTGTGCTCTCTAGGTCTTGGTAGAGGGAATTTATCTGCATTTAGTTGGTTTCTTGTGGCTCTAGTCCTTTTAGTTTCCATTCTATCCGCTTCCGTTCTAGTTCTTTCTCTCCCCAATGGGTTGGCAAAACTTACTTCTGGACTATTCTGTCCCTTTGAGTTTCTTGAGCTTGGGACGTTCCCGCTCGTGGGTGACCATAAGAGACATTAGATCTTGGTTGGGGGAAAAAAAATCACCCTTCCAAGTGTAGGCATGCCTACCATGCTCTGTGACCACAAAGATCCTCTCTGAAGTATTGTCTAGGTAGGTCGCTTTGCCTGGGCTATCCCGATCTTTAAACTCGTAGATAGTGAGTGCTCCAACCTCATTTGGTTGATCAGGCTTATACCTCCAAAAGATTCATCGGTCTCTCGATTCATTTGGTTGTCCTGGGGAACCCATTCTAGTGTGATAATTCTAGTCAGCACTGATTTACCTCAAGGGGTTTTAGGCTCTCCACCTATGTTCCCTTGCTCTAGGTCACCTATGTCCGTCTCAGGGATCACATTCCCAAATTCGTCTGTCGTGTCTGGGTGACTAGTGACTATGTATATGGTTCCTTCATTGTCCAGGTATGCTCCATTTTCAAACTTGATTGTTGGATGTTCTAATCCAATGGGCTGGTCAGGGTTTTTAATCTGGACCACGAATCTTCCTAGGCCATCCTCATAGATGCAAGCACCTAATCGGTTGGTCCTACGGTATTCAAGTTGCATCTTGTAAGGGCCTTCTACCCTGTGTAAGTATGGTATACATGAACTTATCGTGGGTCTCTCCATACCATGAGACATCTCAAACTCGCTAGTTTCAGAGCTAGAGTAGTGCGAATAATGGCTCAACTGTTGGGCCAAGACCTAGCAGTATGATTGACACTAGCCTTTGAAGACCTAAGACTCTATCTATCTCTCCCTAGATGTTGTCCCTATCTAAGGTTCATATGCCTTAATTTAGTAGCCCCCTATTTTCCCAAGTACAACCTCGTTGCTCAGTTCTTTTGTAGTAATCACTTGTTCTTTTTAATGTTTCTTAGGATGTCACTTCTTATCCAATCAATTTTCATCACAAGGAACACTTAGGTTTTATCATACTTGAGTTTGGTCGCTTGATTTAAATTCTTTTCCCTTATGTTGTTTTGCAAATGTAATCTCTTTGTACTTGCACTTGAGTGATTAGAGTTCTTGGACTTGATCGTGCTTAATGTAACCCTAATGAATCACAACCTCTATCTGTACTTAGCCTAAGCTAGGAATTGATAGAGGAAGTTGAGAATCTCCAACCTTGTGTCCCTTTCCTTGATTTCCCTTGTGTGCCCAAGAAGCGCATTCCCAAGCTTGCACTTACTCTCACTTAGAATGCCCTTCGATGCTTTGAATGGACGTGTTACAGTCCCAGAGTTAGCTCAATACTTAAATTCAATTGACACAATAAACCATGTTCATTCATGCAATTCAAAGATCAAACTTTTCTTTAGATTTATGGAAAACAATCCTAAAGATCCCTCAATTTTCTTCCCCCTAGGTAAAGTACTCCCCACAAGCTTTCCAACAAAACCAAAATCACAGCAAACAGATTTTGTATGAGAAAGTTATGCCAGTTCAGGTTCTAGGGCTAAAACTGGGTTAAAATAGGCTAATAGGCCAACAAGACTTCTCGAATTACTTATGTACCGGCCTCACAATGCTCTACTAAACCTTTAATGTTTCCCAATTGTCAGCCAAGAGTAGACAAAATACTTTTTGCCCTAAAAAAATGGCCAAATTTGCCCGTCAATCGCGATCGAGTGGTCTGTCAATCGTGATTGATGTGTCATTCGTGATCGACGTGTCGGTCGCGATTGATGGGTCGATCGTGATTGACACATGGCATGCTGGGTCTGTCAATCGTGGTCAAACAGTCATTGACTGGGTCAGTCACGATTGACAGGTCTGTCGGGACTCTCGATCGCGATTGATGGGTCGATCGTGATTGATAAGTCGATCGCGATTGACACATTGCATCAATCATGGTCAATTGGTCGTTGGCTCTATCGGTTGCGATCAACCTGTTAATCCCGATTGACAAGTCCGTCGACAAGTGTCCGTTGTCGTTTGTCGATCACGATTGACATGTCAATTGCGATTGATAGAAAACAGAGGCATATTAAAATTTTAAGCACATATATAGGAAGCTCTAGGCATGCACATCATGGTTATATACTTAGTTTTGCCAAATGTTCACTTTTTTCGGTCGCGATTGACAGAGGTCAACACCTCGGGAGTTGCAGAGTCAAATTTTTTACCTACTGGAGCTGGTGCAGTTGCTGGGGATGCTGATTCATGCAAAAAGTCTCAAAAAACATAGAAAAGCACAAGCATGCAAACGCTCTCTCGCTCTCTCTCACAAGTGAAATGAGGGGAATGGTATGGGTATGGTGATAAGACCAAAAAACTAAAATTTTTGCGATGATGGAGATGGAGGTGGGAGATGGTTATGATGATGATGATGGTGATGAAAATAGAAGAAAATAAAAGGAAATAGATGGAAGTGAAGAAATACCTATGACTCCAACGTCTCAACTCTACGTCTTACCATCACACTCATCCTCAAAGCTCAATCCTCGACAATGGTGCCAAAATTTGGTGTAGCTCAGTGATGAGTAACCCCTCCTTTAATGTCAATCCGGGAAGACATGAGGATGGTATGAAGACCTCAAACAAGTGATGGCACAAGTGTGTGAGTGAGAAGCACACTAACATGCACACACATACACACACGTGCACACATGGCAAGAACAAAGAGAGAGACAATTGAGTTCTTTAGATTATTCAAAAGTGCTCTTACAAGTTCAATTCTACAACAAGCTAACCTCAAAAATGAGCTCTCTAGCTCTTTTTATAGTTTTTGACTAGTTTTGGCTCTGTCCAGACCTAGTGTCCGGCCTAGGTAAAAATTAGGTTCTAGGGCCTATTTGAAGGCTCAAATGGAGTCTAAAAAATATGAAAATTGATAGATAGGTACTTCTAATGATCCTCAAGCTCAAGGACTCCTTGGCTTACACAAAATGGAGTTGAAACTATTCAAAAACAGTATTTACAAGGTTAATGTAGTGATGAAAATCATTGTTCAAATGAGGTTTGGTTGGAAAATTTGGATGGCCTATTTGCCAGATCTTCGTTGGCTACTTTGTCTGCTTGTGCCTTCTCTCCGCTCTAACTCCCTCCTTTGGCTTCCTTGTCTTGTGAGTCCTTGGGTGCCTTGACTGCTGCCAACAGGAGGAATTCTTATTCTATCACTTGCCCTGTCCTCGGCTTGGGAGGTACTCCTTTTCCAGACTTTGCAATTAACCTCTCCAATCTATCTAATACACCATCAAAATGCAATTGTGTTCTAGTGGAGCTAGAGCAATTGAAGAGGTGACTAGCTTCAGACATGGCTTGAGCCAATTCCACCATCTTGGTGCAAAGTTTAGTTCCTTCCAGCTCTAGGTTTGCTCTAGGGTAACAATTTTCATGATTTCTTACATTTGGCCCTGTAGCTCAAGCGTAAGCACCACCTCCTTTACTTGTCAATCCGTGGAGACATGAGGACTGGTATGAAGTCCACGAGCAAGTGAAGGCACAAGTGTGTGAGTGAAAGCACACAAACATGCACACACATACACACACACGCACACAAGGTAAGATCAAAGAGAGGAACAATGGAAAGCTTTGATTGCAAAAGAGTTCTCTTACAAAGCTCTATTCTCTAACAAGCTAACCTCAAAAATGAGCTCTCTAGCTCTTTTTATAGTTTTTTGACTAGTTTTGGCCCTATCCAGACCTAGTGTCCGACCTAGTTAAAAATTAGGTTCCAGGGCTTATTTGAGGGCTCAAACGGAGTCTAAAAATTATGAAAATTGGTAGGATGATAGTTCTAATACTCCTCAAGCTCAAGGACTCCTTGGCTTGAAGAAAATGGAGTTACAAAAATAGAAAATGGTATTTACAATGGTTTTTTGTGATGAAAATCACTATTTTTGTAGGGAATTCTTGTGAAAATTTGACATACACTTCTTGGACCTCCCTACTTGCTCCTTCTTCTTGTGTGTCCATCTCTTTGATGTGCTCATGTGCTTTGTCCTTGACCTTCAGCTTCAACACTCCCCCCCTCTCGAGTCTGTCATCCTTGATAGACCCTTGTTGTAATGGTTGTTCCAGGTAGTGTTTGAGAGGTAGTGTCCGTTCAGTAGGAACGTGAGCCATCTATCATCCCATTGTGGCAAGGTGGGTTGTCCGGTTCTTCATTTGTGAGTATGAGCCTTTGCAAGTTGTAGTCCCTTGGTATGTGATTCTTCCTTGGAGTCCAGCATGATTGTGTCGTGATTCTCCATTGATGACCTCTAGATCTTCCAAAGATGATGTTCATAGTAGTCATGCCAAGTACGCATAACCCATAATGAATGATGGTAGTGTGTTTGTGCATGGGTTGAGGAAAATATGTGCCTTGTGCACGACCTTGTAATGTAGCCCTATGCATGCTTACTTGGAAAATGCATTGGAAGAATTATGGTGTAAAAATTGGAGGTCTTGAGCTGAGTGCTCAAGGGTATGCTGACGAAGAGGTTGCCTAATCTATCATGTTTATGGTGTTGCCAAAGTAAAGATACTTACCATGGTGAAGGTTCGATCGCTGTTTATCTCTTCGTGTTGTACACCCAGCATTTGTGATGGAACATTGTCGATGAATGTCTGTGTTGATGGTCTACTGATGAAAATTTTATGAGTGCCTGGTCCTGTCTCCTCTTTTCAAAGCAGCATTTGCCAAATACTGAGAATTGAATTTTTTTATATTCCTTGGCAAACAACATTGACTCAAGTTGCGGACCTTCAAGCTCTTCATACCTACCATGGTAAGAGAAAATCATAATTGTAGATGCCATGTTCATGCCAAGTGCTTGCCATCTACCAGATAAGGCAACAATAATATCATCTGCTAACCGAGACACACTTCTATCCAAACTGATAAATGCCTAGTAATCAACAGTTCCACCTTCAACTAAGCATGACTCATTCATGTGTCATAAGCCAAACCTGGGAACAAGCTCTCTCCCGCTTTTCTTCTTTCTTTCTTTCTTTTTTTTTTTTTGAGGAACAATGTCACAAAACAAGAAGATAGACGTTAGTACCAGTAAAACTAGTTGACATGTGTCAATGTGCTCTCATGCCTGGGATTCTCAAATGTGTCTATGCACGGCCATGTAATAGGGCCCTATATCAATGCATACTTTGGAGGTGCATGACCTGAATGGTGCAAAAGACAGGGTTGTGCAAGAAGCACATGGTTGTCGCTCGTCAAGGCTTTTGATGTTACTTGTAGTTGTTGATGCCGGCTTTGGTGGAGGTATCCATTGGATCTCGAAATGATGTAATCCTCCTTATTGGGGTCCATTTTAGAACAACATTTGGCACTGTAGAGATCACTTCATGCGTCTTCATCTTTGGATGCTTTTTGAATTGTGGTATCCAGTGTGGTTTACGCTTTGGTTCGGTGTAGGCTACTTGTACTTTTGGCTTCCAAACCCATACCCTTTTTGCATGTCTTCCTTCTATGGTTGAAGAGGTGATGTGATCTTCTTTCGGTCTCTGTACGTAGTTCTTACCCTTTTCTCTTTTTGGATTCTTTGTTGAGACTCTTCGCATGTGGGAGAACATAGGTTGTTGTGGATGTAAGAGCTCTTAGGTACCCACATCTATAATCGCCCTTGTTGAGTTGCAACCAATTTCTTAGGCACCCAAACTTGTTGGATACCTTGTGAATGAGTTTGTCCTAGCTTCTGATTCGTCTTCTGGCTTGGTGGGAGTCCCTAGAGGGAAATTGTGGGGTTAAGGCCGGTGGTTGCTCACCTTTTCGTACCCAGATCTGCTTCATGCTCGGCACTACTTTCCTTTGGAAATCTCGTTGTCTATTTGATATAGCAGTTCTTCGGTTCGGTTGTGCTTGCTTTGTTGGTTGAGTTGTAGTGGCGGCATTAGTCCTTGCCCCAGAGGAGGAGTCCGATTGTCGTTGAGCCTCTTCTTCCATGATTGAGTTCTCCTGCGACATAGAGTTTTTGACACATACAACATCTCTTTTGCTAAGATTAGTCCTAGGAGAACTACCAGATGTGACATCTGGATTTGTGAGCATGCCATTTTCTAGTTCTAATGTAAAGCATTGTCCATGGTCCCAAACTTGAAGAAGTTGACTTCTTAGGTTCAAGTTGACTGCATTGTCATAAATGCAATCTTGTCCTAAGACAAGTGGTTCTGTAAGGTTCTCATCTTGACACACTAGCACTTTGACTTTCATTCGAACATCTTGAAGGTAGATGGGAAGTTCTACCTCGCCCAAACAAGGGGTTTCCACACCTCCCAATCCTATGAGATAAGCTTCTATGGGATTGATGTTCAACTGCAAGTCTTGGCAGTAGGAAAGTCTAACTGCACTACTTGTTGCACCTGAGTCAATCAATGCTTTCACAGTCCTTGCACCCTTTCCTTGTCCTATCTCTATGGTCACAAAGGGACATCGGTCGATGACTTGAGAAGTCGTTATGCCTGATTTTTGGCACATATCCATGTGATATTTTGGGGCTTTTGAGTTGACATCTAGGCCTAGTCGCCTTAACTTATTTCGCCTTATGCGCTCTCTAGCCTCTGCTTGTGCTTCTTCTCTCACCCTTAACTCCTCTTCTTTTCGCTTCTTAGCAGTGTTGAGTCTTGTAAGCATATCCTCTGTAAGAGGTTCTTGGTATAACTTGACTCTACATCCACTAATATAGCTTGCAAGATATCTCCTTCTAGAGTGGCCAACTGAACTGCACCGCTAGTGGAAATTCTATTAATGATCATGGGTCCATATCCTCTTTTTTCCAATTTACGGGCATTTTGTTTCAGTGTGTAAACCAACACTAGATCTCCCTCTTTCAGTCCCGTATCCTTGATGTGTGCATCAAAGTATGCCTTTTGCCTTTTCTTTGCAGCATAGATGCCTACAGCCGCTCGTAGTCTTGTCTCACCTAAGCGTTCTAGATCAAAGACCCTAGAGGACAATTCATGTCCATTCCACTCATGCTCTTGTGCTACTTTTAAAGCAGGGATTAATAAATCCAATGATAGCACAACATTCTGTCCAAAGACCATCTGAAATGGGGTGGCATTGAGTACCGTTTTGTAGGCAACTCGGTAAGCCCAAACAGCATGATGAAGTTGTTTGTCCCATTAGACTCTACAAGAAGTGTTACTTCCACTGCCCCCGTGCAAGTGGTCACTAGAGCCCAAGTTGTGCAGCAAACCCAAGGATTAGGTCAAGGAAAGAGTTCTGAGGTTAGCGAAACAGAGAGCATAACCAAGAAGCGGAGTAGAGCCTGGAAAGATAGTCGCAAAAGGATGAAAAGACAATGGGCTAAGAAGATGAGCGACTTAGAAGAAAGCATAAGAGAAACAAAAGCCAAAATTGTTGAACTCACCTCTCAAACACACTCTCACATACCACCACCACCTCCATCCCTACCATCATCTAGTCCACCACCTTCCAACCCATCTCATCCAATTCCACCACCCCCTAGAGTAGGATCACTGTTAGCGTACCCCACTCACTGAGGATATAGACATGATGCTTAAGTCATATCAAGCCAGAATCTGAGAAGGGCCAAATGTGACAGATCATGAAAAGTGCTACCCTAGAGCTCACCTAGAGATACAAAGAACCAAGCTTTGCACAAAAATGGTAGCATTGGCTCAGACCATGTTTGAAGCCAGTCGCCTCTTCAACTACTCATGCTCAGCCAAGGCACAATTTCACTTGGATGGACTATTAGAAAAGTTAGAGAGCATAATTGCAAGATCTGCCAAGGAAGGAAATTCCCAAGGAAAAGATGAGGTGAGTAAAAGAATAAGCATTCCTCCCCAGGAAGCTTATGTGCCTAACTCCACAGAGCCAAATACATCTTCTTCTATGAATCGGTACTCACCTAAATTCCTATGAGAGATTCAAGAAGAGAAATGGGCTAAAGAGAGTGAAGTTCCTCTTCCCATTGAACTTGTGGATGACGCTCATGATCAATTCCCACAAGATATTCCTTCCATTTATGAGGAACAAGAGAGTGCACAATCTCACGAGAGATTAGACTTCGAGTCAAATTCCTTATAGGAATTACCCCATTTCACAGGCCCATGGGAAGCTAAGACTAATTGCATGAGAACACCCACGGTCATCGTAAGAAACGAAAACTCAGTAATACCTAGGAACACGGAGGTAATGAAGAATACTAAAGTGCAGTGCAATCTCACTTTAGAAGAACTACTCAAGGTTAGGCCGTTCCCAGGTAGTTTCACATAGAACAGTGCCAAAAATGTTATATTCCAGAGATGTACATGCTTGGAGGAATGAGAAGTTCCTTGCTCAGGGGTTAGCCAAGACCAAAAGCCAAAGAGTTCATACGAGGTACTTAGTCATGATGGCCAGATGAGTAGAGGGACCTTAGAGAGAACTCTAGATGGTGACTACGTGTTGCTCTAGCACAATGGTGAGAACCACGTTAAGAAGCTCCACCTCCTTAATGTCAATCCGCGGAAGAGATAGGAGTGATATGAAGATCGTGAATGTGAGATGAAGTGAGAGTGAAGGTGAGAAGCATAGAGATGCACACACACATACACACACACTACGAAGAGACAAGCAAGACACAATGGAAGGTGAGAAATCCACTCTATTACTCAAGAACACTATTACAAGCTCAAAAAATAACTCTAAGCTCAAACAAGCTAACCTCAAAAATGAGCCCTCTAGCTCGTTTTATAGTTTCTAGACTAGTTTTGACCGGTTTCACATCTAGTGACCGGCATAGTTAAAAATTAGGTCCTAGATGCTATTTAGAAGGGTAAACGGTGTCTAAAAATAACGAAAATTGATACGCTTGTTCTACCTAAGCTCCTCAAGCTCGAGGAGTCCTCGGCTTGCACAAAATGGAGCTAGAAATTAAGAAAAGGGTTTTTCTATGTTACATATGTTACAATAGTGATAAAAATCACTGTTGGAGGTTTTTGAAAAGTATTTTTAAAAGATGATCCTTTGAAAAAAGATTCCACTGGCTCCTTGCTTTGTCGTTACATGCTTCCGCGTCTTCTATGCCTCTGGCTGCTTCCAACACCCCCCTCCCTCTCGCTTCTGTCGTCCCTGACAGAACCTTGTTGTGAGGTCTGCCGGATATAGTTCTGTAGGAGGTCTTGAGCGAGGGTGTGCTCGGAGATACGAATGCCTCGGGCCAGGTCGGCCTCGAGTTTCTCCCAGTCTATTGGTTGCGGTTCTTCCGATGGCGGGAGCTGATAGTGTGTGGAATAGACCATTCGTTCACAGGCAAATAAGTGTAATAAATGTGTAGGCCTGCTTATGAATACCTCTGAATGGTATTCCCAAAATCCGGTTGTGAACATCTCTTCGAATGTCTGCTTGTAGCACGCCGGTAGATACTTTATTCTGCAATGCCAGGCATAACACACCCGTAGCGATGGCGTTGTACTCATATCATATACCAGATCGAAATTGCCATGCTCAAAGCCCGGGGTGTTTACATGAGGTGCCTTGACGCGTCGGAAGACTTTAAAAATCATTTGCATCATGTCAAAGATTTTGATAGTCATATGCGCCGCTATATCGTCCATATGCTTTAGTCTAGGGAGCCAGTGGCGAATTGTAGCCATCATGTAGCCAACAGTTGGTAACTCAATGGGTGGCTTAAAATAGGGGTAATTCAACCAATCCTGGCACTGTTTATTGTTTTGTACCTTAATAGCAAAGGCAGTCTAGGAGCGGCGTCGTGGTACTGGTCCCCAACATGGGTTGTATTTTAAATGCAAAGGTGCCTTTACCCATGTACTCATCATTTCTAGATACTGCTGTAGTAAATCTTTGCGCCACTCTGGTTGATAGATTTCTCCTTGCTGCGCATCAAGTGGTAGATCGACCTCCTCGAATTGAGTTGCATGCGATGGTTTCTTACCTCTCTCTTTCTCAATGGCTAACTGGTATTCGGCCATTAGCATAAAATACGGTTTATACTGTAGCTCATGCCCAGATATGTATCGTCGCGGGGCCAAATGAGCAAAGAATGGAGACTGTAAAATTCTTTCTTCTATCATCGCCATGGCATGTAATTGTGCCTCTACTCTAGCTGAGTGCGTTGTTCCAAGTTCCTCAATAGTCTCATCCACGCGGGGATCGGGAGTTCATAAGTCATCTGGCCTTCGGCTGTACGTGTCCGCCTGGGATGGGTTGTGGCTCGTACGCCTCTTCGAACGTTTCCTCCACCGGGATGGTGACATTTTCTTCCTCCGCTGGTAGCTCAGGTGGGGAATCTGGCCTTGGTGGTGCTTCATATACTGCGATCCTTGATTCAAGGTTTGATACCTGGGCCCGTAATGCGTTGAGTTCCTCTAAGATGTCAGGAGAGGGGTCCACAGGTGCTGGTATATCTTGGGGTGCCGGTGCTCGTAACTGGAGTAATTTATGATCTTCTTTGAGTTTTTGTAACTCCTCGTTCATGCGGTCGTATTCATCTAGCAATCTTACATGATCTTCGAGCAGCATCCTCATCGAGTCTGAGGGAATGGCTTTGAACCGACTAGGACTGAGTGGTTGGTCTGGATGGTCTAGGGCCGCTATTAAGTTTTCTCGATTTTGGTCCTCTAAGCGCTGCTTTTCCTCCTTTGCTGCTGCTAGATGTCTTCTGAGTAAGCCCATGTTTCGTGTTAGCGTTGCATTGCGGACTGTCTGGGCTCTTAATAAGTTATCTAGATCAGCAGTGGCTTCCTTGGTCTTTTCTTCGCTTTCTAGTTCCAATTTGTGATATGCCTCGCGTAATTCCTGGTATCGGGTGTTCAGAGAGGCATTCTCAATAGACAATAAATTAAGCTGCGAATGTAAGTCATTGGTTGTCCTCTACAGCTGCTGGTAATTATCGCCAAGAGATGTGAACTCATCTCTGACTTGCGTCATACACATGAACATCTATCGAAATGCATTATCTACAGTGGGTGATAGTATTAATGGGGTGCTAAAGGAAGATGCAGTGGGTGTAGATGCAAAGGGAACAGGGAATGGGGATGGGAAGGTGGATGCTGTGGTGATTGTGGAAAATTGTGAGGTGCCTAAATATGTTTGTGCCGTGAGTGAAGTGAGTGATGGTGCGGTGGGTGGTGAGATGTCCATTGCATTGGACGTGTCCAGTGCAGTGACCGTGAATAAGGGTGTGACTGTGGGTGCTTGTGCTGGTGTAAATGTGGGATTTACAAAGGTTGAGGAGTAATCTACAGGGGCACTGGCTGGTGTAGCTGGGTGGAAAGGGGAAAAAGGGGTTACAGTGGGTCGGGGAGGTGAGACGGGGGAGAAGGTTAAGGGCGGTGGGAAAGGAAAAAGGTGTCTTGGAGGTGTTGGGAAGGATGGAAAAGATGGATGGACGAATGGGTTGAATGGAAGGGTGGATGTGTGAGGGGGTAGAATGGGTCTAATGGGTGCAGGAAGTGTGAGGTTAGTGGTCGTAAAGAGGATTTCTGCTAAGCCACCAGCGATAGAAGATGTTAATCGGGGAGAAGGAGGGTGAAGAGGGGAGGCTGGATGGACTGGCGGTGATGGAGGAGTAGTTGGGGTGGTCGGTACTTCAGTGGCTACAGAGGTATGTACAGTTGTAGCGCGGGGTGGGGAATCTACAAGGATGGTTTCTGCTGCCAACGAACTTTCGGGGACGAGGCGTGCCTCCCTGGCTTGTTCTGAAGACTGTACTCCTGTGGGTACACGAATGTATTCGCTGGGCTTTGAAAGGAGTCGTACTCGGCGGGGGTCAAATTGGGGTAGTGGCTTTCTTTGCAAGTACCTGAGTGCTTCGTTGGAGCCTACTGATTTGACTAACTCGCGGAATCCTTTGATGTATGCATCTTCGAATCCGCCTGTGACAAGTTCTTGTTCTATTATCGCTTGACTCTCTTCCTCAGTCAGCTTTTCGCATGCCCAAACTTTTTCCATAGTTCTATACAGCTTCTTAATAGCCAGTGTGTAAGCTGCTGCTTCGTAAGTTTCATCTTCATGGGTGCTTGTATCACCATGTGTGTCTGTTTGTTGGCCTTGGCCATCTGTCTGTTCATGGTCTTGGGATTCCTGAGTTCCCTGGCTAGCTTCATCGTCTCCTTCGTCGTCATCGGTTGCTGTTCTTTCGTCATCAGAGCTAGACACAATCTGTCCTTGTGGCTGATCCCTTGGTGTGGTGGGGTAGCTAGGCCTTTCAAATTCTTGAGAAAACATTTGTGCTTCTGAAAACTGGAACTCATTGGAGAATGCATCGTGCATTTCAAAATCAAAAGTTGGATCCAGTGGTGCTGTTTGTTCTGCTTCTAAATGGGGTATTGGAAAAGAGAAAGCTTCCGCACCAATGGTGGTGGGAAGTTCAGCTGTTGTGGTGATAGGTTCTGGGGTTCTGGCTGCTTGAGGTTCAACAGTACCGGTGGTGTCCTTCGACGTAACTGGTCTTGATAACCGTATACGAATTGGTGGTACCGTGGGAGTGGCTGCTGTCGGTGACTGCTCTGGAGATGGTTGTGGTGAGGGTGATTCTGGGACTTGTAGGCACGGGGTAGTACCTCTCATCCGCTTTCCGGCTCTGCCTTTGCTAGACTTTCTAGCCTTCTTAGTGGTCCCTTTGAATGCTTTCAATTCCTCACCCGTCATGGCATGCTCTATGGGTAAATCATAGGCCAAACACATATATATAATCCTTGTAAGTGCACAACATCCATTGATTACCTTCTTTCGCTCCCATCTATGTTGTGCCAAATAGAGCTGATCAATTATCCAGCTAGCTAGATCAACCATTTGAGGCCCAGTACACGCTAAGTATAATCCAAACCAGATTCTTTTGTGGGGCATGGTAAAACGATCTTGAGGTGGGAAAGCAAAATGCTGCATGCATATCCGTAATGGCTTGGAGAGCTCAGGGGTTATAGCTGATATATCCTCCCACTTAGTTACGCACCACGTTTCATCTGCTCTGGGACTAGACGTTCTCTCTCCGTCGGAGTGTGTGTTCCATGTATTTTGAGAGTCGGAGTGTGTGTTCCATGTATTTTGAGAGCTGCGCGAATTAAATCTTTAGACAGATAAAACCTTCTGAATGGAGGATCATTTACCAAGGATGGTAACATGAATGTGCCGGGTAGATCCTTATTTTCTGAAGCTGTCAAGGTGGTTACTAAGTAAAAGCATCTGTAAAAATCGGGTTTAGGCAGAGGGTCACTAAAATATTCTGTAAATCCCGCTCGTGCCCAAACGTGCGTTAAATCTTGTGTATTCTGCAGTCCTTCAAATTCTCGTGAAAAGAACTGGTACTTGGTCCATGTGCGAAGATCAAATGCCAAATTGGCCTCAAATATGAAATCAGCGTTTGCTAAGGGTCGTGCTAGGCCTTGAAACCAGTGAGAATTACGATGAATCTTCTCAGTATATCCTCTAGGAGGATCGTCGATTGGCATGGGTCCTGGAAAACCTTGAAACTCTGGTGGTTGCATCGTCGGATAAGATTCCGCGAGTAATTCGCCAATATTGGCCATTGGTGTGCTTGGGCCAGCCTCTGATGGTCCTGCTTTGGTTTGCATGATGACTGACGAGCTAATGGAAAAGATCTGCTACAAAAGATTAGCACATTAGTATGGAAATTAATTATGATCCCATTAAGGTGAGACTGCAATCCCTTTCCATAACCGATGTGTAACCCGTGTAGCCAAGTTTCGTGAAGTGATTGATGCAATGATTTTTTGCAGAGCTAATGCATGTCTCTAGACGCCTACATGGTCAGATTATGCATACATTTCTTGATGAGCTTTTATTATGAGTGATGTGGGGTTATGATATGTGAATTTATACAAGGTTTGGTTGAGGGTGAATTATTACAAGGGTGGAGTTTAAATGGGTTGGGAGAATTGTTAGATAAGGGGGTACAAGAAGACGTCTGGATACGTTTCGGTATCCATTTCCTAAGAGTCTTTGAGTGGGTGGGTTGTTTCTGCTGAGGGACAAAAAGTGGTATCGGGTTTGATAGTACTGAAGGATGGGAAGATTTCTGAGGGGTATATATTACATGGCTTGAGGGTTGAGCTATGATACATGGTTTGGGTACCCAAATTTGCGTGGGTGTGGGTCTATGGATAAGGTATTTCTTGGCGATCCAAATCTGTCGAGTATTTGTATTTGTAGAAGAAGATCGAGGGGACTTTGGATGCTGACTTTGCTTTTGTTGAAACTTTGTCCTGTTCTCGTCTGCAGTGTTGCCAATAGCCTGTGGTTGCTGTCCTTTTGGCACCCATATTTGTCTCGTGCCACTTGTTCTGTGATGCGGATACTGCTGCTTTCCTTGCCTTGTCTGGTGGTATCGTCGATCTGGGTTACTCTGTTGTGGTTGACTCCTTCGTGGTTGGGTTTGAGAGGTCCATTGGATGCTCTGCTTTGGAAAAGAAGGGAGATCCAACACTTGCATGACCTGCCCATTAGGAAGTGATTCGTTCTTTATCTTTAATCTAGGCCAGTCCGCAGCAAGTTTGGAAGGATGAGCACCACAGGGTATTGTGCTCATTTGGCCGCTGATGCAACCCACCTGACCGCTGATTGTGTCCATCTGCCCTAGCGGCTGGGTAACTGCCCCTTCTAGTTTGCAGGAAGCCCCAGGGAAGATCTCCTGTCGTCCTTCTGATTGACAATTGTCTATAGCCAAGCCCGAGTGGGTTGGTGTAGACGTAACGTGACTGAGCTGACCCAAGATCTTCCGGTCTTCCGTCGCATGTATTTCATAGGGTCTAGGGTTACAATCCTCAGCCGGAATGCCGTTAGGGAAGTCAAGCGGTATCACTCGCTTCTGATCTAAGGTTCTAATCTGTAAGGAGCCTTGTCTAAGATTTAGGTCCACTGAGTGATCGTATAGCCAATCTTGGCCAAGGATTAGGGGTTCTATCAGGTCCTCATCATGGCACACTAGTAGCTTTGCTGTCATGGTCACATCTTTAATGAGGATAGGAAGGTCCACCTCACCCATGCAAGGGGTTTCCATGCCTCCTAGCCCTATGAGGTATGCCTCAATTGGCCGCATTTCTATTCCTGAATCCCTATAGTGGGACCATCTACTCGCACTAGTCGCAACACCTGAGTCAATTAAAGCCCTGAGCTCTTGGCAAGGGTTGCCGTGCTCTAGCCTGACTGTAACGAACGGTCTCTTGTCCACTATGCTAGGATGAGTGGTTGACTTTACTTGACACATGGCCATGGGATATCTGGGTGTAGTTTCCAGATGGTTATAATGTTCTCTCCCTAGTCCTTGTCTTCTTAACTTCATGCGCTTAATGCGTTCTATAGCTTCTGCCTGAGCTTCAGCTCGTATTCTATTTTCTTCCTCCTTACGCTTCTTTGCCAACGTGAGTCGTCTAAGCATATCCTCAGTAAGAGGTTCCTGATATAACTTGACTCTACAGCCACTAATATAATTAGGCATTACGTCTCCTTCTAAGGTGGCTAATTGTACTGCTCCACTTGTTGAGAGTCTGTTAATGATCATAGGTCCATAACCTCGCTTTTCTAACTTTCGTGTGTGTTGCTTCAACGTATATACTAGAACTAAATCTCCTTCTTTTAGGCCTTTATCTTTCACATGTGCATCAAAATATGCTTTCTGTCGCTTCTTCGCTGCATATATTCCTGCTGCTGCCTTTAGCCTGGTTTCTCCTAATCGTTCCAAGTCCATTATTCTTGCTGATAATTCATGGCCGGTCCACTGATGTTCTTATGCAACCTTAAGGGTCGGTATCAAGAAGTCCAAAGGAAGCACTGCATTCTGACCAAAAACCATCTGAAAGGGATTTGCATTGAGTACGGTCTTGTAGGCCACTCGATATGCCCAAACAGCGTGGTGTAACTGTTTGTCCCAATCTGAACGTTTGTTGTTCACGAGTTTCGTCAGTACGTTACAAAGGATCTTATTAGTGCTTTCAGCCTGACCATTGGCCTGAGGATGATATGGTGTGGATTTCTTATGAATCACCATAAAATCCTGTAACAAATATTCAATGACTTGGTTTAGAAAGTGAGTTCCGCGATCGCTCACTAACTCTATAGGCAATCCATATCTTGTAAAGACATTTTCAAATAAGAATTTTGCAGTTGTGTGTGCATCATTCTTTTTTGTGGCTTTTGCCTCTACCCATTTCGTAAGATAATCTGTGGCAACAATAATGTATTCCGCATGTGTACCTTTTGCAGGGGGTTAATGGGTCCTACAAAGTCTAGACCCCACTTAGAAAATGCACGTCCTCCCATCATGGGTTTCAATGGCATTTCATCTCTGCGAGTAGGAAACTGAGTTCTTTGGCACACATCACATCTCTTGACATAGGTATGAGCATCCATGTGAAGAGTGGGCCACCATAATCCTGCAAAGAGGATGGCTTTGATTATCCTATCGGGTCCAAAATGACCTCTTGCAACACCTTGGTGTGCAGTCTCTAGTATGCTCAGATAATCGCTTTCATGAACACATTGTCTTAGATATCCATCTCGTCCTCTTTTGTATAGATTATCGCCAATAAGTGAATAGTCTTGAGCTTCCTGCTCTAGACTTCGTTGTCGTGCTAAAGTCATTTCTTGAGGGAATGTTTTCGTCCTCAAGTATGTCACTAAAGGTTCACTCCAGTCTGGTGTGAGAGACACGTGGTATAATGTAGCATGCTCTACTGGTGGTCTTTCACAACAAACATGGCATTCTTTACACAACTTGTAGACATATGCTTCCATCGAAGGCCAATATACTCCTAGTCTATGCAGAGTTTGTAATGTTCGATGTTTCGAAAATGATGTTGCTCTAGTGCACCTATGTGTGCTAATTGCAACCAATTTGCATGTTCTGATTCATCTACACAACAAGCAAGAATCTTTTGATTATCCTGTTTGTATATGCTTCCTGCCATTATTTGGTATCTCTGAGACTTGGTAATCTCTCCTTCTTTGATCTTTATCCTAGGATTCTTGGGTGCATACGTCAGAATAGGGACTATAGGCTTAGCCCATTCTGGTGCTATCTCAAGGTTAAACAAATATGCATCTGGTAATTCATCCGTTATTCCTTGAGGAGCTTCTCCTGAGGTTAATCTTGAAAGGTGGTCAGCTCTAAGATGTGTCTTCCCTTTTTTGACTACCACTTCAAAATCATACTCCATGAGTAATAGAAACCAACGTATTAGTCGTCCTGTGTTACATGGTTTGTTGACTAGGTACAATAGGGCTTGATGATCTGTAAAGAACTTGAACTTGTTTGCCAACAGGTAGTGTCTGAACTTCTTTACCGCGTAGATCATCCCTAATCCTTCTCGTTCCGTCGTGGTGTAATTTCTTTCTGCTGCGTTCAATTGTCTGCTCGCGTAAGCTATGGGGAGATCTATGTTACCTTCATTTGTGGGTTGTGCTAACACGCATCCTATGGCGTAATTGGATGCATCCACATGTACATGGAATGGCTTACTCCAATCCGGGGTTGTCAATATAGGTGCTGAGCACAAGCGTCGTTTAAGTTCATTGAATGAATTTTCACATTCATTTGTCCATTCAAAATTGGTTAAAAGAGAGTACAAAGGCTTGGCTATGATTGCATACATGTGTATGAATCTCCTATAATAACCGCAATGGCCCATAAATGCCTGTACCTCTTTCACATTAGTTGGTCTAAGTAATTCTGCAATTACTTTTACCTTTTCTTCATCTGTGGAAATTCCATTCCTTGACACAATGTGTCCTAGAATTTTGCCTTGTCTGACCATGAAAACGCACTTTTCTGGGTTCAAACAAACCTGATATTCTCGACATTTGTCAAATATTTGTCTTAACTCTGGGATATGTGTCTGTCTTACATTTGAATGTGCACATAAGTCATCGACATAAACTTCCAAACTCTTGCGTAAGAATTCCTTAAAAACATGACACATGAGTCGCTGGAAAGTGGCGGGTGCATTTGTTAAGCCAAATGGCATCACACGAAATGTAAATATGCCCCATTTAGTGGAAAAAGCCATCTTGTGTTGGTCCTCTGGAGCAATGGCTACTTGATTATAGCCTGAAAAACCATCAAGGAAGTTGTAAACTTCCTTGCCCGCAACTCTTTCCAATAAGTGTTCTGTGATAGGAAGAGGATAACTGTCTCTAATCGTGACGGCATTAACTTTTTTAAGGTTAATACACACACGCAATTTTCCATTCTTCTTGGGCACTACCACAATGGGGGATACCCATTCGGTATGCTCAATCTCGTAAATGAATCCTGCTTCTATCAGCCGATCTATCTCCTCTTTAATCTTCGCAGCATAGTTATCATTGTACGTGTACGGTTTGTTGGTGTAATTCAAGCCTTAACACTTGGCTTGGATATCAACCTTGAAGACTCAACATAAAGCTTGGACCTTGGAAGCTTAGCTTAGGATTAATTCTTGAAGTTTGAGCCATAGAAACTCATGCTTATGAGTCCTCACTTTTTACTCATTGTAAAAGTCATTGTGACTTGGCATTTACATGTAATCATACCTACTTGATTAAGTCGTGGAAAAGTTGATTGATTGAGTGGGTGAATGATGGAGAGAATATCTCCCTACTTTTAGAGGAGTGATTATAGGAGATTTGAATTTGAATTCAAACTCAAATCTCAACTCAACTTCTATAAAAGATGCTAGTCAAAAGTCGCGGTTAGTTCTCCACTTAGAGCTCACTTCCCGAGGCATTCTACTACTGTATCTGTGTGTGTGTTAGAGCTACATCATAGCCTACACCATCATACCTCAATTAGCTATGCTTGTCATGCTAATGAGCTTGTACATTTACATTAATCAATAGTTACATTTACATTTCTCAACTCTGGTTTCTCTGAGTCATCTACCTCAAGTCTGTCAACTTCAACTGAGCATATCTCAAGATCTACTGAACCAAATTGGATGCTTCAAAGCACATTGGATTCAGCTCAAAGTCTACTTCAAGTGTACAAAGTGTGAAGAAGTTTGGTTCAGCCATTTGCGAGAAATTGCCATCGAATCAGTCACTGGTCTGAATCTGCAGAGTTCCTAAAAAGTCGGGGGTGACTATGAACTTGCTAAACTTATTTCTCTGAGTGTGGTTTGTTATTTTCTTTCATTCCACTTGCAAATAGAAGCTTGTTAAGCTAATTGAATATGTCCAAAAGCAATTAGATCAATTGTAAGTGTGCTGGTCATACTGAGCATAACACTGAGCAGGTGTCACTACCAAAATAGCAAGTTTTTCAGATTTTTGAAGTCACAAGTAGTCTGTTTTGATTTGATCATTACTCATAACAATTGCAAAGCACATATATGGTTTCTTGGTATCATTTGGAAGCTCAAGGAGTCTACTAAGCATATCTGGAATCAAAGGAGGGCTGGTGTGAAGCAGGATTTGCAGCATCAACTTGATCTCTTGAGTGTATCCAACCATCACTCCCAACAGTGGTATCAGAGCAAACAAGGTAACAATGGGTGATGGTTTCCCTTCCTTCATTGACAAATTAGACAGGAACAACTACCAAGCTTGGTCTCTGAGGATGAAGACCTATCTACAAGGAAGGAGCTTGTTTGGATTCATATCAGGAGATGAGGAATTGCCCTCATTTAAAGCTAGAGGCCTACCTACCAAAGATGAACGAGAGAGACTCAACCAATGGTGTGCAAAAGATGCTTTGGCAAGGTCATATCTTTTAAACTCTATTTCTGATTTCCTTCTACCACATATAAGGAATTGCAAAACTTCCCAAGAGACTTGGGAAACCTTGTCAACTTATTTTTCATCAAGCACAAGGGCCAGAAAGAATCAGCTATGGATTGAGTTTACAACTCTTAGAAAGCAATCAAAACAATCAGTCTCAGATTTTGTCACTAAGGTCAAAGATATTGCAGACCAACTTGCAAGTGTTGGAGAAGAGATTGAGGAAGAGCAAATAGTCAGACAAGTAATCAATGGACTAAAGGCAGATGACAAGTGGGAGAGCTTTACCACAGCAATGGACTTATACATGGACATCCAAGCACCTGATCTAACAACTCTGATTGGACAACTCTTTACACATGAAGCAAAGCTTACAAAGAATGGAGAGCAATCAAAAGGTAACAATCCCTCTGCCCTATACACTGATAAGAAGGTTAAAGATAAGGGTAAAAGTAAGAAGATTGATGAAGAAGGCTCTACCTCCCAAGCAAACTATGCAGGGAGAGGTAGATCTTCAAGAGGTAGAGGCAGAGGAGGTAAGTCAGGTAGGGGGAGACCCTACAACCAAACTCCATGCAACATTTGTGGCTTGTCTAACCATACCACAGATGAGTGCTACAAAAATTACAAAAACCAAAGAGGAAGAGGTCACCAAAGAGGAGGATACTCTCAAGGTAGAGGCAGGTTCAATCAAAATCAAGGCTACAATGGCTACAACAATAATTATAACAACAACTACAATCACAATGGCAACTATCAAGGTGGATACAGAAATAGGAAGGACTACAACAACTATGCAGAGGAGCAAGATGACTCCCTATTGATCATGAATATGACTTCTAAGTCAGGTATCAATGATGAACACTTATTCTATATTGATTCAGGTTGCTCTAATCATGTAGCTGGAAATGTTGCATTGCTTTCTGATTTGGAAGAACCCAAAGGCAAGCATCAAGTGCAGACAGGTGATGACACTAAACATTCAGTTGTTAAAATTGGTAATGTCAAAACTAGTGATGGTAATCAGAATCTATTGAGCAGAGTATTGTATGTTCCAACAATCACCAAGAACCTAATGAGTGTAGGTCAGATTGTGGAAAAAGGTTTACAGGTCAGATTCAATCAACATGGTGCATATGTGGAGGATCCAAGACATGGATTCAGAAGGATAGCCAAGGGAGAAAAAACAGGTAGATTGTTTACCTTTGAACTTGAAGAAACTAAGAATATTGCCTTGTACAACTATAAAGACCAAACCCTATCAGAATTGGAGATTTGGCACAAGAGATTAGGTCACATTGGAGAGAGGACCTTGAAGCAAATGAGTAGGGATCAATGTGTGCTTGGGATACCTAATGTATCCAAGCAACACATGATATACAAGTGTGGGGCTTGTCAATTTGGTAAGTCACACAGATTGCCATATAACAAGAAAGGTTTTATGCATGAAGATTATCTGGAATTGGTGCATACAGATGTTTGGGGACCTAGCAAGGAGCCATCCATATCAGGATCAAGGTACTATGTGTCCTTCATAGATGACTATAGCAGGTGGACTGTCTTATATTTCATGAAACATAAAGATGAAGTATTTAATTGTTTCAAAAGGTATCTTGCACTAGTTGAAAATCAAACAGGTAGACATTTGAAGAAACTAAGGTCAGATGGTGGTGGAGAATATTTCTCCAATGAATTTGAAGACTTCTTGCAGGAAAGAGGCATCAAGAGGGAGATTACTACAAGGTACTCACCTGAACAAAATGGGGTAGCTGAGAGAAGGAATAGACTCATTGTAGAGACAGCTAGGTCTATGCTTAATGAAAAGAAATTGCCAAATTATCTTTGGGCAGAGAGTGTATCTACTGCCACATACCTAATTAACAGGTTGCCATCAAAGACACTTGATGGAATGACACCCTATGAGGCTTGGCATGGTAAAAGACCATCTCTGGATCATTGTAAAATCTTTGGTTGTGTTGCATATGTGCATATTCCCTCACAGGTAAGGGGAAAGCTAGACCCTAAGGCTGAAAAATGTATCTTCATTGGTTATGATTTGAATCAGAAGGGATACAGATTCTACAACCCCTCAAACAAAGGCTTCAAGGTAACCAGAGATGTCATCTTTGATGAGAATGACTCATGGTATGAAAATGAATGCAGGAAGGTAAGTCTACCTTATGACATGGAAGAAGACTTCCCCAAGCTTATCAAGGAAGAACCAATTCAGAAAGAGGACACAAGCTCAGATGATGAAGACACCATCAATCTTGAGGAGTTCAAGGCTTGGAAATCCAAAGGGAAAATGAAGATGAAGAAGCTAGAGGATATGCCAGAATCATCAACTCAAGCTATGAGGAGATCTCAGAGAGAAAGTAAGAAGCCTATCAGATATGGGTATGATACTTCTCTTGTAACTAAACACTCTGTATATCTTGCAAAGGACTTGTTGAATGAAGAACCAGGTTCATTTGAGGAAGCAATCACAAAACCAGAATGGAAGGAAGCAATGGATGAAGAAATGGAAGCTCTCAAGGAGAGTGACACTTGGGACTTGGTACCCAAGAAAGAGTCTATGAAGGTGATAGGATCCAGATGGATCTACAAACTCAAGAGGAATTCAGATGGTACAATAAACAGGTATAAAGCTAGGTTGGTAGCCAAGGGTTTTGCACAAACCCAAGGCATTGATTATGAGGAGACATTTTCTCCTGTGGCTAAGATGCCAACTATCAGAATCTTAGTGAGTGTAGCTGCATCCAAGAATTGGAACATGCATCAATTGGATGTGAAGAATGCATTCCTGAATGGATGGATATCTGAAGAAGTCTACATGTCACAACCACCTGGTTATGAAGATCCCAATAAGTTAAATCATGTTTGCAAATTGAAGAAGGCTCTGTATGGTTTGAAGCAGGCACCTAGAGCATGGAATTACAGGCTGACAACTTACCTCCAAGACCAAGGATTCATAATGAGTAAAGCAGACACTTCATTGTTTGTCAAAAGGAACAATTCAGAGGTAATATACTTGTGTGTTTATGTTGATGACATCATTATCACAGGGAATGATGTTCAGGGAATTAGACACATCAAAGGACAGATGATGAAGGAATTCAAGATTAGTGATCTTGGATTATTGAAGTACTTCCTAGGGCTTGAATTGGTCTATACAAATTCAGGTATCTTTATTACTCAGAAGAAGTATATTCAGGACATGGTCAAGAAGTTTAATTTGCAGGAAGCTAAAGTCTCAAGCACTCCTATGGAGGTCAACCATAAACTCAGTGCTCATGAAGGGGAAGAACTCCAAGACATTACAAGTTACCAAAGTATGGTAGGTAGTCTTAATTATGCTACCTTAACTAGGATTGATATATCATATGGTGTTAGTGTGCTTAGCCAATTTATGCACAAACCAAGAGTACCTCATCTAGAGGCAGCAAAGAAGATATTGAAGTACCTAAAGGGAACTCAAAATCATGGTTTGTACTTTCCCTATACATCAGACATTGATATTAAGGTATATTCAGATGCAGATTGGGCAGGTTGCAAGGATGACAGGAGAAGCACATCTGGTTACATATGTTTTGCAGGTGACAAACCAATTTCTTGGTCATCCAAGAAACAACCTACAGTAGCTTTGTCATCTACTGAGGCAGAGTATAGAGGGCTAGCCAATGCCACTCAAGAAGCTATCTGGTTGAAGCTTTTGTATTCAGAATTGGGCCTATTCACAAGGCCACCAATCATATTTGTTGATAACACAAGCTCTCTTCACCTTGCAGCTAATCCAATTTATCATGCTAGGACAAAACACATAGAGGTTCATTACCACTATGTGAGGGAGAAATTACTTAGCAAAGATATTCAATTATCATATGTGTCTACTAATATACAATGTGCAGATTTGCTTACCAAAGCATTGGATGGAAGCAAGCTATGCAGGTTTAAATCCATGATTGGATTGCAGGAAGTAATTGAAGACTAGAAATGAAGACTTAAGCCATAGTGTTCGGCTTGAGGGGGAGCTGTTGGTGTAATTCAAGCCTTAACACTTGGCTTGGATATCAACCTTGAAGACTCAACATAAAGCTTGGACCTTGGAAGCTTAGCTTAGGATTAATTCTTGAAGTTTGAGCCATAGAAACTCATGCTTATGAGTCCTCACTTTTTACTCATTGTAAAAGTCATTGTGACTTGGCATTTACATGTAATCATACCTACTTGATTAAGTCGTGGAAAAGTTGATTGATTGAGTGGGTGAATGATGGAGAGAATATCTCCCTACTTTTAGAGGAGTGATTATAGGAGATTTGAATTTGAATTCAAACTCAAATCTCAACTCAACTTCTATAAAAGATGCTAGTCAAAAGTCGCGGTTAGTTCTCCACTTAGAGCTCACTTCCCGAGGCATTCTACTACTGTATCTGTGTGTGTGTTAGAGCTACATCATAGCCTACACCATCATACCTCAATTAGCTATGCTTGTCATGCTAATGAGCTTGTACATTTACATTAATCAATAGTTACATTTACATTTCTCAACTCTGGTTTCTCTGAGTCATCTACCTCAAGTCTGTCAACTTCAACTGAGCATATCTCAAGATCTACTGAACCAAATTGGATGATTCAAAGCACATTGGATTCAGCTCAAAGTCTACTTCAAGTATACAAAGTTTGAAGAAGTTTGGTTCAGCCATTTTCGAGAAATTGCCATCGAATCAGTCACTGGTCTGAATCTGCAGAGTTCCTAAAAAGTCGGGGGTGACTATGAACTTGCTAAACTTATTTCTCTGAGTGTGGTTTGTTATTTTCTTTCATTCCACTTGCAAATAGAAGCTTGTTAAGCTAATTGAATATGCCCAGAATCAATTAGATCAATTGTAAGTGTGCTGGTCATACTGAGCATAACACTGAGCAGGTGTCACTACCAAAATAGCAAGTTTTTCAGATTTTTGAAGTCACAAGTAGTCTGTTTTGATTTGATCATTACTCATAACAATTGCAAAGCACATATATGGTTTCTTGGTATCATTTGGAAGCTCAAGGAGTCTACTAAGCATATCTGGAATCAAAGGAGGGCTGGTGTGAAGCAGGATTTGCAGCATCAACTTGATCTCTTGAGTGTATCCAACCATCACTCCCAACACGGTTTCTATTTCGTAGGTTTTGCATCTGGAGTCATAGGGATTCTATGAGAACATATATCTGGATCTACTCCTTTTAAATCTTTGTAACTCCAGGCAAAAACATCTCTATATTCGCGCAATAGGGCCACTAATTCTTCTTCTTCTTCCTTCGTCAAATCGTGCCCTATGTATGTACATTTTTCTTCTTCTCCTTCTATGGCTACTATTATTTTCTTTGTTTTCTCTCGGTTATCATATACTTGTCCGTCATTCGCCTTTCTATTAGGCATTCGTACCATGACTCTTCTATCTTCGATTTCATATTTCTTGAAGTTCTCGGGTACTTCAAACAAAGATTCTTCTTTTTCTGACATGGTTTCTTTCTTCTTTCTTTTCTTGCCTTCACTTTTGCTAGTCACTTCTGTGGCTAACCTCACCTCATTCATAACTTCTTCCTGTTTCTGAGGGTGAGTCTCTACTTCGTAGAAATTTTCTTCCTCTGATGCAAAGGGTGAGTCCATGATAATTGATTCTAAATCAAAATCGCTTGCATCCTCAAATGCATCAGTGTTAGGTTCACACTCTTCTAAAATTGCATCGCACATGATTGGCTCTATCGTGAAAACTGAAATGTCATAGCCATCCTCGTCACACTGGGGTGTCCATTGTTCTTCATTGATGGCTACGTCCATGGTTGCTAGGATTTCTGCCCAACCATGGGGTTCAAACTCTTTGTCAGGGAATACTACAGGTGCGTAAGCTGAATCTTGAAGGGTTCGTGGATGTTGTTCTGCACCTAAGGTCCTTGCTTCTAATCTTTCTTCCTCTTGTTTTGCAACTTTACACATCCATAAATGAGTGTCCTCGTGTAACCATGAGGGGTCTGATTCTAATGAGTGCACGGATTCTGTTTCTACTGGTGTCTTATGGATGGTATTCCATTGTATTGGGGGTACGTCTCTATGTGAATAGTGTTTAAGATTGACTTTGGTAGTCACTCCTAAATGTTGCAAGTACAAAGAATTAGTTCCCCAATCTTGTACAATTTGCAACTGACGCATGAATGGTCGTCCCAATATCATCTCATAAGCATGATTTTTGCTAAAATCACAAATGGCAAAAGTATGCTCAAATTCTACACCACAAGTGGTGAGAGATATTCCTTCTAGTAAGCCTAATGGTTTTTCTATGTGTCCGTCAGCCATTTGTAGCTTCATCCTGGTGGGTCTCAATGCTGGCTTACCCCAACGTTTCCATAAAGCGGTGGTAGCTATGACTACTCCGGCTCCTGAATCTAAGATGGCTTTCGTGGTGTAGCCCTGATGGGTGATTGGAAGATACGTGTTACCTTCCTCTCCTTCGCTTACATCTCCAATCTTTTCTACAGGTATCTCTGGTACCTTATTTTGTGATCCTATTTGTGAGGGAGTAGTAGCAAGCTCAGGGAATTGATTTGCTACATGTTTCCACAATTTTGGTTTTACCTTTAACAACTCCTCTAGAGTAAGAGTACACTGTACTTTAGTATTCTTGATCACTTCCGTGTTTCTAGGGATTACTGATTCTTCATTGATTCCCAAGGTCCTGTGAACTGAGGTAATTCTTGTAAAGAATTAGATTCAAAAGCTGTGTGTTCACTCAGTTGTTCCTCCTCTACATCATCGTAAATAGAGGGGATATCTTGGGAAAATTGCTCCTGCAAGTCATCTATTTCTTGAATAGGAGGATGGGTTCTTTGTTCCTTTCTCCATTTCTCTTCTTGGATCTCTCTCAAAAATTCATGTGAGTACCTATGTATGGAAGACAGGTTGTCTTGACTTTCTGTATTGGGTACTTGAGATAGGGATGGTACATTATTTTCCTGTGTCTCTGGGACAATAGGGTTCCTATGCTGATCCTTTTTCTCTTTGCTTTCTATAAAGTATTCTAGCCTCTCCATTAGTCCTTGAAAGTGTAGTTCCGGTTTTGCCATGTTGTTCCAATTAAAGTATCTAGAGGCTTCGAACAAAGCTTGTGCTAATTCTACCATCTTCATGCAAAGTTTAGTTCTCTCAATTTCTAGATCAGCTCGAGGGTAGTTTTTACTCATTTCAGCTACTTGAGGTCCTTCTTTTAATCTAGCCTGATATGCACGAAACATCATGTCTAGATTTTCTGGTATGGGTTCCGCTAAAACTGATCCTGATTTCTGAGCTGGATTCTCTTGATTCATTTCCTGAGAAGTCAATTCTAGGATTTTGGCTCTCGATTCCTTGAGACTTCCTTCTAACTCAGTTATCTTTTTACTCCATTTTCGCTTAATCCTTTCTCTAGAATCTTTCCAAGATTTTGTCTTTTTACTGCTAGATTCAACAACTTCACTACTTCCGGCTACTTTCTCCTGATTAAACTATTGGTTCTGTAAGAGCGCCTGGGCTCTTGTTATAGCTTGGATAGGCACGTATGTAGGGTTGGATCCATCTGCGTTGTTTACAATACCTATCACATTGATCGGGGTCACATTCGAAGCATTAACAGGGTTCTTAGGACAATCTTTGATTATATGCTCTTTGCCACAATCGGCACAAAAGCCTTGGATGTTATAGTACTGTGATTGTCCTGCTATCGAAGGATGTGGACAATCCTTTATGAAGTGGTCTCCTTGGCACCTAAAGCATGGTCCTCTAGGGCCCTGTGGTCTCTGTTGTCTCAATTGGGGCCGTGGATTTGGGTTTGTGTACATCACATTAGCATAGTCTGGCTCCCAACTAGGTTCCACTGGTGGACTATCGTAATGATATGTCTCCACATGTTCTGGTGACTCCGTGTAATATGCGGGTGGACTATCTACATGCGTAGAGTCAAAACTGTTTGAGTTCGGGTCACTCTCTGTGATCAAAGGTGAAGAAGGCACTAAGGCCCTACTTAGGTTCTCTTCTGCGGCAGCGTATTTAACTGAGATGACATTCGCTGGTGGGGGTGGCTGCTGAGCTAAGACCGGTTGAGGTCTCTGTTGAGCCTGGTATGGGTAGTTCTGAGGAGGCCTATAGTAATAAGGCTGAGCATTGTATTGGCCTTGATACCTACCTGGCTGTGCGTATGCTTGCGGGTAGTTCTGTCTCATGGTCTGTTTGTTGTATGGGCAGTCCTGAGCCGTATGATTCGTGTATCTTCTCTCAATTGTACAGTATTGGCCACTAGGGTTGACTTTGTTTGTGGTGCATTGGGGCACACATTTGCCATATGATCACCACCACAGGTGTAACAACGCTTGTTCATTAGTACCCTAGGTTTACTAGAAACTCCTAGTTTCTGGGCCACTTTTTCTGTGAGGTCTTCTATCGAGTTAGACAATTTTGTGGATGCTAGAGATGAATAGTCTGAGTCCTTATAGACCTTTGAGAGTTCCAACTCGTCTCCTAAGTTGTCCTCAATGTCTATACATATTCTTACACATTGCTCTAGCGTTCTGGGTTCTTTTAGATACACATAGGAGCGTAGTTTAGAGCTCAACAAGCCATCTAAAAACAATGACACTTGCTTGGCTTGTGAGGGCAGCTCTTGCATTGGACATCGTTCAACATATTGTCTAAACCTACGTCCTGCCAGTCTAACTATTTCCTGAGGGGTTTGTTTAAAGCTATGAATCAACGAAGACGTGTCATGTCTAATCCCACTTTTAGAGAATTCAGTGATGAATGACTCTAAAAAGTGATGGATGTCTCTAAATTGCCTCTATTGCAACGGTTGGAACCAAGTTAAAGCGGTATTCTTTAACGTTAGTCCAAATGCATTGTATTGCGTGAACATGTCTTCGACTTGTTCTGCTCTTAACACTTGCTTGAATTCTGCAACGTGGTCATAGGGATCTCCTGTCCCATCAAAGTAATTTTTCATGGATTTCACTAACTGAGTGGGTCTCAGTATTCTTGCGTGTTCACGTGGTCTAGGTAGAGGAAAATCATCTCTACCACCTGGCATTCCATGATCTCTTTGTCTTTCCGCTCTATTAGTGTCCATGGTTGTTCTATCTCTCCCCATGGGATGAGTGAAGCTTACTTCGGGTCTTTCTTTATTCCTCTCTCTTTGATTTCCATGGGCTGATGATGTTCCTGCCCCTTGTTGACTTGTGTTCATGTTGGTTCTAGATGGAGGGAATACCAATTCACCTCTCCAAGTGTATGTGTTTTTAGCGTGGTCAGGCACCACAAAGACTCTTTCTGAAGTCTCATCCAGGTATACAACCTTTCCAGGTGTATCCGGGTCCTTGAACTCATATATCGTGATGATACCTACCTCACTAAGTAGTTCTGTCTTGTATCTCCAAAAGGCTTCATCAGTTTCTTTATTTACAAACAACTCTATGCTTCTGTTGTCCTGAGGGATCCATTCTGGGATCATTACTCGTGTCAGTACAGATTTCCCTCTGGGTGTTCTAGGTTCTTCTAATGTTTCTTTTCCTTGAGATTTAGTTTCCGTCTCTGGCAGAATCACGCCAAACTCATTTGTATTGTTTGGCTGCGCACTTAAGATGTACATTGTTCCTTCTTTGTCTATGTACGCGTCTCTCTCAAATTTAACCACTGGATGTTCCAATCCAATGGGTTGATCGGGGTTGTGCATTTGCACCACTTGCCTTCGCAAACCATCCTCATAGATGCGAGCACCTAATCGGTTGGTTCGGAGAAACTCTAGTTGAGTCCTATAGGGTCCTTCTGGTCTTTCTAAGTATGCTACATTTGACCCTCCTTCTGGTCTTTCTGTGCTAAATGCCATTTCTGAATCGCTAGTATCTGAGCTCTCGTAGGGATAACTAGTGTTCAATTGTTGAGCCCACGATCGTGCAGTAGTTCTTACACTTGCCTCTGATGATCTAAGGCTTCGTTGGTCTGACTTGCCTATATGTTTGCCCGATCTAAGGTTCAATAATTTTCTTGTCTTAATGTATGCGTCAGGAATTCGACTTTCCGTGGTACTTTGAGTTCCCGTTCCGTCAGACTTATGTTCTTTCCTTTAGGTTTTCGTGTCACACACCTTTACTTTAGTCTTGAACTTGATAAATTTAATTCTCTTGAACTTGAGGCGTTCCTATCGTCTTTACTCCACAATGCTACCGTTTAGTCTAAGCTAAAAATTGACTGAGGGGGTTGAGTAATCTTCCAACCTCGAGTCAGCTTTTCTGGTTGTTCTGATGCCCAAGAAGCCGCACTTCCCAAGCTTTATGCCCTTCACAACCTTCCCTTGAATGCCCTTGATTGCCTTTGCTAGACCTGGAAAAATCCAATATTAGACCAATTCACAGTTGGATGATCAAGCACTTGAGTATATACACTTTTTTAGTCCCTTCCCTTTTGCCCAACTTTTCAATGCTTGCCCCCTGGCTTTCTAGTCCCAAACTAGGTCAACCTCAAAATAGCTTATCTAAAAATAGACGTAAAATAGAGAGCTTTGTAACGAGCTATTAAGCTCAAAAAACGGACTTCGGATGAAAAAGTTATGACCGTTCAGGCCCTGGGGGGTGAAAACTGACAAACAGGTTTTTTCTCCAAATATGAGCTAAGGGGTCTCCTATGAGTATAATCACCCAAAAATTTCCCAAAAATAGCCCCAAAATTGGCCAAAAAATGAAACCCTAAAATTTGCGATGGGGGTGCACAATCGCGATGGTCTGCAACAATCGCGATGGTCTGGGACCGTCGCGATGGCGTGAAGGTGAACAATCGCGATGGCGTGAGTGTGAACCGTCACGATGGCTCGATCAGGCGGATAGTCGCGATGGCGTCCGTGTGAACCGTCGCGATGGCGTGAAATGGACAATTGCGATGGCGTGGATGTGGACAGTCGCGATGGCTCGATCAGGCGAACAGTCGCGATGGCGTCAGTCAACGGTCAACCGTGAACAATCGCGATGGTCCAAAGTGAACCGTCGCGATGGTCACAGATGCGATGGCGTGAGCCAATCGCGATGGTCCAAAATTTGAGTTGTCGCGATGGTCTGAGGGTATCGTCGCGATGGCGTGAGGTGCGAGCCGTCGCGATGGTCTAGCTTGCCACGTGGCACCGTCGGCGCGATGGCGTGAGCCAATCGCGATGGTGTGGGGTCAACCGAACAGTCGCGATGGTCCGCGAACCGTCACGATGGTCCAAATGAACCGTCGCGATGGCGTGAGACCGTCGCGATGGTCCGGTCGAGCCGTCGCGATGGCGTGAGCCTATCGCGATGGTGTGACACAATCACGATGGTCTGAGACCGTCGCGATGGTCCACCAAAATATGAATTTTTGGGATGCGAGTATGGATTCCTAGTGGCGCAAGTGTGCTCTACACGCTGGTGTGGTCGCCTTCTTCAAATTCCGAACTTTGCAGACCATCGCGATGGTCTGACACAGTCGGAAATTTTTGATAGAAACTGAAATTTTACCTTTTCCAAGCTTTCCTGATGCACTGGAGCTCTGTACCTGCAAGAAAACTCAAGAAAACAAAAGTACACACAAGCACAAAAGCTCTCTCTCACTCTCTCGCATGCACAAATGAGGGGAAATGAGGAGAATGGGTGGATATGGTGAATTTTCTGATTTTTTTGGAGATGAAGATGATGATGCGGTGATGAAGATGGAGTTTGGGGGAGGTGAAAAACAACAAAAACTAAGTAAAAACAACAACAAAAACTGAAATTTTTACCTTCCAACGCCACTTCTTGCTATACTCTTACCATCACACATTCGTCCTAGACTCGATCCCCGGCAACGGCGCCAAATTTGGTGTTGCTCTAGCACAATGGTGAGAACCACGTTAAGAAGCTCCACCTCCTTCCTCCTTTCATTTCCCTCATTTCACTTGTGAGAGAGAGCAAGAGTGTGAACTGTTGTGTGCTATTTTTGCATGTTTCTTGAGTTTGCTTGCAGGTATTGGCTGTTCCATCATCTCCAGCACATCGCGCAGGTACAGAAAAGCTCGGCCGTGTCTCTGTGTCGCTGACCTCTGTCGATTGCGATTGACAGAAAATTTCATCTTTTGGTAAAACTAAGTGCACCGCAATAGACTAGAGACCTTGCACATCAGAGATCCACAAAAATTTCTGAAAAATTTGCGTTTTTTCAGTCCATCGCGATTGATAGCATCAATCGCGATTGACATTGTCCATCGCGATTGACATTGTCCATCGCGATGGACAGCCAGTCCATCAGGATTGACAGACCCCGACAGACATGTGTCTATCGCGACAGACACCCCTGTCCATCGCGATGGATAGAAAAATTGCGATTGACACCCCATTTTGACGAGATTCTTGACCATCGCGACGTATAGAGCCCCGATTGACAGAAAGCCATGGAAAACCTCGAAAATCTCAGTCCATCGCAATTGACACCAGTCCATCGAGATTGACACCAGTCCATCGCGATTGATAACAGTCCATCGCGATTGACAGGCCATGGCGGACAGCTCAGTCCATCACGATTGACAACCCAGTCCATCGCGATTGACAGCCATTTTCGGCCTATTTTTTAGGGTTTTTTAATTTGAGGATTGTGGCTAATTTTGGGCTTAAAAATTGGGCTATAGAGCACATGAGAAGGCTATAAGAAAATAACCCGAGGAAAGCCTCTTGCCCTGTTGGCCTCTTTGAACCCTGTTTTAACCCCAGAACCCTGAACTGGCATAACTTTCTCATACGAAATCCATTTGCTATGATTTTTGTTTTGTTGGAAAGCTCGTGGGGAGTATTTTAGATAGGGTATTTTAAAGTGGACCATACCCCAGGGTAGGAAAACTGAGGGGTCATTAGAATTTCTTGCCATAAAGGCAAAGGGCAATTCCGTCTATGATTTACATGCATGAAAGTGGTCTATTGTGTCACTTGAATTTAAGTCTTTAATTAACTTTGGAACTTTTCCAGGTCTGTTGAGAGCATCAAAGGGCATTCTAAGCAAGAGTAAGTGCAAGCTTGGGAACACGCTTCCTGGGCACTCAAGGGTAACCAAGAATGAAACAAAAGGTTGGAAATTCTCAACTCCCTTTGTTAATTCCTAGCAGAGGCTACACACGAGTAGTGCTAGAAGTAAGTCAGGGTGACGCTAGGCAATTATCAAGTGGAAGACTATTAAACACTCAAGTTCAAGTTGAAAAGTAGTCTCTTTGTGATCGAGAACTTAACGGAAAAGAACTTAACGTGGAACGATCAACTAAAAGTGCGGAAATTAACTCAAGCATTCCTGATGACGTGATATCGGACAAGATCATAAACACGATAATCCACTAAGAAAGAACCAAGTAACTGATACAAAAGAACTTTGCAACGAGGTTGTACTTTGGGTAAAAATCGGGACTATTCAATTAGGCATATGAACCTGAGGTCAGGACGACATCTAGTGAGAGATAGACAAAGTCTTAGGTCTTTAGAGGCTAGTGTTAATAACACGGCTAGGTCTTGGGCTCAGCAGTTGAGCCATTTCTCACATTACCCTAGCCATTTCTCACATTACCCTAGCTCTGAGACTAGTGAATCAGAGATGTCTCAAGGTATGGAGAGACCTACGGGAGGTTCTGGTGTGCCATATTTGTATAGGGTGGAAGGTCCCTACAAGACGCAACTGGAATACCTTAGGACCAACCGATTAGGTGCTAGCATCTATGAGAACGGCCTAGGAAGATCTGTGATGCAGATTAAAAACCCAGATCAATCCATTGGACTGGAACACCCAGCTGTCAAGTTTGAAAATGGAGCTTATCTAGACAAAGAGGGAACCATATATGTAGTCACCAGTCACCCAGATAGGACAGATGAATTTGGGAATGTGATCCCAAAAACGGACTTAGGTGACCTAGAGCAAGGAAACATGGGTGTAGAACCTAGAACCCCTCGAGGCAAATCTGTTCTCACTAGGATTATCACACCAAAGTGGATTCCCCAAGACAATAAGAGCATAGACCTGCTACTGAACCGAGAGACTGATGAAGCCTTTTGGAGGTATAGATCTGATCAGCCAAATGAGGTAGGAACAATCATGATCTATGAGTTCAAAGATCCTGATAGCCCAGGCAGAGTGACCTACTTAGATCACGCTTCAGAGAGGATCTTCGTGGTTACAGAACATGATAAGCATGCTTACACTTGGAAGGGTGAATTTATTTTCCCCCAACCAAGGTCTAATGTGTCCTTTGGTCACCTAGGAGCTGGAACATCCCAAGCTCATGGAGCTCAAAGAGACAGACATAGAGATAGACCTAAGATAAGCTTTGCCAACCCAGTGGGAAGAGAAAGAACGAGAACGAAGACAAATAGAGTGGAACCTGAGGGACTTAGAGCCCCAAGGAACCAAAGGAATGCGGAGGAATTCCCTCTACCAAGACCTAGAGAGCACACGAGGACGTTAAGACCGAACCTGTTAGTTAAGTCCATGAAAAACTACTTCGATGGCACAGGAGACCCATATGATCATGTGGCTGAGTTTAGGCAAGTCTTGAGAGCTAAAAAAGTTGAGGACCTATTCATGCAGTATAATGCCTTTGGTCTAACCCTTAGGAACACAGCCCTTACGTGGTTTCAACCACTGAATGAGAGACAGTTCAGGAGCATAGACCAACTTCTAGAGGCATTCATCACTGAATTCTCTAAGAGTGAGATAAGGCATAATACTTCCTCATTGATACATAGCTTCAAGCAGACCCCGCAAGAGACCGTGAGACTTGCAAGAAGAAGATTTAGGCAATATCTTGAGAGATGCCCTGTTCCTGAGTTACCCACACCATCCAAACAAGTGGCTTTATTCTTGGATGGATTGCTAAGTACCAAATTGAGATCATATGTGTACTTGAAGGACCCTTGGACCATAGAAGAGTGTGTACGCATGTGCATTGACATTGAAGATAACCTAGCGGAGGAGTTAGAGCTTTCAAAAATCTACAAAGATTCAGATAGTTCTTCTAGCCTCTCTTCCACTCAATCCACATCTATTGAGGAATTAGTAGAGAAGGTAGCTCAGAAATTAGGTGTCTCTAGCAAACAAATCCCAAGATTTGCGCCTGTAAAGAGATGTTACACTTGCGGAGGTGACCATATGGCGAATGTATGTCCCATTATGGCTCAACCCTAGGTAAATTCAGTAGCCAATACTGCACCATAGAACGGAGATACACAAATCACACCGCGCAAGATTGCCCCTACAATAAGCAAGCAGTTAGGCAAACATACCCACAACCATACCCTCAACAAGGAAGATACCAAAACCAGTTCCCACCACAGCAGTACACTAGGCCTCAACAAACCTACCAACCACAATATCAGGCCCAACAGAGACCTCAACCAGTGCTCGCACAACAACCTCCCACTCCAGCCAATGTGATCCATGTAAAGTATGCAGTTGCAAAAGAGAATTTGAATAGAGCTATAGTCCCAGTAACACCATTACTCTCAGAAAGTGACCCCAATGACCATAGCTTTGATTCAACATATATTGATAGTCCCGAGGCTTACTACATGCAGTCTCCTGAACACGGTGAGTCCTACTATAGCGAGGAACCGAGTGAACCTAGTTGGGAGACAGATTACGCAAACGTCATGTATGCAAACCCCAACCCTAGACCTCAACCTAGGCAAGTAAGACCCCCATTCCTGAGAGGACCATGCTACCGATGTCAGGGAGATCACCTCATTCGTGATTGCCCCTTACCTCCACCCACACAAACCCAGTCAGTGACGATTCAAGGATTTTGTCAAGATTGCAGGAAGGAGCACCTATTGCGGGATTGCCCAAAGAATCCCAATAGTATGCCAAAAATCACTCCCATCAATGTTATTGGGTTAGTAGTAGATTCCTCAGGAAGTGTCACATCCACTGCACCAGTGCAAGTAGTCACTAGAGCCCAAGCTTTGCAGCAGAACCCACCTATAGGCCAGGAAAAGAGCTCTGAGGCTAGCGAAACTGAGAGCATGACCAAGAAGAGGACTAGAGCCTGGAAGGATAGTCGAGAAAGGATGAAAAGACAATGGTCTAAGAAGATGAGTGAACTCGAAGAGAGCCTAAGAGAAACAAAAGCCAGGATAATTGAACTTACATCTCAAACTCCCTCTCACACTACCCCACCACCATCACTCCCATCTCTAGCCAACCCACCACTTTCCAACCCGCCTCATACGATTCCACCACCCCCTAGAGTAGGAACAATACTAGCAGATCCCACTCCTGAGGACTTAAATATGATGCTTAAGGCATATCAGGCCAGGATTCAGGAAGGGCCAACCATAACTGATCATGAAAAGTGTTACCCGAGAGCAGAACTAGAGCTGGAGCGAACCAAAATTTGTGCTAAAATGGTGGAATTGGCTCAAACGATGTTTGAAGCCAGCCGCCTCTTTAACATCTCTAGCTCAGCTAAGACGCAATTGCACTTTGATGGACTGCTAGAAAGAATAGAGAGGCTAATTGCACAATCAGAAAAGGAACCCGCCTCTTGAAATAAGGGCAAGGCAAGTGAGAGAGTGAGCCTACCTGCCCAAGAAGCCTATGTGCCTAACTCTATGGAGCCAGACACATCTTCTTCTATGAATCGGTTCATACCAGAATTCCTACGAGAGATTCAAGAAGACAAATAAGCTAAAGAAAGTGAAGTCCCTCCTCCTATTAAACTTGTGGATGATGCGCATGATCAATTCCCACAAGACATTCCATCCATTTATGAAGAGCAGAAGAGTACCCAAGCCCAGGAGAGATTAGACTTCGAGTCTAATTCCATACAAGAACTACCCCATTTCACAGGCCCATGGGAAGCAAAGTCCACGTGTATGAGAGCACCCACAGTCATGGTAAGGAACGAAGATTCAATCATACCTAGGAACACAGAGATAGTGAAAAACACTAAAGTGCAGTGCAATCTCACTTTAGAAGAGCTGCTCAAAGTTAGACCCGAGCTATGGAAACATGTGGCCAAACAAGTACCAGAGATAGAAAAACCTCGTTCCCAGGTAGGATCTCATAGAACAGTGCCAGAAATACCCTTGGACAAGATAGGAGACATGAGTGAGGGCGAAGAAGGGAACACCTATCTTCCCATCACCCATCAGGGATACACAACCAAAGCAATTCTCGACTCAGGTGCCGGAGTTGCAATTGCTACCACTTCCCTATGGAAGCGTTGGGGCAAGCCAACACTCAGGCCTAGGAGGATGAAATTGCAGATGGCCGATGGTCACATAGAAAGACCCTTGCGGCTGCTAGAAGGAATAACTCTCACTACATGCAGTGTTGAGTTTGAGCATACTTTTGCTATATGTGACTTTAGCAAAAATCATGCCTATGAGATGATTTTGGGAAGACCATTTATGTGACAGTTGCAAGTGGTACAGGATTGGGGAACCAACTCCTTGTATTTGCAACATTTAGGTGTCACGACCAAGGTGAATCTCAAAGATTATTCTCATAGGGATGTACCCCCTTTACAATGGAACCCCATCCATAGAGCTAAAGATGACACCGAGTCTGTGCATTCCATGGGATCAGGATCCTCATGGATGCATGAAGACACCCACTTATGGATGTGCAAAGTAGCTGTAGAAGAAGAGCAAAGAGCGAAAGCTAGAGAGATAGGTGTGAAGGAAACCAATAGATCAATTCAAGACCCAGCCTATGCACCTGTAGTATTTCCAGACGAGGAGTTTGAACCTCATGGCCGGGCAGAAATTTTAGCAACCCTGGACGTAGCCATCAATGAAGAACAATGGACACCTCACTGTGATGAGGATGGCTATGATATTTTAGTCTTCTCCATAGAGACAATCATGGGAGATGCAGTTTTAGAAGAGTGTGAACCTAGCCCTGATGCATTTGAGGATGCAAGTGACTCCGATTTAGAGTCAATCATTATGGACCCACCTTTTGCATCAGATGAAGAATACTTCTACAAAGTAGAAGTTCACCCTCAGAGACATGGAGAGCTCACAAATGATGTAACGTTAACCACCGAAGTGACTCCTAAGAGTGAAGGTAAGAAAAGGAAGAAGAGAGAAGTCACACCACAAGAGGAAGAATCTTTGTTTGAGGTCCCTGAAAACTTTAAAAAGTATGAGGTAGACGATAGAAGAGTCATGGTAAGAATGCCTAAACGTGAGGCACAATCAGGAGAGGCCTATGATAACAAAGAAACCATAAAGAAAATAGTGGTAGCCATAGAAGAAGGAGAAGAAAGATGCACATACATAGGGCATGACCTGACGGGAGAAGAGGAGCAAGAGTTGATAACCTTGCTAAGAGAGTATAGAGATGTGTTTGCATGGAGCTATAAAGACTTGAAGGGTGTAGATCCAGACATATGCTCACACACTATTCCCATGACCTTAGATGCCAAACCCTCTAAGCAAAAGCCACATTTCCAAGCAGACACTCTAAGCCTCATTTCCAAGCAGACACTCTAAGCCTCATTTCCAAGCAGACACTCTTATAAAGCTCTCTAGAGTCTCCAAACAATCAAAACAGAGTGCCATCCACTATGTTTGGCAACCCAAACCTTGTAACAAACCACCTGATCTATTTGTACAACCACTTCCACTTACTAACTGCATCCACACTACACCCGACCCCCCAACTAGCTCATAGTTGTTCAACATCAGCTAACCACACTTCACACTCACATCCAAGCGAGCACTAACTAACTGACTAACTATATCACAATTCATCAAGTTAATGTTGTAACGGGGACACAGTGTCATTTTGTGTCCATTGCAATGTTAACAGTTATTCATCTATTCTCACAGAACCGGCAGCGATTTCTGCAACATGGCTGACGCTGCGGGAACAAGCTCTCAAGCAGGAACGAGTTGGCAAGTGGTGGACTTAGACAGTTTACCCATTCTCCCTGAGACAAATGAAAGACGAGAAGAATTGCAGGCCATCAAAATCATACCTATTGCGGACCCTCCCAGTGGCCATACCATGCCCGTAGGAAAAGCTTCCCACTGGTTTAGTGAAGTGGTAGGACCCTTGGGAGAGGGATCATACCTATGGGAGTCAGAGTTGGACTTCAATGGGAAGCAAGGTAAATACCATTTCTTTACAAGGGAATTCGAAAAGTTACAAAATGCAGAAGGTCTACGTCCGGTATGGGAGAAGGCAGGATTGGATGCATACTTCAGTGCCCGACTTCCAAAGCCTGACTTCATGCGATGCTACTATCTCATCAACACCTTGACTCCGAACAAGAACCCAAAAGGTGCAAGTTCATTTGTTCTTCCATCTCTGACAAGGGGAAATGAGCTCAAGAGGTTTAGGCTATCAAACAACTTAGTGAGAGAAGCCCTAGATATGCATGGAATGCATATTCCAATAGAGAAGGAGACACTAGTGCCTGATTACATGAAGAATCGTAGCCTCACCAAGCTCAAGGACATGGTGGCCGTGACGCCTAATATTGCAATACACCTTCGCATGTGCATGCAACACTTTGCTTTTCTTGCCCAAGATAGATTCACCATGCCACCCAAAAAGATATGGTTTAGTTTGTATATGGAAGAGACATAGAGCCTCACCATCAACTTACCTCACTCGATAATTGATCAGATACACCTAGCTCACAAACGATGGCCGCGGAAGCATGTTTTGTATGGATGTTGTGCTTTGATTAGAATCATTTATAGGTGTTTGGCTTATGACATCCCTAATCAATGGGCCCTGATGTGGAATCAAGTAGAGCAGTTTAGAGGCAGGATGTCCACTGGACCCCCTTCTAAGAAGATGAGAGGAACCGTCCAAGTCCCTTGTGCTCAACCACGTGGAGCCACCCTAACACCAGACGCCACCCCTCCACCTCGAAGAATCTGCCATTCACACTACGACTTCCAAGATGCAGCACCGATGGCCCTAACTTGATATTTCCTCCAGTCCCAACCGATCTGGAATTTCTTGGTGGTGCACCCTTGGAAGAACTCATAAATGAAGACTTCGAACAATTGTTACAAGATGTAGAGCTGGAGGCAGAAGAGGAACAACAAGTGGAGAATGTTCAACCGCAGGCGACAACCTCCCAAGTACCTGTTACCACAATTGAAGTGGATGAAGAGGACGATGAAGATGAAGAACAGGAGGAAGATGAGGAGGATTATGATCAAGAGCATCAAGATGAGCAACAAGAAGTGCCTACCGATCACAGAATCAGAATTAACCATTGAAACCACAGCTACCCCCACCACCACCCTTGACCTCTCTGCTGAAACTTTTGTTCAGACATCACCTATCTCACCCCTTTCCCCACCTTCTCCACCCCCACCACCACCTCCCACCATGGAAGAAACGACAGTCATCACCTCTACCTTCACTTACAACCCAACCTCATCCACATCCTTCTCATTTCGAGAACCAACCTCACAAGACACCCTCTTCTCTTCCATCACCAATCCCTTGTACACTTCAACCCTTCTGTCCTCCGAACCCATAATTGGCCACCCCATAATTCCAAGTGTGGTTGGAAACCTTGCACCCACAGAAGGCATCCTGTGTTTCCCAGCCTATCCCCCAATATGGGTACCCCCATTCCCTGATCCCCACTTCCCATTTGCCCCCTACATCTCATTCAACCTAACCGCACCACCCCAATACCCATCCTTCGTGGAGCAGTCCATCCGCACCCCACTGTCTCAGAGGCACATTCCTCAGATGTTCGCAACAACATCAATCTACACAAACACCACACTCACTTCACCTACCATACCAACCTACATGGTAGCCCCTGTACACACCACCTTGTCTGACCCAATGGACATTTCACCAACCACAACACCTCTCCCCACAATGCCACAATCTCCCCCTCCCCTACCCCCCACCTCACCACTCACCACGTCATTGGCTGACAAAACATTCACTACCTCCCTTCCCATTCCCACTTCCCCTGCATTCCAAACTTTCCCCCTTGCATCTCATAATGTAAATATCATGTTTAATACATTACTTCAGTGTGCACATCAACTACAACAAGAATACCATCAATTGGAAGAACGTACTGCTGCCCTCCAGGTAGAATCTCGGCACCTACAGGCTAGAGTCAACACTCTAGAAGCTGATTACCAAACGCTCCTAACCGAACATACCACTTTACAGCAAGATCACTCAGAATTGGAATCAAAGATATTGACGGTGGATGATAAAGCAGTCAAGGAACTGGAAACTGTGCTCCAGGCGCAAATGATATCTAATGCTACACTCAGATGCAATCTTGGGTTACTAAGGAAGCATATGGCAGCAGCATTGGAAGAGAACAAGCGGCTTCAGCAACAAAACAAAGACAATTTTGAAGCAGCTATGGAAGGAACCGCAGGAGCAGCCATTAGCCCTACCAAGTATATGTGAAGAGAGATGGTGGATGCAATCCAAAGATGAGTAGGTGCCGCTACAACCAGCTTCACACCAGCCAACTGAGACTTCAGAGTTGATTAGTAGACCCTTTGAGCTTCCTAAATCCACCAAAATATCAGCCAAGTACTTTGGAACATGTATCCCAAAAGTTTAAGTCAAGACCGACAAGTTGCGAAATGACTAGCTCCCAAAACTTGCTATTTTTGGACATACACCTGCTGGAAAAAATGAACAGTGCTCTCAACCTGGAAGGAATTAGAAAAATTCCTTTTGGGCATAGCAAATAGACTTAGCAAGCTTCCTATTCCAAGTTAAAACACTTCAAATGATGGACTGAGCACTGAGAACAAGTTTCATCAAGTTCTGGAACATTCCCACAATTCTCGGGGCTCTGCAGAGATAGACCAGTAAGCAGTAAAATGCAGATATCTCCAAAAGTATAAATCCAATGACCTTGAAAATTTATAGGTAGAAACTAGACAGTGAGAGCTATGCAACGCACTTTAAAACACTGAAAAATGTTCAGTAAAACTCGAGATATGACCTTCTGAAGTTACTGCTCTGAGTGAGTATAGCAGAGAACAAAACAGAGAGGTAGATGATAATAAATGTATAGATTCACATATGATTACAACCACATTGGCAATGAATCTTTGCACAATGGGAGTAGAATGATAGAGCTATGGAGTAAGCTCTTCAATCTCTACAAAATGACATGAAGTGGTCACGTACAAGGCTTGCTAATCGCCTCTTCCTTCTTGCTCCTTTTATAGCTATTCTTGGAGGGAGTTTTGAATTCGAATTCGAATGGCTCCACCTAAAAGTGATCCCCAAAGTTAGGAGAGATTCCCTCAGCTCAAAAATTCGTGATTTTGGTAGTTGGAGCCACGAATTTGCTTTTACATCATGGATGAGGTAAGCCATCCTTTTACTTTTTTCTTTTTCCATTTACAAGAGATAAAATGTACTCTTTTACAAGAGGTGTTCACATGACTACTCATGTGACTTACAAATGAGGATAATATCAAGCATATCAAGCATGTAGGCTTGGGCAAAATGCACCAACAGCTCCCCCTCAAGCCTAACATGCTTGGCCTCCAAATAAGTCTTCAATTGTCCTTGATTTCCTGCAAACCAATCATCAACTTGAATCTACTTAATTTCGTACCATCAAGAGCTTTCGTCAACATGTCTGCACATTGCATATCTGTAGAGACGTAGGATAGTTGAATATCCTTGCTCATTAGCTTCTCCCTTACATAATGGTAGTGGACTTCAATATGCTTGGTTCTAGCATGGTATACCGGATTAGCTGCTAGATGTAGTGAGCTTGTGTTGTCACCAAAAATGTGAGGTGTTGAAGAATGAAGTCCAAGATCTGTGTACAAAGATTTTAACCACATGATTTCTTGAGTTGCATTAGCCAAACCTCTATATTCAGCTTCAGTAGAAGATAATGCCACGGTTGGTTGCTTCTTCGATGACCAAGAAATGATTTTTGAACCTGCAAATGATATATACCCTGATGTGCTTCTTCTATCATCTTTAGATCCGGCCCAATCTGCATCTGAGTAGACCTTTAGCTCAATATCTGAAGTAAATGAATAAAACAAACCTTCATTCATGGTCCCCTTTAGGTACTTGAGGACTCGCTTGGCCGCTTCCATATGTGGTCTTCTCGGCTTATGCATAAACTGACTCAATATGCTAACACTATAGCATATATCCACCCTTGTGAGTGTTGCATAGTTCAAACTTCCAACCAAGCTTTGATAGCTTGTGATGTCTTCAATTGGCTCTCCTTCATAAGCACTAAGCTTATGATTTTGCTCCATAGGTGTACCTGTACACTTTGTATTTTCCATCTTGAACTTGACGAGCATGTCATGGACATACTTCCTTTGTGTGATGTATATACCTGAATCTGTGTAGATCAACTCCAATCCAAGAAAATAAGTGAGTGGTCCGAGGTCACTTATCTTGAACTCCTCCTTCATTTGACTCTTTACTTGTTTGATTCCTTCAAGATCATTGCCTGTGATAATAATATCATCAACATACACACATAAATAGATCACTTCAGATCCATTCCTCTTTATGAACAAAGAGGTATCCGCCTTGCTAGCTTTGAATCCTTGGTCCTGCAAATAAGTAACCAATCTGAAATTCCAAGCTCTTGGAGCTTGCTTCAATCCATACAAAGCTTTCTTTAGTTTGCATACATAGTTAGGATGATGTGCATCCTCATATCCAGGAGGTTGTGCCATATACACTTCCTCAGAGATCCATCCATTCAAGAAAGCATTCTTTACATCAAGTTGATAAAGATTCCAATTTCTAGATGCAGCAAGACTAATGAGAACCCTAATTGTAGGCATTTTTGCAACAGGAGAGAAAGTCTCCTCATAATCAATACCATGGGTTTGAGCAAACCCTTTAGCAACTAACCTTGCTTTGTGTCTATTTATACTTCCATCTGGATTCCTCTTGATTTTGTATATCCATCGAGATCCGATTATCTTCATAGATGGCTTGTTAGGTACAAGCTCCCAAGTGTCATTCTCCTTCAAGGCTTCCATTTCTTCATCCATTGCATCTCTCCAAGCTTTCTTGCTTTGTGCTTCTTCGAATGTGGTAGGTTCTTCATTGGTTGAATCCTTTGCAATGTAGATTGAGTGCTTGGTGACCAAAGAAGTATCATAACCAAACCTCTCTGGTTTCTTCTTCTCCCTCGAAGACCTTCTAAGTGGTTGATGTGAGCTCTCGGGTCCATATGTAGCATCCTGCATCTTTGCTTTACCTTTGTTCTTCCATAGCTTTAGTCTTTCCAAGTCTTCTAGGTCAATCTCCGAATCACTTTCTTCAATCTGCTTTGGCTCCTTTGGTTGAAGTGATGGAAAATCTTCATCCAAGTCATATGGCAGCTTCACTTTCCTGTCATCATCAAACCATGATTTGTTTTCATCAAAAATTACATCTCTACTCACAGAAAATCCTTTATTGGTTGGATTGTACAATCTATATCCTTTTTGGTTTTGATCATAACCAATGAATACACACTTCTCTGCCTTGGGATCCAATTTCCCTCTTACTTGAGAAGGAATGTGAGCATAGGCTAAGCATCCAAAGATTTTACAATGCTCTAGACTAGGTCTTCTTCCATTCCACACTTCATATGGAGTGGTTCCATCTAGTGACTTAGATGGAAGTCTATTTATGAGATATGTGGCTGTCGACACAGCCTCTGCCCATAGGTAGTTCGGCAATCCCTTTTCGTTGAGCATGGACCTTGCAGCTTCGACGATAGCTCTATTCCTCCTCTCTGCTACACCATTGAGTTCAGGTGTATACCTTGTAGTGACTTCCCTTTTAATGCCTCTTTCATGCAAGAAGGCATCAAATTCAAAAGAGAAGTATTCTCCTCCACCATCTGATCTGAGTCGTTTCAAAGTCCTACCTGTTTGGTTTTCAACAAGAGCAATATACTTCTTAAAGCAATTAAACACTTCATCCTTGTGCTTCATGAAAAACAGAATGGTCCACCTGCTACAATCATCTATGAAAGACACATAATATCTTGAGCCTGATATAGATGGCTCCTTACTTGGACCCCACACATCCGTGTGCACTAGATCCAAAGGATTTTGATACATATATCCCTTCTTATTGAAAGGTTGTCTATGAGCCTTGCCGAGTTGACAAGCTTCACACTTATAAATCATGTGTTGCCTTGTGATATTAGGCAAACCAAGTACACTTTGGTCCCTGCAAATCTGTTTGAGTGTCCTCTCACCAATGTGAGCAAGCCTTTTGTGCCATATCTCCAACTCTGTTAGAGTTTGAGATCCATAGCTAAACAAAGCTATGTTCTTTGTATCTTCCACTTCAAAAGTGAAAAGCCTTCCTGTCTTTTCTCCTTTGGCAATCCTTCGAAAGCCTTGCCTTGGGTCTTCAACATATGCTCCAAATCGATTGAATCTAACCTGCAATCCTTTTTCAACAATCTGTCCAACACTTATTAAATTTTTGGTAATTGTAGGGACATACAAGACTTTGCTTAAGAGGTTCATATTCCCATCTGATGTCTTCACATTACCTATCTTCTCCACTGAGTGCTTTGTGTCATCTCCTGTCTGCACTTCATGCTTGTTATGAGGATCTTCCAAATCAGAAAGTAAAGCCACATTTCCTGCTACATGGTTCGAGCATCCCGAATCAATGTAAAATATGTGATCATCATCCTTACCCTTCTTTGTTGATAGATTCATAATCAATAATGAATCTTCTTGACTTTGGTCCTCTGCATAGTTATTGTAATCTCTTCTTCCTCTATGGCCACTTTGATAGTTGTTGTTGTTGTTGTAATTGTTGTTGTAGTAGTTGTTGTTGTTGTAGCCTCCATTGTACCTACCTCTATTTGATCCATAGCCACCTCTATTGAATCCTCTTCCTCTTGAGTTCCTCGGGTTCCTGAAACATTCTTCAGTAGTATGGTTAGATAAGCCACATATGTTGCAAGGTTGAGATGATTGGAATCTCCCCCTGCCTTGCTTTCCACTTCTGCCTCTTCCTCTAGCTCGTCCTCTACCTGCAAAGTTTGCTTGGAAAGAGCTTCCTTCATCTTCATTCTTTCTATTCTTTGACTTGTCCTTGACCTTAGCTTTATCAGAATATAAGGCAGAAGTTTGATTACCTCTTGAGGACTCAGCACCTTTGCTAATCTTTGCTTCATGAGTGAAGAGTTGGCCCATGAGTGTGTTGAGGTCGGGTACATGCATATCCATGTATAAATCCATGGCTGTTGTGAATGACTCCCACTTGTCGTCTGCTTTGATTCCATTCATGATTTGTCTTATGATTTGCTCCTCTTCAATTACCTCTCCAATGCTTCCAAGTTGGTCGGAAATCTCCTTCATCTTTGTGACATAATCAGTCACATTTTGCTTCGGGCTTTTCTTCATTGTTGTGAACTCCATCCACAATTGGTTCTTCCTTGCTCGAGTGTTGGAAGAGAAGAAAGAAGCAAGTGCATTCCAGGTTTCTCTTGATGTTTTGCATCCCTTGACATGAGGTAAAAGAAAATCAGAGATTGAGTTTAGAATATAGGACCTTGCAAGTGCATCCTTCGAACACCAATTCGAAAGTCCTTCCACTTCTTCATGTGATGGTTGCCCTTTGTTCCTCATGGTTGGCATTGCTTCATCTCCGGATATGAATCCATATAGATTCCTCCCTTGAAGGTAAGCCTCCATCCTTAGAGACCATGCCGGATAGTTGTTTCGATCCAATTTGTCAATTGTTGATGGAAATCCATCTCCCATGTTGCTTGACTATGCTCTGATACCACTGTGAAGAGAGATGGTGGATGCAATCCAAAGATGAGTAGGTGCCGCTACAACCAACTTCACACCAGCCAACTGAGACTTCAGAGTTGATTAGTAGACCCTTTGAGCTTCCTAAATCCACCAAAATATCAGCCAAGTACTTTGGAACATGTATCCCAAAAGTTTAAGTCAAGACCGACAAGTTGCGAAATGACTAGCTCCCAAAACTTGCTATTTTTGGACATACACCTGCTGGAAAAAATGAACAGTGCTCTCAACCTGGAAGGAATTAGAAAAATTCCTTTTGGGCATAGCAAATAGACTTAGCAAGCTTCCTATTCCAAGTTAAAACACTTCAAATGATGGACTGAGCACTGAGAACAAGTTTCATCAAGTTCTGGAACATTCCCACAATTCTCGGGGCTCTGCAGAGATAGACCAGTAAGCAGTAAAATGCAGATATCTCCAAAAGTATAAATCCAATGACCTTGAAAATTTATAGGTAGAAACTAGACAGTGAGAGCTATGCAACGCACTTTAAAACACTGAAAAATGTTCAGTAAAACTCGAGATATGACCTTCTGAAGTTACTGCTCTGAGTGAGTATAGCAGAGAACAAAACAGAGAGGTAGATGATAATAAATGTATAGATTCACATATGATTACAACCACATTGGCAATGAATCTTTGCACAATGGGAGTAGAATGATAGAGCTATGGAGTAAGCTCTTCAATCTCTACAAAATGACATGAAGTGGTCACGTACAAGGCTTGCTAATCGCCTCTTCCTTCTTGCTCCTTTTATAGCTATTCTTGGAGGGAGTTTTGAATTCGAATTCGAATGGCTCCACCTAAAAGTGATCCCCAAAGTTAGGAGAGATTCCCTCAGCTCAAAAATTCGTGATTTTGGTAGTTGGAGCCACGAATTTGCTTTTACATCATGGATGAGGTAAGCCATCCTTTTACTTTTTTCTTTTTCCATTTACAAGAGATAAAATGTACTCTTTTACAAGAGGTGTTCATATGACTACTCATGTGACTTACAAATGAGGATAATATCAAGCATATCAAGCATGTAGGCTTGGGCAAAATGCACCAACAGTATAGAGCGGTCCCATCAAAAGACATTCGCATCTTACTCGAGGAGCATGCAAATTTTTTGGAATCATATGAAAAGCTAGAGGTTGAATGTGCTGACCTAAAGAAGCAGATAGCTAATGCCCCCACAGCGCAACAGGAGACAGTAATCTTGCAACACTCTACTGAAGAAGTAGACACCCTCCGGAAGCAGTTGGCCGAACTCCAAGCACGTCTCTTACCATATGAAAGGCCACCCTCCCCAACTGAAGAACCAGAACCTGATACAGTAGTGGAAATCCCAGTGGATGACAGCTATGAAGAACCTTATGAACCCTTGCCAACACCTGGCGGCCAAGTTACAGAGGAAGGACAGGACACTTTAGAAATTGGAGTCTGTTGGCAGTAGTCTTGGTACACCAGGACTTACAAGACATGAAAGTCAAAGAAGGGAGTCAGAGCGAAGGGACAGCACAAGCAAACAGGGCAGTCAAAGAAGATCTGGCAAGTAGGCCAATATTTTTTCAAGACACTAATGCAGATCAAAGAGATGGACATGCAGGGAGGAAGAGCAAGTAGGGAGCTTGAAGATATGTATGGCAGATCACTAGAAGAAACCCCTACAACAACAGTGATTTTTATCACTAACAATCATTATAAATATCATTTCACATTTTTGTAGCTCCATTTTGTGCAAGCCAAGGAGTCCTTGACCTTGAGGAGCCTTAGAAGTAGTTGCGTACCAATTTTCGTATTTTTTAGATCTCGTTTGAGCCCCCAAATAAGCCCTGGAACCTAATTTTTAACTAGGCCGGACACTAGGTCTGGACAGGGCCAAAGCTAGTCAAAAACTATAAAAGGAGCTAGAGAGCTCATTTTTGAGGTTAGATTGTAATTGAAACAAACTTGTAAGAGCTTTTGAAAGTAATCTAAAGAACTCCATTGATTCTCTCTCTTTGTCTTGCCGTGTGTGCGCGTGTGTGTGTATGTGTGTGCATGCTTGTGTGCTTCTCACTCACGCACTTGTGCCGCCACTTGCTCGAGGTCTTCATACCATCCTCACGTCTTCCCGGATTGACATTAAAGGAGGTGCTACTCATCACTGAGCTACACCAAATTTTGGCGCCGTTGCCGGGGATCGAGCTTTGAGGACGAGCGTGTGATGGTAAGACGTAGAGTTGACGCATTGGAGTTGTAGGTATTTTCTTCACTCTCATCGATTTTCTTTTACTTTCTTCACCATCTTCATCACCATCATCATCATCACCATCTCCCACCTCCATCTCCATCATCACGAAAATTTCAGCTTTTTGACTATATCCCCATCTCCACCTCATTTCCCTCATTTCACTTGTGAGAGAGAGCGAGAGAGCGAATTTGCATGTGTTGTTTTTTGCATGTTTTGTGAGCAGTCTGCAGGTACAGGCCGCATCATCGTCCCCAGCACTCTGCGCAGGTACGGAAATCTGAGTAACTGTCTGTGTGTCGCCGAGCTCTGTCAATCGCGACCGACAGAAAAGTTGCTCTAATTGCTAAACAAAGTGCATATCCATGACCTACAGGCCTAGAGCTTCCCAAAAATGTGTTTAGTTTTTTGAAATTCCACAGATTTCTGTCAATCGCGATCGCTCTGTCAATCGCGATCGACAAACCACGACGGACAGACCTGTCAATCGCGATCGACACGTCAATCGCGACCGACAGCCCACGACGGCTCTGTCAATCGCGACCGACAGAGTCAACGACCGATTGACCGCGACCGACGGACCATACGCGTGACACGTGTCAGTCGCGATCGAGTCATCAATCGCGATCGACTCATCAATCGCGACCGACACAGTCAACGACTGTTTGACCACGACGGACAGACCACGACGGCTCTGTCAATCGCGATCGACACGGTCAACGATTGTTTGACCACGACGGACAGACCACGACGGCTCTGTCAATCGCGATCGACACGGTCAACGATTGTTTGACCACGATTGATTGACCCTCGCGACCGACCTGTCAATCGCGATCGACCCATCAATCGCGATCGACAGAGTCAACGACCCTTTGACCACGATTGATTGACTTTTCGGCCACGTGTCAATCGCGACTGACCAGTCAATCGCGACTGACAGCCACGACGGACCTGTCAATCGCGATCGACACGTCGATCGCGACTGACCTGTCAATCGCGACCGACAGACTTTGCGAACGCGTTAGAAGGGCAAATTAGGTCAAATGTTCAAGGCAAAATTATTGGTCTAAATTTTGACTAAGTGTGGGACAAACACTAGGGTGTAGTATTGCGTCGCGAGGCCGTGCCACAAGCTACTCGAGTATTCCTGCTTGACTGTTAGCTTGTATTGAATCCTGATTTAACCCGCTAAACCCTGAACAGTCCTAACTTTTTCATACGAAATCCAATTTTTGAGCTCTTGGGCTTGTTGGAAAGCTCGTGGCATATACTGCACGCCCTCAACTATTTTTTATAAAGATAATGCGTTGATTTTCAGATAGGGTATTTTGAAGTTGACCATACCCAGGGGGCTCAAAGTCAGGGTTCTTTAGAATTGTTTTCTTGAAAATCACTATGCAAGTTTGTGTTTGTGCTACATGAATGAAAATAATTGGTTCTGTCTTTGGAATGTAAATTTCAAAGCTAACTTTGAAACTCTTACAGAGCATCGAGAGGCGTTCTAAGCAAGTGTAAGTGCGAGCTTGGGAACACATTTCCTGGGCACTCAAGGGCGACCGAGCAGGAAACAAAAGGTTGGACACTTTTAACCCCCTCTGTCAATTCATAGCTTAGGCTAAGAACGACGAGAGGTAGGAGTAAGTTAGAGCGACGATAGGCAGTTATCAAGTTGAAGACTACCTAAAAACTCAAGTTCAAGCTAAAAACTTAATCTCTGTACTGTCGATAACATAAAGGAAAAGAATCTAACGTGGAACGGTCAACCTGAAAGCACGAAGAACATTCAAGTATTCCGACGACGTAACATCAGACAAGACCTTAAACACGATAAATAACTAAAAAGAATCAAGTGACTGATACCAATTGATCGGCAACGAGGTTGTACTCTGGGCCAAGAGTTGGGCTCCTTAGTTAGGCATATGAACCTTAGATCAGGACGACATTTAGCAAGGGAGAGACAAAGCCTTAGATCTTCAGAGGCTAGTGTCAACCACACTGCTAGGTCCTGGGCCCAGCAGTTGAGCCACCACTCGAACTACCCTAGCTCTGAGACCAGTGAGTCAGAGACGTCTCAAGGTATGGATAGACCTACGGGAAGTTCAGGTGTGCCTTACTTGTACAGGGTAGAAGGCCCTTACAAAACACAGTTGGAATACCTTAGGACCAACCGATTAGGTGCTAGCATCTATGAGGACGGCCTAGGAAGATCCGTGGTCCAGATTAAAAACCCTGACCAATCCATAGGACTAGAGCACCCAGCTGTCAAGTTTGAAAACGGTGCATACCTGGACAAGGAAGGAACCATATACGTAGTCACCAGTCACCCAGATAGGACGGATGAATTTGGAAATGTAATCTCAGAGGCGGACTTAGGTGACTTAGAGCAAGGAAACATGGGTGCGGAACCTAGAACCCCTCGAGGTAAATCAGTTCTCACTAGGATTATCACACCTGAGTGGGTACCCCAAGACAACAAGAGCATAGAGTTGCTCCTCAATCGAGAAACCGACGAAGCCTTTTGGAGGTATAAATCTAATCAGCCAACTGATATAGGGAGTATCATGATCTATGAGTTTAAGGATCCGGATAGCCCAGGAAGAGTGACCTACTTAGATCACACTTCAGAACGGATCTTTGTGGTGACAGAGAATGATAGGCATGCTTACACTTGGAAGGGTGAATTCATTTTCCCTCAACCAAGATCGAATGTATCCTATGGTCACCCTGGGGCTGGAACATCCCAAGCTCATGGAATGCAAAGAGACAGAAGCAGAGATAGACCCGAAGTAAGCTTTGCTAACCCAGTGGGCAGAGAAAGAACGAGAACTGAGACGAATAGGGTAGAACCGGAGATGCTTAGAGCCCACAGGAACCAAAGAAATATAGATGGATTCCCTCTGCCGAGGCCTAGAGAGCACACAAGAACTTTGAGACCCACCCAGCTAGTTAAGTCCATGAAGAATTACTTTGACGGCACAGGAGATCCCTATGATCATGTGGCGGAATTCAAGCAAGTCTTGAGAGCGGAACAAGTGGAGGATCTATTCACACAGTACAATGCCTTCGGTGTAACCCTGAGGAATACGGCACTTACATGGTTTCAGCCATTGGATGAGCGGCAGTTCAGGAGTATAGACCAACTCCTAGAGGCATTCATTGTAGAGTTCTCTAAGAGCGGCATAAGACACAACACCTCCTCATTGATTCACAGCTTCAAACAGACCCCCCAAGAGACTGTCAGGTTGGCCTGAAGAAGATTTAGACAATATCTTGAAAGGTGCCCTATTTCGGAGCTACCCACATCTGCCAAACAAGTAGCCTTATTCCTCGACGGATTGCTGAGTACGAAATTGAGATCCTATGTGTATCTGAAAGACCCTAGGACTATAGAAGAGTGTGTACGTATGTGCATTGACATTGAAGATAACCTAGGAGAAGAACTAGAGCTTTCCAAAATCTACAAAGATTCAGATAGTGCATCTAGTCACTCTTCCACGCAGTCCACATCAATTGAGGAACTTGCCGAAAAAGTAGCTCAGAAATTAGGGGTAACTAGTAAACAAATCCCAAGGTTTGCCCCTGTGAAAAGGTGCTACACCTGTGGTGGTGACCACATGGCAAATGTCTGCCCCATTATGGCTCAACCCCAGGTCAATCCAAATAGCCAATATTGCACCATAGAACGAAGATACGCCAATCACACCGCACAAGATTGCCCATACAACAAGCAGGCAGTTAGGCAACCCTACCCTCAGCCATACCCGCAGCAAGGAAGATACCAAAACCCGTACCCTCCACAACCATATGGCAGGCCACAACAAAATTACCAACCACAATACCAAAACCAACAAAGGCCTCAACCTGTGCTAGCACAACAACCCCCAGCCCCAGCTAATGTGATTCCGGTAAAGTATACTATTGCAGAAGAGAACCTGAATAGAGCTATAGTACCTGTAACCCCATTGATCTCAGAAAGTGACCCGAGTGACCATAGTTTTGATTCTACACATGTCGATAGTCCCCAGGCTTACTACATGCAGTCTCCAGAACATGGTGAGTCCTACTATAGTGAAGAACCGAGTGAACCTAGTTGGGAGTCAGATTACACGAACGTCATGTATGCAAACCCCAATCCTAGGACTCAATCCAGGCAAGTAAGACCTCCATTCCCAAGAGGACCGTGCTACAGATGCCAAGGAGATCATCTCATTCGTGATTGTCCCTTGCCCCCACCTACACAACCCCAGTCAGTAACGATCCAAGGTTTTTGCCAAGATTGTGGAAAAGAACATCTCTTATGAGATTGCCCTAAGAATCCTAATAATATGCCAAAAATCACTCCGATCAACGTTATTGGGTTAGTGGTAGATTCCACAGGTAGTGTCACTTCCACTGCTCCCGTACAGGTAGTCACTCGAGCTCAAGCCTTGCAGCAGAATCAAGGGGTAAACCAGGATAAGAACTCAGAGGCTAGTGAAACCGGGAGCGTGACAAAGAAAAGGACGAGAGCGTGGAAAGATAGTCGAGAAAGAATGAAAAGACAATGGGCTAAAAAGATGAGTGAACTTGAGGAAAGCATAAGAGAAACCAAAGCTAGGATAACGGAAATCACCTCTCAAACCCCCTCTCACACTATCCCATCACCACCACTCCCATCGCCCTCCGACCCGCCACTTTCCAACCCACGTCACACGATTCCACCACCTCCTAGAGTAGGATCAGTATTAGCTGATCCCACTCCTGAAGACATAGACATGATGCTCAAAGCATATCAGGCCAGAATCCAAGAAGGGCCAAACGTCACGGATCATGACAAGTGCTATCCTAGAGCTGACCTAGAGATAGAAAGAACCAAACTGTGCGCGAAAATGGTCGCATTGGCTCAGACTATGTTTGAAGCCAGTCGCCTTTTCAATTACTCGGGCTCAGCCAAAACGCAATTACACTTGGATGGATTCCTAGAGAAGTTAGAGGAAATAATTGCAAGATCTGCCAAGGAAGAAAAAAATCAAGAAAAAGATAAAGCAAGCAAAAACATGAAGCATTCCCCATCAGAAGTGTACGTGGCCAATTCCACTAAACCAGACACCTTCCCCTCCTTAGAAAGAATAGAGAGGCTAATTGCACAGTCAGAAAAGGAACCTACCCCTCAAAGAAAGGAAAGGGCAAGAGAACGGAAAAGCCAGCCTCTTCAGGAAGCCCACGTGCCTCCTCAAGAAGCTTATCTTCCCCCCCAAAAGTCACAGGAGACTCTCTTGAAAGCTTGGGTACCTCCACAGGTTGCCTACATTCCTTCTCAGGGAACGTATGAGCCTGCTCGGAAAAGTAATAGAATAAGTAACCCTCTCCAGGGAGCTTGTGCTCCAGCTATCTATGAGAACGAGGAAAGAGCCAACGATAGAATAAGCCCTCCTTCCCAGGTTGCTTATGTGCCCAATTCTACGGAACCAGACACTTCTTCTTCTATGAATCGGTTTGCACCAGACTTCCTACGAGAGATTCAAGAAGACAAATGGGATAACGAAAGAGAGGTCGCCCCTCCTTTTGAACTTGTGGACGATGCACACGACCAATTCCCACAAGACATCCCATCTATTTACGGGAAACATGAGAGCACTCAGTCTCATGAGAGATTGGACTTTGAGTCTAATTCCATACAGGAGCTACCCCACTTCACAGGCCCATGGGAAGCAAAGTCCACATGTATGAGAGCACCCACAGTCATGGTAAGGAACGACGACTCAGTCATACCTAGGAACACAGAGGTAGTGAAGAACACTAACGTGCAGTGTAATCTCAAGATAGAAGAGCTACTCAAGGTTAGACCTGAATTATGGAAACATGTAGCCAAACAAGTACCAGAGATAGCAAAACCTCGTTCCCAGGTAGGATCCCATAGGACAGTGCCAAAAATTCCCTTGGATAAAATAGGAGATATGTGTGAAGGCGAAGAAGGGAACACCTATCTTCCCATTACCTACCAGGAGTACACCACCAAGGCGATTTTGGACTCAGGTGCAGGAGTAGCAATTGCCACCACCTCCTTATGGAAGCGTTGGGGCAAGCCAGCACTCAGGCCAACGAGAATGAAATTGCAAATGGCCGATGGTCACATAGAAAAACCCCTAGGATTGCTAGAAGGAATAACTCTCACCACTTGTGGTGTCGAGTTTGAGCATAGTTTTGCTATATGTGACTTCAGCAAAAATCATGCTTATGAGATGATTTTGGGAAGACCATTTATGCGACAGTTGCAAGTGGTACAGGATTGGGGAACCAACTCCTTGTCCCTGCAACACTTAGGTGTCACGACCAAAGTCAATCTCAAGGATTATTCTCATAGAGATGTCCCTCCTATCCAATGGAATCCCATCCATAGAGCCAAAGAGGATACAGAATCGGTGCATTCCATAGGGTCAGGATCCTCTTGGATGCATGAAGACACCCACTTATGGATGTGCAAAGTAGCAGTAGAGGAAGAGAAGAGAGAAAAGGCCAGAGAAATAGGTGCAAAAGAAACCCATAGACCCATTCAAGACCTAGCCTATGCACCTGTAGTCTTTCCTGACGAGGAATTCGAACCCCATGGCTGGGCGGAAATCTTAGCAACAATGGACGTAGCCATCAATGAAGAACAATGGACACCTCACTGTGATGAGGATGGCTATGACATTTCAGTCTTCTCCATAGAGCCAATCATGGGAGAGGCAGTTCTAGAAGAATGCGAACCTAGCCCTGATGCATTTGAGGATGCAAGTGACTCCGATCTAGAGTCAATCATTATGGACCCACCATTTGCATCAGATGAAGAATACTTCCATGAAGTAGAATTTCAACCCCAGAGGCATGGAGAGGTTACAACTAATGTAAGATTAGCAACACATGTGACCCCGAAGGAAGAAGGAAAGAAACGAAAGAAGAGAGAAGCCTTACCAGGAGAGGAAGAATCTTTGTTTGAGGTCCCAGAAAATTTTAAGAAGTATGAGATAGACGACAGGAGAGTCATGATTAGAATGCCTAAACGAGAGGCACAATCAGGAGAGGCCTATGATAACAAAGAAACTACCAAGAAAATCGTAGTGGCCCTAGAAGAAGGAGAGGAGAGATGCACGTACATAGGCCATGACCTAACAGAAGAAGAAGAGTACGAATTGATAGCCTTGCTAAGAGAATACAGAGATGTATTCGCTTGGAGTTACAAGGATTTGAAAGGTGTTGACCCGGACATATGCTCACACACTATCCCCATGACCTCAGATGTCAAACCCTCTAAGCAAAAGCCTTATACATATAACGATAATTACGCTGCTAAAATCAAGGAAGAGATAGATAGACTGGTCGAAGCTGGATTTATCTATGAAATTGAGCACACTGAATGGGTATCCCCCATCGTAGTGGTGCCCAAGAAGAATGGTAAGCTGCGTGTGTGCATTAACTTGAAAAAGGTTAATGCCGCCACGATTCGAGATAACTATCCGCTTCCCATCACAGAACATCTCTTAGAAAGAGTGGCAGGCAAAGAAGTGTACAGCTTCCTTGATGGATTTTCGGGTTATAATCAAGTAGCCATAGCTCCAGAGGATCAGCATAAGATAGCCTTTGCCACAGAATGGGGCATTTTTGCTTTTAGAGTAATGCCATTTGGGCTTACCAATGCACCAGCTACCTTCCAGAGGCTGATGTGCCATGTGTTTAAGGAGTTCCTGAGGAAAAGCTTAGAAGTCTATGTTGATGATCTTTGTGCTCATTCCAATGTGAGACAAACCCATATTCCGGAACTCAGACAAATCTTTGACAAATGTAGAGAATATCAAGTCTGCCTGAACCCAGAAAAGTGTGTTTTTATGGCCAGGCAAGGCAAGATTCTAGGACACATAGTGTCAAAGAATGGCATATCTACCGACGAAGAAAAGGTGCGAGCCATAGCAGAGCTACCTAGGCCAAAGAATGTCAAGGAAGTACAAGCTTTCATGGGGCATTGTGGTTATTACCGACGATTTATACACATGTATGCTGTCATTGCAAAGCCCATGTACGGACTTCTGACAAACTTTGAGTGGACGGATGAATGTGAGAATTCCTTCCAAGAGCTTAAACGAAGATTATGTTCAGCACCAATCTTGACCACACCAGATTGGAATAAGCCATTCCACGTTCACGTGGATGCATCCAATTATGCCATTGGATGTGTGCTTGCACAACCTACTGGTGAAGGTAATATGGATCTTCCAATTGCCTATGCCAGTAGACAGTTGAATGCAGCTGAATGGAACTACACGACTACAGAGCGAGAAGGATTAGGCATGGTGTATGCAGTTAAGAAATTTAGACACTATTTGCTTGCAAATAAGTTTAAATTTTTTACTGATCATCAGGCATTGTTATATCTTGTAAACAAGCCATGCAATACAGGAAGATTAGTGAGATGGTTTCTCTTGCTAATGGAATATGATTTTGAGGTTGTGGTAAGGAAAGGTAGGACTCACTTACGAGCAGATCACCTCTCTAGGCTCACATCGGGAGAAGCCCCACAAGGAGTGTCAGATGACCTTCCTGATGCTTACTTGTTTAATTTGGAAGTTGTACCGCAGTGGGCCAAGCCATTGGTACCAGTATTGACATACGGGCCTAATCACCCAGTGATAAACACACGGAATAGAGAGGTTGTGAAAGCCCAGAAGTACCACATCATGGCAGGAAGCATGTACAAGCACACAGATCAAGGGATCTTGGCTTGTTGCGTAGAAGAGGATGAGTACGCTAAATGGTTGCAATTAGCACATGTAGGTGCGTTAGAGCAACACCATTCAAAGCAACGAACTTTACAGACTCTAAAGAGATTCGGAGTGCATTGGCCAACTATGGAAGCTGATGTCCAAAAGTTGTGCAAGGAATGCCCAATCTGTTGCACTAAACCACCAGTGGAACACGCCACTCTGTATCAAGTATCCATTGTGCCAGATTGGAGTGAACCATTAGTATCCTTCCTGAGGACAAACACATTCCCCCCAGACATGACGCTGGCTAGGAAAAGGAGTTTAGAACAAGAAGCCCAGGATTACTCACTCATAGGTGATAATCTATATAAGCGCGGTAAAGATGGTTACCTGAGGTTATGTGTCCATGAAAGTGAATATCTCAAGATCTTGGAAACTGCTCACCAAGGTGTAGCAGGAGGACACTTTGGACCAGATCGGGTGATCAAGGCAATTCTATTTGCGGGTTTCTGGTGGCCTACCCTTCACATGGATGCACATACCTATGTGAAACGGTGTGATGTCTGTCAGAGGACTCAGTATCCTATACGCAAAGATGAGATGCCACTGAAACCTATGATGGGTGGACGTGCATTCTCTAAGTGGGGAATAGACTTCGTAGGTCCTATTAATCCCCCAGCTAAGGGTTCTCATGCGGAATACATCATTGTTGCAACAGACTATCTAACTAAGTGGGTAGAGGTAAAGGCTACGACAAAGAACGATGCTCAAACAACTGCCAAATTCTTGTTTGAGAATGTATTCACGAGATATGGACTACCTATAGAGCTTGTAAGTGATAGAGGCACTCATTTCTTAAATGAAGTAATTGAAAATCTACTCCAAGAATTCTTGGTAATACACAAGAAGTCTGCCCCTTATCACCCTCAAGCTAATGGGCAAGCTGAGAGCACTAATAAGATCTTATGCAATGTGCTGACGAAATTAGTGAACACTAAACGCTCTGATTGGGACAAACAGCTACACCATGCTGTTTGGGCATATCGAGTTGCCTACAAAACGGTACTCCAAGCCACCCCCTTTCAGATGGTATTTGGCCAAAACGCTGTGCTACCCTTGGACTTCTTGATCCCTACGTTGAAAGTAGCACGAGAGCACGAATGGACAGGCCATGAGCTCTCCTCTAGGATCTTTGACCTTGAATGATTAGGAGAAACAAGACTGAGAGCCGCCGCAGGAATATATGCAGCCAAGAAGAGACAGAAAGCATATTTCGATGCCCATGTGAAGGATAAAGGCTTGAAAGCAGGAGATCTAGTCTTAGTCTATACACTCAAACAACACGCGAGGAAGCTAGAAAAGAGAGGCTACGGACCTATGATCATCAATAGGATCTCCACGAGTGGAGCAGTACAATTGGCCACATTAGAGGGTGATGTTCTCCCAAATTATATTAGCGGTTGCAGAGTCAAGTTGTATCAGGAACCCCTCACGGAGGAAATGCTTAGCCGACTCAACACTGCTAAGAAACGCAAAGAGGAAGAAAAGCGAGTTCGAGAAGAAGCTCAAGCAGAAGCTTTAGAACGCATCAGAAGGATGAAATTACGTAGGCAAGGTAGAGAGCAGCTTAGGACAAATGACTATGCAGATCAAGGATATCATATGGCAATGTGCTCAGTTACAGGAACCAGCTCACATAGGATAACTGATCGACGTCCTTTCGTAACCCTAGAGGTAGGACAAGGGAAGAGTGCAAGGACCGTGAGAGCCTTGATTGACTCAGGTGCAGCCACTAGTGCTGTTAGAGTGTCTTACTGTCAAGAGTTGCAGTTAACGGTCAATCCTGTGGAAGCATATCTTATAGGATTGGGAGGAGTGGAAACCCCTTGCATGGGCGAGGTGGAACTTCCCCTCTACATTCATGATGAGAGAATGACAGTTAAAGTACTGGTGTGCCAGGATGAGGATCTCACTGAACCTCTTGTCTTGGGTCAAGATTGGATCTATGACCAAGGAGTCAATTTAAACCTAAGAAGTGGACTTCTCCAGGTTTGGATCAATCATAGTCGAGTTACAGTAGAATTAGACAATGGAGCACTCAAGGAACTAGGAAAGGCACAGACTCCTGGTCCTTCCAGGGGTGCACATGAAGATGACCATGCTGTTCTTGTCCAAAACTATGTGTTGCAGAGGAATGATATTCGCAAAAAAGGAGTCAGGAATGCAACGGAACTCCTTTCTTTTCCAAAGGCCAGAAGGACGCAGCAACCCAAGGTGGATCAAAGGCAGAAGAAGCAGAGTACTACCTATGTCCGAGATCAAAAGTACCTGCTCAGCAGAATGTCTCAAAAAATAAACCATGTGTGGGTGCGGAAAGGCGAACAACCGGTTGCACATCCGTCAACTACACGGGCGAAGTTTCTTATTAATAACCGACAACATGACACTAATAAGAAGTCTTGCAGAAATTCTCCTGCTAATGTGAAATCTATTTGGGTGCCCAAGAAGTCGATGAAGGCTAGCCCACAATCAAGACAAATTTGGGTGCCTAAGGCTTGCTTGAGGGCACAAGTAGCTATGCCGAGGTCACAACCTAAACAGCATAACGCAGCTACGCATACTGCCAGTAATCACTCGTTCTCAACGCTCAAGAACACACCAAGACCCAAGAGCGTGCATGTAATCAATTGTAAATGGGTCCCTAAAAGGCCTCATTTTCAAACCGCGACACCGAGAAAACTCTCTAGAGTCTCTCCGAAACCGAAAGCAAAGCCCATCCACTGCATTTGGCAGCCTAGGACGTGTAATAAAACCCCCGACCCCAATTTGTAAATTCATACCCACTTACTAATTGCATTAGTCTCCTAGGACAACCCAAGCACTAACTACACACACTGTCTTCGTGCACTTACTAACCACTAACTCACCATCTACCTCATGTTAATGTTGTAATGGGGACGACAACGGATTTATTCTGTCCATTACGATGTTAACACTTGGTTCTATATTCTCACAGAACCAACCAGCAAACAGGGCCATGGCAGAAGCAGGTGCCAGTTCTCAAGCCGGATCTGGTGCCCAGATTGTGGACATAGAAACACTTCTCCTTGAGCCACGTCTCACCGCAAGGCCGCAAGAACTTCAAGCCGTGCATGTGCTCCCCATTCAGGATCCTCCTCAAGGGCACACTTCTCAAGTAGGTAAGCATGCGCATTGGTTCAGTGATGTTGCTGGACCACTGGGCGATGGAACCTATTTCTGGGAAGCAGAATTGGAATTTAATGGCAAATGGGGTCGATACCACTTTTTCACGCGCGAGTTTGAAAGCTATCAAAACGCCGAAGTCATGAGATCAGTTTGGGTCAAAGCAGGTGTGGACAGTTATTTCAGGGCCCACTTACCAAAGCTGGATTTTTTACGATGTTCATATATGATCAGTACCATCACGCCAAGCAGGGCCAAGGGAGGCGACAGCACTTTTGTGTTGCCATCACTGCTGCCGGGTCATGAGCTCAAAAGATTCAAGTTGACCCTCAATCTGGTAAGAGAAGCATTGGGTATGTATGGCATGCACATCCCAACAGAAAAGGAAACCATGGTGCCAGGTCGAATGAAACACAAGGATCTTAATAAGTTGAAGGATATGGTAGCGATGAGACCTACCATTGCGCTTCACCTGCGGACCATCATGCAACATTTTGCTTTCCCCGCCCAGGAACGATTCACAATGCCCCCGAAGAAAATATGGTTCAGCTTGTACCTAGCAGAGACAGAAAGCCTTCCCATCAATGTGCCACACTGGATCATAGATCAGATCCACCTAGCCCATCAAAGGTGGAACAAGAAACAGAAGAATGTGCTCCACGGGTGTTGTGCTCTGACCAGAATAATCTATAGATGCTTAGCTTATGACGTGCCTGTTCAGCGGGCACTCGTATGGTCCCGGGCCCCAGAATTCTAGAGAAGACTATCAGCAGCAGGTCCCCCATCAAAGAAGATGAGGGGGGGAGTCCAATTACCCTGTGCTCAACCAAGCGGAGCTACCACTACACCAGAAATCACCCCTCCCCAGACACGACGAGTTAGGCCATTCACAATCCGGCTACCAAGACCAAGCACAGAGGGGCCTAATCTGGTGTTTCCACCCATTCCATCAGATTTGGAATTTCCACAGGGATTTACTCTTGAGGACCTCACGGATGAAGAAATTGCCAGGTTGATCTATGACTCTAATCTTGAAGCTGAAGTAGAGCGAGCTCAGGAACCACAACCCCAAACAACAACATCGGCCCCCACCCAACCACAAGATGTAGAAGTCGATGTAGATGAACAAGAGGCAGGAGGAGACGAAGAAGAAGCAGACGAAGAACAATATCAAGAATATGAAGAACTCTCCGAGTTGGCAAGTGCCCCTGCGTATTCGGCACAAATCAAGAGACTATATCGAACCATGCAATTGGTCCAGGAACAGCATAAGATGTCACTAGAATCGGGCAAGAGACTCATGAACGACTTGCTAGCTGAGGAAGGTGTGGACGAATTGTTCATTGAGTCCATGAACCTTCATGCCGACGCAGTAGGATTGGATGAGGCCATACATGAGGCAATGGCCTACATTCATAGATTTGAGAAAAGGGTTCCCGTTCGTCCCAGGAGGTCTGGGAAACAAATTCACATCAATGTATCAGCACCAGGAGAGACAACGCAAGAAGAAGAACATCAGGAAGCACCACTGTCACCACCATCCCCACCACATGACACTAGCACTACCACGTCCACCACCACTACCATTGTCATGGGCATCCCACTCTCTCCGGGAATCCAATTCGGGGAAGTCACCATGCCCACCTTCACCACCCTATTCACCGACGTCACATCCACTCCACCCACGATCCCCATCTACAACGTCACTCAAACAATTGACACGATGGAAACATCACCTGCCACAACACCGCTCCCTCCCCCCATGCCACCTTCATCTCCCATACCCCCTCCACCCACCTCTCCACTTGCATCCACATCATTCACATCTCCCATTCCCGCCCCCATTCCCCCTGCATCTTCACCCCTCCCAGCATTATTTAATGTAAATAGCATATTTTTAGCATTAAATCAATGTGTATACCAACTCCAAAATGAGTACAGAGCTCTGGACGACCGGTATCAACAACTGACAACGCACCATCAGAACTTACAAAGACAATTTCACATTCTACAAACAGAAAATGCAGAACTGAATCAACGCTACACAACGCTTGAGCAGGCTCACCAAACATTATTGGAGGCACCCCAACCATCGACAGAATCAGGTGTCAAACAACTAGAAGCTTTGCTCGAAGTTTACCAAGCCGATAATCTCAAAGTCCGGCGTAACCTGGCACTCCTCAGAAAACACATGGCGGCTGCCCTTGAAGAAAACAAGAGAGTGCAGCAGCAAAATGAAGCAAATCTAGAAGCAGCAATGGAAGGCTCTCCCCACGAAATTGATCCAGAGCAGTTTAAAGCTGTGCCCTCAGAAACAATGAAGACCATCTTGGAAAGCTATGCAGATCTATTAGAAGCTCATGATGACTTGGAAAGGCAACGTGATGAGCTGCGCAATCAGCTCCAAGAGCAACAGACAGCACCCAGGGTCACAGAAACGACCACGACTTCAGAGGAAGTCAAGACATTGAAAGAGCAGGTGGCAGAATTACAGGAAAGATTACTCACACACGAAAGGCAGCCCTCTCCAGTTGTCGAACCAGAACCCGAGGATTTGGTACCCATCGAGGTAGATGAGACGTATGAGGAACCATACGTTCCTATGCCAATGCCAGGTGGTGAGCAAACCGCAGAAGGAATGGATACGTTAGAAATTAAAGTACCTGAATGGCTCCAGACATTAGAGAAAACAGCATCAACTCATGAAGATCGAGTGGCAGTTCAAATCCAATCTATGGCAAAGATAGAGGACACTATTATTAAATCAGAATACTTCCGCAGCATGTCCCACCATAGATGGATCGGAACCAATGATGATCAATACGTGCCATATTGTATACTCCTAGCGGATTACAACGCAGAAATCCAACAAAGATGTGGCAAACCTCCAACGTTTGCTACACAGTTCGGGCCAGATGACATCCCAGAGAGCGCTCAAAAAGGATCCATTCATCAACCCACCTGGAGGATTCGACTCCTTGAAACCTACCCGGAGATGGTTTGCACCTGGACGAATATGCCTCTTTTTATTAAATATAACCCTTGTTACATTCCTGTCTTCCGCAGACGCACATGGCCAGAGTTTACCCTTGCAGTCAAGAATATCAAAGGCTGCGCCAAATGGTTAAACTACGTCTATCTAGCACCCCCTCAAGGACCTCCCACCGTCAATTACATGATTTCCACCATACGGCACTGGAGCATCCGATTAAGGAATACACCTGATGTGATGGCCCAGATGTGCATGAAAATTTTTGAATAAATGCTTATTACATTCAGGACATTCAAGAATATCAAGGACCCACACTTCTCAGGTGTCGGATTCCTTACAGGAAACCAGGATTTAGTTTATGACATGAGTACCACTCCTTCCATAGAGGTGGTATATGCTTGGCATGCTAGAATAAAATACCTCCCAGCCTGCTTTAAACAAACATTCGAGGAGATGTTCATAACAGGGTTCTGGGAATACCACTCAGAAATATTTGTACCCAGACCCTCACATCTCCTCCATTTATTTGCTGTGGAGCGAACCATTCACTCAGAACAATTACGGGTGCCACATCCAGATGTCCCAGGGCCAGTCAATTGGGATGCATTGCTGACAGATCTAGCAAGGGGACTCAGGTTAGAAGAACACCACCTCGCCGCCGATGTTGTCCAATATTACGTCCAAAAAGCAGCTAGACAAGGGTCTGTCAGGGGCGACAAACGCGAGAGTGGGGGGGGTGTTGGCAGTAGTCTTGGTACACCAGGACTTACAAGACGTGAAAGTCAAAGAAGGGAGTCAGAGCGAAGGGACAGCACAAGCAAACAGGGCAGTCAAAGAAGATCTGGCAAGTAGGCCAATATTTTTTCAAGACACTAATGCAGATCAAAGAGATGGACATGCAAGGAGGAAGAGCAAGTAGGGAGCTTGAAGATATGTATGGCAGATCACTAGAAGAAACCCCTACAACAACAGTGATTTTTATCACTAACAATCATTGTAAATATCATTTCACATTTTTGTAGCTCCATTTTGTGCAAGCCAAGGAGTCCTTGAGCTTGAGGAGCCTTAGAAGTAGTTGCGTACCAATTTTCGTATTTTTTAGATCTCGTTTGAGCCCCCAAATAAGCCCTGGAACCTAATTTTTAACTAGGCCGGACACTAGGTCTGGACAGGGCCAAAGCTAGTCAAAAACTATAAAAGGAGCTAGAGAGCTCATTTTTGAGGTTAGATTGTAATTGAAACAAACTTGTAAGAGCTTTTGAAAGTAATCTAAAGAACTCCATTGATTCTCTCTCTTTGTCTTGCCGTGTGTGCGCGTGTGTGTGTATGTGTGTGCATGCTTGTGTGCTTCTCACTCACGCACTTGTGCCGCCACTTGCTCGAGGTCTTCATACCATCCTCATGTCTTCCCGGATTGACATTAAAGGAGGTGCTACTCATCACTGAGCTACAGAGTCCCAGATTGGGTCAAAAGGGTTGAGAAAGTGGGAAACACACATGATGATCGTGTTGCCGTGCAAATTCAATCCCTCACAAATCTGGAAGAAACTGTTCTTCGATCTTCTTACTTTCAACACCTATCCCACCAATGACTAATCACAACATCAGAGTCGCAATACATGCCTTACTATGTCTTGTTACATGATTATAACGCAGAAGTTAAAAGGCATACGGAGAAGGAGCCCACATTTGCCACTCAATTTGAGTCGGAGGACTTACCGGCAGATGCACGAGCTGGCTCGATCTTCCAACCTAATTGGCCTGCACCATTACTAACTGATTACCTTGAGATGATGAGCACCTGGGCAACCATGCCACTGTATATCAAGTATAATCCATGCTATTGCCCAATGGTACGTCGCAGATCATGGCAAGCATTTGCAATCAAGGTACGCAACAATAAAGAATGCTCAGCATGGGTCAATTATCCATACTTTGCTCCACCTCGAGGGACCCCAACCGTCGCCTACATGATATCAACAATTCGACACTGGTCTACCTGTCTAAACAATGTACCCAACATAGCAGCAAAAATGTGTATGAAACTATTCGAACTCATGACAATTGTCTTCAAAACCTTTCGGAAGGTATAGGCTCCATACATCTCTGCCCCCAGATTCTCTCAAGGTAATAAGGATTTAGTCTACGACATTAGCCAGACTCCTTCGGTCAACATAATCTTTGCCTGGCATGCATGTATAAAGTATTTACCCGCATGCTTCAAGCAGACATTTGAGGAAATGTTCTCTACAGGGTTCAGGGAATATCATTCGGAAATTTTCATTCTCAGACCGACACATTTGCTACATCTATTCGCAGTAGAACAAGCCATCCATGCAGATCAGTCACGTCTGCCATATCCAAACATTCCCGGGCCAATTGATTGGGATCGCATGATGACAGATTCGGCCAGAGAACTACGCATCCAAGAACATCAGCTTGCCACTCATGTTGTGGAATATTACCTACAGCACTCCCAGCAACAAGGGTCTATCAGGGACGACAGACGCGAGAGAGGGGGGGTGTTGATAGTAGTCAAGGACTGACCAGACAAGGAAGCCAGCGGAGAGAGTCAGAACAAAGTGAAGGATTAAGTAGACAGAGCAGTCGTTGCAAATCTGGCAGATAGGCCCTTCAAATTTTTCCAAATCAACACCCTTATAACAGTGATTCTCATCACTAACAATCATTGTAAATACCAATTCATATTTTTGTAGCTCCATTTTGTGCAAGCGAAGGAGTCCTTGAGCTAAAAGAACTCCATTGCTTCTCTCTCTTTGTCTTGCCTTGTGTGCACGTGTGTGTGTATGTGTGTGCATGTTTGTGTGCTTCTCACTCATGCACTTGTGCCTTCACTTGCTCGAGGTCTTCATACCATCCTCATGTCTTCCCGGATTGACATAAAAGGAGGTGCTACTCATCACTAAGCTACATGAGGCCAATGAGAATGAAGTTGCAGATGGCCGACAGTCACATTGAGAGACCCTTAGGGCTACTAGAAGGGATAACTCTCACTAGTGGTGTAGAGTCTGAGCACACTTTTGCTATATGTGACTTTAGCAAAATCATGCCTATGAGATGATCCTGGGAAGAACATTTATGTGCCAGTTGCAAGTGGTACATGAGTGGGGAACCAAATCCTTGTACTAGCAACACTTAGGTGTCACGGCCAAGGTCAATCTCAAGGATTACTCCCATAGAGATGTCCCTCCTATCCAATGGAATCCCGTCTATAGAGCCAAAGATGATACTGAGTCTGTGCATTCCATAGGATCAGGATCCTCATGGATGCATGAAGACACTCACTTGTGGATGTGCAAAATAGCAGTAGAAGAAGAGAAGAGAGAAAAGCAAGAGAGATAGGTGTGAAGGAAACTCATAGATCAATTCAAGACCCAACCTATGCACCGGTAGTATTTCCTGAGGAAGAGTTTGAACCTCATGCTGGGTAGAAATTTCAGCAACAGTGGATGTAGCCATCAATGAAGAACAATGGACACCCCACTATGACGAGGATGGCTATGACATTTCACTCTTCTCAATAGAGCCAATCATGGGTGATTCGGTTCTGGAAGAATGCGAACCTAGCACTGATGCATTCGAGGATGCAAGTGACTCTTATCTCGAGTCAATCATTATGGACCCACCCTTTGCATAAGAAGAAGAATACATCTACGAAGTAGAAACTCATCCTCAGAGACATGAAGAGCTCACAAATGATGTAAGGTTAACCACACAAGTGACTCCTAAGGATGAAGGAAAGAAAAGAAAGAAGAGAAAAGTCACACCTGAGGAGGAAGAATCTTTGTTTGAGGTCCCTGAAAACTTTAAGAGGTACAAAATAGATGATAGGAGAGTCATGATAAGAATGCCAAAACGTGAGGCGCAATCAGGGGAGGCCTATGATAACAAAGAAACCACCAAGAAAGTAGTTGTAGCCATAGAAGAAGGAGAAGAAAGATGCACCTACATAGGGCATGACCTGACGAAAGAAGAAGAGCAAGAGTTGATAGCCTTGCTACGGGAGTACAGAGATGTATTTGCTTGGAGTTAAAAGGACTTAAAAGGCATAGACTCTGACATATGCTCACACACAATTCCCATGACCTCAGATGCCAAACCGTCCAAGCAGAAGCCATACACATATAATGATAACTATGCTGGCAAGATTAAAGAAGAGATAGACCGCTTGGTTGAAGCTGGATTCATCTATGAAATCGAGCACACTGAGTGGGTATCCCCCATCATAGTGGTGCCCAAAAATAATGGAAAGTTACATGTATGCATTAACTTGAAGAAGGTTAATGCCGCTGCTATTCGAGATAACTATCCGCTTCCTATCACTAAGTATCTATTAGAACGAGTAGTAGGCAAGGAAGTGTACAGCTTCCTTGATGGCTTCTCTGGCTACAATCAGGTAGCCATTGCTCTAGAAGATCAGCATAAGATGGCTTTTTCCACAGAATGGGGAATATTTGCTTCTCGGGTAATGCCATTTGGTCTTACCAATGCAGCGGCTACCTTTCAGAGACTGATGTGTCATGTATTTAAAGAGTTCGTGAGGAATACTTTAGAGGTCTATGTTGACGATCTTTGTGCTCATTTCAACATTAGACAAACACATGTACCTGAACTCAGGCAAATCTTTGACAAATGTAGAGAATATCAAGTCTGCTTGAACCCAGAAAAGTGTGTTTTCATGGTCAGGCAAGTCAAGATTCTAGGACACATAGTGTCAAAGAATGGCATATCTACGGACGAGGAAAAAATTAGAGCTATTGCAGAGATACCTAGGCCAAAGAATGTCAAGGAAGTACAAGCTTTCATGGAGCATTATGGATATTATCGACGTTTCATACACATGTATGCCATCATTGCAAAGCCTTTGTACGGACTTTTGACTAACTTTGAGTGCACGGATGAATGTGAGAACTCCTTCAATGAGCTTAAACGATGATTATGTTCAACACCAATCTTGACTACTCCAGATTGGAATAAGCCCATTCATGTTCATGTGGATGCATCCAATTATGCTATTGGATGTGTGCTTGCACAACCTATAGGTGAAGGTAATATGGATCTTCCAATTGCCTATGCTAGTAGACAATCGAATGCAGCTGAACGAAATTATAGTAGCACTGAACGAGAAGGATTAGGCATGGTGTATGCAGTTAAAACATTTAGAAACTATTTGTTTGCAAATAAGTTTAAATTTTTTACTGATCATCAAGCACTGTTGTACTTGGTAAACTAGCCATGCAATACAAGTAGATTGGTGAGATGGTTTCTCTTAATAATGGAATATGACTTTGAGGTAGTGGTGAGGAAAGGCAAGAATCATTTGAGAGCTGACCATCTTTCTAGGCTCACATCTGGAGAGGCACCGTAGGGAGTATCATATGATCTTCCTAATGCTTACTTGTTTAATTTGGAAGTGATACCTCAGTGGGCTAAGCCATTAGTGCCAGTATTGACATACGGGCCTAACCACCCAGTAATAAACACACAAGATTGGGAGATAGTAAAAGTCCAGAAGTACCATACCATGGCAGGAAGTGTGTACAAGCATACAAATCAAGGAATCTTAGCTTGTTGTGTGGAAGAGGATGAGTACGTTAAATGGTTGCAATTAGCACACGTAGGTGCATTAGAGCAACACTAATCCAGGCAAAGAACCCTACAAACATTAAGGAGACTCGGAGTGCATTGACCGACTATGGAAGCAGATGTCCATAATTTGTGTAAAGAATGCTGAGTCTATAGTATTAAACCACCTATGGAACACACTACATTGTACCAAGTGTCTCTAATACCAGATTGGAGCAAACCATTAGTGGCCTTTCTGATGACGAAAACATTCCTTCAAGATATGACCCTGGCTAGGCAACAAAGTTTAGAAAAAGAAGCCCTAGACTACTCACTCATTGGTGATAACTTATACAAGCGTGGGAAAGATGGTTACCTCAGATTATGTGTCCATGAGAGCGAATACCTCAAGATATTGGAAACTGATCACTAAGGTGTAGTAGGAGGACATTTTGGACCAGATCGAGTGATCAAGGCTATACTATTTGCAGGTCTTTGGTGGCCAACCCTTCATATGGATGCACATACCTATGTGAAGAGATGTGATGTTTGTCAGCGAACTCAATATCCTGTACGCAAAGATGAGATGCCATTGAAACCTATGATGGGTGGATGGTCATTCTCTAAGTGGGGAATAGACTTTGTAGGTCCTATTAATCCCATGACGAAGGGTTCACATGCTAAATACATCATTGTGGGCACAGACTATCTAACCAAGTGGGTAGAGGTAAAAACTACGACCAAGAACGATGCCTAGATGACAACCAAGTTCTTATTTGAGAATGTGTTCACAAGATACGGGCTGCCAATAGAGCTAGTAACTGATAGAGGCACTCACTTCTTGAATGAAGTTATTGAAAATCTTCTCCAAGAGTTCTTGGTGGTACACAAGAAGTCTGTCCCTATCACCCACAAACTAATGGGCAAGCCGAAAGCACCACTAAGATTCTATGCAATGTGTTGACAAAATTGGTTAATAATAAACACTCTGATTGGGACAAACAGCTACACCACGCTGTTTGGGCATACGGAGTTGCCTATGAAACGGTACTCCAAGCCACACCCTTTCAGATGGTGTTCGGCCAAAATGCAGTGCTACCTTTTGACTTTTTGATACCTACACTGAGAATAGCACAGGAGCATGAGTGGATAGGTCATGAAATCTCGTTGAGAATTTTTGACCTTGAACGACTAGGTGAAACAAGACTGAGAGCTGCCGCAGGGATATATGCAGCTAAGAAAAGACAAAAAGCATATTTTGATGCACATGTGAAGGATAAGGGCTTGAAAGCAGAAGACCTAGTCCTAGTTTACACTTTGAAGCAACATGCGAGGAAACTAGAGAAGAGAGGTTATGGACCTATGATTATAAATAGGATCTCAACTAGTGGAGCACTACAACTAGCCACTCTAGAAGGTGATGTGCTTCCAAGTTACATTAGTGGATGTAGAGTCAAACTCTATCAAGAACTCCTCACTGAGGAAATGCTCAATCGACTCAATATAGCCAAGAAACGTAAGGAAGAAGAAAAACAAATTCGAGAAGAAGCACAGGCAGAAGCATTGGAACACATCCAAAGAATGAAAATGAGAAGATAGGGTAGAGGTCAGCTTAGGTGAGATGCCTATGAAGATCCAAGATATCATATAGCGATGTGTGAAATCTCAGGTGTAAGTTCCCACAAAATAATTGATCGACGTCCTTTTGTCACATTAGAAATAGGACAAAGAAATAGTGCAAGAACTGTACGGGCTTTAATTGGCTCAGGTGAAGCCACTAGTGCAGTTAAACTTCTTACTGCCAAAAATTGAACTTAACAGTCCATCCTTTGGAGGCATATCTCATAGGATTGGGAGGTGTGGAAACCCCTTGCCTGGGCGAGGTGGAACTTCCCATCTACATTCAAGACGTTCTAATGACAGTTAAAGTACTAGTGTGTCAAGGCGAGGATCTCACAGATCCTCTTATCTTGGTTCAAGACTGGATCTATGATCATGCAGTCAACCAGAAACACATTGTAATCAAGCTAGAAAATGAAGCACTCAAAGAACTAGGAAAAGCACAAACTCTTGGTCCTTCCAGGAGTACACATGAAGATGATGATGCTATTCTTGTCCAAAACTATGTGATGCAAAGAGATGATTGTCTCAACAAAGAAATCAAGGATACAGTGGGACTCCATTCTTTCCCAAAGGCCATAGGGATACGACAACCAAGGGTGGATCAAATGTAGAAGAAGCAGATGACCTATGCTCAAAGCCAAAAGAAAGTACGAGGCTTAGTGTCTCAACCACCAAAACAAGTGGGTGAGGAAAGGCGACCAACCTATTGTGGTCTAGTCACAACCACCATCTAAACTTCATATTAGTGATCAACGACAGGACACTAATAAGAAGTTTTTCAAAAATGCTTCTACTAAATCAAAGTCTATCTGGGTACCTAAGCAGTCAATGAAGGCTGATCCACAATCAAGACAAATTTGGGTGCCTAAGGCTTGCTTGCGAGCGCAAATGGCCAACACACATACCACACTATGAACAATGTGGTTCCCTACTCGAACAACTGATACCCACTCTTATTTGACATGCACGAACACATATTCGCCCACAAGCACGAACATAATCAATTGTAAATGGGTCCCTAGAAAGCCTCATTCCCTAACATACACTCTCATAAAGCCCCCCAGAGTCTCCACTAAACCAAGACCGAAGGCCACCCACTATGTTTGGCAACAAAAAGCTTGTACTAAACCCCGGACCCCCATTTGTAAATTCATCTCCACCTACTAACTGCATCATACTCCCACTACATCTTTCCATTTAGCTCATAGGCTTATTCATTCACTAACTACACACACAATCACCAAGCACTCACTGACTCACTAACCTATCAGTAACCTCATGTTAATGTTGTGACGGGGACAAAAATTGTTCTATCTTGTCCATTACAATGTTAACACCTGCTTCTATATTCTCACAGAACTAGCAAACAAGAAGTAACATGGCAGAAGTAGGAGGTACTAGTTCCCAGGCAAGGTCTAGCGGCCAAATAGTGGACATTGAAACCCTCCTCCTCGAACCACAACTCACCGAGAGGCCTCAAGATCTTAGAGCAGTGCATGTACTACCCATTCAGGACCCTCCATAGGGACACACTTCTCAAGTAGGCAAACATGCACATTGGTTCAGTGATGTCGCAGGACCATTGGGAGAAGGTACCTACTTTTGGGAGGCAGAAATTGAATTTAATGGAAAATGGGGAAGATACAATTTCTTCACCCGTGAATTCGAGAAGTATCAGAATGCAGAAGTAATGCGATCTGTATGGACCAAAGCGGGCTTGGATAGCTACTTCCAGGCACTTGTGCCTAAATCGGAATTCCTGTGTTGCTCCTATTTGATGAGTACCATCACCCCTAGCAGAGCCAAGGGAGGTGATAGCACCTTTTTCCTTCCCTCATTAATGCCTGGTCATGAACTAAAGAGATTCAAGCTTACACTTAACTTAGTAAGGGAGGCCCTACATGTGAAAGGTATGCATATTCCCATAGAGAAAGAAACAATGATTCCCGGAAGAATGAAGCACAAAGATCTCAACAAACTAAAGGACATGGTAGCAATGACACCAACCATCACTCTCCACCTACGAACGATCATGCAAAACTTTGCCTTCCCCGCCCAAGAATGTTTCACTATGCCACAAAAAAGAATCTGGGTCAGCTTGTACTTGGCGGAGACAAAGGATCTGACAATCAATTTACCACACTAGATCATAGATCAAATCCGTCTAGCACATCAACACTGGAATAACAAATGTAAGAATGTGCTTCATGGGTGTTGTGCACTGACAAGAATAATTTATAGGTGCTTAGCTTATGATGTGCCTATTCAAAGAGCACTAGTGTGGTCCAGAGCTTAGGAATTCTAGAGACGGCTATCAACAACGGGTGCTCCATAAAAAAAAATGAGAGGTGCAGTCCAATTACCGTGTGCCCAAGCAAGGGGAGCCACCACCACACTAGAGGTGACCCCTCCACAAACGCAACATGTCCGTCCTTTTACGATTCCCTTACCAGACAGAGTGCAGAAGGACCCAATCTAGTTTTCCTTCCGATTCCCTCTGACCTAGAGTTCCCATAGGGCTACACCCTGGATGATCTAACGGATGAAGAAATCTCTAGGATGATTAATGAGTTTAACCTAGAGATAGAAGCAGAGTAGACCCAAGGACCACAACCAACCACAACGACTTCAGCCTCGACCCAACCTGAAGTAGTGGAAGTAGAAGAGGATGAAGAAGAAACTGATGAAGAAGAAGTAGCCGAGGGACATTGTTGGAACCGTAAAGTTATGAAAGGCCTATGAAGCTATGAAAGCTATGGAGTACTTGGAGGCCTACCTTGGAATTAAGGATACTTGAATACTCAAGGCCTTGAGTAGCAGTCTCCCAAATTTCCCACTTTTCCCTCTTGTAAATAAGTTTCTTCATAGGAACTCCTGCTTACTTATTTATGTGAGAAAACCCATAAAAACTCAACCTTTCCCTTCTTTTTTGTAAAAGGCTCCTTTTTGAATTCTTTCCTTATTTTAGAAAAGAGAGCTCACTTTTGGATACGTGCAAATGCTCTCTCTCTCTAGGAAGATTCTCTTTTTGATTTTCCCAACTACCTACCTTTTTTAGAACATCTTTAGTTAATGAAGCCTTTGGCCACTTGTATTCAACGGAACCCTCTCCTCTCTTATATAAGGAGAAGCTCATTTTGTAAAAAGGGAGGTCCCTTGGCCATGGCCTTGGCCTCCATGCTAATGGAATGAAGGTTCATTTGGCTTCCACATTTCTCCTTGTGTGCTAGGCGTTGGTCCATGTGTGTGGGTTTGGCACTTGGGGTTGGCTTGTGTGTGAGCATTGCCCTCCCTTGCTCCTTTTGACGTTGGCCATGTTGCCATTGTTCATGGACGTGGGTGTGTGTGCGTTGCTTGCACTTCTTGCAACTCCTCTTGGAAGAGCCCCTCACTTCCATGTGAGGCGGTTTGGGTTGGTTACTCCCCATACTTCAACAACAAATTTGGCGCCGTTGCCGGGGATGATCGACCTTCAACCGTTGGGTTTTTTCAAGATTGCCGTGCCTACACTTGGTGGATGCACCTCATGCTTGGATTGAGTTGTGGATCCGTGTGGCCTTCGGTTGGCCTTGGGTACCTCCCTTCTTTTAATTTTTGAGTAATTTTAGTTCATTTCTGTTTGATGCACAAAAACTTCCCCTAACCCCTTCCTCTCTCCACACTTCCACATACACATACTCACTCTGGCATCACCCCTCATTTTCTTCATTTCTTGGAATAGGTGTTTGCCTTGGGTAAAGAGAGTGGGTAGTTTTCTTCTCCCTCTTGTCCCTCCCTCTTGTCCAACTCAAGAAAACCAAAATAAATTTGAACACATGAACAATTAAAAGTGTCGCGAGTGATTGTTTTACATATACGCAAAGGTGTGGAGGGGTTAACTTTCTCCTCTCTCTATTCAGGTACGTTGTCACAGACTTGATGGGGGTTGGTGGGAGTTTTAAGTCTCCTCCTGTCACTCTTCCACTCTCCCCTCCACTTTATGATTCATAATGGCGGGGGAAGATGCAGAACCTCCCTTCCACTCTCTCACTCTTCGTCAAATTTGACGGGTGAAATTGCGGGGCTCTCCTTTCTCTCGCTTCTGGTTCGAAGTGGAGTCCGTTGGGGGATTGAGCTTCATCGGCGTCCCTCTGTTGGTAGCTATGGAGTCTCGTTCTCCTGCCCCTCTGCGTGCAAGCCCTGTCGAGGTCGAGCCGCGGGGGTTCCCTTTTTCTTCTATCATTAGTCACGCGTGGAGTCCGTTGAGGGATTGAGCTTCATCGGCGTCCCCCTGTTGGTAGCTATGGAGTCTCGTTCTCCTGCCCCTCTGCTTGCAAGCCCTGTTGAGGTCAAGCCGCGGGGGTTCCCTTTTTCTTCTATCATTAGTCACGCGCGTTTGAGACCATTTCTGTGTTTTAAGGCCGGACCTAGATCTTTTCTCAGAAAATTGTTGTTCAATCGTGGGGTGCGGAGGTCTCTGATGATGGCATGCTTCAATCTTCCCTCCTTTTCACTATTGTTCGGCTCTGTGCCTCCCCTCTCAATGAAGCATTGGAGCTCTCAAGACTTGAAGATCCTGTGATGCTTCCTTTTATGGTAGCTCTCGACAGCTCTTATGATCCCTATCTCCTGCAGTGCACCAAGAAGACGTCGGATGAACGAATATGTGTACACACACGCTTGCCTGTTCCCTTCTTTGCGTAGTATTTTTGGGGCTTCCCAATCTCCTCTTCGATTTGGGTTGAGCCTTGTCTCCCTGCATGCTTCTGTGATACAAGGAAGTGATTTGGCATACAATTCTAATGCTTACTGACTATACGCAAGAACATGTATATTTAATGAAGCTTCACGATGGTTGTTTCTCTCATCTGTAAGTCAATAATTTTGGTTTCTATACAAAATGTGTTAAGTGTTGTCTTGCTAGAATGATATGCGGTGAAGCCACACGAGAACGACAGTTGTGACATGGCACACAGTTGCTTAGATGTCGAGGAGCCAATCTTCGCTTTCTGAAAATCCATGCCGGCTTTTCCGTGTGTCTGATGTTGATGTCCAGAATTTTATTGCATGAATGCAGGGTTTCAGGTCGCTCACATCATTTGGTAGTCAAAGGCTGCTATATACGCTGCTAAGTACTCATTGAGGAAGTCGAGGCATGGCTCCTCCCCATACCCATGTCTGTGGACACCAAGGGTGTTGCCTACTCCTTTATAGAGACACAGATGAGCACATTTGAGTCCTTGCATGGTGTATCTCAAGCATTTCTGATGTTTGCTGATGTTCTCCTGGGTGTCCGAAGATTTCTCTTATGTATGGTATGCTCCTTAGCAAGCTTCTTTATTGTTGGATTTGGGTACATGTTTTAGCCCTTTTTATCATCTGCTATGAGGGTTGGATTATGGTGGCAGTCTTTCATAGTACTTCATAGTAGTAGACTTGACGCTGGATTTGTTGTTGGTCTTTGTGCTTTTTTGGTTCCTTCTCTATACTACATGATACCTCGCGTCAGCGTGTTTTCGTATTTCCTACTTGGAGGGGTCGCTATGCTGAGGGAGAGTTCCCATAAACATTCCCTCAGGGTACTTTAGCTCCGGCTTCCCTTGTTGTCTTTGCTAGACTCCAACCCAGAATATGTTGGTCTGATGCTTTCCTATTGCTTTGCAACTGTCTTCATGCAACGGAACAATACCGGCCCATTCTGTGGTGACTCCTTGTTTTGATGAGAACTATTGCCCTGTTGTGGTAATCGAAGCTCCTAGTTACGGGCATTCTGGTGGCTTTTTTTTGGGTTGTGCTCAGCCGAGTCATAGGTCTTCTATAACTTGCTATGGAATGAGTTTCTCTGCACGATGTTATTACATACTCCCCGATAGCTCATATCATGGAGTTAAGGTTCTACCAGTGCCTTCCAACCCTTGTGGCTCATGATTGTTGCATTATTGTGGGATCCAACCCCTGTTGGCTTCCTCTCTTGGTCCAAAATCTGCTGCATGTGGGGTCGTGCCCTCTCCAACTGCCCTGTGACTACTGATCGAGCTGTGTGAGGGCCTGGAGATGCATAGCTGCTCTTCATTCATCCTTGCTTTTAGTGTAACTTTGAGATCATTCTCTAGTGTTTGTCAGGCGTGGCCTTCCTTCACAGGTTGGTCGGGTGCTCCCTCTGCTCAAAATGCCTTGCGATCAGTTTTCGAGGATACTATCACGATCACTTCTCCTGAAGCTTTGTCACAGGAAAAGAATTTTGGTCCTCAATGAGTATTACATACTCACTCCCTCTATGCCTAGTCTCATGTTGTTGCCAGGGTTAATGAAACTCTCCTCACCATGCTTTTTGATCAAGGGCTAAATCGCGCTTATTTCCACTGATGATACTATTTTAATGTATGATGTCTTACTGTGTAAAATTGACAAGTGCGCTGTAAATCTCAATGTTAGTATGGTACGGTGTTATTTGTTACAAAGGAATATTCTCGAGATCGTGAGCTTGTTGAAGTATTAGCCTTAGATTTGATATCTACTCTACATAGATGCTTCACTCGGGCTGCTATCCTTATCATGTATGATTAGTTAAATAAAAAAATGAAGGTGTACCAAGTCTAAAATTGGCACAGAAATTTGGCATATGCCCGAATGGTTGAAGTCTATTCCTTTCATAAGAGTTTTTGTGGACATTTTAATTGTGGTAATGCCTAGGATTATCTTATCACAGCGGTCTTGAAGAATATGTGAGAGTTTTATTATTATCATATTCTAGCTTGAGGGCTATCAAGTTCATCTAAGGAATAGAACCACCGGGGGAGGGGGGCTTTGCAGAAATGTCCTTATTTATGTCTGATTGTATCTCTGTCCAGTTCTATCCCTTTTTGGATGACCAAGAAATACGGTAGTGTGTCTTAAATGCATTATAAGTGTTGGGGATTGTGATGACCCACTTCGGAGTTTGTGTCCGAATTACCTACTAACAAACATCTTACCCATGATTGATAGATGAATGGATGTTAGAAATGCTTGCGATTTTAGACCATGTGGGAGCTATGGTTTACAGGTTGATGATGCTCGGAGGGCTAGCTGTGTAGGAAGTGATCGAAAACTCAATATCAAAACTGATAGGCTTACCACACAAGGAAGCTCTACAACTAGCTCTCTCCAATAGAATTGGAACGATTGCTGACCTTGGGTCATCTATACTTATGAACATTTATAATCAGGAAGGTATTTATTTGTTGCTCCCTGCAGGTTGGGAACACTTGAGGTGCTTCGAAATGACTAGTGCCACTTGAAACAACAAATTGTTTGGAATATGTCACTATATCCGTGGGAATTTGGAATTCCTTGTCTACCCTTTTAGCATGGTCCAAGCAAGCTTTGGATTTAACTCTTTATGAACTTGGGTCAAACTTTCTCATCTATATACTTGTGAAATGTACAAACTTTTTCATACTCAAACATACACATATTGGGACATATGTGATATGACATTAGGCATTCAAGGAACCACACACTGATACACGCAGTCACACTTATATTTTCCAAACATTTATGTGCTTTGACTTAGCACCCTCGATATGATCATTAGTGAAGTATTTGGCTGCAAGGATCTAAGGCTATTGTCTATTGGAGGCCTAACGTTCATAGCTCTTTGAAGTGGGTTTGTCATGCATTCTACTTGAACAATATGGAGGACTAACCAGGTCTGCCACACTTTGAAGGAGTAACTACCTCTAAAGACGGTACGTGAACAACCCCTCAAAAATGCTGAACTCTGTCTTTTCTGGTTTATTTTTCATGACTATAGAGGTTGAGACAGGGAAATCGACATTGGAAGTTCTTGATATCACCACCCACTAAACTGTTTGTTTGCTTCTAACACTAATTCCTAAACAATTTTTTTTCTGATCTTTGCAAACAGTGCAACAGATATCAAGCTTGGATCTATTGATATTGAGGGTTGCAATCATGCTGGCTACTATGTTCTAGTTTTGCAAATGTGCAAAATGGTTTACGTCCTATCAGTACCCATCCTGTCTCACGTAAAACACCACTTGTTTGAGTGCAACTTGGGCTCTGACGGGAAAGATTCATGACTCTGGAAGTTTTATAATTTGCAAAGCTTGGTGACAAATTTTCTAAGGCTGATCTCATTCTGTGGCTCTAGATTCATTCTTGTTTGGAGCATGCTTCCCTAAATCATTGTCTCGATATGCCATAATGTTTCGAAGTTTTGCTCTCTTGACTGTGTACTATTGTTCGACAATGTTTGCTGAAGCTATCAATTAATTTTGTCCTCTACAGTTGTAGCTTCTAGTAAAGTAGTGATGTTTAATATGCTTTGGATTGATATAATCGCTAAAAGCAAATTGATGCAGAAACTGGATAAGCTTGGGGCCGTCACAAAATGGAAAGCGTAAGTATGACTTGTTGCTCGTGTGGTTCGAATGTGTCAAGATCTTTTATATTTTGCAGGTTATGCACTCCTGACTTTGTTATCTATGAACAAAGTATGATCTTCACTATGGTTTTGTGCAAAGGGTAAAACATGTTGCATGTGTTAAACTTGGATGCCACCTGATTCACTTGCTATCAAGAGCTACATGTGCCTTCTGTCAACTCTTGGAGTTTCCTTTAGGCACATCATATCTAGATGTGATCTTCTTGCTTGATGAAAAGCTTGCAGGTGACTCGAGCATATTGATTCTTCTCCTTAGGGAAGCAATCCCTTGGAATGATTAAAGAACTTTTGGGGATACTGAATTCTTTTTGATCTTTAAATGAGAAGTTAATTGTGTACTCAATTACTCTTGACTCTGAGTGTTGCAGGTTTGAAACAAAGGATGATGGTGCTACCATGTCTTATGAAGTTTCTGTAGCATGCTTCTGTCATAGTCATTAGAAAGGGATAACATGCTTGTTTCGCTCAATATGATGGTATTGGTTGCATGTGGCCACTTATGTTCAAAAGGCAATTAGTAATACCATAGGGTTGATGTGTGAATATTGTGCGAAGAATGGCTTGCTCTAGGAGTGTGTCTGCCCAATATTTTAGGCATAGAATCTAAAGGGTTTGTTTTGATCTTGCAAAGTTACTGGAAAAGTGGGTGGATTTAGACTTGTTCACATGCAATAGTCTCAATGGTGTGAATGTTACTTGATGCCTATATTCATTGACCCATTAATAGGAATTTGGTCCAAGACTGCACAAACTCTTGCTACCTGTTAATGCATCTCTCTTGAGTCTACTCTTTATTAATGCAAGTAGCAAAATTCTTGGGTTGGTACATAATGCTCTCATGATGTAAGCATGTATTCTTTAAAGGATAATTGCAGGTGAGAATGTACATAGGGGGTTGAATTTTTTTTTACGAAGTCATGAATGAGTGATTGTTTTTTGCTAGAGAAGTAACTCTCTAGTTTCACAAAGCTCATTTAAGGCTTATGTTTAGCATTACAGGCCAACATATTTAGAACATTGATCCTCCTTACCTCCTATAGATGATTTGCTACTTTGCTTTGCAGGAATAGTGTTGGATAAGTTGTTTGAGTCTCACGAATGCTTGCAAAATGTTAGGACTCATAATGTTACACAATTATCTATTCATTTTTGAGGCACATAATGTCATGTTAAATTGCAAGCTTGTTGACTAGGAGCGTAGTATGAATGATGGCAGGAACATAAGTTAAACTTGCAACTACATATTCATCTCGTGCTATACAATGCAATATGTCACACTCACTTGGAAATAACAGATTATGGCATCATCTTTTGGAGCACTTAAATGAGAAGATTTTTTAGAGCTCTTCTCATTAGAAGAGCAAGTCCTTAGTGAAAGATGTTCCCTGAAGTGGAAACTAAACATGAAATTGCATTTTATGGTTGCTTCTTTTCAAATTCAGTCTACTTGTTACGTATGTTTAAATTTCAGGTATTGGAGCTTTGAAAGAGGCGCATTGGATGGAGGCTGGGCTGACTGCCCCCCAAGGGGATTGTGTCGCTCAGCATTGCTGGATTGAAGATTTGAAGGCAGACTGCTTGCTGATTCAAAAGATTTGCAACCTTGTAACAATCAGACTTGAATTGCTGCGTATCTGAAGAGTTGAAGACTCCAAACATTGGACCGTTCGGCACTGTATGCCTCTCCTCTCTTAGCTTTGTCGAGTGACTAGGTGGGGGAGGGTGTTGGAACCGTAAAGTTATGAAAGGCCTATGAAGCTATGAAAGCTATGGAGTACTTGGAGGCCTACCTTGGAATTAAGGATACTTGAATACTCAAGGCCTTGAGTAGCAGTCTCCCAAATTTCCCACTTTTCCCTCTTGTAAATAAGTTTCTTCATAGGAACTCCTGCTTACTTATTTATGTGAGAAAACCCATAAAAACTCAACCTTTCCCTTCTTTTTTGTAAAAGGCTCCTTTTTGAATTCTTTCCTTATTTTAGAAAAGAGAGATCACTTTTGGATACGTGAAAATGCTCTCTCTCTCTAGGAAGATTCTCTTTTTGATTTTCCCAACTACCTACCTTTTTTAGAACATCTTTAGTTAATGAAGCCTTTGGCCACTTGTATTCAACGGAACCCTCTCCTCTCTTATATAAGGAGAAGCTCATTTTGTAAAAAGGGAGGTCCCTTGGCCATGGCCTTGGCCTCCATGCTAATGGAATGAAGGTTCATTTGGCTTCCACATTTCTCCTTGTGTGCTAGGCGTTGGTCCATGTGTGTGGGTTTGGCACTTGGGGTTGGCTTGTGTGTGAGCATTGCCCTCCCTTGCTCCTTTTGACGTTGGCCATGTTGCCATTGTTCATGGACGTGGGTGTGTGTGCGTTGCTTGCACTTCTTGCAACTCCTCTTGGAAGAGCCCCTCACTTCCATGTGAGGCGGTTTGGGTTGGTTACTCCCCATACTTCAACAACAGACATGATCAAGAATATGAAGAAACTTCAGAACTAGCAGGTGCCCCAGCTTATATTGCACAAATAAAAAGGTTGTATGAAACTATGAAGACAGTCCAAGAGCATCACAAGCTGTCACTGGAAACCGGAAAGATGCTCATCAGCTAGATGTTAGCAGAAGAAGGAGTGGATGAAAAGTTTATTGAATCTATGAACCTGCACGCAGACGTGCATGGCCTAGATGAAGCCATTCATTCAGCTATGGCTTGCATTCATCGCTTCGATCAACGAGTGCCAACCCATCCCCTTCGCTCTGGAAAGCAAATTCACATAGAAGTGTCAGCACTAGGAGACACTACACAGACAAAGGAACACCACGAGGCACCACCATCACCACGCCCCTCACCGAACCATTCAATCCTCCCCATGACATGACCGCCCCAACCTCCACGATCACCACATATGTCATGGGAATTCCGATCTCTCTAGGCACCCAATTTGGAGGGATCACAATGCCCACATTTACAACAATATGCACGAACATCACATCCACCCCACCCACGGTCCCCATCTACATGGTCACACACACTTTTGACACCATGGAAACTTCACCAATCACAACACCACTCCCTCCCCAGACACAACCACAATCTCCCATACCCTCTCCATCCACATCACCACTTGTTTCCACCTCATTCACGAGTCCCTTTCCCTTTCCAATTCCCCCTGCATCTTCTCCTTTCCTAGCATTCTTGAATGTAAATATTGTGTTTTCTACGTTATATCAATGTGTGTATCAGCTATAGAGTGAATATCAAACTCTCGAAGACCGACATCGTCAATTGACCGCGGATCACCAACAACTACAAAGACGGCTTACCTCTATAGAAGAAGAAAATGCTGACCTGAACCAACGATATACTACACTTGAACATGCCCATCAAACCATATTAGAAGCTCCCCAACCCTCCGAATCCTCCGAGGTTAAGAAGCTAACAACTTTACTTGAACTATATCAGACAGAGAATGTCAAAGTCTGCCGCAACCTGACTTTACTCAGAAAGCACATGGCCACTACCCTCGAAGAGAACAACCGCTTGCAAAAGCAGAATGAAGAGAATTTAGAGGCAGACATGGAGAGTTCTCCCCAGGAGATCGACCCCAAAAAATTCAAAGCTGTTCCTTCAGGGACTATGAAGACCATTCTTGAGAGTTATGCCAATCTTCTAGAAACACATGATGATGTATGAACGATAACCTTCCCCGATCATCGAACCAAAAGCGGAAGAATTGGTACCCATAGAACTAGACGAATCTTATGAGAAGCCTTATGTTCCTTTGCCAATGCCAGGTGGCCAACAAACCTCTGAGGGATTGGACACACTAGAGGTAGAAGCCCTAGAATGGATGCAGACACTCAAAAAAACGGCCAATACGCATGATGATCGAGTAGCGGTCCAGATTGAGTCCATGACCAAGTTTGAGGACACCATTATCAAATCAGAATATTTCTGAAGTATGTCTCATCATATATGGATAGGCAACAATGACGATCTGTATGTGCCTTTTTGTGTGCTCTTGGAAGATTACAACGTAGAAATTCAACGACGATGTTGCAAGGCTCCAACCTTTACCACTCAATTCGGCCCTGATGATATCCATGAGAGCCCTACACAAGGATCAATCTATCAACCTATCTGGCGGCTACGACTCCTAGAAACATACCCCGAGATGGTTCGAACTTGGAATAATATGCCACTATTCATCAAGTATAATCTTTGTTATGCTCCTGTACTTAGAAGACGCACATGGCTTGACTTTGCCATCATTGTGACGAATGTTAAAGGCTGTGCAAAATGGCTCAATTATGTATACCTGGCACCGCCACGGGGACAAGCTACGATGGCATACATGATCTCTACCATTTGCCACCGGGGAGTCAGATTGCGAAACATCCTAGATGTAATGGCTCAGATATGCCTAAGATATTCGAGTTGATGCTAGTTACCTTCAGAACCTTCAAAAATATTAAAGATCCACATTTCTTAGGAGTCAGATTCACAGCAGGTAACCTCGACTTGGAGTACGATATGAGTACAACCCCCTCCATCTAGGTGATATATGCATGGCATGTACGAATTAAATACCTCCCTGCTTGCTACAAGAAAACATTTGAAGAGATGTTCATCATAGGGTTCTGGGAATACCACTCTGAAGTCTTTGTTCCCAGACCCTCCCATCTCCTCCACCTCTTTGCAATGGAGCCAACCTTACATTTGGAACAACTGCATTTGCCACATCCAAACGTTCTAGGTCCAGTGGATTGGGATGCCCTCCTAACTGATTTAGCAAAGGGGTTGAGGCTAGTAGAACACCACTTGGCTACTGATGTCATTGAATATTATGTCAAACGCTCAGCCAAACAAGGGTTTGTCAGAGACGACAGACGCGAGAGGGGGGGGGGGTGTTGGCAGCAGTCAAGACACCCAAGGACTCACAAGACAAGGAAGCCAAAGGAGGGAGTCAGAGCAGAGACAAGGCACAAGCAGACAAAGTAGTCAACGAAGATCTAGCAAATAGGTCATCCAAATTTTCCAACCAAACCTCATTTGAACAATGATTTTCATCACTACATTAACCTTGTAAATAGCATTTTTGGATAGTTTTGACTCCATTTTTTGCAAGCCAAGGAGTCCTTGAGCTTGAGGAGCACTAGAAGTACATATATATCAATTTTCATATTCTTTAGACTCCATTTGAGCCCTCAAATGGGCCCTAGAACCTAATTTTTAACTAGGTTGGACACTAGGTCTGGACAGGGCCAAAACTAGTCAAAAACTATAAAAAGATCTAGAGAGCTCATTTGTGAGGTTAGCTTGTTGTAGAATTGAACTTGTAAGAGCACTTTTGAATAATCTAAAGAACTCCATTGTCTCTCTCTTTGTTCTTGTTGTGTGTGCACGTGTGTGTATGTGTGTGCATGTTAGTGTGCTTCTCACTCACACACTTGTGCCATCACTTGTTCGAGGTCTTCATACCATCCTCATGTCTTCCCAGATTGACATTAAAGGAGGTGCTACTCATCACTGAGCTACACCTCCCCAAGAAGCTTATGTGCCTAACTCCACTGAACCAGACACCTCTTCTCTTATGAATCGGCATTCAACAAAATTAGAGCGAGAGATTCAAGAAGAGAAATGGGCAAAAGAAAGTGAGAATCCTCCACCCATTGAACTTTTTGATGACCTACATGATGAGTTCCCACAAGATATTCCCTCTATTTATGGAGGGTAGGAGGATGCCCAGTCTAGTGGACGATTAGACTTGGAGTCTAATTCCTTGCAGGAATTGCCTCAGTTCACAGGCCCTTGGGAATCAAGGTATACTTGTATGAGATCACCCATCATCATGGTAACAAAGAAGAGCTACTTAAAGTAAAACTAGAACTATGGAAACATGAAGCCAAGCAAGTACCCAAAGTAGCTAAAACCCATTCTTAGGCATGATCTCATAGAACAGTGCCAGAAATACCTTTGGACAAGATAGGAGACATGAGTGAAGGTGAAGAAGGAAACACCTATCTTCCCATCACTCATCAAAGTTACACCACCAAGGCGATTTTGGAGTCAGGTGCAGGCGTTGCAATTGCTACCAATTCCCTATGGATGCATTGGGGCAAGCCAACACTAAGGCCCACGAGAATGAAATTACAAATGGTTGATGGTCACATCGAAAGAGACTTAGGGCTACTAGAACGAATAAATCTCACCACTTGTGGGGTAGATTTCGTGCACTCTTTTGCTATATGTGACCTATGAAATGATTCTGGGAAGACCATTCTTGAGGCAATTGCAAGTAGTACAGGATTGGGAAACCAACTCTTTGTATTTGCAACACTTAGGCATCACAACCAAAGTCAATCTCAAAGATTACTCTCATAGAGATATGCCCCCTATACACTGGAATCCCATCCATAGAGCCACATATGATATTGAGCCAGTGCATTCCATAGGATTAGGATCCTCATGGATGCACGAAGACACCCACTTATGGATGTGCAAAGTAGGAGTAAAAGAAGAGAAGAGAGAAAACTCCAGAGAGGTAGGTGCGAAGGAAACTCATAGATCAATATGAGACCCAACCTATGCACCTATAGTGTTTCCAAATGAAGAGTTTGAGCCTCATGGCTTGGCAAAAATTCTAGCAGCAATGGATGTAGCCATCAATGAACAACAATGGGCACCCCACTATGACGAGGATGGCTGTGACATTTTAGTCTTCACAATAGAGCCAATCATGTGTGATTCAATTATTGAAGAATGTGAACCTAGCACTGATGCATTCATGGATGCAAGCGACTCCGATCTAGAGTCAATTATTATGGACACCCTCCTTTTGCATCAGATGAGGAATATTTCTACGAGGTAGAAGCTCACCCTTAGAGACACAAAGAAATTACAAATGAGGTGAGACTAACCACACCGGTGACCACTAAAAATGAAGGTAAGAAGAGGAAGAAGAGAGAAGTCACATCAGAGGAGGAAGAATATTTGTTTGAGGTCCATGAAAATTTCAAAAAGTATGAGATAGAAGATAGGAGAGTCATGGTAAGAATGCCTAAACATGAAGCAGTCATAGGAGAGGCCTATGATAACAAAGAAACCACAAAGAAAATACATAGAGGACGGTGAAGAGTGATGCACTGTTGCAGAGCTAAGAAGAGCAAAAGGCAGAGAAAAAGAAGGGCCCTAAAATTTTTCCGACTTGGAGACTCAAATTTTTGTATTATAACCATTTTTGTAACATATTTTCCGTTGTAAATGCACTAGAGGAGTCCTCTAGATGCTTACCCATGGAGATTAGTAGCTTACCCATGCAAATTAGTAGGAAATTAGCCTTCTAGTGAATAAAGTGCCGATCTCTTATGTGAAAGGACCATTTTTAGGGCACATGTATCTAAGTCAATTTGTGACTCTTTGTAAGGACTTTTTACCATTGTGAGAATCAAGAGCACAGAATTTCGAATTTGTGACTTCTCCTCTCTGTATCATCTTCTTTGTGAGTTGGTACGCATGTGGGTTACTTGAAAAGAGTGTTAGGAAGTGTTGTCTATCCATGAAAGTGTTTGTTTGCTGTTGATAAGGTGTGTGTGAAGTGTAGGAAGTGCTGAAGTGTAGGAAGGTTATTCCTGTGACTCAGTATTTTTCTCATAACTTGAAGTAGAAGCATCAGAATTGAGTGCAAATACCATTGGATGCGTCTTCTCGAGAGCATCGAAAGGCATATGCTATTTTCTATATTCGGAGTTCGGAATTGAGAGAAAAACTCAATTCATTGTTGGCTGCTGCTCCAAGTATCACGACACCATGACTGACAGTTGAAGCTTATTTGGATTAGTCTTTGCCTTGTTTGCGCTCTGTGAGAAGCTCATTTGCATTGATTGTCATTTGAATGCATGTCCTCATACACTCGGCTAGGTTTTGATACTCATCGGATTGATAAATAAAGCGTGAATCCCCACTATATGCACTTGAGGGGGATTGAGGAATAGCCTCTTTCTCCACAAGTCCCTAAGTTGGATCTTAGGTACACACGTTTTTGGCACCGTTGCGGGGGAGTGTCGAATCAAACCGAGGCATTCGTGTGATGGTGAGTAGCTTTTAGCATTGAAGCGAGCAGAGGAGTTGTGAATTTCTCTTCTTTGGTAAGTCACACTCATCCGCACTTACTACTTCTCACTCTTGGCGTGTGTGTAGTGAGTTATTAGTCTAGGGAAGTGAATGGAGTGAGTAGATTAGGAGGAGGAAGGGGGTAGGTTAGGAAGCTAGAGTTGTTATTAATTTGAGTCTTGTTGAGTCTTTTTAGTTAGGAGACCTTTTCAAAAGAGTATAAAAACCAAAAAATGTCATTTTTCAAGTCACTTGTCTCTAGAACAAGTATCGCGAGAAGTTGCTGTCGAGTATCGTGAGCGAAGATCTGGGCTTTTTGAGATGCGCAGAACGAGTCAGAGTGGTTAGAGAGTTGAGAGAGAGTTCCCAAGGTAAGCACATTCATCATTCTCTCATCACTGTCACATAAATTAAGCATTTCAGAGAAACGATCGGCGGTACGTATTGCGAAAGTCATCCAGGGGTGAGAAAAGTTTATTTTTGTGATACAATTGGTGAGGAGAGGGTAGAAGAGCTTGAGAAACACATATATTCATTTTAAATTCAAAACATATTTGCTAAAAAATTGGAAAAGTGTCAAGTATCGTGTTTTCCCATGGTCGAGTATCGCGATACTTGAGTATCGTGATCACCTGTGGTTGAGTATCGTGATACCTGACCTTGTTGAGTATCATGTATCGTCGAAACTCTCCTCGCGATACCTGTCAAGTGTCGGGTATCGTTGATTTGGGTCTGACGATACAGGTCAAGTATCGAGTATAGTTCAGAATTTCTCACGATACTTGTCAGATATCACATATCACGTATCGTGAAATTCAAATCGTGATACTTGTTGAGTATCGTGTATCGTGAGTTTCAGATCACAATACTTGTTGGATATCGTGTATCGCGGAGACAACTTTCACGATACCTGACGAATATCAAGTATCGTCTTGAATTTCCTCGCGATACTTGGTGTGTGTCGAGTGTCGTGGACATTTTGTCGTGGAATATCGTGTCTCGTGTATCGCAAGATTTCAGATCGCGATACTTATCAAGTATCGTGTATCGAGTTCTTCAAGTATCGAGTATTGTGTTTGGCACTCGATATTGGGCAACTATTGTGTATCGCGTTTCTGGAGTATCGTGTATTGTTTTCACCAAGTATCGTATATCGTGTTCTTGGAATATCATGTATCCTCTGGTTCACATGTCGAGTATCATGGTACCCTTCTAGTGTGTGAGGTATCGAGTATCGTGACTGTTGGCATACAAAGCAACAAAGGAGTCATGCGCAATACGGCAACAAGGCCAGATCATTTTTCCCATAGATTATGTACAACTCAAGTGATTTTAATCACTACACAAACATTGTAAATCCCGTTTTTGGTAGATTAGACTCCATTTTGTGCAAGCCGAGGAGTCCTCGAGCTTGAGGAGTATTAGAAGTACCCTCGTACCAATTTTCATAATTTTTAGACTTCGTTTGAGCCCTCAAATAAGCCCTGGAACCTAATTTTTAACTAGGCCGGACACTAGGTCTGGACAGGGACAAAGCTAGTCAAAAACTATAAAAAGAGCTAGAGAGCTCATTTTGGAGGTTAGATTGTAATTGAAACGAACTTGTAAGAGCTTGTGAAAGTAATCTAAAGCACTCCATTGATTCTCTCTCTTTGTCTTGCCGTGTGTACGCGTGTGTGTGTATGTGTGTGCATGCTTGTGTGCTTCTCACTCACGCACTTGTGTCGCCACTTGCTCGAGGTCTTCATACCATCCTCACGTCTTCCCGGATTGACATTAAAGGAGGTGCTACTCATCACTGAGCTACACCAAATTTTGGCGCCGTTGCCGGGGACCGAGCTTTGAGGACGAGCGTGTGATGGTAAGACGTAGAGTTGATGCGTTGGAGTTGTAGGTATTTTCTTCACTCTAATCGGTTTTCTTTTACTTTCTTCACCATCTTCATCATCATCATCACCATCTCCCACGTCCATCTCCATCATCGCGAAAATTTCAGTTTTTTGACTATATCCCCATCTCCATCTCATTTCCCTCATTTCACTTGTGAGAGAGAGCGAGAGAGCGAATTTGCATGCGCTGTTTTTGCATGTTTCTTGAGCTATTTTGCAGGTTTTTTGCTGTACCATCATCCCCAGCAGTGTGCGCAGGTACGACAGGCTCTGCACAGGTCCCGGGACGACAATCTCTGTCTATCGCGACAGACAGAAAATCTTAACATTTTGTGAATGCATGATTAGCACTGTAACCTACACCTTGAGGGCACTCTAGATCACTAGAAGTTTTTCAAAAATTTGCGTTTTTTCAGTCTATCGCGACAGACACCGTCTATCGCGACAGACACTGTCTATCGCGACAGACACCGTCTATCCCGACAGACAGAATTTCACGATAGACACCGTCTATCGCGACAGACAGAAATCCGCGACAGATACCGTCTATCGCGACAGACACCGTCTATCGCGACAGACAGAAATCCGCGACAGATACCGTCTATCGCGACAGACACCGTCTATCGCGACAGACAGAAATCCGCGACAAACACTGTCTATCGCAACAGACACCGTCTATCGCGACAGACAGAATTTCACGACAGATAGCGTCTATCGCGACAGACACCGTCTATCGCGACAGACAGAATTTCACGATAGACACTGTCTATCGCGACAGACACCGTCTATCGCGACAGACAGAATTTCACGATAGACACCGTCTATCGCGACAGACACCGTCTATCGCGACAGACAGCCCCCACGATAGATTGTGTCTATCGCGACAGACACCGTCTATCGCGATAGATAGGCATTTTCGGCAAAAATTAAGGAGTGAATTTTTGGAAATTTAGGCTAAATTTTGGGCATATTTGCACTTTCATGTACTCATATACTTACGAAGGCCTTAGAAAATGCATTAAAACCCCCGAAAGGATCTGTTTGTCTAGTTAACCCCCTAAACCCTGAACGGTCATAACTTTTTCATACGAAATCCATTTTCGGAGCTCTAGAGCTTGTCGGAAAGCTCGTGACATATACTACACGCCCTCAACTGTTTTTTATAAGAATAACGCGTTGATTTTCAGATAGGATATTTGGAAGTTGACACACAGAAGGGTAGAAACACCAAGGGAGCTCTAGAGGAAATTTTTAGCAATAAAAAAGGGGGAACAAGGGTCATTAAAAAAGTGTCTGAAATAAATTGTCTATCAATTGAAAGGTCTACTTGGAGTTAATCTTGGGATTTATGCAGGCCTATTGAGAAGCAAGTGAGAGTATCCAAGCAAGGGTGTGGCGCACGCTTGAGAATCAACTTCTCGAGCACTAAAGAGCAAGGTTCGGCAAGAAAGGTCGGAATATTCTCAACTCCTCTTCGTCAATTCCTAGCTTAGGCTAAGAACGATTAGAAGTAGGAGTAAGTCAGGGCGACGATAGGCCACTATCAAGTTGAAGGCTACCTAAAAACTCAAGTTCAAGCTAAAAACTTAATCTCTGTACTGTCGACAACATAAAGGAAAAGAACCTAATGTGGAACGATCAACCTGAAAGTACGAAGAACATTCAAGTATTCCGGACGACGTAATAGCAGATAAGACTTTAAACACGAGGAATAACTAAAAAGAATCAAGTGACTGGTACCAATTGATCGGCAACGAGGTTGTACCCTGAAAAAAAAGGTTTGGGCTAATCCGTTGGGCATATGAACCTTAGATCAGGACGACACCTAGTAAGAGAGAGACAAAGCCTTAGGTCTTCAGAGGCTAGTGTCAACCACACTGCAAGGTCTTGGGCCCAGCAGTTGAGTCGCCACTCTCATTACCCTAGCTCTGATACCAGTGAGTCAGAGATGTCTCAAGGCCTGGACAGACCTACGGGAAGTTCAGGTGTGCCTTACTTGTACAGGGTAGAAGGCCCTTACAAAACACAGTTGGAATACCTTAGGACCAACCGATTAGGTGCTAGCATCTATGAGGACGGCCTAGGAAGATCTGTGGTCCAGATTAAAAACCCTGACCAATTCATAGGACTAGAGCACCCAGCTGTCAAGTTTGAAAACGGTGCATACCTGGACAAGGAAGGAACCATATACGTAGTCACCAGTCATCCAGATAGGACAGATGAATTTGGAAATGTAATTTCAGAAGCGGACTTAGGTGACTTGGAACAAGGAAACATGGGAGTGGAACCTAGAACCCCTCGAGGTAAATCAGTTCTCACTAGGATTATCATGCCTGAGTGGGTTCCCCAAGATAACAAGTGCATAGATTTGCTTCTCAATCGAGAAACGGACGAAGCCTTTTGGAGGTATAAACCGGATCACCCAATTGATATAGGAACAATCATGATCTATGAGTTTAAGGATCCGGATAGCCCAGGCAGAGTGACCTACCTAGATCATGCTTCAGAACGGATCTTTGTGGTGACAGAAAATGATAGGCATGCCTACACTTGGAAGGGCGAATTTATTTTCCCCCAACCAAGATCAAATGTATCCTATGGTCACCCTGGGGCTGGAACTTCCCAAGCTCATGGTACGCAAAGAGATAGAAGTAGGGATAGACCAGAAGTAAGTTTCGCCAACCCCGTGGGCAGAGAAAGAACGAGAACAGAGACGAATAGGGTAGAACCTGAGATGCATAGAGCCCACAGGAACCAAAGAAATGTAGATGGATTCCCTCTGCCGAGGCCTAGAGAGCACACAAGAACTTTAAGACCCACCCAGCTAGTTAAGTCCATGAAGAACTACTTTGACGGCACAGGAGATCCCTATGATCATGTGGCGGAGTTCAAGCAAGTCTTGAGAGCTGAACAAGTGGAGGATCTGTTCACGCAGTACAATGCCTTCGGTCTAACCCTTAGGAACACAGCACTTACGTGGTTTCAGCCATTAGATGAACGCCAGTTCAGGAGCATAGACCAACTCCTAGAAGCATTTATTATTGAGTTCTCCAAGAGTGGCATAAGACACAACACCTCCTCACTGATTCACAGCTTCAAGCAAACCCCTCAAGAGACTGTGAGACTTGCCGGAAGAAGATTTAGGCAATACCTTGAAAGATGTCCTGTTTCGGAGCTACCCACATCTGCTAAACAAGTAGCCTTATTTCTTGATGGATTGCTGAGTACGAAACTGAGATCCTATGTGTATCTGAAAGACCCCAGGACTATAGAAGAGTGTGTACGCATGTGCATTGACATTGAAGATAACCTAGGAGAAGAACTAGAGCTTTCCAAAATCTACAAAGATTCAGATGGTGCATCTAGTCACTCTTCCACACAATCCACATCAATTGAGGAACTCGCAGAGAAAGTGGCCCAGAAATTAGGAGTAACTAGCAAACAAATTCCAAGGTTTGCTCCTATAAAAAGGTGCTATACATGCGGTGGTGACCATATGGCGAACGTCTGTCCCATTATGGCTCAACCCCAAGTAAACCCTAGTAGCCAGTACTGCACCATAGAACGGAGATACATCAACCACACCGCACAAGATTGCCCATACAACAAGCAGGCGGTTAGGCAACCCTACCCTCAGCCCTACCAACAAGGCAGATACCAGAACCAGTACCCTCCACAACCATATGGCAGGCCACAACAAAATTTCCAACCTCAATATCAAAACCAACAAAGGCCTCAGCCTGTGCTAGCACAACAACCCCCAGCCCCAGCTAATGTGATTCCGGTAAAGTATACTGCTGTAGAAGAGAACCTGAATAGAGCTATAGTCCCTGTAACATCCTTGCTTTCTGAAAGTGACCCGAGTGACCATAGCTTTGACTCTACACATGTTGATAGCCCCCAGGCCTACTACATGCAGTCTCCTGAGCATGGTGAGTCCTATTATAGCGAAGAGACAAACGAACCTAGTTGGGAGTTAGATTACACGAACATCATGTATACAAACCCCAACCCTAGGCCTCAATCTAGGCAGGTAAGACCTCCAGTCCCAAGAGGACCGTGCTACAGATGCCAAGGAGATCACCTCATTCGTGATTGTCCCTTGCCTCCACCTACACAACCCCAGTCAGTGACGATCCAAGGCTTCTGCCAAGATTGTGGAAAAGAGCATCTCTTACGAGATTGCCCAAAGAACCCCAGTAATATGCCAAAAATCACGCCCATCAATGTTATTGAGTTAGTGGTAGATTCCAGCGGAAGTGTTACTTCCACTGCACCCGTACAGGTAGTCACGAGAGCTCAAGCAGTGAAGCAAAACCCAGGGGTAGGCAAGGAAAAGAGCCCAGACACTAGCGATACTGAGAGCCAAAATAAAAAGAGAACAAGAGCTTGGAGAGATAGCCGCGAACGCATGAAAAGGCAATGGGCAAAGAAGATGAGTGAACTTGAGGAAAGTCTACGAGAAACCAAGGCTAAAATCATAGAGATCACATCTCAACCGCACTCTCACACATTCCCACCGCTACCATCCCCATCACCCTCCATCCCTTCACCCTCTAAGACAGCCCACGCAACCCACCCACCACCCCAAACAGGATCGGTATTAGCTGATCCCACTCCCGAAGACATAGACATGATGCTTAAAGCATATCAGGCCAGAATCCAAGAAGGGCCAAACGTCACGGATCATGACAAGTGCTATCCTAGAGCTGACCTAGAGATAGAAAGAACCAAACTATGCGCGAAAATGGTCGCATTGGCTCAGACTATGTTTGAAGCCAGTCGCCTTTTCAATTACTCAGGCTCAGCCAAAACGCAATTACACTTGGATGGATTCCTAGAGAAGTTAGAGAGGATAATTGCAAGATCGGACAAGGAAGAAAAAAATCAAGACCAAGAAAAAGAAAGCAAAAACATGAATCATTCCCAATCGGAAGTTTATGTGGCCAATTCCACTAAACCAGACAGTTTTCCCTCCTTAGAAAGAATAGAGAGGCTAATTGCACAGTCAGAAAAGGAAACTGCCCCTCAAAGAAAGGATAGGGCAAGGGAACGGATAAGCCAACCTCTTCAAGAAGCCCACGCGCCTCCTCAAGAAGCTTATCTTCCCCCCCAAAAGGCAGATAAGCCCCCCTCAGAAGCTCACGTACCTCCACAGTCTGCCTACATTCCTTCTCAGGGAATGTATGAGCCTGCTCGGAAGAGTAGTAGAATAAGCAATCCTCCCCAAGAAGCTTGTGCTCCAGCCATTTATGAGAGCAAGGAGAGAGCCAACGATAGAACAAGCCCTCCTTTCCAGGCTGCTTATGTGCCCAATTCCACGGAGCCAGACACTTCTTCTTCTATGAATCGGTTTGCACCAGACTTCCTACGAGAGATTCAAGAAGACAAATGGGATAACGAAAGCGAGGTTGCCCCTCCTTTTGAACTTGTGGACGATGCACACGACCAATTCCCACAAGACATCCCATCTATTTACGGGGAGCATGAGAGTGTTCAGTCTCACGAAAGATTAGACTTTGAGTCTAATTCCATACAAGAGCTACCCCACTTCACAGGCCCATGGGAAGCAAAGTCCACATGTATGAGAGCACCCACAGTCATGGTAAGGAACGACGACTCAGTCATACCTAGGAACACAGAGGTAGTGAAGAACACTAATGTGCAGTGTAATCTCAAGTTAGAAGAGCTACTCAAGGTTAGACCTGAATTATGGAAACATGTAGCCAAACAAGTACCAGAGATAGCAAAACCTCGTTCCCAGGAAGGATCCCATAGGACAGTGCCAGAAATTCCCTTAGATAAGATAGGAGATATGTGTGAAGGTGAAGAAGGGAACACCTATCTTCCCATCACCTACCAAGAATACACCACCAAGGCGATTTTGGACTCAGGTGCAGGAGTTGCAATTGCCACCACCTCCTTATGGAAGCGTTGGGGCAAGCCAGCACTCAGGCCAACAAGAATGAAATTGCAGATGGCCGATGGTCATATTGAGAGACCCTTAGGATTGCTGGAAGGGATAACTCTCACCACTTGTGGTGTTGAGTTTGAGCATAGCTTTGCTATATGTGACTTCAACAAAAATCATGCTTATGAGATGATTTTAGGAAGACCATTTATGCGACAGTTGCAAGTGGTACAGGATTGGGGAACCAACTCCTTGTATTTGCAACACTTGGGCGTTACAACCAAAGTCAATCTCAAGGACTATTCTCATAGAGATGTCCCTCCTATCCAGTGGAATCCCATCCATAGAGCCAAAGATGATACGGAATCTGTGCATTCCATAGAATCTGGATCCTCATGGATGCATGAAGACACTCACTTATGGATGTGCAAGGTAGCAGTAGAAGAAGAGAAGAGAGAGAAAGCCAGAGAGGTAGGTGCGAAAGAAACCCATAGATCAATCCAAGACCCAGCCTATGCACCTATAGTTTTTCCAGACGAAGAATTTGAACCTCACGGTTGGGCAGAAATCTTAGCAACAATGGACGTAGCCATCAACGAAGAACAATGGACACCTCACTGTGATGAGGATGGCTATGATATTTCAGTCTTCTCCATAGAGCCAATCATGGGAGAGGCAGTTCTAGAAGAATGTGAACCTAGCCCTGATGCATTTGAGGATGCAAGTGACTCCGATCTAGAGTCAATCATTATGGACCCACCATTTGCATCAGATGAAGAATATTTCCATGAAATAGAATTTCAACCCCAGAGGCATGGAGAGGTTACAAATGATGTAAGATTAGCAACGCATATGACCTCTAAGGAAGAAGGAAAGAAACGAAAGAAGAAAGAAGTCTCACCAGAGGAGGAAGAGTCTTTGTTTGAGGTCCCAGAAAATTTTAAGAAGTATGAGATAGATGATAGGAGAGTCATGATAAGAATGCCTAAACGAGAAGCACAATCAGGAGAGGCCTATGATAACAAAGAAACCACCAAGAAAATAGTAGTGGCCATAGAAGAAGGAGAGGAGAGATGCACGTATATAGGCCATGACCTGACAGAAGAAGAAGAGCATGAATTGATTGCCTTGCTAAGAGAATACAGAGATGTATTCGCTTGGAGTTACAAGGATTTGAAAGGGGTTGACCCGGACATATGCTCACACACTATTCCCATGACCTCAGATGCTAAACCCTCTAAGCAAAAGCCTTATACATATAACGATAATTACGCCGCTAAGATCAAAGAAGAGATAGATAGACTGGTCGAAGCTGGATTTATCTATGAAATTGAGCACACTGAATGGGTATCCCCCATCGTAGTGGTGCCCAAGAAGAATGGCAAGCTGCGTGTGTGCATTAACTTGAAAAAGGTTAATGCCGCCACGATTCGAGATAACTATCCGCTTCCCATCACAGAACATCTCTTAGAAAGAGTGGCAGGCAAGGAAGTGTACAGCTTCCTTGATGGATTTTCTGGCTACAATCAAGTAGCCATAGCTCCAGAGGATCAGCACAAGACAGCCTTTGCCACAGAATGGGGCATTTTTGCTTTTAGAGTAATGCCATTTGGGCTTACCAATGCACCAGCTACCTTCCAGAGGCTGATGTGCCATGTGTTTAAGGAGTTCCTGAGGAAGAGTTTAGAAGTCTATGTTGATGATCTTTGTGCTCATTCCAACATTAGACAAACCCATATCCCTGAACTCAGACAAATCTTTGACAAATGTAGAGAATATCAAGTCTGCCTGAACCCAGAAAAGTGCGTTTTTATGGTCAGGCAAGGCAAGATTCTAGGACACATAGTGTCAAAGAATGGCATATCTACAGACGAAGAAAAAGTGAGAGCCATAGCAGAGCTACCGAGGCCAAAGAATGTCAAGGAAGTACAAGCTTTCATGGGGCATTGTGGGTATTACCGACGTTTCATCCACATGTATGCTGTCATAGCAAAGCCCATGTACGGACTCTTGACAAACTTTGAGTGGACGGATGAATGTGAGAATTCCTTCCAAGAACTTAAACGAAGATTATGTTCAGCACCAATCTTGACCACGCCAGATTGGAATAAGCCATTCCATGTTCACGTGGATGCATCCAATTATGCTATTGGATGTGTGCTTGCACAACCTACTGGTGAAGGTAGTATGGATCTTCCAATTGCCTATGCCTGTAGACAGTTGAATGCGGCTGAACGGAATTACACCACTACAGAGCGAGAAGGATTAGGCATGGTATATGCAGTCAAGAAATTTAGACACTATTTGCTTGCAAATAAGTTTAAATTTTTTACTGACCATCAGGCTTTACTATATCTCGTAAATAAGCCATGCAATACAGGAAGATTAGTGAGATGGTTTCTCTTGCTAATGGAATATGACTTTGAGGTCGTGGTAAGAAAAGGTAGGACTCACTTGAGAGCAGATCATCTCTCTAGGCTCACATCGGGAGAAGCCCCACAAGGAGTGTCAGATGACCTTCCTGATGCTTACTTGTTTAATTTGGAAGTTATACCGCAGTGGGCCAAGCCATTGGTACCAGTATTGACATACGGGCCTAACCATCCAGTGGTAAACACACGGAATAGAGAGGTTGTAAAAGCCCAAAAGTACCACATCATGGCAGGAAGCATGTACAAGCACACAGATCAAGGGATCTTGGCTTGTTGCGTAGAAGAGGATGAGTATGCTAAATGGTTGCAATTAGCACATGTAGGTGCGTTAGAGCAACACCATTCAAAGCAACGAACGTTGCAGACTCTAAAGAGATTCGGAGTGCATTGGCCAACTATGGAAGCGGATGTCCAAAAGTTGTGCAAGGAATGCCCAATCTGTTGCACTAAACCACCTGTGGAACATGCCACTCTCTATCAAGTATCCATTGTGCCAGATTGGAGTGAACCTCTAGTATCATTCTTGAGGACAAACACATTCCCTCCAGACATGACTCTGGCAAGAAAAAGGAGTTTAGAACAAGAAGCCCTGGATTACTCACTCATTGGTGATAATCTATACAAACGCGGTAAGGATGGTTACCTGAGACTGTGTGTCCATGAGAGTGAATATCTTAAGATCTTGGAAACTGCTCACCAAGGTGTAGCAGGAGGACACTTTGGACCAGATCGGGTAATCAAGGCAATACTATTTGCGGGCTTCTGGTGGCCTACCCTTCACATGGATGCACATACCTATGTGAAACGGTGTGATGTCTGTCAGAGGACTCAGTATCCTATACGCAAAGATGAGATGCCACTGAAACCTATGATGGGTGGACGTGCATTCTCTAAGTGGGGAATAGACTTCGTAGGTCCTATTAATCCCCCAGCTAAGGGTTCTCATGCGGAATACATCATTGTGGCAACAGATTATCTCACCAAGTGGGTAGAGGTAAAAGCTACAACCAAGAACGATGCTCAAACAACTGCCAAATTCTTGTTTGAGAATGTATTCACGAGATATGGGCTACCCATAGAGCTTGTAAGTGATAGAGGCACTCATTTCTTGAACGAAGTGATTGAGAATCTACTCCAAGAATTCTTGGTAATACACAAAAAGTCTGCCCCGTATCACCCTCAAGCTAATGGACAAGCTGAGAGCACTAATAAAATCTTATGCAATGTACTGACAAAGTTAGTGAACACTAAACGCTCTGATTGGGACAAACAGCTACACCATGCTGTTTGGGCATACCGAGTGGCCTACAAAACGGTACTCCAAGCCACTCCCTTTCAGATGGTATTTGGCCAAAATGCTGTGCTACCCTTGGACTTCCTGATCCCTACATTGAGAGTAGCACAAGAGCACGAATGGACAGGTCATGAGCTCTCCTCTAGGATCTTTGACCTTGAACGATTAGGAGAAACAAGACTGAGAGCCGCTGCAGGAATATATGCAGCCAAGAAGAGACAGAAGGCATATTTCGATGCCCATGTGAAGGATAAGGGCTTGAAAGCAGGAGATCTAGTTTTAGTCTATACACTGAAACAACACGCCAGGAAGCTAGAAAAGAGAGGCTACGGACCTATGATCATCAATAGGATCTCCACGAGCGGAGCAGTACAACTAGCCACGTTAGAGGATGATGTTCTCCCAAACTATATTAGCGGATGCAGAGTCAAGTTGTATCAGGAACCCCTCACGGAGGAAATGCTCAGCCGACTCAACACTGCTAAGAAACGCAAAGAGGAAGAGAAGCGAATTAGAGAGGAAGCTCAAGCAGAAGCTTTAGAACGCATCAGAAGGATGAAATTACGAAGGCAAGGTAGAGAGCAGCCTAGAACAAATGACTATGCAGACCAAGGATTTCCTATGGCCATGTGTGAAGTTGCAGGAACAAGCTCGCATAGGATAATTGATAGACGTCCTTTCGTAACCTTAGATATAGGACAAGGAAAGAGTGCAAGGACCGTAAGAGCCTTGATTGACTCAGGTGCAGCCACTAGTGCTGTTAAATTGTCTTACTGCCAAGAATTACAATTGACTGTCAATCCTGTGGAAGCATATCTTATAGGATTGGGAGGAGTGGAAACCCCTTGCATGGGCGAGGCGGAACTTCCCCTTTACATTCATGATGAGGCAATGACAGTTAAAGTACTGGTGTGTCAAGATGAGGATCTTACTGAACCTCTAGTCTTGGGTCAAGATTGGATCTATGACCAAGCAGTCAATTTAAACCTAAGAAGTGGACTTCTCCAGGTTTGGGTCAATCATAGTCGAGTTACCGTAGAATTAGACAATGGAGCACTCAAGGAATTAGGAAAGGCACAGACTCCTGGTCCTTCCAGGGGTACACATGAAGATGACCATGCTGTTCTTGTTCAAAACCCTGTGTTGCAGAGGAATGACATTTGCAAAAAAGGAGTCAGGGATGCAACGGATCTCCCTTCTTTTCCAAAGGCCCGAAGGAGGCAGCAACCAAAGGCGGATCACAAGCAGAAGAAGCAGAGTACTACCTATGTCCGAGATCAAAAACACCTGCGCAGCAGAATGTCCCAGAAAATAATCCAGGTGTGGGTGCGGAAAGGCGAACGACCGGGTGCACCACCGTCAACTACGCGGGCAAAGCCTCTTATTAGTAACCAACAACACGACGCTAATAAGAAGTCTTTCAGAAATTCTTCTGCTAAAGTAAAATCTATTTGGGTGCCCAAGAAGTCGATGAAGGCAAGCCCACAATCTAGACAAATTTGGGTGCCTAAGGCTTGCTTGAGGGCACAAGTAGTTACGCCAAGGCCACAACCTATGCAGCATAACCCTTCTACGAGTACAACCAGAACTCCCTCGTGCTCAACACTTAGGAACACACCAAGACCCATGAGCATGCATAAAATCACTTATAAGTGGGTCCCTAAAAGGCCCCATTCCCAAACGGCAACACCGACACAGCTCTCTAGAGTCCCTACGAAACCGAAAGCAAAGCCCATCCACTGCATTTGGCAGTCTAAGACCTGTAATAAACCCCCCGACCCCGATTTGTAAATTCACCCCACTTACTAACGGCATTAGTCTCCTAGGAATACACAAACGTTAACTACACTCACTGTCTTCGTGCACTTACTAACCACTAACTCATCACCTGCCTCATGTTAATGTTGTAACGGGGACAGCAACGGATTTATTCTGTCCATTACGATGTTAACACATGCTTCTATATTCTCACAGAATCAGAAGACAAGCAGTAAAATGGCAGAAGCGACAGGTTCGGGCTCACAAGTGGGAATACTTACTGCGGGAATTGATGTGGATAGTATACCCGTGGATGTGCCCCCGACGGAACGACCAGTGGAGATGCTACACCTTCAACAACTCCCGGTGCCAGATCCACCTACAGGCATCACGGAAAGAGTTCATGCCAATTCTCATTGGTTCAATGGCATGCCCGGTCCATTAGGTGAGGCCAAGTATATCTGGGAGTCTAAATGCGAGTATGACAGATCATGGGTGCGATTCCAATTTTTCTCCAAGGAGTTCGAGACTTTACAGAACACCAAAGATCTACAGACCATATGGCAACGAGCAGGATTGGCGGAATATTTTGAAGCCCCACTACCTAAACCCGATCTCCTCCGATGTTACTATTTGGTCTCCACATTACAAGCTAATGAAGATAAGGACCAACCCGGATCATTTGTTCTCCCCTCATTGCTGGGCAACAACGAGTTGAAGAGGTTTGAACTTACTGTGGAGCTGGTAAGCGACGCTTTAAATATGCATGGCACGCATGTGCCCTCAGAAAAGGATGCTCTAGTTCCCACCAACATGAAGGACAGGAAACTAGTGAAGCTGAAAGACATGGCAGCACTCACCCCAAATGTGTCCATCCCTCTCCGAATGTGCATGCAACATTTCGCCTTCCCCGGTCAAGACCGATTCACGCAACCACACAAGAAGATCTGGTTTGCTCTCTACTTGGCGGAAGCAGGTGCGTTACCTATTAAGCTACCAGTGTGGATTATAGATCAGTTGTATGAAGCGAACAAACGGGCTTCTAGGAAATTAGTGGTGAACGGATGCTGTGCACTCACACGCATCATTTACCGATGCTTGGCATATGATGTCCCCATTGAGCGTGCCTTAACTTGGGCACAATTACAAATGTTTAAAAGGCTCAAGACATCCACACATCAGTCCAAGCGCATGAGGGGCGCGATTCCGTGTGTCCAGACAAGGGAAGTCCTGACTACTCCTGAGGCATCACCATTAAGAGAGGGCACTGTACATCCTTTTACCATTAGGATACCCAGGTCGGAATCTGACACTACGACACAACCCACCCCATCGGCTCCTCCGGTTACACCTGAATTCGAATTTGCTGCCACTGGAGAGGCTGAAGGACTGGACCCCCAGGATTTCGAAGCATTCCTACAAAGCACACAATTCTCTGATGTGGAGTTTTATTCAGAGGCAGAGGAGCAGGGCACATCCTCACGAAGAAGAAGAAAGTCTACAGACGGTAGACATGTCCATTGGAGTGACGCTCAGCAAAGCCAACAACACAGACACCCGGAAGAAGAAGAAGCATATGAAGAAGAGACCACTGAAGCCCCAGCATATACAGCAGAACTCCGAAGGCTGTATCAGATTATGGAAAGAGTGCGATCGCAGCAGTTACTCACTGAACAGAGCAGCAGAGTACTTATGACTCAGTTGTTGGAAGAAGCGGGAATTGACTCAGAGTACAGGGAAGGTCTCTTATTGATGGCAGAAACATATGGAGTTGTAGAAGCTGTGCGCACTGCCATTCAGAGGCCTTCAGTTCAATATGACCCACGAAGGTTCCAGACACGACCTCGCTCAGGTAAAAATATCCAAATTCCCGTTACAGTTGCAGAAGAGCCAACTACTACACCAACCTCCCAAACAGCTAGTCAACAGCACCCCGCCACCCATGAGGAGTCCACCGAACCACTACCACCTACTCCCCCACCATCACCTCCTAGAACAGAGACAGTGGAAATCCCATCGACCACTCAACCCACTGACCCAACCTTCATCTTTCGTACTCCCGTCTCTAGTGCCACCCTATTCTCTACCACTGATAACCCGATCTTTGACGCAAACCCCATCACTACACAACCCACTGAAACTCTTCCCGAGCCTGCCCTAGGACAACCATCCCCAATGCCTTCAGCCACGGGCCACCCTGACCCCAGATCCACATTCATGGGCTTCCCTACTACCACGCAACCCTTTCCACCCTTCTCAAATTTACGACCCCAACCCCCGATATCCCTTTCTCCATTTCTACAATCCCTCCAGGACATTTTTGCTAGAGCCTTTCAACCAGGCTCTCAACCATTCCCTGCCTCTTCAGCTCCCCACCCCACGTCACATCTATTCACCACTTCCACACACACACCACCTACCATACCAATGTATATGGCAGGCCCCACACTAACACCCACTCCTGAAGGTATGGACATTTCACCACCCACGGCACCTCCACCCACGGTTTCACCTCCTCCCATTCCCCCTCCACCAATTTCACCCACACACACAACTTTCGTAGACACATCATTCACTGTCTCCCTTCCCCAATTCCCTTCCCATGCATCTTCCACGGTAAACACCCCACACTCATCTATAGGAAATGCATTGGACACCATGTTGGCTTGTATATCAAATTTAAGAACAGATTACATTCAGCTCCAGCAACAAAACGAACGCCTGCAAGCGCACTCAGCGACACTACAGCACCGCCTTGCGGTACTAGAAGAGGAGAACACTCGCCTCCACACACAATTCCACACCCTCCAAGAAGCCCACAATATATTGGAGGTACAGCTACAGAACGTAGATCAGGAAGCAGTGCAGGTGGTAGAAGGTCACCTACGGACACAGCTGGAACGCAACTCAAAACTTCAGCGAAATATGGCGCTACTTAAACGCCATCTTGCGGCTGCTCAGGAAGAGAACAGACGTCTGCAAATACAAAACCAAGAGAACCTGGAGGCAGCTATTGAGAGCACACCGGGGGCACCCATCAGCCCATCCAAGTTTCAAGCAGTGACCCCCGATAATATCAAGATTATATTGGAAGATTATGCCACGCTGCTCGAAGCACATGATAAGCTATCGGAGGAGCTAGGACAACTGAAGCAGGAACACCAACAAGGACCAACAGCTGCCCCTCCAACCACCCCCTCTGCGGCTTCGCTTCTCAACGCAGAGGCCATAAAAGATCTCCAGGAACAGGTAACTGAATTGCAAACACGCCTACTACAATATGAGAGGCCATCTTCCCCTCCGGAGGCTCCCACGGACGAAGAAGTTGTGCAAATTCCTGTGGAACAAACGTTTGATGAAGAATATGATCCGCAACCATTCCCAGGAGGCCAACAAACAGAAGAAGCGCAGGACACGTTCGAGGCACCATGGCCGCCATGGTTACGACAAGTGGAGGAAATCGGGAGTTCGCACGAAGAGCGCACCGTAGTGCAAAATCAGGCCATGAGGGTCATAGAGGAGACTGTGTTACAATCAGCTTACTTTCAGAAGCTGTCATCACGACGCCTGATTCTCTCATCGGAACTCCAGTACAGGCCATATTATATTCTCTTGGCTGATTATAATGCAGAAATACAAAGAGTCACGGGTCAGATTCCTACTTTTGCGACCCAATTTCAACCCGAAGACCTTCCTCCAGAGGTGCGAAAAGGCAAGATTCGTCAACCCACATGGCGGCAGAAACTTTTAGAGACCTATCCAGAAATGCTACGCACATGGAACAACGCGCCGTTGCACCTCCTGTACAACCCATGCTACGGTCCAGTCCCCCGCCGCAGGTCGTGGAAGGCATTTAATATCAAGGTACAGAACAATGCGCAATGCAAGGAATGGCTGAACTACCCGTACATCGCGCCACCACAAGGACCACCATCGGTAGCATATATGATGGGGACCATTCGCCACTGGATGCCGCGCTTGAAGCCCATGCAAGATGTAGCAGCGCAAATGATGCTTAAAATCTTAGATATGATGCAAGTAGTGCTGAAGACCTTTAGAAATGCAGCCGCACCACAGGTACGTCTTCCGGGGTTTAGCAATGGAAATTACGACTTGGTGTATGACATGAGCACCACCCCCAGTATCCGTGTGGCTTACGCTTGGCATGCACGCATCAAATACCTCCCCGCCTGCTACAAACAGACCTTCGAAGAAATGTTCAGATCAGGTTTCTGGGAGTATCACTCGGAGATTTTCGCACCAAAACCGACACATCTGCTTCAACTGTTTGCTTGTGAACAAGCAATGTATTCAGAGTACTACACCACCCCGCAACCAGAGACCCCCGGTGCAATAAATTGGGAGGCATTGGAAGCCGATCTAGCAAGAGGCTTAAGGATAGGAGAACATGAACTGGCCACCAATGTCATCCAATATTACATCGACCACCCGCGAGAACAAAGGTCTGTCAGGGGCGACAGACGCTAGGAAGGGGGGAGTGTTGGCATACAAAGCAACAAAGGAGTCATGCACAATACGGCAACAAGGCCAGATCATTTTTCCCATAGATTATGTACAACTCAAGTGATTTTAATCACTACACAAACATTGTAAATCCCGTTTTTGGTAGATTAGACTCCATTTTGTGCAAGCCGAGGAGTCCTCGAGCTTGAGGAGTATTAGAAGTACCCTCGTACCAATTTTCATAATTTTTAGACTTCGTTTGAGCCCTCAAATAAGCCCTGGAACCTAATTTTTAACTAGGCCGGACACTAGGTCTGGACAGGGACAAAGCTAGTCAAAAACTATAAAAAGAGCTAGAGAGCTCATTTTGGAGGTTAGATTGTAATTGAAACGAACTTGTAAGAGCTTGTGAAAGTAATCTAAAGCACTCCATTGATTCTCTCTCTTTGTCTTGCCGTGTGTACGCGTGTGTGTGTATGTGTGTGCATGCTTGTGTGCTTCTCACTCACGCACTTGTGTCGCCACTTGCTCGAGGTCTTCATACCATCATCACGTCTTCCCGGATTGACATTAAAGGAGGTGCTACTCATCACTGAGCTACAGTGACATACTCTGTTTGGGTAAAATATCGAGTATCGTGGGTTAGTTTGGGTCAAGTATCGTGAGTTGTGGATTCTCTGTCAGTCCTTTTCCAACCAAAGTCTCTCTAGAATTCTGACCCTTAGTGAAGAATTCTAGAAGCTGGAGGTTGACTAAGGCTAAACAGAACTGTAAAGTGAATGAACCTAAGATCTTTAAGAACCCTAGGAAGCCGGAGAAGTGTGATCTCTCCTGTAGGAAGTGTAGCCGAACCAAGTAGCCATTCACATTATTCTGAAACCTCTAGTGAGTCAAAGGAAGAAATTCCTATGGCTTCAGAGGATATGCAAAACACTGTACCAATGATTGGCATGATGTCAATTATTGAGGGAGAATATCAGACATCTTTAGAATACGTGAAAAGAGTTCAAACTTTGTTCCAGCCATTAGATCCATAGCTTGTCATCATTGATCCATAGCTTTAAGCAAGCTCCAACGGAATCTGTGAGATTGACAGCAAGAAGATTTAAGCAATACGTGGACAGGTGTCCAGTGGAAGAGAGACCCACACAAAACAAAATTGTGTCATTGTTTTTGGAAGGATTAATGAATGGATCATTCAGATCTCTGGAATATGTGAAAAGAGTTCAAACTTTGCAAGAGTGTATGAAGGAATGTATCGACCTAGAAGACAACCTAGCAGAAGACCTGAAAATACCTCAAGGTAGTGTGAAAAGTGAAGATTCTACCAACAACACATCAAACCCTAAGAACAATGTCGAGGAAATAGCCGATTTAGTAGCAAAGAAACTGAATGTTCAAGGACAGAGGAACTACCCTAACAACCCAATGAGAGTACCCATGCTTAGGAGATGTACGCATTGTGGAGGAGATCATCCTTCTCATTTGTGCACTAGGGGAGTAATCCCACCACCTGCTTATGCTTACAATAGACCACCCGTCACGGGCCCTCTACAATATTGCAGCATAGAACAAAAATATACCAATCACAGCACAGAAAGTTGTCCTTACAATAGGCAATCAAGACCGGTACAACCTGTCATGAGACCTTACAGATACCCTCAGAGAGATCAAGGAGGAGAAGCCTTTAGATATCCCCCATATCAGCAGCAGGCACCAACACCACGACCGTATGCATATCAAGGGTACACTCAGCCACAACCGGTGTTAGGACAACAACCACCCCATCCTCAAAATGTTATCCCAGTGAAAATGGCTCAACCTGAAGAAAACTTAGAGAGAGAAAAAGTTCCAGCCACACCTTTGACTAGTAACGACCCATATGATTCATCCTATGACCATAGTCAAGGAGAGTATTCCACATATGAGAGCTCCATGATAGAATATGGAAAATGTACGAACCATATGCCTACGGCATGGAAGCACCAAATAATTCTTACGGATATGAGCAGGATTATGTGTCCTTGATGTACACAGCTCCTAGAGCACCCATACCACCACGGCCTATGATTAGACCACCTGTACCTAGAGGACCATGTTATAGATGCGGAGTGATCATTACATCAGAGAATGTACATTACCAAACCCACCACCACCGCAACGAGTTTGGGAAGGATACTGTGGTGATTGTGGTAAAGAACACCTTTTCCGAGATTGTCCCAAGAACCCCAACAAAGTTAACTCTAATGTGCAGATTAACGTGATAGAAGTGATAGAGTCATCAGGGAGTGATAAGGAGTACACTGTGCCATTGAAAGCAATAACAAGAGCTAAAGCTAGAGAGACCCCAGAAAGAACTGAAGAAAATAATCAAGGAGACAGAGGAATGAATATACATGTACCCCAAGTAGTTCAAGACTCGAAAGAGCTTGAGAAAAGCGTTATAAGTAAACGAACACAGAGATGGAAGATTTGTAGAGATAGGATAAAGGAAAAGAAATTACTACAAAAGAAGGAAAATGAGAAGAGTGAACAACGTCAAAACGAGAAACAAGAAGAAGAAGGAGAAATTCGGAAGCCGAAAAAAGAAGATGTAGGATCAGTTTTAGCAGATCCCATGCTAGAGGAGTTAACCATGTGGATTTAGGCATACAAGGCACGAATAAGAGTAGGTCCTACCATCGAACAACATGAAAGAGAATATCCTAGAGGAGACTTAGAGAAGGAAAGGTTGGAGATATGCAAAAAATTAATTGAAGTAGCTCAACAGACCTTAGAAAAACCTACTCTTCAACTACCCAATTCACGAATTCCTGAAAAAGAATTCCAAGAGTGTGTCATCCCTAATGACCCTGAGAAACCCAAAGCAGGTGAGACACATAATGGAAATTATTGCGAGGATAAAAGGGAAGGATCCGTTGTTCCCGAAGTAGAAGGGGAATGGCCTAAAGATTTGTGGGCAAGAGTCCAAGAAGACAGATGGAAGAAAGTGGAAGGAATTGAACCACCCTTTGAAGAGCTAGAAGCAGAAGGTGGAATAGAAGATTCAATACCTGAATTGAATTAAGAAGGAATATTACCAATGGATCCAAGTGACAAGGAAAATGACGGTGTAAAGGCTTTGCCAAATTACACAGGGGAATACAAATGTAACTCCGAACTATATTGCATCCCCTCGATAATGAAAAAAGGACCGAATCCATCAGTCCAAACATCAGATATCATACAACATCTTAAAAAAGTAAAAATCCCCTGTACTCTGACATTGGAAGAACTTTTGAAGATCAAACCACATTTGAAGGAGAAACTAACCAGTCAATTGGAGATCAAGGTAGAAGAAAAGGAGATGTCTCATGAAGTAAACACAAAAAAAATCCCAGTCGACAAGGTTAGAGATTTCAGTGAGGGAGATGAAGGAAACACTTGCCTTCCAATTACCTATAGGGGTTACACCACTAAAGCTATCTTAGATTCTGGAGTTGGAGTAGGAATAGCAACTAAAGAAATCTGGGAGAAATGGGAAGAACCAGCTCTAAGAATGATGCGCATGAAGATACAAATGGCTGACGGACACACTGAACGACCCTTGGGATTATTGGAACGATTAATTTTTACCACGTGGAGTTGAATTCGAAGAGACCTTAGTGATATGTCAATTTGAAAGGGCTAGCAATTATGAAATGATACCTGGAAGACCCTTCATGAGACAGCTAAAGGTAGTGCAGGATTGGGGAAAAGATGCGGTATACCTACAGCATGAAGGAACCACCACAAGAATAAATCTCCACACATATACATATCATGATGTTCCCCCCTTACAATGGAATCATAAGGAGGAAGATAATCAGTCGATTCACAGTATAGGTTCAAGCGACCAATCTTGGATGAACGAAGACACTCATCTATGGATATGCCAAACTGCGAAAAAGGAAGAGGATAGAAGGAAAGGATGGCAGCAAAGGCAAGGAGTAACTAGGTCTGTACAAGATCCAGCTTACATGCCTCAAGTTTTCTTAGATGAAGAATTTGAACCTCACGGTTGGATGGAGATTTTAGCTACTCTAGATGTGTGTGTAAACAAAGAAGTAATAACCATGAATGAATGCATTGATGAGGAAGGATATGATGTTAGTCTGTACGTGGTAATTCTTCAATAGGCTGAAGAAGGAGAAGTGATAGAAAAAGAATGGAAGGAGGACTATGAAAGCATTGAAATGGAGCAAGAGCAAATGGAACCCAAAAGTGGAAATCAAGGAGTAAGTGTCATAACTAATGAAATAGATCAAGAAAGGACACAAGAAGAAGAGCTTAGATTAGATAAAGAACCAGAAGATGGAGAAAACAAGCTGCAAGATCTCAAAAAATATGAAGTAGAAGAGAGGAAAATTGCTATTCAAATGCCTAAACGAGAAGCACAGCTAGGAATAGCATATGACAACAAAGAACAAACCAAAAAAATAGTAGGAACTTTAGAGGAAGGAGAAGAGCGATGTACTTTTATAGGACAAGATGTCTCTATGGAGGAAGAACAAGAGTTAATACGCCTCATAAGGGAATATAGAGATGTCTTTGCGTGGACATATAAGGATTTGAAAGGAGTAGATCCTTCTATATGTGCCCATAGAATCCCTATGACATCTGAAGCCAAACCTTCCAAACAAAGACCATACACATATAATGATGTTTACTCAGCTAAGATCAAAGAAGAGATAGATTAGCTGTTAGATGCTGGATTCATTTACGAGATCGAACATACAGAATGGGTGTCACCTTTGGTGGTTGTACCGAAAAAGAATGGTAAGTTAAGAGTATGCATAAACCTGAAAAAAGTAAATGCTACCACCATAAGGGATAGTTACCCATTACCCATCACGGATCATCTCCTGGAAAGAGTGGCAGGGAAGGAAGTTTATAGTTTTTTGGACGACTTTTCAGGGTATAATTAGGTGGCCATTGCTCCTGAGGACCAACATAAAACAATCTTTGCAACTGAATGGGGAGTTGACGCCTTTAGAGTCATGCCTTTTGGACTAACCAATGCCCCAACCACCTTCCAAAGATTGATGTGCCATGTATTCAAGGAGTTCTTGAGAAAGAGTATGGAGGTATACGTGGATGATTTATGTACTTATTCAGTTGTACGATCAGAGGATATCCCTGAACTAGGAAAGATCTTTGCCAAATGTCGTCGACAATATAGAGTATGCCTAAATCCGGAATTTCAACTGATGAAGACAAAATCAAAGTGATTCTGGATTTGCCAAGACCAAAGACTGCTAAAGAAGTACAAGCATTTATGGGACATTGCGGATACTACCAAAGATTTATACACATGTATGCCATAATTGCTAGACCTCTTTATGCATTATTGTCTCAGTTTAATTGGACAGAAGAATGTGAGAAAGCCTTTAACGAATTGAAGAGTCGATTGAGTTCAACACCGATCCTTCGAGTACCTAATTGGAACAAGCCATTTCACATTCATGTGGATGCTTCCAAGTTTGCTATTGGTTGCATCCTAGCTCAACCCGCAGATACAAGAAAGTTAGATCACCCTATAGCCTATGCCAGTAGACAATTGAATCAAGTAGAACGCAATTATACTACGACTGAAAGAGAAGGCCTAGGGATGGTATACGCAGTGAAGAAGTTTCGACACTACTTATTGGCAAACAAATTCAAATTCTTCATTGATCATCAAGCCCTACTGTATCTAGTAAATAAGCCTTGTATTACGGGACGACTAGTACGATGGTTTCTATTATTGATGGAATTTGATTTTGAAGTAGTAGTCAAGAAAGGGAATACCCACATCAGAGCAGACCACTTATCAAGAATGACACATGGAGAACCACCTATAGGAGTACCTGATGATCTGCCTGATACATACCTGTTTTATCTCGAAGTATGTCCCCAATGGGCAGAAAAATTGATCCCTTTAATCACATATGGACCTAAAAATGGGATTACACCAAACCGAAACCAAGACCTATGGAAGACTAAGAAACCTTCATATCATTGCCAGAAGCTTATATCATCAAGAATCAAGTGGATTACTCATGAGATGTGTAGAAGAAGAGGAACAAGAAACTTCAAAAAGCACATGTAAACCAATGGAAAACTCATTTTAATGCGAATGGGACATGGCAAACACTGAAGAGATTAGGCATATATTGGCCAACCATGCAGAGGGATGCACATAACTACGTAACAGCCTGCCCAACTTGTCAAGAACGAAATCCAGAAGAGAACTCCACTCTATGCTACTCCACAGTGGCACCCAGATGGAGCATGCCTCTGGTGAAATTCTTGAAGACCCAAGAGTACCCAGAAGGAGCCACTCTAGCAAGGAAACGTGCACTCACAGAACAAAGCAAGGAATATACGCCCATAGGAAAACAACTCTTTAAGCGAGGAAGAGACAATCAATTACGAATGTGCATTCATGAAGATGAGTATCTTGCTGTTTAGAGATGGCACATACAGGAGCTACAAGAGGACATTTCTCTGTAGATAAAACTGCAAAAATGATTCTATTTGCAGGAATGTGGTGGCCGACTCTACATCAAGATGCAACAATATATGTGCAAAGATGTGATACTTGTCAACGAACGAAATATCCAATTAGAAGGGATGAAATGCCACTAAAACCCATGATGAGTGGCAGAGCCTTTACAAAATGGGGAATAGATTTCATAGGACCTATTAGCCCACCAGCTAAAGGATCTCATGCCGAATACATAATTGTTGCCACAGACTATCTGACCAAATGAGTTGAAGCTAAAGCTACCAAGAAAAACGATGCAAGGACTACCGCCAAGTTTCTCTTCGAGAATGTTTTCACTAGATTCGGATTGCCGATAGAAATTGTGAGTGATCGAGGCACGCATTTTGTAAATGAAGTAATAGAAGCCCTTTTGAGTGAATTCTTAGTCATTCATAAGAAATCAGCCCCATATCACCCACAAGCCAATGGACAAGCCGAAAGTTCAAATAAAATCTTGTGCACAGTTCTCACTAAAATTGTCAATAATGGTCGATCGGATTGGGATAAACAATTACATCATGCTTTGTGGGCATTCCGAGTAGCCTACAAAACTGCCGTAGGAACCACTCCTTTTAACTTAGTGTACGAATAGAATGCGAATTTACCAATTGACTTCTTAATACCCACTCTCAGAGTAGCAACAACTTACAAGTGTACATGAATTAGCAGCTCAATTGGATCAAATAGAAAAGTTACACGAAACTAGGCTACAAGCAGTAGCATGGATTTATGCTGCTAAAAGGCGACAGAAGGCTTATTTTGATGCTCATATTAAAGATAAAAATTTAAAGGAAGGAGATTTAGTTTTGGTTTATACTTTGAAACAACACGCAAAGAAACTGCAAAAAAGAGGATATGGCCCATTAATCATCAATTGTATATCTACTAGTGGAGCCATCAGTCTAGCAACCCTAGATGGATAAGTATTACCAAACTATATCAGTGGATGTCGGGTAAAAAAATATCTAGAGCCATTGGCTGAAGAGATAATGTCACGACTAATAATGGGTAAAAATAGATGCATCGCGGAAGAAAGGATACGAGAAGAAGCGAGACAGGAAGCACTAGACCGATTCAAGAGACGAAAAGAGTGGATGAGAGAGACAGACGAGAGATATCGACAAGGAGAGGAACTCATCCCAATGGCTAATTTTAGAGCCACTGAAAACCTAGGTCAGCAAATGACGCAACCATATTTGAATTTGGGAGTTGGAACAAAAGAGTACCACTAAGTGGATGCTCTCGTTGACACAGGAGCCGCTGTAAGCTGTATCAAATTTTCATTAACACAGAAACTCAAAGAAGAACTATGCCTATCAAAGGCACAACTGGTAGGAATAGGAGGAAAAATTACTCAATGTATAGGTGAGGATATCTTACCTCTACATCTCGGAAACAAAACAATGGAACAGAAACTTGTAGTATGTCAGGATCAGGACTTATTAGAAGAGCTCGTGTTAGGTCAAGATTGGATATATGAATATGAAGTGACTATTCAATTGGCCCTAGGATACATCTCTGCCAAGATAGGACATCGAGAGGTATTCAACATGCTAGACGAACGATCAATCAGAGCCAAGGATATAGATCCGGGAGCTCAGTCTAATGAACAGGATGACGGATGTATGTTCACTAACACTATGGAAACTCCTTCATTGAGTACTTCATATGAGGATGCACCGAAATCCACTTGCACACAATCTTCTAATCTAGCAAGTCACAAGAGTAGTATTATATCCGAAAACAACCTCAGGGAGAAACCACACACAAGAGAGACTAGTCCTTATGACAATTGCAAACCTGCACCTATTAGAATATACCCCATTCCTTACACTAGTCAAGCCTGGATATGGAAGGATCTCTCAGTGTGGCTCCTCCACTCTATTATGTTGGCATCTGCTCATATGATCGGGGATGACAGTTAGGATCCAATTTTGACTTTCTTTTGTGGCTGTCCCTTCTAGGGGACTATGTCTCAAATCCTATCTACACACAAGAAGATACTAAAAGTGCTTTCTACATGTTGGTGATGGTGCACACTCACCAATCAGGAAGCTTGATGGATGCCAAAGCTGGTGGTACCCTATCAATCTCATTCTTACTCAGGGTGTGCTATTGGACTTGAGCTACAAAGACTAAGCATGGTTATCATGAAAAAGAAAAGGGATTATCAAGCAGCTTGCTGTTTTTGGATGTGTGACTGCCCTAGTTTGGGGATTGTGTCCACTTTCCCAGCCATCCTATGGGAATCTTGGTACATATTTGATGCTAGGACTGCTATCCTAAGTGTTGTGTATGCTGTGTCTTTTCTTGCTCTATCTTGTTTGCAATGGTTGTGTATGCACATGGAGTTTTTGGACTTGTAGTTTTTAGGTCCTCTAAAGACTTGCTGCATATTTGGCAACACAGGCTGCTGTGTACATGGTTGGGCTGACTGCCCCCCCAAGGGGATTGTGTCACTCGGCCTTGAAGACTTGAAGCTCTAAAGAATCAACGACTTGAACACTTGAGTCACTGCTGATTTGAAGACCTAGAGACTCAAACCTGGACCAATTCTGCAATGTATGCCCGTCCTATCTTAGCTTTGTCGAGGATGACAAAGTCTAGGGAGAGGTGGGTGTTGAGTATAGGGTATGCACACATCTTCATTTGTGCATAGGAACCCTCTTTTTGTATATACCTAGAGTTTTGCATGAGAACACCCTCTTCAACCCTTTTTGATATTTCTCCAAAGACTATGGTAGAGAATCTTTGTAAATAAGCCACTTTTTGCACACATCTAAAAATCCCACATTTAAGAAATCCCCAAGCTTTTAGTTCTTGGGATTTGGTAGTTCGAGAAAGAATATTTGCAAAATCTCAAAAGATATTTTAGTTAGAAAGCATGTGCTCCTTTTTGACTAGTAAAAAAAAAACACATGGGGAATTGTGCTTAGCCTATATATAGAGGCTCATTTTTTTAAGGAGGAGAGCTTTTGGTTTGACGTGCTCTCATGTATATATCCTTTGAATAGAAGAACTCTCTTTTCTCTTAAGGCTTTGTACACATGTGTATTTAGTCTTAGAGCGTGAGAGAGTGAGGTCTGTGTGCATGCTAGCATTTCCTATGTGTGTAAGTAGAGTGTTGCAAAGTTCTTGTATTTTACATATGTGACTAGGATCCTTGACACTACAACATATCAAGGGCATACCGACGTTGTCCATACCGATAGTCATGCCTCGACGTCATATGATTGTTGAAAATGCTTGACAAACCATGGATGCAATACCGACGGTATGAGCCTCGGTATAGGCATCGATAATTTACTGGAAATTGCTGACGCTTATATCGACGCATATACCGACGCAACGTTTTAACCGGACCTGTTGCAGAGCATAGGAGCACAAGCGAAGAGCCCCAAAATTTTCAAATTAACGGGCATATTTTTTTTTCCTTCTTCGAGGTCTTATGGAATTCCCTCAAAACTATGTAAATGCTATAGAGGAGTCCTCTAAATGCATGATCCCAACTTGTTGTAAAATATCCCTTGTAAATTAGTAGGAAATTCACTCTTTTGTAATAAAGTGCCAGTCTCTTGTGTGAAAGGACCAAACTTAGGGCACATGTATATAAGTCACCTTGTGACTCTTTGTAGAGACTTTTTGCCATTGTGAAAAAGGAGCTCTCCAAAATTTCGAATTTGTCTCTTTCTTGCAGATTTCTACCTTCTCTTTGATCTTGTATGTGTGTGTAATGCTTGGAATGTGTGTGTAGGACTATTGTCTACCCCTCCCCACTGTTTTTGAGCTACTGTAGTGTGTGTGTGAGCTTGTAGGAGTTGTGGCGTGAGTGTGGGTGTTTCCCGCCATTCACTATTTTGGTCATAACTTGAAGCAGAATCATCAAAATCAAGTGAAACAACTTTTAATAAATGCGTCTCATTGAGAGCTTCGAAACGAGTACTCTATTGACTATATTCAGAGCTTGGAGCTGGGAGAAATCCTTGATTTACTGAAAACTGCTGTAAGAGGTATCGCGGCAGACACTTTCAGTCGTGCTGTGAGTTTGAGAGGTGGATTAGTCTTTTCTCATGCATATCAGCTGAATCACTTCATTTTCCATCATGTGTGCACACGTCTTCATACACTTGGTTAGGTCGTTCGATCAGATTGACATTTAAATGTGTGCTAGTTTCCCACTATACGCACTTGTGTTGCAAATGAGGTACAGTCTCTTTGGCACAAGTCCTTGAGTCTTCTCGACTCAAGTACACACATTTTTGGCGCCGTTGTCGGGGAACACTCAGTCAAGGTGCCTTCGTGATGGTTATAGATCGAGTGTGATAGAATCGTACTTGTAGAAGTGAATTTGTCCTGTGGCAAGTAGTCAATCACTTCAGCACTTGTTACTTCACATCACTGAGGTGTGTGTTATAAGTTTTAGGTTTAGGATTAGTAGGAAGGGAGAGGAGGAGTTAGGGTTAGGTTAGACGGAGAGGAGAGGTGAAGAGAGGTGAAGTAGGAGTAGGCAAAGACCACCAAAAAAGTCCCAAAAATCACCTAAAATTAGCAAGGATCAAATTCTGTAAAAAAAGTATAAAAACCAAAAAATTTGACTCATTTGACACTTCACTGCATTCTGGTATCGTCTGCGAGCAGCGACTGGTATCGCGGGTGAGGTATCGTGTGCTTCAAGGCATTCAAAGCTAGGTTTTGAGCTCAAGGTGCAAGCAATACAGTACAAAGGTAAGATTTCACAAAGTTTATCTGACAAAAACACACTAAAAGTGCACAAACGTGTGATTAAGTGCGCATTAGGTATCGCGGGGGGGGAAACTGTTTGTTTCTTGAGCTTTCTGGAAAGAGACAGTAGGCTAGGTGTGAGGAGGGTTGAAAGAGATGCAAGGGGGTGCAAAAAGTTTTGTATTTGGAGGTATTTTGGCTTGAGTATCGCAATCGGTTGAGCTTTTGGTATCGTGATACCAAAAATTCCCTTGTATCGTGATACTCGCCGAAGTATCGTATCACTGGACACCAGTCTTGGTATCACGATACCACGTTGGTATCGTGTCGCCAAGTTGGTGTCGCGATCTCACTTTATCACGATGGTATCGTATCGTTACCTGCTGTGGTATCGTATCGTCGACACTCCAAGTATCGTATCACCCACTTGCCAGCTCGTATCATGACACCATTTCAGTATCGTATCGTCTGCTTGCCTGGGTAGTATCGCGATACCATCATCAGAATCGTATCGCCTTGGTTCTCCGGTATCGTATCGTGAGGACCGAGATATCGTATCGTCCCTTATCTTAGTATCGTATCGTTAACCCCAGCAAGTATCGTATCGCCTTATTTCCTGGTGTAGTATCGCGATACCAAATTAGTATCGTATCGGTAGTGTGTCTGGTATTGTATCGCAGCCAAGTCCCATATCGTATTGTTCGCTACCCAAGTATCGTATCGCCTCTATTGTGTGGTATCATATTGTAGGACTTCCAATATCGTATCGTTTGCTGGTCTGAGTAGTATCGCGATACCAACTTTATTATCGTATCGCCTTGGTGTTCTGGTATCGTATCGGGAGGATTGTTGGTATCGTATCGTAGCAATTGTCCAGTATCGTATCGCTTGCTGCAGACAGTATCGTATCGTGTTGACTTCAAGTATTGTATCGTGGCCAAGGTTGTATCGCCTAGTGCAGTATCGCCTGGAAGTGGTATCGGCCAGAGTGTTTGAAGCACTTTGTCAGGTAACGAGAGGCATTGGAAGAGCTACTCAAGGAGCATCTCTGAGACTTATAGAGAGACTTAGGAGGGTGAATGAACTTGAGGTCAGGGAGAGTGCTAAGTAGCAGAAGAAGTGTCATATCCCCAGGTCAGTCACCACTCCGTCTACTCAGAAACCTCTAGTGACTCCGAGGAGGAAATACCCATGGCTTCGGAAGACATGCAAGGTCCAACACCAAATAGAAATTTCATGTCTACTGTTGAGGGAGATTACCGTACTTCCTTACAACATGTGTCTACCAATACCCAAGAGATCCCCATCTACCTGGATGGCTTAAATAGATCTATGGCTAGGATGGTGACTTCCATGAATGCCACGATCATACCTCAACCTGCTGTCAAGTATGAAGGAGGAGCATATGTAGACAAAATTGGTCATATCTACATTGTGACTGAATTTCCTGAGAGGATCAATGAAAGGGGGGAGTTTGTGGACCCAGAAAACTCCGCAAGAACACACCCTGAAGAGTTAGTGACTACCCCTAGAGGCAAGTCGAGAGTATCACGAGTCTTGAGAGGAGATTTGATACCTCAAGATGACTATTTATTGGAGGTCTATATGATCCATGGATCAGACCTATTGCTTCAAACAAACTTACGTGCTCTAGGAAGAGAAGAAAGCCCCATGACATTTTACGAGCTACAAGACCCCGATGATGAAACTAGACTCACATACTTGGACAAAGATCAAAGGAGATATTGGCCTGTGAGCACCTTAGACAGGGCTCGGCTAAGATACATGGGTGCGCCTGTATTTCCTCAGAGAGATCAGGAAACTACCTCACAAAATCCTTTTGGAAATCAACAAGAGATGGAATATACCCCATCAGGGCACACCAGCCAGCGAAGTGTGCCCAACCGCACCCACGTACAATTTGCAACTCCAAGAGTGCAAACACACAATCAGACCCACGCAGGGGTAGGTAATCAGTGTCGACCACCAGTCAGACCACGACCACTGGTAGGAGGACAGCGTGAAATACCTCCAATAAGACTAGTTGTCCCAGTCTTCCCTGTAATGCCCAGACTGCCTGAACCAATGAGAAGACTGAGACCTATCCAAGTGGCTAACTGTGTAAGAAATCATTACGATGGATTGGGGGAACCCTATGATCACATTGCAGAATTTAAACAAGTTCTAAGGGCAGAGCAAATAGATGACTTCTTTGTGCAGTATGAGTCTTTTGGACTCACCCTCACAGGGACGGCTCTAACTTGGTTCCAGCCCCTAGATCCCAATCAGTTTGGAAACATGGAACAATTCTTTCAAGAATTTATTAGGGAGTTCACAAAGAAAGGGATTAAACACAATTCTGCATCTTTAATCCACAGCTTTAAACAAAAGCCTAATGAAACTGTGAAGACCGCGGCCAAAAGATTCAATCAGTATGTGGATAGATGCCCAATAGCTGAGAGACCCACTCAACAAAAAATGATTTCATTGTTTTTGGATGGACTCACAAACGGAACTCTAAGAATGCTAGTGTATGTGAAGAGGTTACAAACTTTGAGTGAGTGCCTTCAAGAGTGCATTGATTTGGAAGATAACCTAGCCGAGGACCTCAAAAGTACACCTAACCTCACTAAATCAGAAGATTCAAGGAGCACCATCACATCCAACTCCAGTAACATGGAAGAATTAGCGGAGCTATTGGCAAAGAAACTGGGAGTTCAGGGGCAAAGAGCTTACCAACACCCAGCTCAAAGAGTTCCTATGCTACGGAGATGCAACTTATGTGGAGGAGATCACCCCACACACTTGTGTGTCCGAGGAGGGGCTGGTGCACAACCTATGTATCCATATAACAGGCAGCACCAACAAGGGACTTCATTGTACTGCCACATAGAACAAAAATACACCAACCACACTACTGAGAACTATCCTTTCAATAGGCAAGCACGCCCTTTCCAACCACCGCAATATTGACCATATGGATATCCACCTAGGGAGCCAGGCAGAGAGATACCAAGATACAACCCGTATCCAACACCAGTAGGAGCATCAAGGCCATATGAACAGGCACCATATCCACCACCACAACCAGTACTAGGACCCCAACTGTCGCAACCTCAACAAGTAGTACCGGTGAAGTATGCTCAACTAGAAGAAAACTTGGAGAGAGCCATAGTACCAGCATCGACAATGACCAACGTAGAATCAACAAACCCTGGATATGAACCGCCACTAGGAGATTACCATCCATACGAAGCCAACGTGTTAGAATATGAATTTGCATATGATACGACTTATTATGGATATGAGGGCTATGATCAGGCTTATGGAGTAGAAACAACCACCTTAATGTACACGGCTCCTAAAGCACAACCAACCATGAGACCACCCATTAGACCACCTATGCAGAGAGGACCATGCTATAGATGTGGAGGGGACCAGTTCATTAGAGAGTGCCCTCGACCTTATAACCCACCACCACCTAGGATTTGGGAAGGGTATTGTAGTGATTGCGGAAAGGAACATCTTTTTAGAGACTACCCTAAGAATCCGACAAAAACCCAAGATACTGCACCAATCAACGTGATTGAGGTCATAGAAGCATCTGGAAGCGATAAGGAGTACACTGTGCCGCTAAAGGCCATTACTAGAGCCCAAACTAAACAACAAAAAGGAAAACAACCAGAAGAGGAACAAGAGAGCAATAAAACGGTAAGTCCTAAAATTTAGGTAGGCGAAGATTCTGAAGACCCACGTGAGAAGTCCCAGAACACAAAAGTACAAAAATGGAAGGAAAGATGAGAAAAACTCAAAGATAAATGGGCAAGAAATAAGAGTCAAGACAGTAAGAAACAAACCAAAAACTTGAATGAGCATAAAGAACAAAGGATTAGGAAGGAGATTCCTAAGCCACCACGTACTCAAGAGGAAGAAAAGCCAGGATCAATTCTAGCTGACCCAAAGCCAGACGACTTAGACATGTGGTTGAAAGCTTACCAAGCTAGAATCAAAATGGGCCCAAATATAGAGCAGCATGAAAAACTCTATCCTCAGGGGGAATTAGAAAAAGAAAGACTCGCGATATACAGGAAGCTTATAGAAGTAGCACAAGCAACCCTAGAAAAGACTATCCCAATTCTACCAGAGACAAGGATGGCACATAGTCTATATGAAGAATGCATCAAATCCAAGGGAAAGGAACCTAGAAAGGAAGTTGACCAAGGTGAACGGATAAAAGCACAAGATGAACCTGTGTCAATGATACCAGACCTAGAGGCAGATTGGCCAAAAGACTTATGGAATAGAATCCGAGAAGAGCAATGGAAGAAGAATGGAGTCAGTCCGCCTCCTTTTGACGAAATAGATGTGGAAGATGGTCAACCCCATCCCAATCTGGAGGAAGTATATGAGGAAGTGTCAAGACTCGATAGAGGTAGAGAGGAAACCCTGAGCATTTCAACATTGCCTAATTACATGGGAGAATACGAAAGGGAGTCTATAATAATACGAGCACCCACAGTGCATGGGAAGGGAAAAGGAGACTCAGAAGAGAGTTCACACAATCTAATAGAACTAAAGAAAACAAAGGTGCAATGCAAATTGACGGTGGAAGAGTTACTTCAACTTAAGCCACAATTATGGAGGCAGTTAGCAAACCAATTAGAACCACAACCAGAGAAAGGAGAAACAAAAGGAAAGGGAAAAGAAAACAACTCTACAATACAAATCCCAGTTGATAAAGTGGGAGAGTTTAGTGAAGGAGACGAAGGTAATACGTGTCTACCTGTCACCCACAATGGGTACATGACCAAGGCTATCCTAGATACGGGAGCGGGGGTAGGAATTGCCACTAAGGAGATTTGGGAAAAATGGGGAAAACCGGCCTTACGACCTACACGCATGAAGATCCAATTAGCAGACGGTCATGTGGAAAAACCCTTAGGAATATTGGAAAGAATCAAACTAACCACCTGTGGAGTAGAATTTGAACACACATTAGCCATTTGTAAGTTTGAGAAAGCAAACAACTATGAAATGATATTAGGACGACCCTTCATGAGACAAATGCGGGTAGTACAAGATTGGGGAAGAGATTCGTTATACCTGCAACATTAAGGAAACACCACCAAGATAAATCTCCACACATTTGCCTATCGAGATGTCCCTCCACTACAATGGAATCCAGTACATAGGGAAGAAGATGACCTCTCCATTCACAGTGCTGGATCAAGTGATCAATCTTGGATGCATGAGGATGCCCAGTTATGGATGTGTAAAGAAGCCAAGAGAGAGGAGAGCAAAAGACAACGGTGGCCGATAGGACATCCTAACTAGCGATCAGTAGAAGACCCAGATTACATGCCTCAAATATTTCCTGATGAGATCTTTGAGCCGCATGGATGGATGGAAATTTTAGCAACCTTAGATGTGTGCGTAAATGAAGAAGTTTTGACAATGAACGAGTGTATAGATGAGGAAGGCTATGATGTGAATCTTTATATGGTGATCCTTCAAGAGGTAGAAGAAGGAGAAATCTTGGAAAAAGAATGGAAAGAGGAATATGAAACATAGAAATGGAACCCGAATTTGACTCCAAAGAAAGCTACCTAAACACTCTTCAGAACAAGAAGGAACAGGAACCGACAAAAATCTTAGCAATTGAAGCTTCCCCAGCAATACACAAGCAGAGGGAAGACATGAGTAAAGTAGAGTCGGACCCAGATCTTTTTGAAGTTCCTGAACATTTTAAAAAATACGAAGTAGAAGAGAGAAAGGTAGCCATTCAAATGCCTAGACGAGAGGCACGAGACGGAGAAGCGTACGACAACAAAGAACAAACCAAAAAAATTGTGGTAACGGTAGAAGATAGAGAAGAGCGATGCACATATATTGGAAAAGATGTATCGGAGGAGGAGGAAGAGGAACTCATACACCTTATCCGAGAGTACCGAGACGTATTCGCATGGACCTACAAGGATCTCAAAGGCGTAGAACCCTCTATTTGTTCCCATCGAAAACCAATGACGGCAGACGCAAAACCATCCAAACAATGCCCAATATATGTATAATGAGGTTTATGCAGCAAAAATTAAGGAAGAAATAGACAAACTACTAGCGGCAGGATTCATATATGAGATAGAACATACTGAGTGGGTATCGCCATTAGTAGTTGTGCCTAAGAAAAATGGAAAACTGAGAGTGTGCATAAACTTGAAAAAGGTGAATGCAGCCACCATACGTGATAGCTACCCATTACCCATCACGGACCATCTATTGGAGAGGGTAGCCGGAAAGGAGGTTTATAGCTTCTTGGATGGATTCTCCGGATACAATCAAGTAGCTATCGCGACTGAGGATCAACATAAGACCGCATTCGCCACCGAATGGGGAGTGTATGCTTTCAAAGTGATGCCTTTTGGACTCACTAATGCACCGGCTACCTTCCAACGATTGATGTGTCATGTTTTCAAGGAATTAAAAAAAAAAGCATGGAAGTATATGTAGATGACCTTTGCACGTACTCCAATCAAAGACACGATCACATTCCCGAGTTGAGGAAGATATTCAATAAATGTAGACAGTACAGAGTCTGTTTAAACCCAGAGAAATGTGTCTTCATGGTGAGACAAGGGAAAATCTTAGGACACATAGTCTCAAGAAATGGAATATCTACAGATGAGGAAAAATTTAAAGTCATCTTAGACCTACCAAGACCTAAGAATGCAAAGGAAGTGCAAGCCTTTATGGGACATTGTGGATATTACTGTAGGTTTATTCACATGTATGCCATAATAGTGAAACCCTTGTATGGTCTCTTAACTCAATTTACTTGGACAGAGGAGTGCAAGAAGGCATTCAACGAGTTGAAAAAGAGGCTGAGCACAGCCCCAATTCTGAAAACACCAAACTGGAACAAGCCTTTTCATATTCACGTTGATGCTTCTAACTATGCCATTGGATGTATCCTAGCCCAACCAGTTGATGAAGGGAAGCTTGATCATCCAATTGCCTATGCTAGTAGACAACTGAATCAAGCGGAAAGGAATTATACCACTACTGAACGAGAAGGGTTAGGAATGTTCTATGCAGTGAAGAAATTCAGACACTATCTCTTAGCCAACAAGTTTAAGTTCTTCATAGACCATCAGGCTTTACTGTACTTAGTCAATAAGCCTTGTAACACGGGAAGGTTAGTACGATGGTTCTTACTACTAATGGAGTTCGACTTTGAAGTGGTAGTAAAAAAAGGAAACACACATGTAAGAGCAGACCACCTTTCTAGGCTAACACACGGAGAACCACCAAGTCGAGTAACCGATGATCTGCCAGATACATATTTGTTTAATCTAGAAGTTTGCCCAAAGTGGGCAGAGAAATTGATCCCTATACTCACCCATGGCCCTCAACACTCAATCAATAAGGATAGCAAAAAGGAAATTCTTCAATCAAGGAATTTACACATTGTTGCTGGAAGCGTTTACTATAAGGAACCCAATGGAGTATTACTCAGATGTGTCGAGGAGGATGAACAAAAGCAACTAATCGAGCAAGCACATGTTAAAAAATGGGGAACACACCAAGGGATTTATGGAACAATTCGAGAATTAAAAAGCTTAGGAGTGTACTGGCCTGACATGCCCAAGAATGTTCATGACTACGTAAGTAATTGTGCAGAATGTCAAGAGACGATCCCAGAGGATCATACATCCATGCCTTTCTCAACCATCGCACCCAATTGGAGTAAGACACTGGTTAAATTCTTAAAGACAAAGGAGCATGAGGCAGGAGCTAGTTTGGCAAGAAAACGATCCCTAGAAGAAATGAGCAAGGATTATATACTCATAGGGAAACAATTGTTTAGGCGAGGAAAAGACAACCAACTCCGATTATGTGTGCACGAGGGAGAATATCTACCCATATTAGAGATGGCACATGCAGGTGCTGTTGGAGGTCATTTCTCAGCAGAGAGAATTGTCAAAATGATTCTCTTTGCGGGCCTGTGGTGGCCAACTCTACATATGGATGCTGAAACGTATGTACGAAGCTGCGAGACATGCCAAAGAGGTAAATACCCAATTCGAAGAGATGACATGCCTTTAAGACCCATGGTCTGTGCAAGAGCATTCTCAAAATGGGGTATTGACTTCATAGGACCTATCAATCCCCTGGCCAAAGGATCACATGCGGAGTACATCATAGTAGCCACAGATTACTTGACCAGATGGGTAGAAGCAAAAGCCACTAGAAAGAATGATGCTCAAACTACTACCAAGTTTCTCTTTGAGCATATTTTTACCCGTTTTGGATTACCAATCGAGATTGTGAGTGATCGGGGAACGCACTTCCTCAATGAAGTAATCGAGTCGCTAATGAATGAGTTCTTAGTGATTCATAAAAAATCAGCCCCATACCATCCCCAAGCCAATGGACAAGCTGAAAGTTCCAACAAGGTACTGTGTACAGTATTGACAAAGATTGTCAATCATGGAAGGTCTGATTGGGACAAACAATTGCATCACGCAATTTGGCCTTCCGGGTTGCATATAAAACGGCTATTGGAACTACCCCATTCAACTTAGTGTATGGGAAAAATGCAATTTTGCCAATTGATTTTTTAGTACCAACATTGAAAGTGGCCCAACAATATGAATGGGGCGGACATGAATTATCCCAACAACTAGACCAAATCGAGAAATTATATGAGACTGACTAGGTTACAAGCAGTGGCAGGAATTTATGCCGCTAAAAGGAGACAAAAAGCATATTATGATGCACATATAAAAGACAAGGGACTTAAAGAGGGAGACTTAGTCTTAGTATACACCTTAAAACAACATGCCAAGAAGTTACAAAAACGCGGATATGGACCTTTGATCATAAATTGAATCTTGACTGGTGGTGCAGTCAATCTAGTCACCCTAGATGGAGACATTCTTCCTAACTACATCAGCGGATGTAGAGTGACACGATACATGGAGCCTTTGACTGATCAAATGCTAGCACGATTAGTAGGTGCCCAAAATAGGAAGAGGGAAGAGGAGCGAATTAGAGAGGAAGCTCGGCAAGAAGCACTGGAACGCATTAGGAAACAGAAAGAATGGATTAGGCAACGAGATGAACGATATCTCCAAGGAGAAGAGCCTATCCCTATGGCTAACTACCAAATCCATAATTCTGATACAACGGGTGTTACAGACATTAATCGAGTGGATATAGAAGAGGGGGTCAGACTAATCCACCAATATTTATGCTTCCCGAATATGCACCGATACACGGCACCACAAAAGATTATCATTCAATTACTCTCCCATGCCATCAAGCAGATTGGGAACCAAATTAATTTGACTCCGTACATCCAAGAAAGATTATTCGAAGCAAAGAAACAATGGAAGAATAAAAAGTTCCTCAATGGCAGTGTGGCTCTAAAAATCTTGATCTACCATGCTTTGGGCATGAGAGATCACTTACAGGAAATGCCATCTTCAACTGCTCTTGCTCAGTATGTCAAAGTCGCCACAGTTCCTAAAAAGAAAAAAGGAAGCAAGGTTGTGGAAGTGGTAGAAACCAGTTCTCAACCCAAAATGAGAGGCACTAAGAGACTCTGAGAAGTCAAACAAGTTGAAGAGGAAGTGCCAAAAAGAAAAAGAATTCATGTGCTCCCTAAAACAACCATTGAAGGACAAAGAAAAATCACAGAGGAAGACTTGACAGAATCCCTGGAGCAAACGCATCAATATACAAAAGGGCAAGTCAATTTACCGGTGCAATGTCATCATTATCAACAGTCACAACAAGCATTGGATGCCAAAAGAAAACTCATCAAAGTCCATCGGTATTGAGAAATAGGATTGGATAATTCTAGTTCATCATCGGAGGCCCAAGAAGAGCTAGATATTTCATTATTAAATGTTGATATTCAAAGTGAATCGAAGGATGATGGACAATGGGTGGAACTGAATGAAGTTGACTACAACAAAGAACCAGAAGGCCTCAAGACGGATGACCAAGCAACACATATTGATCACAGTATCACAAGTAAGAATGCCGAATAGGAAAGTACGCATACAATAAAACTTAATGAAAATTCCACCATTCATATCAAGGAGGCCACACCACATCATGAGAAATCCATAAAGATACCAAAGACGGCGCCTCAGGATGAGAAAATAGCAAACGAAGAACCCTTCACACCAATAAGGGTTGTGGCAGAACCCTCCCCAATGGATATCACATTTCAAGGGAGTGCCACCAAAGCTAGTAATCTGGATGAACAAACCAATGTACAAAACATACAATTACAAATTCCGCAACCACACAACAAAACCATCCATGTAGAACAAGGAAAAGATGTGCAAACAGGAGAAACCCCAAGCATACCAAAGACGTGGTTGAATGTCGATATCGCTCAGCTCAAGCCCGTGGTGCAAGACATGATTAGAACCGCACTGGACACACAACAATTGATGCTTGAAGCTGATGACGATTATGACCAGGCAATGCAAGACAAGCAGGAACTTCAAAAACTTAGTAAGAATCTTTCCACAGAGTTAAAGATAGTAAAGGAACAAGTTTTGAGGAAAGAAAATGAACTTCAAGAAGTCAAAACGAAATACAACATGCTAGAGACGGAGAATGCAAGATTGAAAGAACAGCTTTAGGAATTCACAAGGAAATTAGAAGCCAATGAGACTGAGAAGGCACGAATAAACGCCAGAAGCAAAATCTTGGAATCTCAGCTCAAAGTGTACATGGAGGAAGCGGAAAACTTAAGGCAACGAAATAAAGAGCTCATGACAGCTCTTCTAAGTGATCAGCCCGTCGAAGTGCAAGCCAAAACAGAAAAGAATATCCAAGAATTGGAAGACAAGGTAGCTATGTATGAAGATCAACTCATAAAGGAGCAAGCTAGCATTGCCGAATGGGAAAGGAGATACAAGGAAGACACCGCAGCTCTGCAAGCCAAATGGAAAAAGGCGGAAAATAGATACCTACTACATTGTAAAGAAGATATAGAACAACTCGCAATAGTAGCTGAGGAAATTCAGGAGAATAAAACAACAATTTTGCAGGCTCAAGAAGAGATTAAGCAAAAGAAAGAGATGATCAAACAGCTACAGGATCAATTGGCACAAAAGGAAATCGAGGGGACACCAGTAGTTCCGAAATCCACAGAGGCTACTGTGGAGACTGAGGTACGTCCTCTCTCTCCCCCCTCATATCATTCACCGATAAGGGAGGCTCAGGAGGTCCACATTGATCATAATAATCAGGACATTGCAGAATTGAGCCGACCAGAAAGGGCATTACTGGTGTCCCAGCTCACAGCTGATTTTGAAGACCAAATAATACAGATCATGAAGGAAGCTCACATAGAAAACAGACAATTAGAGCAAATTTTGAAGCCCTTCAATGTACCATATGGTCTTCTAAAGGAACAAACGCGGCATTATATAAGAACCACTACTAATAAAGAACCTAATCGCAACCTCCAGTTCGACAAAAATACTTTCAATTACACTCAAGAAGAGTTCGAAAGGGCGGATCCCATATGGAGGAGGAAAATTTTGGAAAAAAACCCTACGCTGCGGGTACAGTGGGAAGCATCACCATATGTGCTTTGTGGAAGGGGAATCAAGCAAAAAAAGAAGAAGAAGAAGATCAAAGTCAAAGACAACTCAATAAAGAATAAAACAATGATAATTGAAGATATATCTCTGCAAGAAGCCCCGCAGGGGCGCAACACCCATCTCTGCACAGAGCCCCGCAGGGGCACACACACCAAGGAAAAGCAAACAGGCTCAAAGCAATACAACAGGGTCAGATGTGTGCAACCAGGACAAATCAGAGGACCAAAAGTTACAAAGGGGTAGAGGCTGAAAAGTTGAAGAGGGTAACTAAGAATACCACATTCTTAGCTACTGGTGGCGTGCGTGGCAACCCAAATCAACAGGCAAGACGAACGCAGCACGCTCTCGAGTAGTAGAGCTTGAATCAAGAACAGGCCATCAAAGCTGCATGTCTGTTTAACTACAGACAAAACTGACCAAGGGATGCGCGCGGAGAAACGAAGCAAACAGCCGACGAAAAGCTAAAGCCTGTCAAGGGACGACAGAGACGAGGAGGGGGAGAGTGTTGCAGAGCACAAAAGAGCACAAGGCAGAGAAAATGAAGGGCCCCAAAATTTTTCCGATTTGGACACATAACTTTTGTATTATAACCATTCTTGTATATATTTTCCGTTGTAAATGCACTAGAGGAGTCCTCTAGATGCATCCCCATAGAAGATTAGAAGCTTACCCATGTAAATTAGTAGAGAAATTAGTTTTTAGTGAATAAAGTGCCGGTCTCGTGTGAAAGGACCAAACTTAGGGCACTAGTATATAAGTCACTTTGTGACTCTTTGTAAGTACTTTTTGCCATTGTGAAGAAGGAGCTCTGCTGAAATTTCGAGTTTGCCTCTTTCATGCTGATTTTGATCTTCGTTTCGCTCTTATATGTGTGTGTTATGCTTGAAATGCATGTGTAGGACTGTTGTCTACCCCTTCCCCTTGATTTGGAGCTGCTGTAGTGCGTGTGCGAGCTAGGAGGAGTTGTGGCGTGGGTGTTGGTGATTCCTGCCATTCACTGGTTTTGCCATAACTTGAAGCAGAGTGGTCAGAATCGAGTGAAACCACTGCCAATAGATGCGTCTCATCGAGAGCTTCGAAACGAGTACCCTATTGACCATATTCGGAGCTCTGTGCTGGGAGAAAACCTCGAAATACTGAAAACTGCTGTAAGAGGTATCGCGGCAAACACTTTCAGCATTTCAGCTAGTTGAGAGGTAGATTAGTCTTTCCTCATGCATGTTAACCTAACCACTTCATTTTCCATCACGTGTGCACACGTCTTCATACACTTGGTACGTCGTTCCTTCGGATTGACAATTAGATGTGTGTTAAGTACCCACTATACGTACTTGTGTGGCAATTGAGGTACAGTCTCATTGGCACAAGTCCTCGAGTTTCTTGACTCGAGTACACACGTTTTTGGCGCCGTTGCCGGGGAACACTCAACCAAGGTGCCTTCGTGATGGTTATAGACCGAGTGTGATAGAATCGTACTTGTAGAAGTGAATTTGTTTTGTGGCAATTAGTCAATCATTTCAGCACTTATCACTTCTCATCTTAGAGGTGTGTGTGATAGGTTTTAGGATTAGGTTTAGGAGGAGGGGAGAGAAGGAGGAGCTAGGGTTAGGTTAGAAGAAGAGGAGTAGGGAGGAGAGGAGAAGTAGGAGTAGATAAAAATCACCAAAAAATCCCCAAAATCACCAAAAAAATTAGCAAATTTCAAGTTCTATCCAAAAAAGTATAAAAACCCAAAAATTTGGCTCATTTGACACTTCACTGTATTCTGGTATTGTCTGCTAGCAGCGACCAGTATCGTGGGTTTGGTATCGTGGCTTTCAGGCTTTTAAGGCAAGGTTTTGAGCTCAAAGTGCAAGCAAGACAGTACCAAGGTAAACATTCTCACAGTTTATCTGACAAAAACATTTTAAAAGTGATCAAACACGTGATTAAAAGTTTGCGCAGTATCGCGGGGAGGAAAACTGATATTGTTGTCATCTTTTTGTGTGATACAGAGGTCTAGGAGTGAAGAGGGAAGTCAGGAGAGCAAGGGGGTACAAAAATTTTCTTAATTTTTTTCACCTTGGCTTGAGTATCGCGATCGGTTGAGGTTTGGTATCGCGATACCAAAACTCCCTTGTATCGCGACACTCGCCGAAGTATCGTATCGCTTGATACCGGTCTTGGTATCGCGATACCATTTTGGTATTGTGACCCCGAGTTGGTATCGCGATCGTACATTTTCAGTGGTATCGTATCACCGGGTATTGAATCTTAGTGTCTCTTGGCATTTGGTATCACGACACCACTCCAATATCGTATCGCTGCTCACCTGGATAGTATCGCGATACCGTCATAAGTATCGTGTCGTCTGGGAACTGTGGTATCGTATCGAGTGAATCGTGGTATCGTATCGCCTTGAATACTTGTATTGTATCGTTGACCCCATCAGTATCGTATCGTCTAGATTTTCCGGTATCGTATCGTGAACAGCAGAGGTATCATATCGTCTGCTTCCCAAAGTAGTATCGCGATACCATATTGGTATCGTATCGCTCCGGTGTCTGGTATCGTATCGAGGGCATAGCCTGGTATCATATCGTGGTTGTCCAGTATCGTATCGCCTAGAATTCCGGTATCGTATCGTTTGGACCTCTGGTATCGTATTGCGGGCAAAGCAGTATCGCCGAGGGTGGTATCGTCAGGAAGTGGTACCATCCAGAATTACCCTTTCTTTTTGTCAGACATCTTGAGTCATTAGGAGAGCTACCCTAGGATAAGCTCAGAGACATAGAGAGAGACTTGGGGGGGTGAATGAACTTGAGGTGAGGAAGAGTGTTAAGTAGTCGAAGAAGTGTCATATCTTCGTAGGAAGCGCTGCCCAAGCCAGTCACCACTCCATCTACTCAGAAACCTCTAGTGATTCGGAAGGGGAGCTACACATGGCTTCGGAAGACATGCAAGGTCCAACACCAAACAGGAATTTCATGTCCACTATAGAAGGGGATTACCGTACATCCTTACAATATGTGTCCACCAATGCCCAGGAGATCCCTATCTACCTGGATGGTTTAAACTGATCCGTGGCTAGGATGGTAACTTCCCAGAATGCCACAATTGTGCCCAGACCTGCTGTCAAGTACGAAGGAGGAGCCTATGTAGACAAGATTGGTCATATCTACATTGTGACCGAATTTCCTGAAAGGATCAACGAAAGGGGAGAGTATACGGATCCAGACAACTCCGAAAGAGCACATCCTGAAGAGTTTGTGACTACACCTAGGGGCAGGTCCCAAGTGTCACGGGTCTTGAGAGGAGATTTGATACCTCAAGATGACTACCTTTGGAAGTCTATATGATCCACGGTGCAGACCTATTACTTCAAACCGACTTACCTGTGCCAGGAAGAGAAGAAAGTCCCATGACATTCTATGAACTGAAAGACCCAGATGACGAGACTAGACTCACTTACTTGGATAAGGATCAGAGGAGATATTGGCCTGTGAGTGCCTTAGACAGGGCGAGATTGAGATACATGGGTACGCCTGTATTTTCGCCAAGAGATCAGGCAACTACTTCACAAAATCCTTTTGGAAATCAACAAGAGACGGAACATACCACATCCGGACAGACCAGACATCGAAGTGTACCCAACCGTACTCATGTGCAGTTTGCAACTCCAGGAGTGCACACACACAATCAGGCCCACACAGGGATGGGGAATTATTTCCGACCACCGATCAGACCACGACCACCAGTGGGAGGACAGCCAGGAATACCTCCATTACGACCAGCTGTCCCAGGCTTTCCTGTAATGCCCAGACCGCCTGAACCAATGAGAAGATTGAGACCAATCCAAGTAGCTAAATGTGTGAGAAACCATTACGATGGATTAGGGGAGCCATATGATCACATTGCAGAGTTTAAACAAGTGCTAAGAGCAGAGCAAGTTGAGGACTTCTTTGTGCAGTATGAGTCTTTTGGGCTCACCCTCACAGGGACAGCTCTAACTTGGTTCCAACCTTTAGATCCCAATCAATTTGGAGACATGGAACAATTCTTTCAGGAATTCATTGGAGAATTTACAAAGAGAGGGATTAAACACAATTCTGCATCTTTAATCCATAGCTTCAAACAAAACCCTAATGAAACTGTGAAAACTGCTGCACGAAGATTCAATCAATATGTGGATAGATGCCCAGCAGCAGAGAGACCCACTCAACAAAAGATGATTTCATTATTTTTAGATGGGCTCACTAACGGAACCCTAAGAACCCTAGTGTATGTGAAAAGGCTACAAACCTTAAGTGAGTGCCTTCAAGAGTGCATAGACTTGGAAGATAACCTTGCCGAGGACCTCAAAGGTACAACCGACCTCACTAAATCGGAAGACTCAAGAAGCACTGTCACGTCCAACACTAGTAACATGGAAGAACTAGCTGAACTGTTAGCAGAAAAACTGGGAGTACAAGGACAAAGAGCTTACCCAAATATAGCTCAAAGAGTGCCTATGTTACGGAGATGTAACTTGTGTGGAGGTGAGCATCCCACACACTTATGCACAAGAGGAGGGACCGGTGCACAACCTGCGTATCCATACTACAGACCGCAACAACAAGGAACTTCTTCATACTGCCTCATCGAGCAAAAATATACCAATCACACAACTGAAAACTGTCCCTTCAATAGGCAAGCACGACCCATCCAACCACCTCAATACCGACCATATGGATATCCACCTAGAGAGCCTGGTAGGGAGATGCCTAGATACAATCCTTATCCAGCACCAGCAGGAGCACCAAGACAATATGAGCAAGCACAATTCCCACCACCACAACCAGTACTGGGACCCCAGCTATCACAACCTCAACAAGTAGTACCAGTGAAGTATGCTCAACCAGAAGAAAACTTAGAGAGAGCCATAGTACCAGCATCAATAATGGCCAATGTAGAATCAACCAACCCAGGGTATGAACCTCTACCAGGAGAGTACTATCCATATGAAGTCAACATGATCGAATATGAACCAACATATGACACGGTTTATTATGGGTATGAAGGCTATGATCAGAATTATGGAGCAGAGACTGCGACTTTAATGTACACGGCCCCTAAGGCACAACAACCCATGAGACCACCCAGTAGACCACCTATACAGAGAGGACCATGCTATAGATGCGGAGGAGACCATTTCATTAGAGAATGCCCTCGGCCTTACAACCCTCCACCACCTAGAATCTGGGAAGGATATTGCAGTGATTGTGGAAAGGAACATCTTTTTAGAGATTGCCCTAAGAACCCAGCCAAATCCCAAGACACTGCACCAATTAATGTAATTGAGGTCATAGAAGGATCTGGGAGTGATAAGGAGTACACCGTACCACTCAAAGCCATTACCAGAGCCCAAGCAAAACTACAAAAAGGAAAACAATCAAAAGAGAAACAAAAGAGCACTACAATGTTAGGCTCTGAAACTCAGGTAGTCGAGGATTCTGAGATCCCACAGGAAAACTCACAAAATACCAGAATGCAAAAATGGAAAGAAAGACGGGAAAAACTCAAAGAAAAATGGGCAAGAAATAGGAGTCAAGACAGTGTGAAGCAAACAAAGGAACGGAAGGAGCACAAGGAACAAAGAAAACCTAAGGAGATCCCCGAATCACCACAAATCCAGACTAAAAAGGAGGAGCGAGGATCAATTTTAGTGGATCCAAAGCCAGATGATTTAGACATGTGGTTGAAAGCCTACCAGGCGAGAATCAAGATGGGCCCAAACATCGAACAACATGAAAAAATCTATCCTCAAGGGGAATTAGAAAAAGAAAGACTGACCATATGCAGAAAACTCATAGAAGTAGCACAAGCAACCCTAGAAAAGACTATCCCAAGTCTACCATAGACCAGGATTGCACATAGTCTATATGAAGGATGCTTAAAATCCAATAGCAAGGAACCTAGGAAAGAAGATAACCAAAGCGGTCAGATAAAAACCCAAGAGGAATCAATGTCAATAATTCCAGATTTAGAGGCAGATTGGCCAAAAGATTTATGGAATATAATACGAGAGGAGCAATGGAAGAAGAATGGAGACAATACACCTCCTTTTGAGGAAATAGAGGTGGAAGATTGTCAACTTCGTCCCGACTTGGAGGAAATATATGAAGAAGTGTCAAGACTTGACAGAGGAAGAGAGGAAACTATGAGCATTTCAACATTGCCTAACTACATGGGAGAATACGAAAGAGAGTCTATAATAATACGAGCACCCACAGTGCACGGGAAAGAAAGAGGAAACTCAGGAAAGAGTTCACACAATCTAACCGAACTTAAGAAAACAAAAGTGCAATGCAAATTGACGGTGGAAGAGCTGCTTCAACTTAAACCCCATCTATGGAGACAGCTAGCAGATCAATTGGAACCACCACCAGAAAAAGGGGAAACGAAAGGAAAGGGAAAAGAAAACCAATTTGCAATACAAATTCCCGTGGATAAAGTGGGAGAATTTAGTGAAGGGGATGAAGGTAATACATGCTTACCTGTCACCCACAATGGGTACATGACCAAGGCCATTCTGGACACGGGAGCCGGGGTAGGGATTGCCACCAAAGAGATATGGGAAAAATGGGGAAAACCTGCCTTACGACCCACACGCATGAAACTCCAATTAGCAGACGGTCACGTAGAAAAACCCTTAGGAATATTGGAGAGGATCAAATTAACCACTTGTGGAGTAGAATTTGAACACACACTAGCCATCTGTAAATTCGAAAAAGCAAACCACTACGAGATGATACTAGGACGACCCTTCATGAGACAAATGCGGGTAGTGCAAGATTGGGGCAGAGATTCATTATATCTACAACATCAAGGAAATACCACCAAAATAAATTTGCACACATTCTCTTATCGAGATATCCCTCCATTACAATGGAATCCAGTCCACAAAGAAGAAGATGACCTATCCATTCACAGTGCTGGATCGAGTGATCAATCTTGGATGCATGAGGATGCCCAGCTATGGATGTGTAAGGAAGCCAAGAGAGAAGAGAGCAAAAGGCAACAATGGCCTATAGGGCACCTTAACTATCGAACAGTAGAGGACCCCACTTACATGCCTCAATTTTTTCCTGATGAGATTTTTGAGCCACATGGATGGATGGAAATTTTGGCAACTCTAGACGTATGTGTAAACGAGGAAGTGTTAACAATGAATGAATGCATAGATGAAGAAGGCTATGATGTGAACTTCTATATGGTTGTTCTTCAAGAAGTAGAAGAAGGGGAAATCCTAGAAAAAGAATGGAAAGAGGAATATGAAAGCATAGAAATGCAACCTGAGTTCGACTCCGAAGAAAGCCACCTAAACATTATTCAAAGCAAGAAGGGACCGGAACCGACAAAGATCTTAGCAATTGAAACTGACATGGCAATACTCAGGCAAGAGGAGGATAGAAGTAAAGTAGAGCCGGACCCAGATCTCTTTGAAGTTCCTGAACACTTTAAAAAATATGAAGTAGAGGAAAGAAAAGTAGCTATTCAAATGCCTAGACGAGAGGCACGAGACGGAGAAGCGTATGACCACAAGGAGCAAACGAAAAAAATTGTTGTAACCATTGAAGAGGGAGAAGAAAGATGCACATATATTGGTAAAGATGTATCTGAAGAAGAGGAAGAGGAACTCATATACCTTATCTGGGAGTACCGAGATGTATTCGCATGGACCTATAAGGATCTCAAAGGGGTAGAACCCACTATTTGTTCCCATCGAATACCAATGACAGCAGATGCAAAACCCTCCAAACAACGTCCTTATACATACAATGAAGTCTATGCAGCAAAGATTAAGGAAGAAATAGACAAACTACTAGCAGCAGGATTCATATATGAGATAGAACATACCGAGTGGGTATCACCACTAGTAGTAGTGCCTAAGAAGAATGGAAAACTGAGAGTATGTATCAACTTGAAAAAGGTGAATGCAGCAACTATACGTGATAGCTACCCATTACCCATCACGGACCATCTATTGGAGAGGGTAGCAGGAAAAGAGGTCTATAGCTTCTTGGATGGATTCTCCGGATACAATCAAGTGGCTATAGCAACTGAAGATCAGCATAAGACCGCATTCGCTACCGAATGGGGCGTGTATGCATTCAGAGTGATGCCCTTTGGACTCACTAATGCCCCAGCCACCTTCCAGAGATTGATGTGTCATGTTTTCAAGGAATTTCTGAAAAAAAGCATGGAAGTATATGTAGATGACCTGTGCACGTACTCCAATCAAAGACCCAATCACATCCCCGAGTTGAGGAAGATATTCAACAAATGTAGACAGTACAGAGTCTGTTTAAACCCAGAAAAATGTGTCTTCATGGTAAGACAAGGAAAAATTCTAGGACACAGTCTTGAGAAATGGAATATCTACGGACGAGGACAAAATTAAAGTCATCTTAGACTTACCAAGACCCAAGAATGCAAAAGAAGTACAAGCCTTTATGGGACATTGTGGATACTACCGTAGGTTCATTCACATGTATGCCATAATAGCAAAACCCTTGTATGGTCTCTTGACTCAATTTACTTGGACAGAAGAGTGCGAGAAGGCATTCACCGAGTTGAAAAAGAGACTTAGTATAGCCCCAATTCTGAAATCACCAAACTGGAGTAAGCCTTTTCATATTCATGTTGATGCTTCTAACTTTGCCATTGGATGTATCTTAGCCCAACCAGCTGATGAAGGTAAGCTGGATCATCCAATTGCTTATGCGAGTAGACAATTAAACCAAGCTGAGAGAAATTATACGACTACTGAAAGAGAAGGCTTAGGAATGGTCTATGCAGTAAAAAAATTCAGACACTACCTCTTAGCCAACAAATTCAAATTCTTCATAGATCATCAGGCTTTGTTGTACTTAGTCAATAAGCCTTGCAACACAGGGAGATTAGTACGATGGTTCTTACTACTAATGGAGTTTGACTTTGAGGTGATAGTGAAAAAAGGAAATACACATGTGAGAGCAGATCACCTTTCTAGGCTAACACACGGAGAACCACCAAATGGAGTACCCGACGACCTGCCTGATACATATTTGTTCAATCTTGAAGTATGTCCAAAGTGGGCGGAGCAACTAATTCCTATACTCACCCATGGCCCACAACACTTAATCAACAGGGATAGCAAAAAAGAAATTATGCAATCCAGGAATTTACATATCATTGCTGGAAGCTTGTACTACAAGGAACCCAATGGAGTGTTACTCAGATGTGTCGAGGAGGATGAACAAAAGCAACTAATTGAACAAGCACATGTGAACAAATGGAGAACACACCAAGGGACTTATGGAACAATACGAGAACTAAAAAGGTTAGGAGTATACTGGCCTGACTTACCAAAGAATGTTCACGACCACGTAAGCAATTGTGCAGAATGCCAAGAGATGATCCCTGAAGATCATGTGTCTATACCTTTTTCGACCATAGCGCCCAATTGGAGTAAGACTTTAGTACAATTTCTCAAAACAAAGGAGCATGAGATAGGAGCAAGTTTAGCAAGAAAGCGATCCTTAGAGGAAATGAGCAAGGATTATACACTCATGGGCAAACAATTGTTTAAACGAGGGAAAGACAACCAACTCAGATTATGTGTACACGAGGGAGAATATCTTCCCATATTAGAGATGGCACATGCAGGTGCTGCTGGAGGTCATTTCTCGGCAGATAGAACTGTCAAAATGATTCTCTTTGCAGGATTGTGGTGGCCAACTCTACATATGGATGCTGAAACATATGTACGAAGTTGTGAGACTTGTCAGAGGACTAAGTATCCAATTCGAAGAGATGACATGCCATTAAGACCTATGATATGCACGAGAGCCTTCACGAAATGGGGTATTGACTTCATTGGACCTATCAATCCACCTGCCAAAGGATCACATGCGGAGTACATCATAGTAGCCACCGACTACTTAACCAAATGGGTAGAAGCTAAAGCCACTAGGAAGAATGATGCTCAAACTACAGCCAAATTTCTCTTCGAGCATATTTTCACACGCTTTGGACTACCGATTGAGATTGTGAGTGACCGAGGAACACATTTCCTCAACGAAGTCATTGAGTCGCTAATGAATAACTTTTTAGTAATTCATAAAAAATCAGCCCCATACCACCCTCAAGCCAATGGACAAGCTGAAAGTTCCAACAAGGTACTGTGTACTGTATTGACAAAGATTGTCAATAATGGAAGGTCGGATTGGGACAAACAATTGCATCATGCAATTTGGGCCTTCCGAGTGGCATATAAGACGGCTATTGGAACTACACCTTTCAACTTAGTATATGGGCAGAATGCGATTTTGCCAATTGACTTTTTAGTACCAACATTGAAAGTGGCCCAGCAATATGAATGGAACGGACATGAATTATCCCAACAACTAGACCAAATTGAGAAACTACATGAAACTAGGTTACAAGCAGTGGCAAGAATTTATGCAGCTAAAAGGAGACAAAAGGCATATTATGATGCACATATAAAGGACAAGGGACTTAAAGAAGGTGATTTAGTCTTAGTGTACACCCTAAAACAACATGCCAAGAAATTACAAAAACGCGGATATGGACCTTTGATCATAAATCAAATTTCGACTAGTGGAGCAATCAATTTAGCAACCCTAGATGGCGACATCCTTCCTAACTACATCAGTGGATGTAGAGTAAGACGGTTCATGGAACCTTTAACAGATCAAATGCTAGCGCGATTGCTAGGTGCCCAAAATAGGAAGAAGGAAGAGGAGCGAATTAGAGAGGAAGCTCGACAAGAAGCATTAGAACGCATAAGGAAACGGAAAGAATGGATTAGGCAAAGAGATGAACGCTATCTACAAGGAGAAGAGCCTATCCCTATGGCTAATTACCAAGTTGATAATCATGATACAACAGGTGTGTGCAAAATGCAACCCTACCTAAACCTAGGGATTGGCAAGACCAAGTACAAATTGATAGATGCATTGATAGACTCAGGAGCAGGACTTAGTTGCATGCGGAAGAGAATAGCAAAAGATCTGCAATTAGATTTGAATCCCACAAAAGCCCGATTAATAGGAATTGGAGGTCAATCGCTAGAATGCCTTGGAGCAACAGAAGTATCCCTCCACCTAGGCAATTCCTCAATGGAACAAAGAGTTCTAGTGTGCAAGGATGAAGATTTGATAGAAGATTTCATTCTAGGACAAGGCTGGATCATTGAAACTGAGGCGTGTATTCATCTAGCTCAAGGTTATATTTCGGCTAAGATAGGGCATAAGGAGATATTCAGTTTACTTGAAGGGAAACCTTGTAATCAAACGAATATACAAAGTTCACAAGAAGTTCAGAAAACGATATTAGAAAGTATCAATACGGCTCACAACTCTGATAACAAACGCATAGAAGCTGAAATTTCGATCCCCACGACGTCAGCAGTAGAGTCGGAGTCTTCCAATGTAGTTGAAGGAAAGCCAACTGTGGAGGAGACTTGCTCTCCTACACCTGCTCATAACATCAAAGGATCGAACTATTGCAAACCAACGCACAGATATTCATATCAAGGCCCACCTAAATATAAGTGGGTACGCAAGGATCAAATGCAGAATCGAGAAAAGTCAGCACCCACTCTTAAGAAGGAAACAGGAATCACCAAATCAGCTTCACAAAAGTACATACTAGAAGGATCATTGCAAATATGGATCCCTAAGCCCTTGCTTGAAGCTCAAGGATCACGAGATCAGATATGGATTCCCAAAAAGGTCATGCAAGCAGCTAAATAGGCTTTAGCGACAAAGGAAGAAGTACCGCCTCAGACAAGGAGAAAGACAACAACACCTAGGAGTCATCCGAGAAACTGGAAAAGCAATGCCAATCTTACTACGACAATGGAAGACGGAAAGGGAACACGAGAAGCTGCAAGGATCAAGGAAACAAAGCAACCTCTCTTAGTGTTCACAAACTGGATCTGGAAACCAAAGCAACCACGAAGAGCAGATGATCGAAGAGATAGAGCTTCCCATTGCACTCATGAATTTTTTAATGCACCCCAAGTAAGCATGAAAGGGCCACAATACCAGGCCAAGCATTCGGCACAGGATGTACAGTATCAAACTAGTGGTGCACATTCTCCAAATGAGAGTAGATCTTAGCTTCATTAAAATAGGAATGGACCTACTACGTATATAAATAAATGCTTCGGCTATACTGACTTTTATTTTTCTTCCAGCAACAAAAACCAAATTGAAAAAATGTGTGGTAAGAGATCTCCCTCATGGATTAATGAGAGACGGTGTGACGACGACAATAATCATTACAATGCACTACATCATTGTATACAGTTATGTGACGCTAATGCACTTCTCCGTATAAGTGCAGATGGCTTCCGAAGATTCTGAAGCAACCATACAAGAAGAAGTGATGGAGTTTCCACCACAAAGCATCACCAAAGCAAAAGGACATTGGTTCCGCGAGGATCAACCAGCGGGGGACTATCTGTTCCTGGCCACAATTAAAATCATGGACACAGATCACCAGTTTCCAATCATGTCCCAGGACTTCACTGTACAACACACGCTTCCTTCTGTTGAAGAAACCATGAAGAAAGCAGGCATACATAAATATTTTGAACTGCCAATCTATAAGCCTGATTTTCAAAGATGCACTCAAGTAATGAATACACTACAGCCAGCACTACATGATCCCTTGGTGCCAGAAGCAAGAGTAATGGATAAAGCAGGCGAATGGGTGATTATTCAATTCACACATGAACTTATCAAGGAAGCCTTTGGATGGGAAAAGGATGGGATCACGGTGGTGAAAGAAGAGAGTAAAGGTGCAAAGGCCCGAACCTTCACCGACATCAACTGAATAGACATAGAGGATGAGGTCAGATTGATCCACCAACACTTCTGTTTCCCGAATATGCACAGATACACGGCTCCACAAAAGATCATTGTGCAATAACTGTCTCATGCCATCAAGCAAATTGGGAATCAAATCAATTTGACTCCATATGTTCAAGAAAGATTGTTCGAAGCACATAAGCAATGGAAGAATAAAAAGTTTCTCAATGGCAGTGTGGCACTAACCATCCTGATCTACCACGCTTTAGGCATGAGGGAATATTTACAAGAGATGCCATCATCAACAGTCCTGGCTCAATATGCCAAAGTTGCCACAGTTCCTAAGAAGAAGAAAGGAGTAAATATTATGGAAGTGGCAGAAACAAGCTCTCAACCTAGGATGAGAGGCACCAAAAGACTAAGGGAAGCAAAGCTGCATGAAGAGGACACACCAAATACCAAGAGGATCCATGCACTCCCTAAAGCTACTGTTGAAAGTAGGAAAGAAATTACGGAAGCAGAACTAGCCAAGGCCCTGGAAGAGACCCATCGATATACAGAAGGACAAGTCAACTTACCGGTCCAGGGTCATCACTATCAACAGTCCCAACAAGCGACAGACACAACAAGCAAGCTCACGAAAGTTCATAGATATAGGGAGATCGGCTTGGACAACTCTAGTTCATTGTCGGAGGGCCAAGAAGAGCCGAATACTTCATTATTGGACGTAGACATTCGAAGTGAATCAAAAGATGACGGACAATGGGAGGAATTGAATGAAGTGGATTATAACGAAGAACAAAAAGACCTCAAGCAAGAGGACCACACAACACAGGTCGATCAAGGTACCAGGAGCAAGGAAGCAGAAATGGAAGGTACGCATGTTATGAAACTTAATGACACTTCCAACATTCAAATCAAGGAGGCCAGACCAGTCCGAAAAATACACTTGAAGACACAAAAGGAGGAGTTCCAGGAAGAACACAAAGAAGACGGAGAACCCTTTACTCCAATAAGGGTTGTGGCAGAACCATCCCCCATGGATGTAACATTTCAGGGAAGTGCCACTAAAGCTATTGATGTGGATAAAGATGAAGACAGACCACAAGTACAACTACAGATCCGACAACCATGATGGGGGAAGTATCTCAACCCCTAAGCAACGATGAAGCGCGAATGACCTCCACAAGTATCCTTCTTTGACCTCTGCACACCAAAAATGCTCTTACTCAGAGCTTATGCAGAGAACTCCAGTGAGCTTTTGTAGACCTGTAGTAGACACCAAGGGCTTTCCAACAAAACAAATTTCACTTGAAATGGATGCTTACACAAAGAGAAACAATGTCTACAACATGAGCTAGTTGAATGCTCACAACTGCTAGTCAAGCAGAGACCTCACTTCACTCCAGCAAACTTTTCTCAGAGATTATACAGAGAATGAATCTCAAACTTATGTCAACTTTAGAGGACTCTAATAGCTACCCAATGACACCAAAATCATAGCAAATGGATACATAGAGAAGGAGAACCATCCCTTACAACAGAGAGCAAATTATTTCCAACAGAGCCTACACAAAGAGAGAGATATCAATCACACAACTTCACTAAAATGAATGTTGCTCCCAGCTTACACAGAGAATGCTCCAGAGAATTGGTAAGCATAAAATAGACTCCTATAGCTATCCAATGAGACAAGAATTACATCAAATGGATACCATATGAGGGAGAACCAATGCTAACAACTCAGGGGTAGAGAGTTGCAACACTGCCTGCGCACACACATAGATATGCCTACTAAAAGAAAACAAACAAGCAAGCAAGGGGGTTGCTTAAGCAAGGGGCTTGCTTATCACAACTCCAGCACTTAGTGCTCACTTTACATGAGCTAAAACTCCAAGAAGATGGCCCAAAAGAAGTCGGGATACATGCTCCTTTTATAGTGAGAGGTGTGCCCCTAAAATCTAGGAACTACCTTTCCAAATCAGCCTCCTAACTTGGAGGAATTAGTTGAGATGACTTGGGGAGTGGTTGAGTGACTTTTCTTGATGGAATCTCGTGGCTTTTGGCTTCCTTTGATTGCTCCACATGTCCATAAAAGATTCCCCACGAATTTTTAGCTTGAAGCTTGACTTTTAACACTCCCCCTCAAGCTTCAATTCTTCATCCTCATCCAAGCTCCTTCATGTTGATGCATTGCTTGAATTTTGAAATCTTCATCCCATCCAAAGCCTTTGTAAACATGTCCGCAACTTGGTCCTTAGTACCAATATGATGTACTGAAACTTCCTTGGATATCACCTTTTCCCTTATGAAGTGATAGTGCACTTCAATATGCTTGGTTCTAGCATGATAGACAGGGTTCGATGCTAGATGAATGCTACTCATGTTGTCACAAAAAATTGGATATGTGTCAACCTGCAAATTAAGCTCCATAAATAACTTCTTAATCCACATTAGCTCACATGTGACTTGAGCCAAAGCTCTATACTCAGCCTCGGTGGTTGCTCCATGTATACCTCTTCTTCCAAGTCTCCATTGAGAAAGGCATTCTTGATATCCAATTGGAAGAGCTTCCATCCTTTGCTAGCAGCCATTGCAATGAGTGTCCTAATGGTGCTCATCTTTGCCACGGGGCTGAATGTCTCTTCAAAGTCCACTCCATAGGTTTGTGCAAAACCCTTAGCCACCAATCTTGCTTTGAACCTAGAAATAGATCCATCTGAATTCCTCTTTACTTTATACACCCACTTATTACCTATTACCTTCATGTTCTCCTTCTTGGGCACTAGAGTCCATGTTTGATTTTCCTCAAGTGCGTCGATCTCTTCTTGCATTGCCTCTTTCCATTCGGTGTACCTGCTTGCATCTTCATAGCAATCGGGCTCATGATCTTCTACTACTTTGTTCATATATGCATAATGTGTTGCCATGTATGAATCATAAGTAAACCTTTGAGTTGGATACTTAACTCTAGAAGACTTCCTTTCTTCACCTTTTGGAGGAATAAACCTCCTTTGCCTTGGGAACTTGATCTCTTTCTTTGACGTGGCTTCTTTCTCCATCATGTGTCCTTCATCATCTTCAACTTCATTACCTTCTTCATCCAACTCCACCAATGTTGCTTTGCCTTTGTTGATTGATTGTGCTTCATAGCTTGATGAAGATCTCCCCCTCCATGGTGAGTTCATGCTTGAACTATCTTCATTGATGGAACACCTTGGGCCGCTTAGCTCTAGGTCGATTTGTTCTTCATCATGTCCATGCTTTTCTTCTTCATAGTCTTGCATACAATCATACTTCTTATACCAAGGGAGTAGCTCATCAAATGCTACATCCCTTGATATCCTCAAGTCCTTTGTATTTGGGTTGAAGCACCTGTAACCTTTATGATCATTTGAATATCCTAGAAACACACACTTTTCTGCCTTTGGTTGTAGCTTGTGCCTCAATTCACTTGGCACATGTACATAACAAGTACATCCAAATATCTTCAAGTGGGAAAGATCAGGTTTCTTACCATAATAGGCTTGATATGGTGTCAAGCCATGGATCCCTGAGGTAGGAGCCCTATTCATTAGATACACGGCGGTATTTGCTGCATCACTCCAAAACATGTTAGGTACATTCATCTCATTAAGCATTGCTCTAGCGATCTCGGCAATATATCTATTCTTTCTCTCTGCTACTCCATTTTGTTGGGGTGTGTACCTGCATGTTACTTGCCTCTTGATGCCTTGATCCATTAAAAAATCAGAAAACTCATTTGAGAAATATTCTCCCCCTCCATCGGACCTTAGCTTCTTGATATATGTACCTGTTTCCTTCTCTACCATTGCCTTGAATGCTTTGAAACATGTAAACACATCTGATTTGTTTTTGATGAAATAAACCCAAACCATCCTTGTGCAATCATCTATAAAAGTGACAAAGTACTTGTTACCTCCAATGGATTGCTCTTTCGTTGGCCCCCACACATCTGTATGTATCAACTCCAATGGATGTTGGCTTATGTAGCCACTCTTCTTGAATGGAAGTCTCGCTTGCTTCCCTAGTTGACAAGATTCACATAAATGCTTCATACCTTGTCCTTGGAAGTTGGGAAGACCTTCAACCAGCCTCTTGAATTGCATTTCCTTCATTCTTTGTATGTTGATGTGACCTATCCTCTTGTGCCACAAGTCCAACTCCGAAATCCTCTTGTTTCCATATGTGAAGTAGACATGTTGAGTAGAATGAGAATTTACCTCCAAAGTGAAGAGTCTCCCTTGCTTCTTTCCTCTTGCTATGACCTTGTAACCTTGCTTAGGGTTCTCCACAAAGCATCCACCTTTGTTGAACCTTACTTGATAGCCTCTTTCAACCATTTGCCCAACGGACACCAAGTTCTTTGTGATGGTAGGTACATGCAAGACATCCTTGAGACATCTTCCTTCCTCCTTGTCATCCAAAGCTACATCTCCAACATGGGAGATCTCATGGGCTGTATCATCACCTGTTTCTACATGTCCTTTACCTTTGGGAACATGTAGATTAGTAAACCAAGAAGCATTGCAACTCATATGGTTGCTACATCCACTATCAATATACCAAGTGTTATCTACTTTGCTTGAATTCCCATTCATGTGCATCATCAAGAGATTGTCATTTTCTGAACTTGTAGAAGCATAATTACCTTGGCCTTTGTATGAAGAACCTTGATTATAGTTCCTTTGGTTTCCTCCTTGGTAGCAATCTCTAGCATAGTGGCCAAACTTGCCACATATGTAACATCCTTCGCCATCTTGATTCCTGTTTTGTTGATGTCGTCCTCCTCTTCCTCTTGATCTTCCTCTCCCTCTTTGTGATGAGGTGCCTTGGTCATGTCCTTGATTTCTTGAGTGGCCTTGCCTTCCTCCAAACCTTCCTTTGCCCCTTCCTTGTCCTTGTCTTCCTTTGCCCCTTTGATTACCTGCATAGAAAACTTGTGCATCTTTGCTTTTAGTTGAACTTCCACCTATGTTCATTTCTTCGGTGACCATGAGAGCAACCAATTGCTCAAAATCGGGAAGATTATCCCTTACATAAACTGAAGTGGTAAAGGGTTTCCACTTCTCATCATCTCTCAAACCATTGAGAGTATAAGCCACAAGATCGTCATCCTCTACATGGCTTCCAATGGATCCCAATGCATCTGATAACTCCTTGACCTTAAGTATGTAGTCATTTATGCTACTCCCTGAGCTCTTCCTAAGGTTGTTGAGCTCATTCTTGAGTTGGATCTTCCTTGCTTTGGTGCTTGTTGAATAAAGCCTTTCAAGTGTCTCCCATACCTTCATGCTTGAATCCAGGTCTTGGATATGGCCGATCATGCTATTGCTAATGTGTTGGGAAAGAATAAAGATAACCCTCTTGTCTCTTTCATTCCATTCCCTAAAGGCCCTTCTCTGGTCATTGGTTGGATTCTCATCCAACCTAGGTCTTGGTTCACTTCCACTAATCAACCCCCAAAGGCCCTTGCCCATAAGATAGTTGGAGACCCTAAATCTCCATGGTTGATAGTTACCTTTGTCTAGCTTTTCAATTTGAGTGTTGAAGTCTCCCATATCTAGTCTTTGATACTTGACCTAGCCCTTGGCTAATGCTCCAATGTGTGTAAAATGAAAATGAGGCTCTGAGGTTACCTCAATCCAAAGCTTTCCTTAGATGGACACCTTGTGCTCTTGCAAATTTGAGTAGAATAGCTCCCCCTTGATGTGAGCTACCTCCAAGAAGCTTTTGTTGATGCAACTCTTCAACCACCAACTCCAAGAGGTCTTCTTGCTTGTATGTGATACCTCCAAGATGCCCAAATGCTCTGATACCACTGATGGGGGAAGTATCTCAACCCCTAAGCAACGATGAAGCGCGAATGACCTCCACAGGTATCCTTCTTTGACCTCTGCACACCAAAAATGCTCTTACTCAGAGCTTATGCAGAGAACTCCAGTGAGCTTTTGTAGACCTGTAGTAGACACCAAGGGCTTTCCAACAAAACAAATTTCACTTGAAATGGATGCTTACACAAAGAGAAACAATGTCTACAACATGAGCTAGTTGAATGCTCACAACTGCTAGTCAAGCAGAGACCTCACTTCACTCCAGCAAACTTTTCTCAGAGATTATACAGAGAATGAATCTCAAACTTATGTGAACTTTAGAGGACTCTAATAGCTACCCAATGACACCAAAATCATAGCAAATGGATACATAGAGAAGGAGAACCATCCCTTACAACAGAGAGCAAATTATTTCCAACAGAGCCTACACAAAGAGAGAGATATCAATCACACAACTTCACTAAAATGAATGTTGCTCCCAACTTACTCAGAGAATGCTCCAGAGAATTGGTAAGCATAAAATAGACTCCTATAGCTATCCAATGAGACAAGAATTACATCAAATGGATACCATATGAGGGAGAACCAATGCTAACAATGCAGGGGTAGAGAGTTGCAACACTGCCTGCGCACACACATAGATATGCCTACTAAAAGAAAACAAACAAGCAAGCAAGGGGGTTGCTTAAGCAAGGGGCTTGCTTATCACAACTCCAGCACTTAGTGCTCACTTTACATGAGCTAAAACTCCAAGAAGATGGCCCAAAAGAAGTCGGGATACATGCTCCTTTTATAGTGAGAGGTGTGCCCCTAAAATCTAGGAACTACCTTTCCAAATCAGCCTCCTAACTTGGAGGAATTAGTTGAGATGACTTGGGGAGTGGTTGAGTGACTTTTCTTGATGGAATCTCGTGGCTTTTGGCTTCCTTTGATTGCTCCACATGTCCATAAAAGATTCCCCACGAATTTTTAGCTTGAAGCTTGACTTTTAACAAACCACACAATGAAACGATCCACGTTGAAAAGGGAAAAGATGTACAAATAGGAGAAACCCCAGATATACCTAAGACATGGCTGAATGTGGATATAGCTCAGCTCAAGCCCATAGTGCAGGACATGATCAGAACTGCCCTAGATACACAGCAACTTATGGCTGATGCTGATGAAGATTATGACTAAGCCATGCAGGACAAAATCGAACTTCAAAAGTGGGGTAAGAATCTCTCTACTGAGTTAGAGATAGTGAAAGAACAGGTAGTAGAAAAAGAAACAGAACTGAAAGAAATAAAAAACAAATACGGCATGCTAGAGTCAGAGAATGAACGATTAAAAGAACAACTCCAAGAAGTCACCAAAAAATTACAAGCAAATGAGACTGAAAAGACACGAATGGCATCAAGAAGCAAAATTCTGAAATCAGAGATTAAAGGGTACATGGATGAAGCAGAGGGCTTAAGACAACGGAACAAAGAGCTTATGGCCGCTCTTTTAAGTGATCAGCCAGTCGCGGTGCAAGCCCAACCGGAAAGGGACATCAAGGGATTAGAGGAAAAAGTGATTATGTATGAAGATCAGCTCAAAAAGGAGCAAGACACTATTACTGAATGGGAAAGGAAATACATGGAAGATACGGCAGTTCTACGAGCTAAATGGAAAAAAGCAGAAAATCGATACTTACTCCATTGCAAAGAAGATGTTGACCAGCTCGCCATTGTAGGTGAAGAAATAGAAAAAAATAAATCAACAATTTTGCAGGCTCAAGAGGAAATCAAGCAAAAGAAAGAGATGATAAAACAGCTACAGGATCAATTAGAACAAACGAGACATGAGGGGACACCAGTAGTTCCGAAGTCCGAAGAGGCTACTGTGGAGAATGAGGTACGTCCTCTCTCTCCCCCCTCATATCATTCACCAATAAGGGAGGAACAGGAGGTTCACATTGAACCTAACAATCGGGAAATTGCAGAACTGAGCCGACCAGAACGGGCACTACTGGTGTCTCAACTCACTGCTGAGTTTGAAGATCAGATAATAAAGATCATGAAGGACGCTCAAATAAACAATAAACAATTAGAGCAAATTTTGAAGCCCTTTAATGTACCATACGGACTACTTAAGGAACAAACTCGACATTATATAAAGTCTGCCACGAATAAAGATCCGGACCACAACCTTCAATTCAGGCATTGTTGGAGCAAACCAATCACAAATTGGTGATTATACAGATCTTGGAGAATGCCTATGGTCAGAATGAAGCAAAGGAAGACACTTGTAAAGTGAAGAAGAATTCAGGATGATGTCTTGTACACATATGTACATATAAGTGAAGAATTTTGTAAGCTAAGTATAGTTAAATCCTTAGAATGATAAGGAGTAGAGTCATAGACGCGAGATGAGTCCAAAGTCGTGTATATATAAGATAATTATGACAAGAAATGTATGAGAGAAAGTAATAGAGTCATTTTGTAGATGACAATTTTCAGGAAGATGTGTAGTGAGTTTTTTCCCAGAAAATAGCGACGGGTTTTTCTCTGAGTGCTCTCTGTCTGATCATGTGGATCAGAAATCCTTTTGTACACATCTAATTGAGAAGCTAATGAAGCTATGTCTAGAGTTTCAGAATCTAATTCCTCTCTTACTGTGAGAATGATCATTAGGAACATTCATATGTAGAATGTGAGAACTGAAGCCTGAAAGTAGCGCACTTTTCCGTCTCACTGTTTTGATCAGATCTGAGTGTATACTGTAAAGTTTTTGATGAGTGAACACTTAAAATTTAAGTTAGAAGATAAGGAAGCTATGGCTAAAAGCATTTAGCAAAACGGGTTTCAGGTTGAGAGAAATCAAGTTAAGAAGTTGGCTATGTCGAAGGCGCAACTTCTGAGAGTCATTTTCTGACATGTATTTGATCTTAATGATCAAATTAAACTTTTGGTGATTAGTTTTGAGAACTAATGGCTAGTATGATTGCGCAAAGGTATTGCTAATACTTGTGCATCATTTACTTGAAGAAATTTGAAGATTTGTGCAGGTAAAGAAGTTGATATCTGAAGCAGACTTTCTGAAGTTGACACTTCTTCACTCAGAGAAGTGTTGCTTGAAGTTTTGGTAAAAAAGGAACATTGTTTGTGTAAAGTTTGGTTTATAACTGACATAGAAGTGTTCTTAAGTCAGTGTAGATCAAACCTTTGGAGATTAAAAGGTCTCCAACAGTGGTATCAGAGCTAAAGGTGAAGTACAAGAGAAGAAAAGATAATCGAAGTTCAGACTGGTGCAGATATTGAAGATCTTCCAAATCAAAGGAGGATAAGAACAAATTATTGAAGATAACTTGCAGAAGTTCATAGTACAAGTTCGAAAGAATCAAGAAGGACAAAGATTATATCAAAGGTACACTTTCTCCTCATAAACCATAGTAATTGCAGATACAGAAAGTCAAGGATGGGAGAAAGCTTGCAGATTGATAAACTAGATAGGGAGAACTATCCAGCATGGTCCATGAGGATGGAAGCACACCTCATGAGCAAAGATCTTATAGCATTTATTACAGGAGATGAAGAAAAACCTGAGTTTGTAGATCCAAGTATTCCTACTAGGGAAGAACTTGCAATGTTGAAGACTTGGATGAGAAAGGATGCTCAAGCAAGGAGTATCATCTACATGGCTGTAAATGATTACCTTTTACCTCACATCAGAGGTTTGGAAAGTGCTACAGATGTTTGGAATGCCTTGGAAGAGCATTTCCAAAATACAACTAAGTCAAGGAAGTCCTCACTATGGGCTGAGTTCACAACCTTCAAGAAGAAGAGCTCACAATCAATTTCAGATTATGTGGCAAGGATGAAAGATATTGCAGATAGCTTGGGAGCAGTGGATGAAGACATTGAAGAGGAAAAGTTGGTAAGACAAATACTTACAGGTCTAAGAGGTGATGAGAAGTGGAAGCCTTTTATATTGTCCATAGAGTTGTCACTTGATCACTTTACTCCTGATCTTAATCAATTGCTAGGACACATGCTAACCTTTGAGCAGGATCTTAAAGGAGACAATGATAGAAGTACAAGTCAAGCTATGTACTCCAAAGACAAGAAAAAGAATGGCAAGGGAAAGCAATCAAATGATGATGAAGGGAATTCAAATCAAGCTAACTTTACAAAAGGGAAGATGAACTTCAGAGGTAAAGGAAGAGGAGGTAAGAACAAAGATAATGCTAAAGCTTGTTGGATTTGTGGCAGAACAAATCATTTGGCAAATGATTGTTGGTATAACAATCAAAATGGTGGAAGCAATAATCAGAATTATAGTCAAAGAGGTAGAGGAGGCAGAAGTCAAAGAGGCAATTTCAGAGGAAGAGGAGGTAGGACATCATATGGTAGAGGAGGTGGAAGAAACTTCCAATCTCAGTCCTACAACAATAATTATTACAATTATGCATCAGATCAGAAAGATGACATGACTCTTATCTTGAATGCAACTCATGAATCAATGGGAGAAGATCAAAGAGTGTTTTATATTGACTCAGGATGTAGCAACCATCTGAGTGGGAATCTATCCTTGATGACTGATATGGAAGCAAGGGTGAATGGACATACAGTTCAAACAGGTGACAATACCAAACATAAAGTGGAGAGCATTGGATCAGTGAAGACAAAGAGTGGAAGTACACTTCTGAGCAAGGTACTTTATGTTCCTACTATTCCTAAAAATTTGATAAGTGTAGGGCAAATTGTGGAGAAAGGATATGAAGTAAGATTCACAAATGATGGTGTCTATGTACAAGATCCAAATCAGGGATATAGAAACACAATTGCAGGAAAAAAGGAAGGAAGATTGTTCACTCTCAAAGTCCAAGGTAATGTGGGACATGCATTATTTACCTATGGAAGTCAAAAGGTATCTGAATTAGACCTATGGCATAAAAGGCTAGGTCATTTCAATGAGAGAGCTATAAAGGAGATGTCAAAGAATCAGGTGGTGCTTGGATTGCCAAACATTGAGGGGCAACATATGGTGTACAAGTGTGAAGCTTGTCAATTAGGTAAAGCACATAAAGGTTCTTATAACAAATCAGGGTACAAGCATTCAAATATGCTTGAATTGGTTCATACAGATGTATGGGGACCCTCAAGGGACTATAGCATAAATGGATCCAGATATTATGTGTTGTTTGTTGATGATGCAACCAGGTGGATTACTTTGTATGTAATCAAGGATAAATCAGAAGTTTTCAAGACATTCAAACATTTTCATGCTTATGCAGAAAGGATCACAGGGCAAAAGCTCAAGAGACTAAGATCAGATGGAGGGGGAGAGTATTTCTCTAAAGAGTTTGATGATTATTTGTGGAATGCAGGTATCAAAAGAGAAGTAACTTGCAGGTACTCCCCTCAACAGAATGGAGTAGCAGAAAGGAGGAATAGGACTCTTGTAGAATTTGCAAGAGCCATGATGAAGGAAAAGAATTGTCCAAATTACTTATGGGCAGAAGCCATTAACACTGCAACATATCTTGTGAATAGGTTTCCTTGCAAAGCTTTGGATGGAGGAACCCCTTATGAAGCATGGTGGGGTAAGAAACCTAGTCTTGATCATTGTAAAGTATTTGGATGTATTGCATATGCTTATGTTCCTTCACAATTAAGACATAAGCTAGAACCAAAAGCAGAGAAGTATGTGTTTATTGGATATGATGATAGACAGATGGGTTACAGATTGTGGAGTCCATCCACAAAGCAATTTCTTGTTACTAAAGATGTGACATTTGATGAGCAAAATATGTGGTATACAGGATCACCAAATGAGTATACAGGTGTTGAAGAAATTCAAAGAAAAGGAAAGGCAAAGGTAAAGGTATGTGAAGAAATTGTTGATGAAGTTGACTCTAGATGTAGAGTGCAGGATCATGTAGAAGAAGGGCCAAGATTTGATCCAGAATCAAATGAGGCTGAAACTTCAAGAAGTGCAGAAATCAGAAGATCTACAAGGGAAAGGAAAGAACCTATAAGGTATAGTTATGATACATCTTTCCTAACAACAAAAGATTATGCCTACATTGTGAAAACAGAAGAAGATCCAACTACTTATGAAGAAGCCAAAGGTAAACAGAATTGGGAGAAGGCAATGCAGGAAGAGTATGATGCTCTACTTGAAAATGAAACTTGGGAACTAGTACCAAGACCAAAGAATCAGAAGGTCATTGGATGCAAGTGGGTATATAAAACAAAGAGGTTTGCAGATGGTAAGGTGTCTAGATATAAGGCTAGACTTGTGGTCAAAGGTTATGCCCAAACTTATGGGGTAGATTATGATGAAACCTTTAGTCCTGTTGCTAAGATGTCTACAATTAGAACATTGATTGCTATTGCTGCTTGCAAGGGATGGAAATCATCACAATTGGATGTGAAAAATGCATTTCTAAATGGTTACATTGCAGATGAAGTATATATGGAGCAACCAGAAGGCTTTATGGAATCAATTGGATCAGATTATGTGTGTAAGCTCAAGAGAGCTTTATATGGGTTGAAGCAAGCCCCAAGAGCTTGGAATTACAGATTGGTCAAGTTCTTGAATGAATGTGGATTTCAAGCATCAAAGGCAGATAGTAGCTTGCTAGTGAAGGCAAGTGAAAATGGATACATTTACATGTGCATTTATGTTGATGATATTATTGTTACAGGAACAGATGCTCAAGGAATCAATGAACTCAAAAGACAAATAGAGAAGGAGTTTAAGATAAGTGACTTGGGAAACTTATCTTATTTTCTAGGAATGCAGATTGTGTATACTCAACATGGAGTATATGTTTCACAAGAGAGATACTTGAAGAATCTTCTAGTCAAGTTTAACATGGAAGATTGCAAGACCTCAACTACACCATTGGAGGTAAATCATAAATTAAGTAGGTATGGAGGTGAAGAGCTCAATGACATGAAGAAATATCAGAGTTTGGTAGGAAGTTTAATCTATGCTACCTTGACAAGGCCAGATCTATCATATGCAGTAGGTGTGTTGTCACAATTTATGCATTGTCCAAAGAAGACTCATTGGATTGCAGCCCAAAGGGTACTCAGATATATCAAAGGAACCCTAAGTGAAGGTTTGTACTATGGTTTCACTTCTGACACAAGAATCAAAGTGTTTAGTGATGCAGATTGGGCAGGTGACTCAGATGATAGAAGGTCTACTCATGGATATCTTTGTTATGTTGGAGATAAGCTAGTGTCTTGGTGTTCAAAGAAGCAACATACAGTTGCTTTATCATCTACAGAAGCTGAGTATAAGGGAATGGTAGAAGCTGCAAAAGAAGTCATATGGTTGAAGACATTGATGAAAAGTTTTGAGATTGATCATAGTATTCCAATAATTTTTGGAGACAATATGAGTTCTTTGTATTTGGCAGCTAACCCTGTTTTTCATGCCAGGACTAAGCATATAGAGATTCAGTATCATTTCTTGAGGGAAAAGGTACTTGATAAAGAGATTGAAGTGATGTACACTCCAACAAAAGAACAAGTGGCAGATATGATGACAAAGAGCTTGGATGGACCTAAGCTACAGAGATTCAAGGAGATGGCAGGAGTGAAGAAGAATGGAATAATCACAATTAGTGATTGAGGGGGAGCTGTTGGAGCAAACCAATCACAAATTGGTGATTATACAGATCTTGGAGAATGCCTATGGTCAGAATGAAGCAAAGGAAGACACTTGTAAAGTGAAGAAGAATTCAGGATGATGTCTTGTACACATATGTACATATAAGTGAAGAATTTTGTAAGCTAAGTATAGTTAAATCCTTAGAATGATAAGGAGTAGAGTCATAGATGCGAGATGAGTCCAAAGTCGTGTATATATAAGATAATTATGACAAGAAATGTATGAGAGAAAGTAATAGAGTCATTTTGTAGATGACAATTTTCAGGAAGATGTGTAGTGAGTTTTTTCCCAGAAAATAGCGACGGGTTTTTCTCTGAGTGCTCTCTGTCTGATCATGTGGATCAGAAATCCTTTTGTACACATCTAATTGAGAAGCTAATGAAGCTATGTCTAGAGTTTCAGAATCTAATTCCTCTCTTACTGTGAGAATGATCATTAGGAACATTCATATGTAGAATGTGAGAACTAAAGCCTGAAAGTAGCGCACTTTTCCGTCTCACTGTTTTGATCAGATCTGAGTGTATACTGTAAAGTTTTTGATGAGTGAACACTTAAAATTTAAGTTAGAAGATAAGGAAGCTATGGCTAAAAGCATTTAGCAAAACGGGTTTCAGGTTGAGAGAAATCAAGTTAAGAAGTTGGCTATGTCGAAGGCGCAACTTCTGAGAGTCATTTTCTGACATGTATTTGATCTTAATGATCAAATTAAACTTTTGGTGATTAGTTTTGAGAACTAATGGCTAGTATGATTGCGCAAAGGTATTGCTAATACTTGTGCATCATTTACTTGAAGAAATTTGAAGATTTGTGCAGGTAAAGAAGTTGATATCTGAAGCAGACTTTCTGAAGTTGACACTTCTTCACTCAGAGAAGTGTTGCTTGAAGTTTTGGTAAAAAAGGAACATTGTTTGTGTAAAGTTTGGTTTATAACTGACATAGAAGTGTTCTTAAGTCAGTGTAGATCAAACCTTTGGAGATTAAAAGGTCTCCAACAGGCATGACACTTTCACTTACACTCAAGAGGAGTTCGAGAAGGCGGATCCAATATGGCGCCATAAGATTTTGGAGAAGAATCCAACGTTGCGGGTACAGTGGGAAGCATCACCATATGCACTTCAAGTTAATCCATCTTTTTGTCGTGTACCCCGCAGACGATCTTGGATGCAATTTTGGGAAGGACAGCGCCAAGGCAATATCAATAATCAGTGGCTCAACTACCCTTTACTACCTAGTCCGCCACATAATTACTTACCAACCAAAGAATATATGGTAAAAACGATGGAATTTTGGATTTCTAGATATTCTACAGTACCAGATTTAGCGATAAAAATGACAAATAAAATATTCAGCATGATGCTTACGGTACTCAAAGTGTTCCAGCATGCCAAATATACATTTTTGAATTTCATCGGCATTACTCAAGGATCAGAAGCACTGGTTTTTGATTTATCTACTATCCCAAGCAGACTAACTATTATGGCATATTATTCTCGTCTCATGTTTTTGCCATCAACATATATGTAGACTTTTGAAGAAGCATTCTTTACAGGCTTCTTTGAAACTGATTCCGAAATATTTGTTAAAATGACTTCCAATTTGAATGCAAGACTGGTGGCCTATGAAACAAGTTACTTTGCTGATCATAGACAGGCGCCAGAGGACAGAGTAAAGTCTCAGCAATGGAAGGAGTTCATGCTATGTCACGCCAATCTGCTAAATCAAAGAGAGCAACAAGCCATCCAAACCTACACGCGTCGCCGCAAAAAGCCTGTCGAGGACGACAGAGTTCAGGAGGAGGGACGTGTGGAAGGGGAATCAAGCAAAAAAAGAAGAAGAAGAAGATCAAAGTCAAAGACAACTCAATAAAGAATAAAACAATGATAATTGAAGATATATCTCTGCAAGAAGCCCCGCAGGGGCGCAACACCCATCTCTGCACAGAGCCCCGTAGGGGCACACACACCAAGGAAAAGCAAACAGGCTCAAAGCAATACAACAGGGTCAGATGTGTGCAACCAGGACAAATCAGAGGACCAAAAGTTACAAAGGGGTAGAGGCTGAAAAGTTGAAGAGGGTAACTAAGAATACCACATTCTTAGCTACTGGTGGCGTGCGTGGCAACCCAAATCAACAGGCAAGACGAACGCAGCAGGCTCTCGAGTAGTAGAGCTTGAATCAAGAACAGGCCATCAAAGCTACATGTCTGTTTAACTATAGACAAAACTGACCAAGGGATGCGCGCAGAGAAACGAAGCAAACAGCCGACGAAAAGCTAAAGCCTGTCAAGGGACGACAGAGACGAGGAGGGGGAGAGTGTTGCAGAGCACAAAAGAGCACAAGGCAGAGAAAATGAAGGGCCCCAAAATTTTTCCGATTTGGACACATAACTTTTGTATTATAACCATTCTTGTATATATTTTCCGTTATAAATGCACTAGAGGAGTCCTCTAGATGCATCCCCACAGAAGATTAGAAGCTTACCCATGTAAATTAGTAGAGAAATTAGTTTTTAGTGAATAAAGTGCCGGTCTCTTGTGTGAAAGGACCAAACTTAGGGCACTAGTATATAAGTCACTTTGTGACTCTTTGTAAGTACTTTTTGCCATTGTGAAGAAAGAGCTCTGCTGAAATTTCGAGTTTGCCTCTTTCATGCTGATTTTGATCTTCATTTCGCTCTTATATGTGTGTGTTATGCTTGAAATGCATGTGTAGGACTGTTGTCTACCCCTTCCCCTTGATTTGGAGCTGCTGTAGTGCGTGTGCGAGCTAGGAGGAGTTGTGGCGTGGGTGTTGGTGATTCCCGCCATTCACTGTTTTTGCCATAACTTGAAGCAGAGTCGTCAGAATTGAGTGAAACCACTGCCAGTAGATGCGTCTCGTCGAGAGCTTCGAAACAAGTACCCTATTGACCATATTCGGAGCTCTGTGCTGGGAGAAAACCTCGAAATACTGAAAAGTGCTGTAAGAGGTATCGCGGCAAACACTTTCAGCATTTCAACTAGTTGAGAGGTAGATTAGTCTTTCCTCATGCATGTTAACCTAACCACTTCATTTTCCATCACGTGTGCACACGTCTTCATACACTTGGTACATCGTTCCTTCGGATTGACAATTAGATGTGTGTTAAGTACCCACTATACGTACTTGTGTGGCAATTGAGGTACAGTCTCATTGGCACAAGTCCTCGAGTTTCTTGACTCGAGTACACATGCTTCAAGTCAACCCTTCCTTTTGCCCTGTGCCCCGCAGACGCTCCTGGATGCAATTTTGGGAAGGACAGCGCCAGGACAACATCAATAATCAGTGGTTGAACTACCCATTGTTACCTAGCCCTCCACACAATTACTTACAAACAGAGGAGTATATGGTCAAAACAATGGAATTTTGGATTGCAAGATATGCTACAGTTCCTGATTTAGCAGTTAAGATGACTAATAAAATATTCAGTATGCTACTAACAGTCATTAAAGTTTTCCAGCATGCCAAATATACTTTTTTGAATTTCATTGTCATTACGCAAGGATCTGAGGCTCTAATTTTTTATCTATCTACTATACCCAGCCGCTTAACTCTCATGGCATATTATTCCCGACTCATGTTTTTGCCGTCAACATATATGCAAACTTTCGAAGAAGCATTTTTCACCGGCTTCTTTGAAATTGATTCAGAAATTTTTGTAAAAATAACTTCCAACTTGAATGCACGTCTGGTAGCTTATGAAATGAGTTTCTTTGCGGATCATCGACAAGCGCCAGAGGACGGGGTCAAGTCTCAGCAATGGAAAGAATTCATGATGTGTCACGCTAATCTACTGAATCAACAAGAGCAAACGGCCATACAAACATACACACGTCGCCACAAAAAGCCTGTCGGGGACGATAGAGTTCAGGAGGAGGGACGTGTAGAGGGAGAATCAAGCAAAAAGAAAAGAAGAAGAAGATCAAAGTCCAAAACTGCTCAATAAAGATCAAGAGAACCACTTACTGCAAGAAGCCCCGCAGGGGCGCCACACCCATCTCTGCACAAAGCCCCGCAGGGGCACACACACCAAGGAAAAGCATGCAGCTAGAAGGAGGAACCAGGGCCAACAAGTATCCACGAAGAAGTGCAAGAAGATATCAGGCGGTTCCATAGCCACATGAGGGTGCTTCAACCTCTTGAGCAACAGAAGGTTCAAATCAAGGCTTAAGAGCTACATTCTCATATGTCTACTAATGGCGTGCGTGGCAACCCAACTCATCAGGCAAGACAAATGCATGAGGCCTAGAGAATGTAAAAGAAAAATCAAGAACAGGACCACTAAAACGTAATGCGAGACTGATGAAGAGGCTGAACTGACCAAGAGATGCGTGCGGACGACGAAAGAAAGACAAGAAGTAAAGCCTATCAAGGGACGACAGAGACAAAGAGGGGAAGAGTGTTGCAGAGCATAGGAGCACAAGCGAAGAGCCCCGAAATTTTCAAATTAATGGGCATATTTTTTTTTTCTTCTTCGAGGTCTTATGGAATTCCCTCAAAACTATGTAAATGCTATAGAGGAGTCCTCTAAATGCATGATCCCAACTTGTTGTAAAATGTCCCTTGTAAAGTAGTAGGAAATTCACTCTTTTGTAATAAAGTGCCGGTCTCTTGTGTGAAAGGACCAAACTTAGGGCACATGTATGTAAGTCACCTTGTGACTCTTTGTAGAGACTTTTTGCCATTGTGAAGAAGGAGCTCTCCAAAATTTCGAATTTGCCTCTTTCTTGCAGATTTCTACCTTCTCTTTGATCTTGTATGTGTGTGTAATGCTTGGAATGTGGGTGTAGGACTATTGTATACCCCTCCCCACTGTTTTTGAGACTACTGTCGTGTGTGTGTGAGCTTGTAGGAGTTGTGGCGTGAGTGTGGGTGTTTCTCACAATTCACTATTTTGGTCATAACTTGAAGAAGAATTGTCAGAATCGAGTGAAACCACTTCTAATAGATGCGTCTCGTCAAGAGCTTCAAAATGAGTACCCTATTGACTATATTCGGAGCTTGGAGCTGGGAGAAATCCTTGATTTACTGAAACCTACTGTAAGAGGTATCGCGGCAGACACTTTCAGTCGTGCTGTGAGTTTGAGAGGTGGATTAGTCTTTTCTCATGCATATCAGCTAAATCACTTCATTTTCCATCATGTGTGCACACATCTTCATACACTTGTTTAGGTCGTTCAATCGGATTGGCATGTAAATGTATGCTAGTTTCCCACTATACACACTTGTGTTTCAAATGAGGTACAGTCTCTTTGGCACAAGTCCTTGAGTCTTCTCGACTCAAGTACACAGGACCCAAGAGCAAAAATTTGACATTTGCTCATGTTTTGAATGAAATTCTGCTTCTGTCGCGTTTGCGCACGCGAACTACATTCTAAGCATATTGTGTACACACATCTCTCTCTTTCTCTCTCTCTCTCTCTCTCTCTCTCCCTCTCTCTCTCTCTTTCTCTACACACACCTCTCTATTTTATCAAGTTTCTAGTATAACTTGGTAAATCCACCCTTTTGATTCAAAGTAATGCACAAGAATTGCATTCACGATAAGGAGTCAGAAAGACTGAATGTGACTTGAACTTAGTCTCAAGTGAAGCATTGTTTTAGTAAAAACTCATCAACAGAACCTCAGTGGGTCGACACATTGATTGTAATTGCCACACGAGTATCCTGTGGTTGGATGATGTTTTTGATATTCTTTGCATCTTTTTGCGAATCCAGCTTATTTCTCTTAAAGATAAAGAAAATGCTTCAAATCTCTGATGAAATAGATCGTTCAGAAGTTAAAGTCATGAGTCATCAAGTACTTGACTCACAGCAAGTTTAGATCTTAGAAGTTTGAATTAGTTATACAGAGTTTTAGTTTTTTTTTTTCCTTTCGCTTTCCAATCTTTTGGAATTGACTATTCACCCTTCAAAAGATAACAAGTCCAAGATTGACTTATTCATGTGAGTTTACTTCCAGTTATTAGCATACCTACATTGAAGTTAGGAATTGCTCATCAGATTGACAATTCCCAATAACTTTCAGTTAAAGTCTTTGAGAAAATGTCCTAAGTTGGACAATTTTTCATTTAGAATTTGTATTGGTCAAGTTGGTATGGTTGACTCCACTAAAATGGTAAACTTTCTCCTACAGTTTACATAGGATTTTTAAACTCATTAGGACAAAGTAGTCCTCTAGTCAGATAGAAAAATCAAGTAACTGTTGGATCAAAGTAAACCATTGTACAAACATCTAAGTTAGATGTTTGAGACAACCAAAGTTTAAGTGATCCAAATCAAATTCAAGTGAATCAAGAGTTCTCAAAGTCTTGTAAAGGATAAGAATTCCACTTTCGTTACTAAGTTCATGCACTAGTTATGCCTAGAAATAGACTAGTAATTAGTATCCAGCTAGTTCATATATTTGTGCCTAGGTTGCACATCCAGAAATTGTGAATTGGCCAGGAATGTATTTAGATCCACCCTTATTATTCATTCACTACTTTGTACTTTGTGTAGTTCATCAAAGTGCAAAGCCAGACAGTGTTTTGAATCATTTGGGCAGGGATGCCACCATAGAGATGAGACATGTTCTTCCAGTTTTAGAACATGACCATGTTCTTTCAGTTTTTGAACATGAGGCTCGGGGTTTGCCTACAGTTATTTATATAGCTTTATTTTCAAGGACGAAAATCTTTCCCAAGGGGGGAAGAATGTAATAAAGTAAGTCTACGGTCTAGGGATCCAATGGCTTCAGATAGATCTGAAATCGGATACCGTTTGGTCACTCGTCTGTAGAACCAAAGATCTCAAGAATAGACTCAAGTATAAGTCATGTGCTCTCATATTCAAGTAAACCACTTAGCCTAGTGGTTAATTCTCATGGTTCTGAAGGAAGAGGTCTTGGGTTCAATCCCCATGGGGAGCATGGGGAGAGAGTTTTGCCCAAAGAGCTCTAGAGCCTTCTAACTAAGTTAACGTAAGTTAACTTGAGTCTAGTGGACTTAATTCAAGAGGCGAGTACACCAACCACTAGTGGACTCTAGTGGAAGGTACTAAAGGAGTGGAGGAGATTGCACATGCACTTGTGGACTCTAGTTACATTTGTGGTCCTCGTTGATTCGAGCAGCTATATATATAGGCATAAGGTTGGGAGGAGAGTGTTGGAAGCAGTCAGAGGCACAGACTACGTGGAAGCATGTAAAGACGGAGCAGGGAGCCAGTTGGATCAATTTTTCAAACAAATATGTTTCTTATTATTTCTTCAAACATTCAACAGTGATTTTCATCACTCTTGTAACACATGTAATATAGACAAAAACCCTTTTCTTAATTTCTAGCTCCATTTTGTGCAAGCCGAGGAGTCCTCGAGCTTGAGGAGCTTAGGTAGAACAAGCGTACCAATTTTCGTTATTTTTAGACACCGTTTACCCTTCCAAATAGCCCTAGGACCTATTTTTTAACTATGCCGGTCACTAGATGTGAAACCGGTCAAAACTAGTCTAGAAACTATAAAAAGAGCTAGAGAGCTCATTTTTGAGGTTAGCTTGTTTGAGGTTAGAGTTATTTTGAGCTTGTAAGAGTGTTCTTGAGCAATAGAGTGGATTCCTCACCTTCCATTGTGTCTTGCTTGTCTCTTCGTAGTGTGTGTGTATGTGTGTGTGCATCTTTGTGCTTCTCACCTTCACTCTCACTTCATCTCACATTCACGATCTTCATATCACTCCTATCTCTTCCGCGGATTGACAATTAAGGAGGTGAAGCTTCTTAACGTGGTACTTACCATTGTGCTAGAGCAACACCAAATTTGGCGCCGTTGCCGGGGATCGAGTCTAGGACGAATGTGTGATGGTAAGAGTATAGCAAGAAGTGGCGTTGGAAGGTAAAAATTTCAGTTTTTGTTGGTGTTTTTACTTAGTTTTTGTTGTTTTTCACCTCCCCCACACTCCATCTTCATCACCGCATCATCATCTTCATCTCCAAAAAAAATCAGAAAATTCACCATATCCACCCATTCTCCTCATTTCCCCTCATTTGTGCATGCGAGAGAGCGAGAGAGAACTTTTGTGCTTGTGTGTGCTTGTGTTTTCTTGAGTTTCCTTGCAGGTACAGAGCTCCAGAGCATCAGGAAAGCTTCCAAAAGGTAAAAAATGTACTTTCTGTCAGAAATTTCCGACTGTGTCAGACCATCGCGATGGTCCGCAAAGTTCGGATTTTGAGGTAGGCGACCACACGACGAGGTAGGCGATCCCTGCGCATACACGAAACCACAGCTGCATCTCAAAAATTTTCAGTTTGGTGGACCATCGCGACGGTCTCAGACCATCGCGATTGTGTCGCACCATCGCCATAGGCTCACGCCATCGCGACGGCTCGGCCGGACCATCGCGACGGTCCACTTGGACCATCGCGACGGTCCACTTGGACCATCGCGATTGTTCAGCTGACCCCGGACCATCGCGATTGGCCCATGCCATCTCTACGACAGTGCCACGTGTCAAGATAAACCATCGCGACGGTTCATTTTTTGGACCATCGCGACAGCCCAAAATCGGACCATCGCGATTGGCTCACGCCATCGCGCCCAGACCATCGCGATTGGCTCACGCCATCGCACTTGTGACCATCGCGACGGTTCATTTTTTGGACCATCGCGACAGCCCAAAATCGGACCATCGCGATTGGCTCACGCCATCGCGCCCAGACCATCGCGATTGTCTCACGCCATCGCACTTGTGACCATCGCGACGGTTCACTTCGGACCATCGCGATTGTCCACCTTGGACCGTTGACCCGCGCCATCGCGATTGTCCGCCTGATCGAGCCATCGCGACGGTTCGACCTCACGCCATCGCGATCGTTCACTACTGGACCATCGCGACGGTCCATTTTCACGCCATCGCGATCGTTCACTTCGGGCCATCGTGACGGTTCACCTTTTCGCACCATCGCGATTGTCCAAATACCACGCCATCGCGACGGTTCGCTTGGACCATCGCGACGGTCCCAGACCATCGCGATTGTTGCAGACCATCGCGATTGCCCACCCCCATCGCAAATTTTAGGGGTCATTTTTTGGCCAATTTTGGGGCAATTTTTGGGAAATTTTTGGTCCATTGCACTCATAGGAGACCCCTTAGCTCATATTTGAAGGAAAACCTGATTGTCAGTTTTTACCCCCCAGGGCCTGAACGCTCATAACTTTTTCATCCGAAGCCCGTTTTTTGAGCTTAATAGATCGTTAGAAAGCTCGTGACGAGTACTACGTGACCTCAACTGTCTTTTTCTTAAAGGATACGTCTATTTTTAGATAAGATATTTTGAGGTTCACCTAGTTTGGGACTAGGAAGCCAGGGGGCAAGCATTGAAATTTTGGGCAAAAGGGAAGGGACTTAAAAAGAGGGACTTAAAAAGTGTATATACTCAAGTGCTTGATCATTCAACTGTGAATTGGTCTAATATTGGATTTTTCCAGGTCTAGCAAAGGCAATCAAAGGCAAGCAAGCAAGGTAGTGAAGACAGCAGAGCTTGGGAAGCGCGGCTTCTTGAGCAACAGGGCATCAGAGCAACCAAGGAAACTGACTCGAGGTTGGAAGATTACTCAACCCCCTCAGTCAATTTTTAGCTTAGATGAAAACGGTAGTTGTGGATTAACGACGATAGGAACGCCTCAAGTTCAAGATATTTAATTCTTTCAAGTCTAATACTACAAGTAAAGGTGTGTGTGACGAAAACCTAAAGGAAAGAACCTAAGTCTGATGGAACGAGAACTCAAAATTATAACAGAAAGTTGAATTCCTGACGCGAACATTAAGACAAGAACTTAAAGACATTTAAAAAGAAACAAGAAATTATTAACAAAGAACCATTGATGATCAGAAGAGTAGCAAAGTAAATTCATGAACCTTAGATCAAGCAAACATATAGGTAAGTCAGACCGACGAAGCCTTAGATCTTTGGAAGCAAGTGTAAGGACTACTGCACGATCTTGGGCTCAGCAATTGAATAGTAGTTATCCCTACGAGTTGAGCTCAGAATCAAGTGATTCAGAAATGGCATTTAGCACACAAAGACCAGAAGGAGGGTCGAATGTAGCCTATTTAGAAAAATCAGAAGGACCCTACCGGACTCAGCTAGAGTTTCTCCGAACCAACCGATTAGGTGCTCGCATCTATGAGGATGGTTTGAGAAGACAGGTGGTGCAAATGCACAATCCTGACCAACCCATTGGATTGGAACGTCCAGTGGTGAAATTTGAGAGAGACGCGTACATAGATAAAGAAGGAACCATGTACATCCTAAGTACGCAGCCAAACAATACCAACGAGTTTGGCGTGATTCAGATAGAAACGGAAACTAAATCTCAAGGAAAAGAACCATTAGAAGAGCCTAGAACACCTAGAGGGAAATCCGTACTGACCCGAGTACTAGTTCCAGAAAAGACCCCTCAGGATAACAGGAGCATAGAGCTCTTTGTAAATAAAGAGACTAATGAAGCCTTCTGGAGATACAGATCGGAACAACCTAGCGAGATAGGCTCCATCATAGTCTACGAGTTCAAGGACCCGGATACACCTGGAAAGGTTGTATACCTGGATGAAACTTCAGAAAGAATATATATGGTGTCGGACCACACGAGAAACCTATACACATGGAGAGGCGAGCTAGTATTCCCTCCATCTCAAACAAACGTAAACGCGAACCAACAAGGAGCAGGAACATCCTCAGCCCAGGGTAATCAGAGAGAAAAATAAAGAACAGCCGGATGTAAGCTTCAATCACCCCTTAGGGAGAGATAGAACAACCACAGACACTAATAGAGCGGATAGACAAAGAGATCATGGAATACCAGGTGGTAGAGAGGATTTTCCTCTACCTAGACCACGTGAACACGCAAGAGTATTGAGACCCACTCAATTAGTAAAATCAATGAAAAATTATTTTGATGGGACAGGAGATCCCTATGACCATGTTGCAGAATTCAAGCAAGTACTAAGAGCAGAACAAGTCGAAGACATGTTCACACAATACAACGCATTTGGACTAACGTTAAAGAATACCGCTTTAACTTGGTTCCAACCATTGCAACAAAGGCAATTTAGAGACATCCATCACTTTTTAGAGTCATTCATCACTGAATTCTCTAAAAGTGGGATTAGACATGACACATCTTCGTTGATTCATAGCTTTAAACAGACCCCTCAGGAAACAGTCAGACTGGCAGGACGTAGGTTTAGACAATGCAAGAGCTACCCTCACACGCTAAACAAGTGTCATTGTTCCTAGATGGCTTGTTGAGCTCTAAACTACGTTCCTATGTGTACCTAAAAGAACCCAGAACGCTAGAGCAATGTGTAAGAATATGTATAGACATAGAGGACAACTTAGGAGACGAGTTGGAACTCTCAAAAGTCTATAAGGACTGAGACTGTTCATCTCTAGCATCCACAAAAGTGTCTAGCTCAATAGAAGACCTAGCCGAAAAAGTGGCCCAGAAACTAGGAGTTTCTAGTAAACCTAGGGTGCTAACGAACAAGTGTTGTTCCACCTGTGGTGGTGATCATATGGCAAAGGTGTGCCCCAATGCACCACAAACACAAGCCAACCCTAGTGGCCAATATTGTACAATTGAGAGAAGATACACGAATCATACGGCTCAGGACTGCCCATACAACAAACAGACCGTGAGACAGAACTACCCGCAAGCATACCCACAGCCAGGTAGGTATCAAGGCCAATATAATGGCAGCCTTATTACTATAGGCCTCCTCAGAACTACCCATATCAGGCTCAACAGAGACCTCAACCTGTCTTAGCTCAGCAGCCACCCCCACCAGCGAATGTCATTTCAGTCAAATACGCTGCTGCAGAAGAGAACCTAAGTAGGGCTTTAGTGCCTTCTTCACCCTTGATCACAGAAAGTGACCCGAACTCAAACAGTTTTGACTCCACGCATGTAGATAGTCCACCCGCTTATTACACGGAGTCACCAGAACATGTGGAGACATATCATTATGATAGTCCACCAGTGGAACCTAGTTGGGAGCCAGGCTATGCTAATGTGATGTACACAAACCCAAATCCACGGCCCCAATTAAGACAACAAAGACCACAGGGCCCTAGAGGACCATGCTTTAGGTGCCAAGGAGATCACTTCATAAAGGATTGTCCACATCCCCCGATAGCAGGGCAATCACAGTACTATAACATACAAGGCTTTTGTGCCGATTGTGGCAAAGAGCACATAATCAAAGATTGTCCTAAGAACCCAGTTAACGCTTCAAATGTGACACCGATCAACGTGATAGGTATTGTAAACAACGCAGATGGATCCAACCCTACCTACGTGCCTATCCAAGCTATAACCAGAGCCCAGGCGCTCTTACAAAACCAACAGCTTAATCAGGAAAAAATAGCTGGAAGTAGTGAAGTTGCAGAATCTAGCAGCAAAAAGACGAAATCTTGGAAAGATTCTAGAGAAAGAATTAAAAGAAAGTGGAGTAAAAAGATAACTGAGTTGGAAGGAAGTTTGAAGGAATCTAGAGCCAAAATCCTAGAATTGACTTCTCAGGAATTGAATCAAGAGAATCCAGCTCAGAAATCAGGATCAGTTCTAGCGGAACCCATACCAGAAAATCTAGACATGATGTTTCGTGCATATCAGGCTAGATTAAAAGAGGGACCTCAAGTAGCTGAAATGAGCAAGAACTACCCTCGAGCTGATCTAGAAATTGAGAGAACTAAACTTTGCATGAAGATGGTAGAATTAGCACAAGCTTTGTTCGAAGCCTCTAGATATCTTAATTGGAATAACATGGCAAAACCGGAACTACACTTTCAAGGACTAATGGAGAGGCTAGAATACTTGATAGAAAGCAAAGAGAAAAAGGATCAGCATAGGAACCCTAGCATCCCAGAGACACAGGAAAGGAATGCACCATCCTTGTCTCAAGTACCCAATACAGAAAGTCAAGACAACCTGTCTTCCATACAAGGAAGCAAAGTCAATTAGTATGAGGGCACCCACGATAATAGTGAGGAATGAAGAATCAGTGATCCCTAGGAACACGGAAGTGATCAAGAACACTAAAGTACAGTGTAATCTCACTCTAGAGGAGTTGTTAAAGGTAAAACCAGAACTGTGGAAACATGTAGCAAATCAATTTCCCGAGCTTGCTACTACTTCCTCACAAATAGGATCACAAAATAAGGTACCGGAGATACCTGTAGAAAAGATCGGAGACGTAAGCGAAGGAGAGGAAGGTAACACGTATCTTCCAATAACCCATCAGGGCTACACCACGAAAGCCATCTTAGATTCAGGAGCCGGAGTAGCCATCGCTACCACCACTTTGTGGAAACGTTGGGGTAAGCCAGCACTCAGACCCACCAGGATGAAACTACAAATGGCTGATGGACATATAGAAAAACCATTAGGCTTACTATAAGGCATATCTCTCACCACTTGTGGTGTAGAATTTGAGCATACCTTTGCCATTTGTGATTTTAGTAAAAATCATGCTTATGAGATGATATTGGGACGACCATTCATGCGTCAGATGCAAATTGTACAAGATTGGGGAACTAATTCTTTGTACCTGCAACATTTAGGAGTGACTACCAAAGTCAATCTTAAAGACTATTCACATAGAGACGTACCCCCAATACAATGGAATACCATCCATAAGACACCAGTAGAAACGAAATCCGTGCACTCATTAGAATCAGATCCCTCATGGTTGCACGAGGATACTCACTTATGGATGTGTAAAGTTGCAAAACAAGAGGAAGAAAGATTAGAAGCAAGGACCTTAGGTGCAGAACAACATCCACGAACCCTTCAAGATCCAGCCTACGCACCTGTAGTATTCCCTGACGAAGAGTTTGAACCCCATGGTTGGGCAGAAATCCTAGCAACCATGGACGTAGCCATCAATGAAGAACAATGGACACCCCACTGTGACGAGGATGGCTACGACATTTCAGTTGTCACGATAGAGCCAATCATGTGCGATGCAATTTTAGAAGAGTGTGAACCTAACACTGATGCATTCGAGGACGCGAGCGATTTCGATTTAAAGTCAATTATCATGGACCCACCCTTTGCATCAGAGGAAGAATATTTTTACGAAGTAGAGACTCACCCTCAGAGACACGAGGAAATTACGAATGAAGTGAGGTTAGCCACAGAAGTGACTACCAAGAGTGAAGGCAAGAAAAGAAAGAAGAAAGAAACCATGTTAGAAAAAGAAGAATCCTTGTTTGAAGTACCCGAGAACTTCAAGAAATATGAAATCGAAGATAGAAGAATCATGGTACGAATGCCTAATAGAAAGGAGAAGGACGGACAAGTATCTGATAACCGAGAGAAAACCAAGAAAATAATAGTAGCCATAGAAGGAGAAGAAGAAAAATGTACATACATAGGGCATGATTTGACGAAGGAAGAAGAAGCAGAGCTAGTTGCCCTATTGCGCAAATATAGAGATGTTTTTGCTTGGAGTTACAAAGATTTGAAAGGAGTAGATCCAGATATATGTTCTCATAGAATCCCTATGACTCCAGATGCAAAACCTACGAAACAGAAACCTTACACGTACAATGATAACTACGCTGCGAAGATTAAAGAGGAGATAGATCGGTTGATAGAAGCAGGATTCATTTACGAAATTGAGCATACTGAATGGGTATCTCCCATTGTGGTAGTACCCAAGAAGAATGGAAAATTGCGTGTGTGTATTAACCTTAAAAAAGTTAATGCCGCCACGATTAGAGACAGTTATCCTCTTCCTATCACGGAACACTTATTGGAAAGAGTTGCGGGCAAGGAAGTTTACAGCTTTCTTGATGGATTTTCGGGCTATAATCAAGTAGCCATTGCTCCAGAGGACCAACACAAGACGACTTTTGCCACTGAATGGGGCATATTTGCATTTCGTGTGATGCCATTTGGCTTAACAAATGCACCCGCTACTTTCCAGCGACTCATGTGTCATGTTTTTAAGGAATTCTTACGCAAGAGTTTGGAAGTTTATGTCGATGACATATGTGCTCATTCAAATGTAAGACAGACACATATCCCAGAGTTAAGACAGATATTTGACAAATGTCGAGAATATCAGGTTTGTTTGAACCCAGAAAAATGCGTTTTCATGGTCAGACAAGGCAAAATTCTAGGACACATTGTGTCAAAAAATGGAATCTCTAAGGATGAGGAAAAATTGAGGGTAATTGCGGATCTACCTAAGCCGACGAACATCAAAGAGGTACAAGCATTTATGGGCCATTGCGGCTATTATAGGAGATTCATACACATGTATGCAATTATAGCCAAGCCTTTGTACTCTCTTTTAACCAACTTTGAATGGACAGACGAATGTGAAAATTCATTCAATGAACTTAAACGACGCTTGTGTTCAGCACCTATATTGACAACCCCAGATTGGAGTAAGCCATTCCATGTACATGTGGATGCATCCAACTACGCCATAGGATGTGTGTTGGCACAACCCACGAGTGAAGGTAACATAGATCTCCCCATAGCTTACGCGAGCAGACAATTGAACGCAGCAGAAAGAAATTACACCACTACGGAACGAGAAGGATTAGGGATGATCTATGCGGTAAAGAAGTTTAGGCACTACTTGTTGGCCAACAAATTCAAGTTCTTTACAGATCATCAAGCCCTATTGTATTTAGTCAACAAGCCATGTAACACCGGACAACTAATACGTTGGTTTCTACTACTAATGGAGTATGACTTTGAAGTAGTAGTCAGGAAAGGAAAGACACATCTCAAAGCTGATCACCTTTCTAGATTAACCTCAGGAGAAGTTCCTCAAGGAGTAGCGGATGATCTACCAGACGCATATTTGTTTAATCTTGAGATAGCACCAGAATGGGCTAAACCAATAGTCCCTATTCTCACATATGGACCTAAGAATCCTAAGATAAAGATCAAAGAAGGAGAGATTACCAAGTCTCAGAGATACCAAATCTTAGCAGGAAGCATATATAAACAGGATAATCAAAAGATTCTTGCTTGTTGTGTAGATGAATCAGAACATGTAAATTGGTTGCAATTAGCACACATAGGTGCGTTGATGCAACACCATTCGAAACATCGAACCTTGCAGACTCTGCATAGACTGGGAGTATATTGGCCTACGATGGAAGCAGATGTCTATAAGTTGTGTAAAGAATGCCATGTTTGTTGTGAAAGACCACCAGTAGAGCATGCTACATTATATCACGTGTCTCTCACACCAGACTGGAGTGAACCTTTAGTGACATACTTGAGGACGAACACATTCCCTCAAGGAATGACCTTAGCTCGACAACGCAGTCTAGAGCAGGAAGCTCAAGACTATTCACTTATTGGCGATAATCTATATAAAAGAGGACGAGATGGATATCTAAGACAATGTGTTCATGAAAGTGATTATCTGAGCATACTAGAGACTGCACACCAAGGTGTTGCAGGAGGTCATTTTGGACCAGATAGGATAATCAAAGCCATCCTCTTTGCAGGCTTATGGTGGCCCACTCTTCACATGGATGCACATACCTATGTTAAGAGATGTGATGTGTGCCAAAGAACTCAGTTTCCTACTCGTAGAGATGAAATGCCATTGAAACCCATGATGGGCAGACGTGCATTTTCAAAGTGGGGTATAGACTTTGTAGGACCCATTAACCCCCCTGCAAAAGGTACACATGCGGAATACATTATTGTTGCCACAGATTATCTTACGAAATGGGTAGAGGCAAAAGCCACAAAAAAGAATGATGCACACACAACTGCAAAATTCTTATTTGAGAATGTCTTTACAAGATATGGATTGCCTATAGAGTTAGTGAGCGATCGCGGAACTCACTTTCTAAACCAAGTCATTGAATATTTGTTACAAGATTTTATGGTGATTCACAAGAAATCCGCACCATATCATCCTCAGGCCAATGGTCAGGCTGAAAGCACCAATAAGATACTTTGTAACGTACTGACAAAACTCGTGAACAACAAACGTTCAGATTGGGACAAACAGTTACACCACGCTGTTTGGGCATATCGAGTGGCCTACAAGACCGTACTCAATGCAACTCCCTTTCAAATGGTTTTTGGTCAGAATGCTGTGCTTCCTTTGGACTTCCTGATACCGACCCTTAAGGTTGCACAAGAACATCAGTGGACCGGCCATGAATTATCAGCAAGAATAATGGACTTGGAACGATTAGGAGAAACCAGGCTAACGGCAACAACAGGAATATATGCAGCAAAGAAGCGACAGAAAGCATATTTTGATGCACATGTGAAAGATAAAGGCCTAAAAGAAGGAGATTTAGTTCTAGTATATACGCTGAAACAGCACGCACGTAAGTTAGAAAAGCGAGGTTATGGACCTATGATCATTAACAGACTCTCGACAAGTGGAGCAGTACAGTTAGCCACCTTAGAAGGAGACGTAATGCCTAATTATATTAGTGGTTGTAGAGTCAAGTTATATCAGGAACCTCTTACTGAGGATATGCTTAGACGACTCACGTTGGCAAAGAAGCGTAAGGAGGAAGAAAATAGAATACGAGCTGAAGCTCAGGCAGAAGCAATAGAACGCATTAAGCGCATGAAGCTAAGAAGACAAGGACTAGGGAGAGAACATTATAACCATCTGGAAACTACACCCAGATATCCCATGGCTATGTGTGAGGTAAAGTCACGTACTCATCCTAGTATAGTGGACAGGAGACCATTCATTACAGTCAGGCTAGAACACGGCAACCCTTGCCAAGAGCTCAGGGCTTTAATTGATTCAGGAGCTGCGACTAGTGCGATTAGATGGTCCCACTATAAGGATTCAAGAATAGAAATGCGGCCAATTGAGGCATACCTCATAGGGCTAGGAGGCATGGAAACCCCTTGCATGGGTGAGGTGGATCTTCCTATCCTCATTAAGGATGTGACCATGACAGCGAAGCTACTAGTGTGCCATGATGACGACCTGATAGAACCCCTAATCCTTGGCCAAGATTGGCTATACGATCACTCAGTGGACCTAAATCTTAGACAAGGCTCCTTACAGATTGGAACCTTAGATCAGAAGCGAGTGATACCACTTGACTTCCCTAACGGCATTCCGACTGAGGTGTGTAGCCCTAGACCCTATGAAATACATGCGACGGAAGACCGGAAGATCTTGGGTCAGATCAATCATGTTACGTCTACACCAACTGTTAGACGGCCGCTGAATAAGGACAATTGTACTTAGACAGAGGTTTTAATGTAGAAAGAACCCTTCTGGAAGTACGCGGTAAAGAAAGATTCGCGCAAGCCTTGTAACAAAATTCTATTTAAAGCAATGAAAAGAGAACGGCAGAGACCCCCGGTTTTGGGAGTTGCGAGTGTATTGTGAGAGCTCTGATTTGGGATTTTTGCCCCTTCTACTGTGTGTATGTAGGCGTTAATGAGTAGAGCACCTTGGCGATTATCCTATTCTGCGTGCCCTATCTGTGTAACTGTCTGTCTAAGTAGGCGCGATACACTGTGGTGTTATGAATCGGTACTGTGATTTTGAGATTCTGTTCGATAACGAGTTAAGATATCTTTGATTATGCGTAATGTGTTAGTGTATTGTCTATCTGCTACTTCTTCGGTGGAATAGGTAAGCGTGAAGAATAGATATGAGTTGCTATGATTCTCTGTAAGTGACTGAGTCGGTGTTATAGTTTGTGTTCAAGGTTCATGTCGGTAATGTCTAAGTACGCGTAGAATGGTAATAATGTTGCAACACGTCTTGCTGTCAGTAGATATTACGGGTGAAGGTAGATACATGGTAAGTCTGTGAACTGACAAGAAGGATTGTGTGTTATGGTCTTGTTAAGTTACTAAAAGTATTGGACCGTCATCTCGGACTACTGTTCAACTACTATGGCAGGAACAGTCTGGGAGCTCTGAGTTCCAGTACGTTGGTCTAGTCGAAGTTGTTCAGGAGCAAAACTGAGCTAAGACGTGAAAACCATAACTACGGTTGAGGGAGAAGTTGGGAAAATAGTACAGGGCCTCTGTTTAACAGACCCCTACCACTCCCAAGGACCCACGTGGCTAGAGTCAGTTTATTTTGCGGTAAGATTGAGTACAGAGAAAGAGAGACTCAGAATTATCTGGTACGCAGGTGTGGAACCAGACTCTGGAATCTCCGAAGGATTGTTGTTTTGAACTAGTAATTAACGTCTGCGGCAGGCAGTTAACAGTTGAGTTAATAGTAAGTGATTCCACGTTTAACATTTGGCGCCGACTGTGGGAAAGTGGCAACTGTTTACCAGTCTCTACGGTAAAGTAGCATTTGATTACGAGCCCCTTGTGAGACAGTGGCATAAGAGTGCTAGCAGTTTGTAAGAAGCAAACATCCAGTAACATTTGATTCACTGACAGTAGCAACAGACCCAGATTGTTGCAAACTGCTCAGATAGTATCACTGGGCAATGATACATGCCGGTCACTCGATCGGGCAAAACATATCCTAAGAACTGTAAGGCTGAAGCACGAAAATCACAAAAAATAGCCTCGGGAGAAGTAGGCATAACTAGATCTGACCCAGTGGTTAAGAAAAGTGGGAACGTTACGACTGATTCCGGTCATATTCCGGTGGAACGATCAACACCTTTGATGCATTCGGGTGCTACTCCGACCCAGCCTATCGAAGATATAGGGAGTCCAGAATACATCAAAACACCGTTGGAACCTAGTTTAACAACATCAGGTAAGGATTTAGAGTTATCTACGATCAGAAATACGTTAGGAAAATTCGGCAAAAGTAGTAAAACATGGCATTCGGGCACAATTTTGGCTCATTCCGGTGAAATTCCGGTGGTCGAATCACCGATCGCTGGCAAAGGTTTAGCCTTTTTTGCGGAATCATCAGCTCAGCCTTCGTGTTTGGAAGAAAGATTTAGGTTAATAGACATCCAGAAGGAAGGAAAGCTGTTCGAAACAGAGATCCCAAGCATCCTAAGTCGAAACAGCACACCGGAAAACGCACCATCCGGCGATACAAGTCCCGATAGTTCAACCAATCAATCCCGAGATACAGAAGGAAGCCCTGAAACATTCACAATGAGCGGGCAGCAACAACAGAAACAACAGCAACAACAACAACAACAACAGTTAGGACAGCCAAGGCCGCCTCCAACAGGAGTAACCTACATGAAATTCGGTGGATTCCCAGGAGATGACCCAGACGCTCACGTACGAACTTTTGAGATAAGTTATGCAGTTCTTAACCATCCACCAGATCAGGCGTATAAGGCCATTGTTTTTCAATCTACACTGGTCAACGAAGCAGCGAGATGGCTCACGGAATATGATATTAATCATTTCGGTACTTACGATGCAGTACGAGATGCCTTTCTACAACGATTCAGACTAAAGAAGAATCCTGCGGAAATCTTCGATTATTTACAGAACAACCGACAGAAGGTAAATCAGACTGTCCAGGAATACGCTACTCTCTTCAGAACACATTTACGGCAGATACCACAGGCACATGCTAATCTACCTGATGATGTCATCTCTCAATGGTTTATCAATGGACTAACCCCACAACTGAAGCAGATTATGATCATAAGATGTGTCGGAGCGATGACACTGGATGCAGTCATTGCAATGGCTCTGCAGTTGGAATCCAAGGTTGGTGGATTTTCAGAAGACTTGGAATGGTTAAAGACGAACAAAAATGTGGCTGAAGATATAACCAGGCAAGTATTCTGCACCACGTGCAAAAATTCAGGGCATACAAGTACCAATTGTGCACTAAATCAAGCGTTTTGCGCTATCTGCAACTTTGCCGGACACACCACCGGAAACTGTGTTTACAACGCCAGAATACAAGGGGCAGCAACAGTCAATGCAGTCATCCAAGAACAGGCACAGCCGGCGAATTACTATGTGCCTCCGCATCTAAGAAACAATCAACCCCCAGGATATCGGAACTACCGAGGACAGAGGAACAACCATTATAATGCCAACCGATGGCAGAATGGACCACCACCGGAAAACCCCGATTTACCACCTCCACGCTGTCATTTCTGTGGGGAGTTCGGCCACATTAGAAGGTTTTGCAAAGATGCAGTGGAATATGATCAAAAAAAGAAGGAGCACCAAAATCCAATGACCAATATGGTAAAAATCACACCGTTAGAGACACAGACTGCTACAGTCCAGACTCGACTTCAGCCGGCAGCAGAAATCTTTGAACCCGGGATACAAGAACAACATAGGATGTATAACAAGGCTAGTCACTGGACCGCAACAGAACCATCAGTATTCCCAGAGCCTATTCCAGTGACCCAGGCTTCTTCGTCAAAGAAAGAAACGGAACAAAAGAAGGCATCAGCGGAGCCGTCATCAGCAGTAGAAACAGCAGTAGACACTTCTGTGTCAGTAGAGACCACAAATCCAAAAGAGCAAGACAGTCAAGCCCAACAGGCTTGGGAAATTTTGTCCAAAGCATCCATCACTCTACCTCTCGGCCAACTTTTGGCATTAGTACCTGGAATCCGGCAACAGTTTCAACAACAGTTCAGCCCAGCACCTTCTTGCATTCTAGCAACCGCCGCAGTTCAACCAGAACCTGATGCTGCGATTGATCATGCAGTGCCCTTGATCACAGTATGGTATAAGAATCAGAAGATCACGCAGGTATTAATTGACGGAGGCTCAGGCGTAAACATTGTGACCGCAGCATTATGCAAAAGGCTAGGCTGGACCGAAATTGAACCAGTTCAATTAGGACTTGTGCGGAATGTACCCATCACTCTACAAGGTACGACTTTCAAGATGACTTTTGTCATACTAGATCTACCCGAATCCACTTTGGATTACAACCTTCTTTTCGGCCGACCTTGGCTGAAGCATGCGAAGGTAATACAGGACTGGTCTGCACAAGAGCTTACATTCAAGGATGCCAATCGTAAATATGTGGTAAAACTAGATGCTATACAACCCTGTGAACCTCATGCTAGACCCTATTTTGCTGAACCAGTCCATATGTTAGATGGACTATCAGATGATGAAGAAGAGCAATTTCTAAAAAATAACGTTGATTTAATGTCCCTAGGAACTGTTGATCTACAATCCGTCATAGATAACTGGAACACGTCAGTATGTACAGTAGTAGCTATCACCGGAAAGTCGGTCCAGGAAGATACTTCCTCAACCCATGATGATGAATTACAACCACTGTTCAAGCCAACAGACGAAACAGAGAAACCTCAACAATTTTATGTCCCAGAAGACCAGCTGATCACGTACAATCTAGGAGATAGAAATCACCCACGACCTGTGAAGATGAGGCAGAACTTATCGGAAACATTTAAGGAGGATTTGATTAAACTTCTTCGCGAATTCGCAGACGTCTTTGCATGGGATTACAAAGACATGAAAGGATTAGATCCGCGCATCTATCAACACAGAGTCATGTTGAAACCGGAAGTGAAACCAAACAGACAACCCAGCTACAGAATGAACCCCCATTATGCATCACAGGTAAAAGCCGAACTTGATAGACTATTAAAAGTCGGATTCATTGTACCAGTAGAACACGCTGAATGGATCTCACCTATTGTGATCGTGCCGAAGAAAAACAAGCAATTACGAATCTGTGTGGATTACCGGAAATTAAATGCAGCAACAGTACCAGATCCTTTCCCGATCCCCTTTTTGGATACAATGCTTGATAGAGTCGCAGGTCATGAAATGTATTCATTTTTAGATGGATACAGCGGGTACAATCAGGTTAGAATGGCTGAAGAGGATATACCAAAAACAGCCTTCATTACCAATGGGGGTGTCTTTGCCTGCACAGTAATGTGGTTCGGATTGAGAAATGCACCAAGCACATTTCAAAGATGTATGCAGGAGATATTTTCTCCTTATCTCACTTCATTCATGCAAGTATATCTCGACGACTTCTCAATCTTTGGGAAGATGATAGCACATTTGTTTCATTTACGATGCTGTTTTCAGAAGTGTAGAGAATATAGACTCTGCCTTAATCCCAACAAATCCGTGTTTGCGGTTTCATGTGGCAAACTACTTGGGCATATGGTATCTGCTCAAGGTATCCGAGTGGACCCAGATAAGATTTCGGCGATTTTAGAAGCCCCGATACCCACGACTCCGAAGGAAGTAATGCGTTTTATGGGTCAAATACGGTGGCATGGCAGACACTTACGGTGGCTTGCTCACCTGGCAGTACCACTGAACAGGCTAATCACAAAAACTCCCCGACAGTTTGAATGGACTGAAGAATGTCAAACTACATTTGATCGACTCAAGTATCTCCTGACGCAAGCCCCAATTTTACAACCACCGGACTGGGACACTCCGTTCCATGTTTTTGTCGATGCTTCAGATATTGCAATTGGTAGTATACTGATGCAGCAAACAGAGAAGTGGTTTCGCCCTGTTTTTTACGCCAGTAGAAGGCTTGCACCGGCAGAAAAGAACTATTCCACCACTGAAAGAGAATGTCTAGGATTGATTTACTCAATCAAAAAGTTCAGACATTATCTACTAGGCCGGAAATTTACCTTTCATGTGGATCATGCTGCCCTTGTTTATCTAGTAAGAGAGCAGCACGTAGGAGGACGATTAGCACGATGGGTGCTACTTTTACAAGAATTCGACTATGACGTCATTCACCGACCCGGAAATGCACATGCTTTAGCAGATTTCTTATCACGCCTAGATTCCGATGAAGCTCCGGTAGGCATAGATGACACGACTCCTGCGATTTATAATGTTGAACCACTGCCCGATGAGACTGCCAAACTACAAACACCACATACATACTATGATCAGATTCTAACTTTTCTCACCGAAGGATGCTTTCCAGCCGAGACTACCAAGGCAGTTCGAAGGAAAATTGCGGTCTTTAGCCGCCGATTTCGGTTAATTGCTGGCGAACTATATTATGCAGATCATACCGGAATACTACTTCGCTGTATTCCCCCACATGAAGTTAACTCAGTTATCACTTTGGCTCACTCAATTCCTTCCGATGGCCATTTTGCAGCAGACTTAACTCACCGGAAAATTCTGCAAGGAGGACTCTGGTGGCCAACGATGTACAGGGATATCTCACAGTTTGTTAAACAATGTGATACTTGTCAAAGAGCTGGTCAACCTTTACAACGGCATCTTTTTCCTCTACAACCCATCTTACCATTAGAACCTTTTCAAAAATGGGGTTTAGATTTTATCGGGCCCATCACACCTCCAGCAGTATCCAGTAGCAATCGATACATACTGACTTGCACAGATTACGCAACTAGATGGGCAGAAGCCTGGGCTTTACGGGCTGCTACAGCAATTACGGTGGCAAAATGTCTACTCACGGATATCTTCCCACGATTTGGCTTACCACTGGAAATTGTCTCAGATCAAGGCACTCATTTTGTAAACAATTTAATGAAGGCACTCACACAGTCATTCCAGGTCACACATAAATTTAGCTCTCCTTATTATCCACGTGCCAATGGATTGGCTGAAAGTACAAACAAATCACTGTTAAACATCCTCCGGAAATTGATCATGGAAGCACCGGAAAGATGGGATCAATTACTACCTGCGGTACTATTGGCATACCGAACTACATATAAGGTAACAACAGGCTTGACACCTTTCAAGCTTGCTTATGGCTTAGAAGCAATCGCTCCCATGGAAGTAGTCATCCCAAGTCTGCGTGTAGCAATCACTCAGAAGATGCTACCAGAAGATTCGTTGACAGCACGCCTGGGCGCACTCAGAGAACTTGATGAGCACCGATGGCTCAGTTTTTTAACTATGCGCGAAGTACAACTAAGGCAAGCCAAGACACACGATCGATATTTGAAGACTCCAATCTTTTCGGTAGGTCAGCTCGTACTCTTTTATAACGCAAAGTCGGATAGAGCAGCAGGAAAGTTCAAATTACGGTGGTTCGGACCTTTCAAGATCTCAGCACAAATCGGTCCGGCCACTTTTCGGTTGACTACGTTGACCGGAAATCCACTTCCAAAGGTGATTAATGGGTCGAAGCTGCGACCGTATTATCCCACTACTAGTACGCATTAAATTACTCAGCGGCGAACCACGTTCTGTATAAATTTTTGTGTTTTTCTTTCTTTTCACCGTGTTTTGTACAAATCTTTAGGATACCAGCCGCCCCTCCCTACCGGTCACTCAAGTACGCACGCCAGCACGCAAACAATATCATTCCCGCACTGCACAATGATACCTACCCCCCCCCCACTATGTTCTCCTTCTTTAACCCTCTCAGCGCGCCAAGAAATGCTATTGTGTTTTTGTGATTGTGTGTGTTATCTCAGTATTCTGTGTTTTCTGTAAGTGTGCTTGTGAACACCATGGAAGCGCTAGCCAACTACGCTGCTTTCCGTGAAGGTATCCCTACAGACGTAGGCGAATACCTGCGTTGCCGAGGGTTGGCCAACTTCGCTGAGTTGCCGTGGCACTCAGTGGAAGCCTATCCCTTCTTCGCACAGATCATCCACGCCATCGCCCAACTCCCCATCACCGAACGACAGTGGGTTTTCCCTTCCCTCCCATCTAGAACCGTCATCACCTTCCAAGCCTTCTCTGCAGCCTACCACCTCACCCCGCAAGGCCGCGAAACCGGCCCTAGCATTCCTGTCGCCCGCATGACCGCACTATTCCCCCGCTCCTCATCAAACGAATACGCCATTCTCTGTCGCCCGGAACCCGAACGATCCGCCCTACAGTTCCTCGTAGCAATCCTCAACCTACAAAAACGAACATATGGCATTTCTCGCCCCTTCTACTCCGCCGTAGACTTAGCTGCCCGCGAACCTGTAAATTTTGCCTCTTACTTTTTCCTTAGAATCCATAAGGAATGTGTAGCTATAGTAAAGCAGCTTCAAAAGGGTACCACCCCACGCTCTCGCCTTCCCCACATCATCTCCTTCCTCTTCCCAACCATTCTCGCAGCACAACCCCCACCCACCGGCCCCACACTTAGGCACGAAGAATCCACACAACCGATCGATGACACTGAAGAAGAAGACGAAGAGATTAATCAACTCTTCCGCACCAAGCGAATTCGGATCAGCTCCTCGGAAAGTGAAGTACAAGGATCCGCCGGAAAAGATCAGGACACCAAGCAGGACGACCAAGAGGAGACATACCATGACACCGCCACTTCAATACACAACGACACCTCGACGGAGCAACCAGACCAGCAGGATCAAGCAGAGACAAAGATAGTGTCCACCGAAAAGGAATCCGAGCATCACCAGGACGAACAGGAATCGGCCACAAAAGCACTGGATCAACTCATCAAAGCCATCAATCATACAGAAACCGTACAACCAACAGTCGCCAAGGTAAACACCTCCGATACCGTTCTCCCTACACCACCTCCTGTCAACCCCTTCCCCCCACCGGAACCACCCCGCCAACCCATCACTGAACCCGCAGCATCCTCCTCTTCCTCCCCTAACTACTCTCCGCCAAACTCCCAGCAACTACTCACCGACACATCCTCTCAACCTCGTCATCCTCCACCACCACCGCCACACAACGCATTTTCGGAACTAGCCATCATGGGGCAGTTCCTCATGCAACTATCACACCAGCTGCCAGCACATTTTAAGCAAGTCACGGACAACCTGAAGCTAGAATACCAGCACAAGGTCGACACCCTGGAAGCCGACATCACCCCCCTCCAGGAAGAAATTGATGCCGTAAAGGTCGAAAATCATCAGCTACAGACACAGCTAGCAGAACTCCAAGCAAGATTTTCGACAGAACAGACGCTAGTACAACAATGAGATGCAGGCCTGGAGCAGATAGCTGCCAAAGACCAACTCATACACAACGCACATGAGGAAATTCGAGCCGTGAAGGCCGCCCTTCAAGAACAAGAAAATATCAACGCATCTCTCAAAGAATTGATCGCAGACACGAAGACTCAATTACAAGAAACCACCCAGAAGATGCAGGACCAACAGAAAGAAGCCGACCAAGTCCAAGAGCAATTACGGCGAGCCGAAGAATGCGCAGATGAGGTCAACCGTATTCTCAAACGCCAATTGCTACGGGAAGCCCAATATCAAAAGGATATCGCCAACGCTCGCCGAGACCGAGATGCGTACCAGAAATCCCTCGCGTTCCAAACCCAGCAATTTGAACGCCTAGACAACCAAGTACGCAACCAGAAGGAATATATCACAGAGCTGCAGACCAAACTGACCGAAATGAAGACATCCCGAGATGCGGCACTCGCCAACGAATTTTACTTACAAGAGGCTTTCCTTCAAACCCAAGCCGAAATTTTGTTAAATCAAGCCATAGCCCTCAGTGCCATCAGAACCGACGCCCAATTATTAGAACCTACCACCTTAGTGCAAATGTTAGAAACCCTCAAAAAGAAAATTACCCGAACATTTAGGCTCGCCCGAAGTATGTACTTAGAAGGTCTAGTATCCGAACCATAGGTACTTGCGGGTTCGAGTCCACCGTGCGTGCCAATGTTAGACGGCTGCCGAATAAGGACAATTGTACTTAGACAGAGGTTTTAATGTAGAAAGAACCCTTCTGGAAGTACGCGGTAAAGAAAGATTCGCGCAAGCCTTGTAACAAAATTCTATTTAAAGCAATGAAAAGAGAACGGCAGAGACCCCCGGTTTTGGGAGTTGCGAGTGTATTGTGAGAGCTCTGATTTGGGATTTTTGCCCCTTCTACTGTGTGTATGTAGGCGTTAATGAGTAGAGCACCTTGGTGATTATCCTATTCTGCGTGCCCTATCTGTGTAACTGTCTGTCTGAGTAGGCGCGATACACTGCGGTGTTATGAATCGGTACTGTGATTTTGAGATTCTGTTCGATAACGAGTTAAGATATCTTTGATTATGCGTAATGTGTTAGTGTATTGTCTATCTGCTATTTCTTCGGTGGAATAGGTAAGCGTGAAGAATAGATATGAGTTGCTATGATTCTCTGTAAGTGACTGAGTCGGTGTTATAGTCTGTGTTCAAGGTTCATGCCGGTAATATCTAAGTACGCGTAGAATGGTAATAATGTTGCAACACGTCTTGCTGTCAGTAGATATTACGGGTGAAGGTAGATACACGGTAAGTCTGTGAACTGACAAGAAGGATTGTGTGTTATGGTCTTGTTAAGTTACTAAAAGTATTGGACCGTCATCTCGGACTACTGTTCAACTACTATGGCAGGAACAGTCTGGGAGCTCTGAGTTCCAGTACGTTGGTCTAGTCGAAGTTGTTCAGGAGCAAAACTGAGCTAAGACGTGAAAACCATAACTACGGTTGAGGGAGAAGTTGGGAAAATAGTACAGGGCCTCTGTTTAACAGGACCCTACCACTCCCAAGGACCCACGTGGCTAGAGTCAGTTTATTTTGCGGTAAGTAATTTTGTATAAACGAGTTCCATAGTGCCAACTTTTCCTCTACATCAGCCATCGTTGCTTCCTACTTGGACACCTCATCAATCTGATTATTGACCTATTTCTTAAGTCTTTGCACCTCTTTTTCTTCTTTCTAAAGCTTAGCTGCTAGTTCTTTATGACTCTTCTTTAAATTTTGGAAGGCGCGGATGTCTTTATTCAACCTCTACTTGTAAGTGCTCCATCTTCTAACACTTTTCTTTCGATTCAGCCTTAAGGGTGTTGTTTTCTATTAAAGCATCATTCCAATGGATACCTCTTGCCAGATCACCTAGATACTCTGATCTATATGGCTCATTCGGAAACATCCATGGGTATATATGGTCACTGCATCTTATTAATGGCAGCTTTACTCATCCATCTGACTATTTCCAATTATTGTGCAGATTCTAAGAAGTAGAAGTAGGGAGTGTCAAAACTTTACGAGCATTCTCTACATTGTGGTTTGTCTGCTCTCTCTGTTTCTCAAGCCTTTTCGCTTCTACCTCAGATTCTGCCTTTTGGTTATTGTTTTCATTTAGTCTCTTCCTTGCTTCTTCTTCTTGTCTCTTCCTTGTTGCTTCTTCTTCTTCGATCGCTTTTCGGTCCTCTTCTTATTTTCATAATTTCTCCTCCTCCATTTTCTAGTGATTTTCTTCCACTTGTTTCCTCCAAGCTTCTTACTCCTCACCCCTATCATCTATTTCTTGCTCGTTAGAAGTGCGTGCAATCGATTTTCTTCGCTTGAAAGAAAACCTCAACTATGACTATCTTACTGATTTATGCAGATTGAGACAGATTCACACTTTATGGAAAGCATCAAAACAACAATGCAAATGTTCCAGATGTGTTGCACTTTGCCCGGACATAGAAAAATAATCTAAGAATATTCACATGAAGGAAGTTAGGTAGGGGGATAAAATATGCTAGATACATCGCTGGAATGTAGTGGGTGCATTCTACAATTTAGACCACATAATTGTGTACGCGAATACTCCCCAATTGGTAATGAATACTATCTTTGGGATATCTTCTTCCACCATTATGACTTGATTATATCCACTTAATCCATCTAGGAAAGAGTACATTTGCCAACCTACAACTTCATCTAGCATACTAGTGGAAAATTATCCAAAATCATGGCAACTTTCAATTTCCTCTAATCCACACAAATCTACAACAACTTACTTTTCTTTAGTACAATCACAGTCGGGGATATCCACTCCAGATTCTCAATAGGAACAATGTATCCCACCTTCATTAGGGAGTCTAATTTATGCTTTACTTGTTCTACAAAAATTGGGTTCATTCAATACCTTTGATGCATGATCGGAGTTGCACCTAGCTTAAGTAAAATTTGGTGATGATAGAGTCTAGGATCCAAACCTTTCATTTCTACATAATTCAAGGAAAAAAAAACTTTGTAATCTTTTAATAAGGAAATCACGACCATCTGAAATTCGAGAGCGAGCTTTGCATATATTCTCACGAGTTGGGGTTCTTTTGGTGTGCCCAAATTTACAACTTCAAGAAGATTTTATTTGACCTGTATCTTCCCTAGCTCCATCGAATCTTTGATAACCAATTCTTCATCCATGTTTGCTTCTCACTCCAACAACTTTGTGCAAATCGATGTTGTCATGCTACCATAGACTCAGCTAACCACCGGTTCATCATCTACTACTCCCAACAAAAGTAAGTCTTGGTTAGCTTCTTAAAATTGCTATTCCTCATCCTCTTTAAATCCTTCTAGCATACGAGGGGGCCCCACCAATACTAGTTTGTTTTTTGGAGGGTAGAATTGCTCATCTTCCAACTGCACTGAGAATTTTGCATGCCCTTTCTCGAAAGTAATAGTTTTGGCAGTCCAATTTCACCACACTTTGACATTCTACAACTATGGTCTTCCCAATAATAGATTATAGTCGAGGTTCTTCCCTTTGAGTGGGAGCACGACAAAGGTAATGGGAAAGATGATGTCAAAAATTACTATTGGAATATCCTTGACCAGTCCCACTAGCTGCACTCTAGATTGATCAACCATTCACACAAAGAATGGAGCTCGTTCATTTGAATGCAACTAGTTGTAGAGACAATATTGATACTGGATCCGTCGTCAATCAATACTTTTGGAATGGCCTTATTTTTATACCATACTATAATAATAGAGACTATATAGTCTACCAACTTATTCGGCACTTCTTTGAACATACCAATAGTGCCTGTGATTTCTCAATTGTGTCTCTGCACGGCCCTGTAATGTGGCCCTATATTGATGCATACTTTGGAAGTACATGACCTGAATGGTGCAAAAGACAAGGTTATGCCAAAGGCACATGGTTATTGCACGTCGAGGCTTTCAATGTGCTTGGCAGATGTTGATGCAACCCTCATTGGAGGTATCCATTGGATTGCAAAGGACAACTAATTTTAGGGAACAATTTTAGAATTTTCTTGGGTTTCTTACAAGTCCTTTTTTACTTCTTCATCTCTAGTTGATTGCTTAATTTTTGCATCTAGCATGGTTGGTTCTTTGGTTCTGAGGAAGGTACTGGTACTTTTGGCTTCAAAACCCATACCTTTTTTGCATGTCTTCCTACTATTGATAAAGAGGTGACTTGATCTTATTTCAGTCCTTGTGTTTGGTTTTGACCCTCTCCTCTCCTGGGCTTCTTTTTCAAAACATTTTGCATGGTGGAAAGCCAAGGCCTTTGTGCATGTAAGAGTTCTTTGGGAACCCATATGTGTAATTGCCCTTGTTGAGCTACGGCTAATTTCTTAGGCACCTTTGTCGGAGACCTTGTATTTGCACTTGTCCTTGTTGCTTGGTGTGTCTTTGGGCATGGTTGGCTTGCCTGGATGGAAATTGGTGGGGCAAAGCTAGTGGTTGCTCTCCTTTTTGTACCCAAATCTGCTTCATGCCCAAAACTACTTTCTTCTCGAACTCCCTTTGCCTATTTGATATAGCGGTTGTCATGTACTGTTCCGCTTGCCTTTTTGGTTGAGTTGTTGTGACGGCATTAGTCTTTACACAAGAGGGGGAGTCTACTTGCCTTTGAGCCTGTTCTTCCATGAGTTCTTCTAGAACATAGAACCTTTGACACAGACAACATCTTTTTTGCTAAGATTAGTCCTAGAAGAACTAAGAGAATTTGTGACATCTAGATTTGTGGGCATGCAATGCTCTAATGCTAATGTGAAACATTGTTCCTTGACCCAAACTTGAAGAAGTTGACTTCTTAGGTTCAAGTTGACTGCATGCTTGTAAATCCAATCTTGACCCAAGACGAGTGGCTTTGTAAGGCCTTCATCGTGACATACTAGCATTTTTACTTCTAGTGGAACATCTTGAAGGTAGATGGGAAGCTCCACCTCACCCAAACAAGGGGTTTCCACACCTCCCAAACCTATTAGATAGGCTTCTATGGGCTTGATGTTCAATTGCGGGTCGTGGTAGTATCTTATTTGTATGTCTGAAGGTTAGGACTAGTACAAACTTATTTTCCCATTTAGGAACAACTTCTAAATTGAACAGATAAGCATCGAGTAATTCATCAGACACTCCTTGCGGTGACTCCCCTGAAGTTATGTGAGAAAGGTGATCTACCCTTAGGTGGTTTCTACCTTTCGTGAGAACAACTTCAAAGTCATATTCCATTAGTAAGAGGAAGAACCATCTTACCAAGTGTCCTATATTGCAAGGTTTATTGACCAAATACAATAAGGCTTGATGATCAGTGAAAAAATTGAACTTGTTGGCCAATAGATAGTGTCTAAACTTCTTCACAACATATACCATGTCTAAGACTTCTCTTTCGGTTGTTGTATAGTTTCATTCAGTTGCGTTGAGTTGTCTACTAGCATATGCTATAGGCAAATCTAGATTTCCATCACCTATTGGTTGTAACAACACACATCCTATTGCATAATTGGATGCATCTACGTGGACACTTATTCCAATCAAGAGTCATCAACATTGGTGTTGTGCACAAGCGTCCCTTCTGCTCATTGAAGGAATTTTTGCATTCCTCGTTCCACTCAAAGTTTGTCAGCAAGGCATAAAGAGGTTTAACTATGATTGCATACATGTGGATGAACCTACGATAATATCCATAATGGCCCATAAAGGCTTGAACCTCCTTGACATTCCTTGGCCTTGAAAATTTTGGTATGGCTCTAACTTTGTCCTCATCTGTAGATATTCTATTTTGAGAAACAGTATGTCCTAAGATTTTACCTTGTCATACCATGATCACACACTTTTCTGGATTCATACACACTCGATATTCTCTACACTTGTTGAAAATCTGTCTGAGCTCAAGGATGTGGTATTTTCTTTGTTGGAAATGAGCACATAAATCCTCCACATATACTTCTAAGCTTTTTCGCAAGAACTCTTTGAAGACATGACACAAGAGCCTTTGGAATGTTGCAAGTGCATTGGTGAGCCCAAATGGCATCACAAAAAATGTAAAGATTCCCAACTCTATGGCGAAGGCCGTTTTATGTTGATCTTCTGAGGCAATGGCTACTTGGTTGTAACCTAAAAATCCATGAAGGAAGCTATAAACTTCCTTGCCTCCAACATGGTCCAGTAAATGTTTTGTGATTGGAAGCGGATAGCTATCTCTTATTGTAGCGGCATTAACCTTTTTAAGGTTAATACACACTCGAAACTTTCCATTCTTCTTGGGCACCACTACAATGGGGGACACCCACTCAATATGCTCAATCTCATAGATGAATCCATCTTCAATCAATGTATCAATTTCTTCTTTTATTTTAGCTACATAAGTGTCATTATATGTGTAGGCCTTTTATTTGCTCGGCTTGGCATTAGGTATCATGGGGATCGTATCAGAACATAGACTTGGATCTACCCCCTTGAGGTCTCTATAGTGCCATGCAAACACATCCCTATATTCCCTTAACAAAGCTACAAGCTTTGCTTCTTCTTCTACACTTAGCTCGTCTCCTATGTATGTACATCGCTCTTTGTTCTCTTCAATGGTGACTACGATTTTTTTGGTCTTTTCTTTATTGTCGTATGCTTCTCTTGTAATGGCCTCTCTCTTAGGAATTTGTAGCAAAATTTTTCAATCCTCAACTTCATATTTCTGTTGATATATTTAGGTAGTGATGTGTGTGAACACACTAGGACCGCCGGGGCACTTTTTTCCCTCTTTAGGAGGTTTTTTTCCCCCGGCTTGTATATATGCCTATTGCCCTAATGCGCTACTTATATTTGTACATTCTCTAGTAATACATTCATTCTTGTGTGTTGTGCTCCAAGCTTATTCTTCTTCCTTCTTCTGTTCGCGTGCTTCCGCAGACATCTAACTCCAACAATTGGTATCAGAGCAGGTCGTCGCTTCATCTAGGGCACCGTCGACACTCCTCCGTTTGCAGTCTCAGAATCATACAAAATTTTGTGGGCATACTCAAGGTGTTTCAAAGATCAAAATTTCTTTGCTTTGTGGTGCCAAAATCGCGATCTGAGCTCATTTTGACCTCCGAACACGCTATCGCAATGCTTATGTAGGCTATTTTGTCTTTTAGTGCCAAAGGTATATACCAGTTTCTGTTCACCAGTTTAACCATCTTGGAGTGTGCTACAAGTCTAGCAGAATTTGTCTAGGCAGTTCTGTTCGACTTTTTGAGATATAGTCAATTTTTTGCATCAAGGTATTTTAGTCACCGGCCATGGCTGAAAGCAGTGATGTATTCCGTATGTTGGTTGTTGAGGATAAGTTGGATGGTACCAACTACCCATTATGGGCTTATATGATGTGACATGTATTGGTTCCAAAAGGACTTTGGAACATTGTGCAGGGTGTTGAAAGACGTCTTGTTACACCTCTGACTACAGGTATTGCAAATACAGGTGCTGGAGCTGATGAAGATGGTGTCGAAGATGATATTCCGGAGATTCCTATTCGTGTTGCTATTTCTGCTACACCTATTGCAGAGTAGATTCGCTGGGATGGCAGAGATGCCCAAGCACATGCATTGATAGCTTTGTCTGTCAAACGTGTCATTATTCCTCACATTCGCTCTTGCAGAACAGCTAAGGATGCTTGGGATACACTTACCACATTGTACCAAGCTAGGAATGAGGCTCGTGTTGCTTACCTCCGAAAACAGTTGGAGAGTGAGCACATGAATGAAGGTGATTCTATGGACAGTTTCCTAACAAAGATCAAAGACTTGAAGGAACAATTGATTTCTGTTGATGAGGTTATACTGAATAGCTCACTTGTGCAGACCGTTCTGAATGGTCTTCCTGATTCATATCAGAGTTTTGCTTCTACTCTTTGGTTGATGATGAAAGGCAATCCAAATGCCTTATCATTTGAGGAGTTAGTCTCTGTTCTGTTGCAGGAAGACCAGTCGAGGCAAAACAGGTCTATTATGTGAGTTGCAGATCAAGCTTTCTTGGCTAGTCAGAAGGGCAAAGGAAAATGGAGCTCTTCAACTAGTAAGCAGAAATATGCTAATTCTAGATATTCGAAGAAGGAAGATAAAGATGAGAAGAAATCAGAAAAGCAAAAATTGTTTTGTAAGTACTATAAAGGAAATGATCATATCATAAAGAATTGTCAAAAACTGGCTCCAAAAGAGGCAAAGAAGAAATAGGCTGGAGTGGTTGTTGCAGAAGCCTCTACACAAAAAACGGAGTCTGCTAATCTTTTGTAGGAAGAAGAATGAGCATTTACTACTGTTTGTAGTTTTGACCCATCTTCTCATGAGCAGTGCATGTCTGTAGTAGACTCAGATGTCTGGTACTTTGATAGTGGGGCAACCAAACATATTACCTCGCAGCGCAGTTTCTTCTCTTCACTCGAGCCTGCCCCTATAGGGAATACTGTCACATGTGCCAACAACTCCTCTTATCCTGTTATGGGAGTTTGTAAGATCATTCTGACTACTGCTGTTGGTAGTTCTTTCACCTTGTCAGATGCTTTATTTGTGCCAAGGATCAAGAAGAATCTGTTATCATTTTGTGCATTAGCCAAGATTGGCTTGGTTGTGAAATTTGTTGATGACAGATGTACAGTTCATGATCTGTCAAATGGCGATGTTATTATTGCTTCTGGCAGTTTATGTCATGGGCTGTATAAGCTCATAGACTATGAAAGATCTGAAAATGATTTGGCATGTGCAGTAAATGATTCTCAGGCTATGTCAGATGCAAAGCTTTGGCATGCACGCTTTGGTCATCTGAATTTTTCTAGTTTGCTACGCCTTCTCCTTTCGAAAAGATGGTTCAGTTCGGGCTACACAAAAATTGCAGCTTGTACATAGTGATGTATGTGGTCCTATGCAGACACTCTCTTTTGGAAATTACCTTTACGTCGTGACTTTCATTGATGATTTTTCCAGGGATGCATGGGTATATCCACTCAAAGCAAAGTCCGAAGTGTTCATGTGCTTTAAACAGTTTTTGGTTTTGGTTGAAAATCTGTCAGCATGTAAAATGGGCACCCTCCGTTCTGATCGAGGGGGGATATATGTCTTCTGATTTTAATGCATTTCTGGCTGAACGTGGGAAAAAACGCCAGTGTATAGTGCCGTATACACCTCAACAGAATGGAGTTGCTGAATGAAAGAATAGATCACTCATGGAGATGGCGAGGTGCATGGCAAAGAGCCAGGCTTTACCACATAGTTTCTGGCTTAAGGCTGTCATATGTGCAGCATATGTACTGAACACGTGTCCCACTAAAGCACTGCAGTCTATCACTCCATATGAGGCTTGGCATGACCGCAAGCCATCTATTTCTCATCTGCCTGTTTTTCGTTGTTTGGCATATGCACTAGTGCCTGAACAACATCTCAGAAAATTGGATGATAAGGCAGTAAAATGTATTTTTGTTGGGTACAGTTCTGAAAGTAAAGGCTATCGTCTGTATCATCCACAGACTAAACGCATTTTGGTTAGCCGTAATGTTGTCTTTGTGGAAGATGATATTCAGCCATTGCTTTCATGTACTAAGGAGACATCGGTTAGCTCCAAAGACATGTATGATACTTTGATGCCTCTTTTTACAAGTGGACAGTCTAGTGCTGGTCCTAATGAGGCAACTTCTCAGCCTTTGTAGGTTTCATATGATGATGCAGATCATTCCATTTCTGATGCATATTTACATGATTCACTTGTTGATGAGAGAGCTGATATTGAGGAGGCAAAAACTATGCCAAAAATGGCTGGTGTAGACTTTGCGTGACAGCAAATTAGATGCACCTTTGTCATATCATAGTGCCGCTTTTGCATCAGATTGCTATGCTATGGTTGCGTCTAGTCTCCGTGATGAGAATGAGCCTGTTTTTTTTTATGAAGCACAAAATTCGAAAAATTGGATGGTTGCTATGCAATCTGAATATGATGCTATAATGAAGAATGGTACATGGTCTTTATGTGACTTGCCGCCAGGCAAGAAGGCCATTGGCACTAAGTGGGTATACAAGCTGAAGCATAAACCTGATGGTATAGTTGACAGGTATAAGGCTAGGCTTGTTGCAAAGGGTTATCCGCAGGAAAGAGGCATTGATTTTGATGAGACATTTGCAGCTACATGTCGTATGACTACTGTTCGGAGCATTCGTGCACTTGCAGCCCATCATGGTTGGAATTTACATCAATTGGACATTAAAACAACATTTTTGAATGGTGACTTCCATGAAGAAGTGTATGTTTTTCAGCCTCGTGGCTTTGTGCAGAAAGGACATGAAAACTAGGTGTGCAGGTTAAAGAAGGCATTATATGGTTTAAAGCAAGCACCACGTGCTTAATATGAGAAGATACATGCCTATCTTATTGCACATGGTTTTGAGAACAATCCAACTGAAAGCACCTTATATGTTAAGCGTGCTAATGATGTGCTTCTGATCATTGTTGTCTATGTTGACGACATGCTGCTCACTGGTCCTATTGAGAAGCATATTGCTGATTTTAGGGCTGATTTGCATGCCTCATTTGAGATGTCTGATTTGGGGCATTCGCATCACTATTTGGGCATTCAGTTTATGCAAGTTGATGGCGGAATGGCTTTGTGTCAAACGAAATATATTGACACATTATTGTAGCATTTTGGCCTTGAAGACTGTAAGCCTATTGCCACTCCTATGGAGACAGGTTTACGATTGAGTCTTCATGATGCTAAAGATGCATTTGATGTTGTTCTCTATCAGCAGGCTATTGGATGCTTGATTTACTTATGCATTACTCGGCCAGATATTCAGTTTGCTATCTCACAGATGAGCAGATTTATGCATTGCCCAGGAGTCAAGCATTGGCAGGCAATTAAGCGCATCTTTCGCTACTTGACTGGTACTCGGCTACTTGGGTTGTTTTATCCCAAGGGGGGATCACTACCACCAGATTTGCATGCTTTCTCTGACTCTGATTGGGTTGGTTGCTATGACACTCATGTGTCCACTAGTGGCTTTTGCTTCATGCTTGGTAGCTCATGTATATCTTGGTTGAGCAAGAAGCAGCCTACTGTGGCCACTTCCAGTTGTGAGGCTGAGTATAGGGCATCTTTCACAGCTACTGTTGAGTGTGTGTGGCTCAGATGCCTTATGGCTGATTTGGGTGTTGGTCAGTCTTCTGCCACCACCATCTTCACTAACAGTCAGAGCGCATTGGCAGTTGCGAAGAACCCTGTGTTCCATGCTCGCACTAAGCACATTGAGGTGCATTATCATTATTCAGGGGTTTTGCATCTTTTAGGCTTTCTTCTAGTGCGGATAACTTTTTATTACATTTATGATTGGTCTTCGCCATAGTATCCTTCCATGTTCTTGTTTTCCTCTTACTAGGCTCTTTGGATTCACTTGACTCTAATTCTTTAGTCAGCTTATCCTATTTCAATGCTTGTGCCATAGTAATTTCCTGTAGAGATGCCACATTAATACTACTTGCACTTGAATCCACCACTAAGCCTACCACATTAATTGGTGTAACCTTGGGCACACTAGAGGGATTCCTAGGACACTCTCTCGGAAGATGTTCCTTGCCGCACTCAGGACAAAAGCCTTGTATTGTGATTTTTTGTCCTTGGTCGTGCAGTTGCTGAATCCGGACATTCACAAATGAAATGGTCTCCCTGACATCTAAAACATGGTCCTCTAGGGGCTTGTGGTCTTACTTGTCTCGATTGGGGCTTGGGGTTGGGATTCATGCACATGACATTGGAGTATTATGGATCCCAATTTGGTTCCATAGGTAGTGCCTCATATTGATACAAATAAGTCTCACCATGCTTAGGTGACTTTGTGTAATAAGCTCATGGAATTTCTTCATGGGAGTAGTCAAAACTATGTGCATGAGGGTCATTTTCTGAGACCAAAGGAGTCATTGGCACCAATGCTCTATTAAGGTTCTCCTTTGCCATTGCATAAATTTGCCACTGCATACTTAGTTGGAATCACATTGGCAGGAGCTGTTGGTTGGTTTCCTAGGACTGGTTGTGGCCTATATGGTGCCAGATATTGTTGTTGTGGCCTGTAATATGGCTGTTGGTGTTGATTCTCATACCTACCCTATTGTTAAGGGTGCTGATAATTTTTCCTTACAACTTGCCTATTGTATGGATAGTCTTGAGCCATGTGGTTTGTGTATTTTCTCTCAATGGTGCAATATGGAGAATTCAAATTTCTTTGGGGTTGAGCCATCATCAGGAAACCATTATCCATGTGGTCTCCTCCAGAATTATAACATCGCTTTGATGAGGTAACCTTGGTGGTTGTCTATTTTGAACTCCTAGCTTCGTGGCAACCTGCTCAACTATCTCATCTATCTCATTGGAGGCTCTAGAGGTATGAGTAGTAGAACTATCATAATCTTTATAGAGTTTGGACAATCCAAACTCCTCACCCAAGTTGTCTTCTAGGTCAATGCACATCCGCACACACTCTTCTATGGATCTAGGCTCTTTCAAGTACACATATGATCTTAACTTTGTGCTTAGTAAGCCATCTAAAATCAAAGCCACTTGTTTGGCTGGTGTGGGTAACTCTGGAATAGGGAATCTTTTTAAGTACTATCTAAATCATCTTCCTACAAGTCGCATTGTTTCTTGGGGTATCTGCTTGACGCTGTGGATCAAGGATGATTTATTATGCCTGATCCCACACTTGGAAAATTCTACCATGAATTCTTCCAGCAGTTGACCTATGTTTTGATAATTGTGACTGTTTAGAGGTTGAAACCAAGCTAAGGCAGTACCCTTGAGAGTCAAACCAAATGCCTCAAACTGGGTCAACAAGTCCTCAACCTGTTCAACTCTTAACACTTGTTTGAAGTCCACCACATGATCATAAGGATCTCCAAACCCATCAAAATAGTTCTTAATTGCCTTGACCACTTGAGAGGGTCTAGGGGTTCTTGGGTGCTCTCGAGGTCTAGGCAATGGAAACTCATGTTCATCTCTTTGATGACTATGTGCTCTATGCCTCTCTTGCTCAGGCCTTTCACCCTCATATCCTGATCTATCTGTACCCACCGTATATGCAAAGCTTACCTCAGATCTCTCTTTGGTTCTTTCCCTCTGGGTTTCATGACCCTTGGATGATCCTGCTCCTTGGAGGCCACGGGACATATTAGATCTTGATGGAGGCAAAATCAATTCACCTTGCCAAGTGTGTGCATGCCTGTCATGTTCTAATACCAAGAACATTTTCTTTGATGTGTGATCAAAAAATTGACCATGCTATAGACCTCTATCATGAAATGAGCCGTATTAAAGAGTACCTTATAAGGTATATATTGATGAATCGAAAGATTTGAAGCTCCAACTAGATTATCTATTGAAGAAGGGGTTGATAAAACCTAGTGTTTCACCTTGGGGAGCACCTATTTTGTTTCAAAAAATGAAATTTGGCTCATACAAACTTTGTATTTACTATAGGGGATTGAACAAGGAAACCATTAAGTACAAGTATCCAGTTCCACATATAGATAAATTGTTGAGTCAAATATTGAGTGGTGCCACATTATTCACTAAAATTGACTTAAGATCGAGGCATCATCAAATTAGAGTAAAGTCTCAAAACATAACCAAAACCGCTTGTAGAACACTATATGGTCATTATGAGCACAATTTTGTATTTTGGATTGAAAAATGCTACCACATTTATGTGTTTGATGAATAGTGTGTTTCATGAATATCTCAATGAATTTAATTTTTCTTGCTTGATGATATTTTTGTATATTTTAAGGATGATGATGAACATCTCAGGAAGACTTTACGGAAATGTAGAGATCATAAACTATATGGTAAGATGAATAAATGTTTTTTTTGCAAAGGGGGAAGTGAAATATTTGTGGAGAGTTGTTTCTAAGGAAGGGATTCACATAGATCCAGAGAAAGTTGAAAGCATAGTAGATTGACCTACAACCAAGTGTGTGAGAGATGTGAGAAGCTTCCTTGATTTGGCACAATATGAGAGGGCACACTCTTGTAGTATGCCCTTGGGAGCCAAGACCCACACCACCTTGCATGGAAGCAAGAAGGAAGGCTCAAGAATGACTCTCCTTTCATCCACCCCAACCTCCATCATGTTCAAGCCATTGGCCATCAGCCCGCAGCTATGCCACATGCTTGAAAACATGGAGAGATGGGAGTCACACTACAACATATCGGGCGTATACCGAGGCTTCTACCGAGGAAAATGAACGGGTGAAATTTTTTTCTGACGTCAGTGTAAGGGTCGGTGTAGGCGTCGGAACCAAAGCGCCGATATACGTGTCAGTATAAGCATCGGTATAAGCGTCGGTATAAGCGACGATATAAGTGACGGTATGCTACTGGGCATAATAGTCGGTATAAGCATCGGTATGTGCCTGGGAATACCGACGCTTATACGGTCACCTATACCGACAACCATATCTATAAATTTTTTTTTTTGGGCAGAGTGTGTTGTCTCTTGCTACAGCAACATTCCCATGTTGTTGTGTAGCAACAGACAATACATTTTGCCCAAGAAAAACTGGAGTACATGTGACATGTATGACAGGCAACAAAAACATGATTTGATAAAGAAAAACATATTGTCAAATACAAAAGACATGAGCGAAATGAATCATGAACCATGTACAAATAAATGAGACACATTGACATGATATTTATAAACAACAACTAGGACACATGTATATGTGTGTATGCCTCTAAATATACATGTGTATGTGTATATGTATTATGTGTGTATATTTGTATATGTGTAAATATTTGTATGCATGTGTAAAAACCCTAAAACCCTAGTCCTAAAGACCTAGATCTAAAACATGTGTATGTGTGTATTCTTATGCATATATATGTGTATGTGAATATATATATATATATATATATATATATATATATATATATATATATATATATATATATATATATATATATATATATATATATATATATATATATATATATATATATACATATATATGTGTGTGTGTGTGTGTATGTGTGTATATGCATATGTGTATCTATGTAACAACCCTAAAACCCTAATCCTGAAGACCTAGACCTAAAACATGTATATGTGTGTATGTGTGTATGCATGTGTATATATATGTGAATGTGTATATGTATTATGTGTGTATATATGTTGTTGGCAGATGAAGCAAGTACAAGACACGCAGATCTAGCACTAAGGCAACCCGTTAAATTTTTCCAAACCTTACACCATGTTAAAAGTGATTCTTATCACTAAAAACCCTTGTAAATATCATTTCACCTTTTTTTAGCTCCATTTTGTACAAGCCGAGGAGTCCTTGAGCTTGGGGAGCCTTAGAAGTAGTTGCCTGCCAATTTTCATATTTTTTAGATCTCATTTGAGCCCTCAAATAAGCCCTCGAACCTAATTTTTAACTAGTACGGACACTAGGTCTGGACAGGGCCAAAGCTAGTCAAAAAACTATAAATAGAGATAGAGAGCTCATTTGTGGGCTAGCTTCTTGTAGTTTTGAGCTTGTATGAGAACTTTGTTGCAATAGAGGTGATTCCATTGTCTTACTCTCTTTGTTCTTGCCGTGTGTGCGCGTGTGTGTGTATGTGTGTGCATGTTAGTGTGCTTCTCACTCACACATTTGTGCCTTCACTTGCTTGAGGTCTTCATACCATCCTCATGTCTTCCCGGATTGACATTAAAGGAGGTGCTACTCATCACTGAGCTACACCAAATTTTGGCGCCGTTGCTGGGGATTCGAGCTTTGAGGACGAGCGTGTGATGGTAAGACGTAGAGAGGACATGTTGGAATGGTAAGTAGTAGGTAAATTTCTGATTTTTCTCCATCTCCATCTCCATCTCCATCTTCTTCTCCACCTCCATATCCTTCTCCACCTCCATATCCTTCTCCACCTTAAATTCTCATTTCCAAACCATTTCCCTCATTTGCTTTGTGCGAGTTAAAGAGAGAGCGAGCGTGTGTGTTCTTGTTTTGTGTGTTTTTGCATGTTTCTTGCAGGTTTTAGCTCCATCGTCATCTCCAGCAAGCTCAGCAGGTACGGAATCTATCAGCGCAAGCCCCGAGGCATCGAGCTCGACCTATCGCGACACACCGAAAAGTTGCCCCAATCACGATTCTGAGTGCACCACGACACTGCGCAGCCCTAGAGCTCCTAGGATCACTAGACAGAACAGAAAAATTCACCATATCTCGACCTATCGCGACACCTAGAGGTATCGCGACACTCCGAGGTATCACGACACTCCCAAGTATCGCGACACCTCAACCCCGACCTATCGCGACACTCCCAAGTATCGCGGCACCCCAACCTATCGCGACACTCCCAAGTATCGCGACACCTCGACCCCGACCTATCGCGACACCTCGACCCCGACCTATCGTGACACTCCCAAGTATCGCGACACCCTGACCTATCGCGACACCTCCACCTATCGCGACACCTCCACCCTGACCTATCGCGACACTCCCAAGTATCACGACACCCAGACCTATCGCAACACCTCCACCTATCGCGACACCTCCACCCCGACCTATCGCGACACTCCCAAGTATCGCGACATCCCGACCTATCGCGACACTCCCAAGTATCGCGACACCCCGACCTATCACGACACCCCCAAGTATCACGACACCTCGACCTATCGTGACACCTCGACCTATCGCGACACCCTGACCTATCGCGACACCTCCACCTATCGTGACACCTCAACCGACCTATCGTGATACATGGGCTTAACGCATAAAATTTTAAAGTCAAATTAATGGAGTGAATTGAGGTATAATTGGGCCTAATTTTGGACACATTGGGATAACATTAGAGCCTTAGGAGTGGGCAAAAGACCTAGAAACCAGGGAGGAATTTCCTGAACCCTGAGAGCCTGTTTTGACCCCTAGGTGCCTGAATGGTCATAACTTCACCATACGAACTCCGATTGATGAGATTTTGGTCTCGTTGGAAAGCTTGTTGAGAATCCTACGTGGACCTTGACTGGTTTTTGTAAGAATCATACGTGGAGTTTTAGAACATGTATTTTTAAGTTGACCATTAGGTGGGACTAGGTGGTCATAAGATTTTGGGGGGTACAGTGAGTTACTCCAAGGGGGACCTGTAATTGTTGATGTGTGTCAGTCAATCCCTTGTGGTAATAGAGCCATTGACTTGTGAACTTTTGCAGGAACATTGTGTGCAAGCAAGGCGTTCCAAGGCAAGCGTCCAAGGGTGAGTACCAAGCTTGGGAGAAGGCTTCCCGGGCTTCTGCAGCAGTCTGAGCAACCAGAGAATTGAGGTTGGAAGTTCTCTCAACCCTCCTTTGTCAATTCCTAGCCTAGGCTAAGTACGACTTAGGTGTGGTAATTAAATAGGGCAACGTCAGGCACGAATCAAGTCCAAGAGAACTAATCAACCAAGTGCAAGCATTAAGTAGGTCTTAAGTGCGAAAACCCTAAGGGAAAAAAGTAAACTTGAATCGATCAATTATCAAGTGTGAAATTCACTTAAGTATTCCTGAGGACGTGCTATCAGACAAGTTCATAAACATAATAATCAACTAAAAAGAACAAAGTGATTGGTGCAAAATAACCTGCAACGTGAGTGTACTTGGGACCAAGGGGGTAGATAAACCAGGCATATGAACCTTAGGTCAGGCAGACACTTAGGCCGAGACAGACAAAGCCTCAGATCTTCTGAAGCTAGTGTCAATCACACTGCTAGGTCTTGGGCCCAGCAGTTGAGTGATTACCCATACACTCCACGATCACAAAACAAGTGATTCTGAAATGTCCTATCACATGGAGAAACCAGTAGGTAGTTCAGGGGTGGCTTATCTAGAAAAGCCAGAGGGACCTTACAAGACTCAATTGGAATACATCAGGACTAATCGTCTAAGTGCTCGCATCTACAAAGACAGACTGAGAAGATCTGTGGTCCAGATTAAGAACCCCGATCAACCCCATGGACTAGAACACCCAGTAGTCCAGTTTGAGAATGAAGCATACCTAGATAAAGAGGGGACTATATATGTAGTCACCACTCTTCCTGATAGAACAGATGAGTTTGGAAATGTGATTGCAGAGAGCGACATGGGTGATATAGAGCAAGGGAATTTAGAGAGAGAGCCAAGAACTCCCCGTGGTAAATCCATCTTGACTAGAATCATGACTCCAGAGTGGGTTCCACAGGATAATAAAAGCATAGATTTGCTTTTAAATCGAGAAACCGATGAGGCCTTTCGAAGGTATAAGCCTACCCTGCCTCATGAAGTAGGTGCTCTCACAATCTATGAGTTTAAAGACCCTGATAGTCCAGGCAAAGTAACCTACCTAGACAATACATCAGAGAGGATCTTCGTGGTCACCGAGTATGCAAAGGGAGAACACACTAGGACCCTAAGACCAGCACAACTGGTGAAGTCCATGAAGAATTATTTCGATGGCACAGGAGACCCCTACGACCATGTGGCAGAATTTAGGCAAGTCTTGAAAGCTGAACAGGTAGAGGACCTATTCACACAATATAATGCTTTTGGTCTAACCCTTAGGAACACTGCCCTTACATGGTTTCAACCACTGAACGAGAGGCATTTCAGAAACATAGACCAGCTCCTAGAGGCATTTATCATTGAGTTTTCTAAGAGTGGCATAAGGCACAACACTTCCTCACTAATTCATAGCTTCAAGCAAACACCTCAAGAGACGGTCAGACTAGCAGGAAGACGGTTTAGGCAATACCTTGAGAGGTGCCCGATGCCTGAGTTACCCACGCCAGCCAAGCAAGTGGATTTGTTTTTAGATGGCTTGTTGAGCACCAAGCTTAGGTCATATGTGTATCTGAAGGACCCCAGAACTATAGAAGAGTGCATGCGCATGTGCATAGACATTGAGGATAATCTAGGTGAGGAGTTAGAACTATCAAAAATCTATAAGGATTCGGATAGCTCTAGTAGCCTCACATCTGGTCAATCCACATCCATTGAGGAACTTGTAGAGAAGGTAGCTCAAAAACTAGGTGTCTCTAGTAAACAAATTCCAAGATTTGCCCCAGTTAAGCGGTACTACACTTGTGGAGGTGACCATATGGCAAATGTATGTCCCATTATGGCCCAACCCCAGGTGAATCCTAGTAGCCAGTACTGCACCATAGAGCGAAGGTACACCAACCACACGGCACAGGAGTGCCCATATAACAAACAAACTGTTAGGCAAAATTACCCTCAACCATATCCACAACAGGGTAGATACCAGAATCAGTACCCACCACAACAATACAACAGACCACAGAAACCTTATCAGCCACCTTATCAAGGGCAGCAGAGACCTCAACGAGTCCTAGTGCAGCAACCCCCTGCTCCAACCAATGTGATCCCTGTGAAATATGCATCTGCTGAAGAAAATCCGAACAGAGCCATAGTCCGAGTCACCTCATTGCTATCAGACAGTGATCCAAGTGACCATAGTTTTGACTCCACACATATTGATAGCCCACAGGCTTACTACATGCAGTCACCTGAGCATAACGAGTCATACTATTATGAGGATCCAAGTGAAAATAGTGGGGAGCCTGAGTATGCTAATGTCATGTACACAAACCCCAACTCTAGACCTCAACCTAGGCAGGTATGACCCCCATTCCCTAGAGGACCATGCTTCAGATGTCAGGGAGATCACCTTATACGGGATTGTCCATTGCCTACCCCTACACAACCCTAACCAGTAACAATTCAGGGTTTCTGTCAAGACTGCGGAAAAGAGCATCTCCTACGAGATTGCCCAAAGAACCCTAATAACATGCCTAAAATCACCCCTATCAATGTTGTTGGATTAGTTGTAGACTCCACAGGGAGTGTGACTTCCACTGCACCTGTGCAATGTTGGAGACCTTTTAATCTCCAAAGGTTTGATCTACACTGACTTAAGAACACTTCTATGTCAGTTATAAACCAAACTTTACACAAACAATGTTCCTTTTTTACCAAAACTTCAAGCAACACTTCTCTGAGTGAAGAAGTGTCAACTTCAGAAAGTCTGCTTCAGATATCAACTTCTTTACCTGCACAAATCTTCAAATTTCTTCAAGTAAATGATGCACAAGTACTAGCAATACCTTTGCGCAATCATACTAGCCATTAGTTCTCAAAACTAATCACCAAAAGTTTAATTTGATCATTAAGATCAAATACATGTCAGAAAATGACTCTCAGAAGTTGCGCCTTCGACATAGCCAACTTCTTAACTTGATTTCTCTCAACCTGAAACCCGTTTTGCTAAATGCTTTTAGCCATAGCTTCCTTATCTTCTAACTTAAATTTTAAGTGTTCACTCATCAAAAACTTTACAGTATACACTCAGATCTGATCAAAACAGTGAGACGGAAAAGTGCGCTACTTTCAGGCTTCAGTTCTCACATTCTACATATGAATGTTCCTAATGATCATTCTCACAGTAAGAGAGGAATTAGATTCTGAAACTCTAGACATAGCTTCATTAGCTTCTCAATTAGATGTGTACAAAAGGATTTCTGATCCACATGATCAGACAGAGAGCACTCAGAGAAAAACCCGTCGCTATTTTCTGGGAAAAAACTCACTACACATCTTCCTGAAAATTGTCATCTACAAAATGACTCTATTACTTTCTCTCATACATTTCTTGTCATAATTATCTTATATATACACGACTTTGGACTCATCTCGTGTCTATGACTCTACTCCTTATCATTCTAAGGATTTAACTATACTTAGCTTACAAAATTCTTCACTTATATGTACATATGTGTACAAGACATCATCCTGAATTCTTCTTCACTTTACAAGTGTCTTCCTTTGCTTCATTCTGACCATAGGCATTCTCCAAGATCTGTATAATCACCAATTTGTGATTGGTTTGCTCCAACAGCTCCCCCTCAATCACTAATTGTGATTATTCCATTCTTCTTCACTCCTGCCATCTCCTTGAATCTCTGTAGCTTAGGTCCATCCAAGCTCTTTGTCATCATATCTGCCACTTGTTCTTTTGTTGGAGTGTACATCACTTCAATCTCTTTATCAAGTACCTTTTCCCTCAAGAAATGATATTGAATCTCTATATGCTTAGTCCTGGCATGAAAAACAGGGTTAGCTGCCAAATACAAAGAACTCATATTGTCTCCAAAAATTATTGGAATACTATGATCAATCTCAAAACTTTTCATCAATGTCTTCAACCATATGACTTCTTTTGCAGCTTCTACCATTCCCTTATACTCAGCTTCTGTAGATGATAAAGCAACTGTATGTTGCTTCTTTGAACACCAAGACACTAGCTTATCTCCAACATAACAAAGATATCCATGAGTAGACCTTCTATCATCTGAGTCACCTGCCCAATCTGCATCACTAAACACTTTGATTCTTGTGTCAGAAGTGAAACCATAGTACAAACCTTCACTTAGGGTTCCTTTGATATATCTGAGTACCCTTTGGGCTGCAATCCAATGAGTCTTCTTTGGACAATGCATAAATTGTGACAACACACCTACTGCATATGATAGATCTGGCCTTGTCAAGGTAGCATAGATTAAACTTCCTACCAAACTCTGATATTTCTTCATGTCATTGAACTCTTCACCTCCATACCTGCTTAATTTATGATTTACCTCCAATGGTGTAGTTGAGGTCTTGCAATCTTCCATGTTAAACTTGACTAGAAGATTCTTCAAGTATCTCTCTTGTGAAACATATACTCCATGTTGAGTATACACAATCTGCATTCCTAGAAAATAAGATAAGTTTCCCAAGTCACTTATCTTAAACTCCTTCTCTATTTGTCTTTTGAGTTCATTGATTCCTTGAGCATCTGTTCCTGTAACAATAATATCATCAACATAAATGCACATGTAAATGTATCCATTTTCACTTGCCTTCACTAGCAAGCTACTATCTGCCTTTGATGCTTGAAATCCACATTCATTCAAGAACTTGACCAATCTGTAATTCCAAGCTCTTGGGGCTTGCTTCAACCCATATAAAGCTCTCTTGAGCTTACACACATAATCTGATCCAATTGATTCCATAAAGCCTTCTGGTTGCTCCATATATACTTCATCTGCAATGTAACCATTTAGAAATGCATTTTTCACATCCAATTGTGATAATTTCCATCCCTTGCAAGCAGCAATAGCAATCAATGTTCTAATTGTAGACATCTTAGCAACAGGACTAAAGGTTTCATCATAATCTACCCCATAAGTTTGGGCATAACCTTTGACCACAAGTCTAGCCTTATATCTAGACACCTTACCATCTGCAAACCTCTTTGTTTTATATACCCACTTGCATCCAATGACCTTCTGATTCTTTGGTCTTGGTACTAGTTCCCAAGTTTCATTTTCAAGTAGAGCATCATACTCTTCCTGCATTGCCTTCTCCCAATTCTGTTTACCTTTGGCTTCTTCATAAGTAGTTGGATCTTCTTCTGTTTTCACAATGTAGGCATAATCTTTTGTTGTTAGGAAAGATGTATCATAACTATACCTTATAGGTTCTTTCCTTTCCCTTGTAGATCTTCTGATTTTTGCACTTCTTGAAGTTTCAGCCTCATTTGATTCCGGATCAAATCTTGGCCCTTCTTCTACATGATCCTGCACTCTACATCTAGAGTCAACTTCATCAACAATTTCTTCACATACCTTTACCTTTGCCTTTCCTTTTCTTTGAATTTCTTCAACACCTGTATACTCATTGGTGATCCTGTATACCACATATTTTGCTCATCAAATGTCACATCTTTAGTAACAAAAAATTGCTTTGTGGATGGACTCCACAATCTGTAACCCATCTGTCTATCATCATATCCAATAAACACATACTTCTCTGCTTTTGGTTCTAGCTTATGTCTTAATTGTGAAGGAACATAAGCATATGCAATACATCCAAATACTTTACAATGATCAAGACTAGGTTTCTTACCCCACCATGCTTCATAAGGGGTTCCTCCATCCAAAGCTTTGCAAGGCAACCTATTCACAAGATATGTTGCAGTGTTAATGGCTTCTGCCCATAAGTAATTTGGACAATTCTTTTCCTTCATCATGGCTCTTGCAAATTCTACAAGAGTCCTATTCCTCCTTTCTGCTACTCCATTCTGTTGAGGGGAGTACCTGCAAGTTACTTCTCTTTTGATACCTGCATTCCACAAATAATCATCAAACTCTTTAGAGAAATACTCTCCCCCTCCATCTGATCTTAGTCTCTTGAGCTTTTGCCCTGTGATCCTTTCTGCATAAGCATGAAAATGTTTGAATGTCTTGAAAACTTCTGATTTATCCTTGATTACATACAAAGTAATCCACCTGGTTGCATCATCAACAAACAACACATAATATCTGGATCCATTTATGCTATAGTCCCTTGAGGGTCCCCATACATCTGTATGAACCAATTCAAGCATATTTGAATGCTTGTACCCTGATTTGTTATAAGAACCTTTATGTGCTTTACCTAATTGACAAGCTTCACACTTGTACACCATATGTTGCCCCTCAATGTTTGGCAATCCAAGCACCACCTGATTCTTTGACATCTCCTTTATAGCTCTCTCATTGAAATGACCTAGCCTTTTATGCCATAGGTCTAATTCAGATACCTTTTGACTTCCATAGGTAAATAATGCATGTCCCACATTACCTTGGACTTTGAGAGTGAACAATCTTCCTTCCTTTTTTCCTGCAATTCTGTTTCTATATCCCTGATTTGGATCTTGTACATAGACACCATCATTTGTGAATCTTACTTCATATCCTTTCTCCACAATTTGCCCTACACTTATCAAATTTTTAGGAATAGTAGGAACATAAAGTACCTTGCTCAGAAGTGTACTTCCACTCTTTGTCTTCACTGATCCAATGCTCTCCACTTTATGTTTGGTATTGTCACCTGTTTGAACTGTATGTCCATTCACCCTTGCTTCCATATCAGTCATCAAGGATAGATTCCCACTCAGATGGTTGCTACATCCTGAGTCAATATAAAACACTCTTTGATCTTCTCCCATTGATTCATGAGTTGCATTCAAGATAAGAGTCATGTCATCTTTCTGATTTGATGCATAATTGTAATAATTATTGTTGTAGGACTGAGATTGGAAGTTTCTTCCACCTCCTCTACCATATGATGTCCTACCTCCTCTTCCTCTGAAATTGCCTCTTTGACTTCTGCCTCCTCTACCTCTTTGACTATAATTCTGATTATTGCTTCCACCATTTTGATTGTTATACCAACAATCATTTGCCAAATGATTTGTTCTGCCACAAATCCAACAAGCTTTAGCATTATCTTTGTTCTTACCTCCTCTTCCTTTACCTCTGAAGTTCATCTTCCCTTTTGTAAAGTTAGCTTGATTTGAATTCCCTTCATCATCATTTGATTGCTTTCCCTTGCCATTCTTTTTCTTGTCTTTGGAGTACATAGCTTGACTTGTACTTCTATCATTGTCTCCTTTAAGATCCTGCTCAAAGGTTAGCATGTGTCCTAGCAATTGATTAAGATCAGGAGTAAAGTGATCAAGTGACAACTCTATGGACAATATAAAAGGCTTCCACTTCTCATCACCTCTTAGACCTGTAAGTATTTGTCTTACCAACTTTTCCTCTTCAATGTCTTCATCCACTGCTCCCAAGCTATCTGCAATATCTTTCATCCTTGCCACATAATCTGAAATTGATTGTGAGCTCTTCTTCTTGAAGGTTGTGAACTCAGCCCATAGTGAGGACTTCCTTGACTTAGTTGTATTTTGGAAATGCTCTTCCAAGGCATTCCAAACATCTGTAGCACTTTCCAAACCTCTGATGTGAGGTAAAAGGTAATCATTTACAGCCATGTAGATGATACTCCTTGCTTGAGCATCCTTTCTCATCCAAGTCTTCAACATTGCAAGTTCTTCCCTAGTAGGAATACTTGGATCTGCAAACTCAGGTTTTTCTTCATCTCCTGTAATAAATGCTATAAGATCTTTGCTCATGAGGTGTGCTTCCATCCTCATGGACCATGCTGGATAGTTCTCCCTATCTAGTTTATCAATCTGCAAGCTTTCTCCCATCCTTGACTTTCTGTATCTGCAATTACTATGGTTTATGAGGAGAAAGTGTACCTTTGATATAATCTTTGTCCTTCTTGATTCTTTCGAACTTGTACTATGAACTTCTGCAAGTTATCTTCAATAATTTTTCCTTATCCTCCTTTGATTTGGAAGATCTTCAATATCTGCACCAGTCTGAACTTCGATTATCTTTTCTTCTCTTGTACTTCACCTTTAGCTCTGATACCACTGTTGGAGACCTTTTAATCTCCAAAGGTTTGATCTACACTGACTTAAGAACACTTCTATGTCAGTTATAAACCAAAATTTACACAAACAATGTTCCTTTTTTACCAAAACTTCAAGCAACACTTCTCTGAGTGAAGAAGTGTCAACTTCAGAAAGTCTGCTTCAGATATCAACTTCTTTACCTGCACAAATCTTCAAATTTCTTCAAGTAAATGATGCACAAGTACTAGCAATACCTTTGCGCAATCATACTAGCCATTAGTTCTCAAAACTAATCACCAAAAGTTTAATTTGATCATTAAGATCAAATACATGTCAGAAAATGACTCTCAGAAGTTGCGCCTTCGACATAGCCAACTTCTTAACTTGATTTCTCTCAACCTGAAACCCGTTTTGCTAAATGCTTTTAGCCATAGCTTCCTTATCTTCTAACTTAAATTTTAAGTGTTCACTCATCAAAAACTTTACAGTATACACTCAGATCTGATCAAAACAGTGAGACGGAAAAGTGCGCTACTTTCAGGCTTCAGTTCTCACATTCTACATATGAATGTTCCTAATGATCATTCTCACAGTAAGAGAGGAATTAGATTCTGAAACTCTAGACATAGCTTCATTAGCTTCTCAATTAGATGTGTACAAAAGGATTTCTGATCCACATGATCAGACAGAGAGCACTCAGAGAAAAACCCGTCGCTATTTTCTAGGAAAAAACTCACTACACATCTTCCTGAAAATTGTCATCTACAAAATGACTCTATTACTTTCTCTCATACATTTCTTGTCATAATTATCTTATATATACACGACTTTGGACTCATCTCGCGTCTATGACTCTACTCCTTATCATTCTAAGGATTTAACTATACTTAGCTTACAAAATTCTTCACTTATATGTACATATGTGTACAAGACATCATCCTGAATTCTTCTTCACTTTACAAGTGTCTTCCTTTGCTTCATTCTGACCATAGGCATTCTCCAAGATCTGTATAATCACCAATTTGTGATTGGTTTGCTCCAACATGCAAGTGATCACAAGAGCCCAAGCACTACAGCAAAACCAAGGTGTTGGTCAGGAAAAGAGCCCCGAGGTGAGTGAAACAGAGAGCATAACCAAAAAGAGGACTAGAGCCTGGAAGGATAGTCGTGAAAGAATGAAAAGGAAATGGGCAAAAAAGATGAGTGAACTTGAAGAAAGCTTGAGAGAAACCAAAGCAAAGATAAGTGAACTTGCATCTCAAAACCACTCTCACACCACCCCTCCACCACCTCTCCCTTTACCCACCAATCCATCTTCTTCCATTCCCCAACCTTTCAATACACCACCCTTAACCCACCCACCACCCAGAGTAGGATCCGTCCTAGCCGATCCCACTCCCGAGGACCTAAACATGATGCTTAGAGCATATCAGGCCAGAATCCAAGAAGGGCCAAACGTAACTGATCATGAAAAGTGTTACCCTAGAGCAGAGCTAGAGCTAGAACGAACCAAAATTTGTGCTAAGATGGTGGAATTGGCTCATACTATGTTTGAAGCCAGTCGCCTCTTTAACATCTCTAGTTCAGCTAAGACGCAGTTACACTTTGATGGACTGCTAGAACGAATAGAGAGGCTAATCACACAATCAGAAAAGGAACCCGCCTCTCAAAATAAGGGCAAGGCAAGTGAGAACGTGAGCCTACCTCCCTAGGAAGCCTACGTGCCTAACTCTATGGAGCCAGACACATCATCTTCTATGAATCGGTTCACACCAGAATTCCTACAAGAGATTCAAGAAGACAAATGGGCTAAAGAAAGTGAAGTCCCTCCTCCCATTGAACTTGTGGATGATGCACACGATCAATTCCCACAGGACATCCCATCCATTTATGAGGAGCATGAGAGCACCCACTCTCAAGAGAGATTAGACTTTGAGTCTAATTCTCTACAAGAATTACCACATTTCACAGGCCCATGGGAAACCAAGTCTACTTGTCTGAGAGCGCCCACAGTCATGATAAGAAATGAAGATTCTATCATACCTAGGAACAGAGGTAGTAAAGAACACTAAAGTGCAATGCAATCTCACTTTGGAAGAGCTGCTTAAGGTTAGACCAGAAGTGTGGAAACATGTAGCCAATCAAGTGCCCGAAGGAGCAAAACCGCGTTCCCAGGTAGGATCTCAAAGAACAGTGCCAGAAATACCCTTGGACAAGATAGGAGACATGAGCGAGGGAGAAGAAGGAAACACCTATCTCCCCATCACTCATCAGGGCTACACAACCAAGGCCATTTTGGACTCAGGTGCAGGAATGGCAATTGCTACCACTTCCTTATGGAATCGTTGGGGCAAGCCAGCACTCAGGCCGACGAGAATGAAATTGCAGATGGCTGACGGTCACATAGAAAGACCCTTAGGACTACTAGAGGGGATAACTCTCACTACTTGTGGTGTAGAGTTTGAGCACACATTTGCTCTCTATGACTTTAGCAAAAATCAAGCCTATGAGATGATTTTGGGAAGACCCTTCTTGAGGCAGTTGCAAGTGGTACAAGATTGGGGGACCAATTCGTTGTATTTGCAACACTTGGGAGTCACTACCAAAGTGAATCTCAAAGATTTCTCTCATAGAGATGTGCCCCCTATTCAATGGAACCCTGTCCATAGAGCTAAAGATGATACTGAGTCTGTGCATTCCATAGGATCCGGATCCTCATGGATGCATAAAGACACCCACTTATGGATGTGCAAAGTGGCAGTAGAAGAAGAGAAAAGAGAAAAAGCCAGAGAGGTAGGTGCGAAAGAGACACATAGATCAATTCAAGACCCAGCCTATGCACCTGTAGTTTTTCCTGACAAAGAATTTGAGCCTCACGGTTGGGCTGAAATTTTAGCAACAATGGATGTAGCCATCAACGAAGAACAATGGACACCTCACTGTGATGAAGATGGCTATGACATTTTAGTCTTCTCCATAGAGCCAATCATGGGGGAGGCTGTGTTAGAAGAGTGTGAACCTAGCCCTAATGCATTTGAGGATGCAAGTGACTCTGATCTAGAGTCAATCATCATGGACCCACCCTTTGCATCAGATGAAGAATACTTCTATGAAGTAGAATTTCAACCCCAGAGGCATGGAGAGCTTACAAATGAGGTGAGGTTAGCCACACAAGTAGCTATTAAGAGCGGAGGAAAGAAAAGAAAGAAGAAGGAAGTCACTCCGGAGGCAGAAGAATCCTTGTTTGAGGTCCCTGAAAACTTTAAAAAATATGAGATAGACGATAGGAGAGTCATGATAAGAATGCCTAAACATGATGCACAAGCAGGAGAAGCCTATGATAGCAAGGAAACTACCAAAAAAATAGTTGTAGCCATCGAGAAAGGAGAAGAAAGATGCACCTACATAGGGCATGACCTGACGGAAGAAGAAGAGCACGAGTTGGTAGCTTTGCTAAGAGAGTACAGAGATGTATTCGCTTGGAGCTACAAGGACCTGAAAGGTGTAGACGCTGACATATGCTCACATACGATACCCATGACTTCAGAGGCTAGGCCCTCTAAGCAAAATCCATACACATACAATGACAACTATGCGGCCAAGATCAAGGAAGAGATAGATCGCTTGGTTGAAGCTGGATTTATCTATGAGATTGAGCACACTGAATGGGTATCCCCTATTGTGGTTGTGCCCAAGAAGAATGGAAATTTGTGTGTGTGTATTAACCTTAAAAAAGTTTATGTTGCCACGATTAGAGACAGTTATCCACTTCCTATTACTGAGCATTTATTAGAAAGGGTAGCAGGCAAGGAAGTGTACAGCTTCCTAGATGGGTTCTCTAGCTACAATCAAGTAGCCATTGCACCAGAAGATCAGCATAAGACGGCTTTTGCCACAGAGTGGGGCATATTTGCCTTTCGGGTAATGCCATTCGAGCTTACCAATGCACCTGCTACTTTTCAAAGATTAATGTGTCACGTGTTTAAAGAGTTCTTGAGGAAGAATTTGGAAGTCTATGTTGATGATCTTTGTGCTCATTCTAACATTAGACAAACCCATATTCCTGAACTCAGACAAATCTTTGACAAATGTAGAGAATATCAAGTCTGCCTGAACCCAAAAAAGTGTGTTTTCATGGTCAGGCAAGGCAAAATTCTAGGACACATAGTGTCTAAGAACGGCATATCCACTGACGAAGAGAAAGTGAGAGCCATCGCAGAACTACCTAGGCCAAAGAACGTCAAGGAAGTACAGGCTTTCATGGGGCATTGTGGCTACTACCGTCGGTTCATTCACATGTATGGTGTCATTGCAAAGCCCATGTATGGACTTCTGACTAACTTTGAGTGGACTGATGAATGTGAGAATTCCTTCAATGAGCTTAAACGAAGATTATGTTCAACACCAATCTTGACTACACCAGATTGGACCAAGCCATTCCATGTTCACGTGGATGCCTCCAATTATGCTATTGGATGTGTACTTGTACAACCTACGGGTGAAGGTAATATGCATCTCCCTATTGCCTATGCCAGTAGACAATTGAATGCTGCTGAACAAAATTATACAACCACCGAACGAGAAGGATTAGGCATGGTATATGCAGTTAAAAAGTTTAGACATTATTTGCTTGCAAATAAGTTTAAATTTTTTACTGACCATCAGACACTGCTATATCTCGTGAACAAGCCATGCAATACAGGTAGATTGGTAAGATGGTTTCTCTTACTAATGGAATATGACTTTGAGGTAGTAGTGAGGAAAGGCAAGACTCATTTGAGAGCAGACCATCTCTCTAGGCTCACATCTGGAGAGGCCCCACAAGGATTATCAGATGACTTACCTGATGCTTACTTGTTTAATTTGGAAGTGGTGCCACAGTGGGCTAAGCCATTAGTGCCAGTATTGACATACGGGCCTAACCACCCAGTAATAGCCACACAGGATAGAGAGGTAGTAAAAGCCCAAAAGTACCACATCATGGCAGGAAGTATGTACAAGCACACAGATCAAGGGATCTTGGCTTGTTGTGTAGAAGAGGACGAGTACGCTAAGTGGTTGCAATTAGCACATGTAGGTGCATTAGAGCAACACTACTCAAAACAACGATCCCTACAGACCCTGAGGAGACTAGGAGTACATTGGCCGACTATGGAAGCTGATGTCCAGAAGTTGTGCAAGGAATGCCCAATCTGTTGCACTAAACGACCTGTGGAACATGCCACTCTTTATCAAATGTCCATAGTGCCGGATTGAAGTGAACCCCTAGTATCCTTCCTGAAGACGAAAACATTCCCTCCAGACATGACTATGACGAGGCAAAGAAGTCTAGAACAAGAAGCCCTTGATTACTCACTCATTGGTGATAATCTATACAAGCATGGAAAAGATGGTTACCTAAGACTTTGTGTTCATGAGAGTGAATATCTAAAGATCTTGGAAACTTCTCACCAAGGTGTAGCAGGAGGACACTTTGGACCAGATCGGGTGATCAAGGCAATACTATTTGCAGGCTTCTGGTGGCCAACCCTTCACATGGATGCACATACCTATGTGAAACGGTGTGATGTGTGTCAGAGAACTCAGTATCCTATACGCAAAGATGAGATGCCATTGAAACCTATGATGGGTGGACGTGCATTCTCTAAGTGGGGAATAGACTTTGTAGGTCCTATTAATCCCCCAGCTAAGGGTTCCCATGCTGAGTATATCATTGTTGCCACGGACTATCTAACCAAATGGGTAGAAGTAAAAGCCACAACGAAGAACGATGCTCAAAAAACAGCAAAGTTTTTATTTGAGAATGTGTTCACTAGATATGGGCTACCTATAGAGCTAGTTAGTGATAGAGGCACTCACTTCTTGAATGAAGTTATTGAAAATCTGCTCCAAGAATTCTTGGTAGTGCATAAGAAGTCTGCCCCCTATCACCCTCAAGCTAATGGCCAGGCTGAGAGCACCAATAAGATCCTATGCAATGTACTGACGGAATTAGTGAACAATAAACGCTCTCATTGGGACAAACAGCTACACCATGCTGTTTGGGCATACTGAATTGCCTATAAAACGGTACTCCAAGCCACACCCTTTCAGATGGTGTTCGGTCAGAATGCGGTGCTACCCTTGGACTTTTTGATACCTACATTGAAAGTAGCACAAGAGAAAGACTGGACAGGCCATGAACTCTCCTCTCGAATCTTTGATCTTGAACGTCTAGGTGAGACATGATTAAGAGCTGCAACAGGAATCTATGCAGTGAAGAAGAGGCAAAAGGCGTATTTTGATACACATGTGAAGGATAAAGGCTTGAAAGCAGGAGACCTAGTCCTAGTCTACACCCTGAAGCAGTATGCATGAAAATTAGAGAAAAGAGGCTATGGACCTATGATCATAAATAGGATTTCAACTAGTGGGGCAGTACAACTAGCCACTTTGGAAGGCGATATTCTCCCTAGCTACATAAGCGGATGTAGAGTCAAGTTATACCAAGAACCCCTGACTGAAGAGATGTTAAATCGGCTCAACACTGCCAAGAAACGTAAAGGGGAGGAAAAACGAATTCGAGAGGAAGCACAAGCAGAGGCCTTAGAGCGCATCCGACGAATGAAATTGAGGAGGCAAGGGAGAGATCATCCTATGATTGACACTCAAGAGTCTCCAGGCTATCACATGGCCATGTGTGAGGCTTCAGGTGAACGTACCCATAGGATAGTGGATCGACGACCTTTTGTGACCCTAGAAGTTGGACAAGGAGACATGACAAGGACCGTAAGAGCTTTAATTGATTCAGGTGCAGCCACTAGTGCAGTCTGGCTTTCTTACTACCAGCAGTTGCAATTGGAGGTAAAACCCCTAGAAGCATATCTGATAGGATTAGGAGGTGTTGAAACCCCTTGCATGGGAGAGGTGGAACTTCCCCTCTACATTCAAGAGGTCCTCATGCCAGCAAAAGTGCTAGTGTGTGAAGACGAGGATCTTACCGAACCTCTTGTCTTGGGCCAAGACTGGATCTATGATCACGTAGTCAACCTCAACCTAAGAAGTGGAATTCTTTAGGCTTGGGCAGGCCAAAGCTATCTTACGATTGAATTAGAAAATCAAGCACTCAAAACAGTAGGAAAGGCACCAACTCCTGGTCCCTCCAGGAATCCACATGAAGATAACAATGCTGTTCTTGTTCAGAGTTCTATGGTGCAGAGGAGTGTCCATCTTACCGAAGGTACAGGAGCCAATAAGGAGTTCCCAACTGATCCAAAGAAGTTTCTAAACAGGCAGACCGAACATCACTCGACACGAAGGAGGCCACTGATCAAGAGGCAGGAGCGCCAACCAGTGCAACACGGAATACCTCGTGGCACGAAGCAGATCTGGATATGCAAGGATGGGAAACCCACAACTCTAATAGCAGGTTCTTGCAGAGCCAAAAAACAAGCCACACCATCAAGGACAAAATTGAAGGAGTATCCTAGGCAACCTCCTAGGCGCACCACGTCTATTTGGGTCCCTAAGCGGTTAATGAAGGCTAGCCCCAATGCTAGACACATATGGGTGCCCAAGGCCTGTTTACAAGCCCAAATAGCTCCAACTCTAGTTACTGGCATAATTCAACACTCACAAGTCCTCTCGACTAACAACGCAGGAACTCTACCTAAATACCACCCTAACCCACACTCAGCCAAACCGAGGAATGTCTCGAAATGGGTACCCAAAAGGTCCCAAATCCATCACACTCTAGTTCATAAATCTCTACCTGTCTTTAGCTCTAAGAGCTACGAATCCTCTATCAAAGTTTGGAGACTTAAACCATATATCAAACCCCCTTACCCAATTTTGTAAATCCATCCACTCTGACATAGGTGCATTCTGAGTCCATTGCATAACCAAAGTATGCATCTAGGATGACACTGACCTCTAATCACCACTCACATCTATCACAAGCACTTCACCTCTAACCACTAGCTTTCAAGATTTTCATGTTAGTATTGTGAAGGGAACACCATTACATCATGTTTCCTATGCAACACTAATGTGCCTTTCTTCTTCTAGCAGATAAGCACCCGATTCACATGGCAGCAGCAGCAGGCACGAGCTCTCAGGCAGGCACTAGCGCTAAAAGCAATTGGGACACCATGCCTGTGGAGGCTCCACCGACAGCTAGGCCTGAAGAGTTTTTGAATGTGCGAAGAATTCCCATTCCAGATCCACCAAATGGCCTAACAGAAAGAGTAAAGGGGCATTCTCATTGGTTCAATGAGATGCTAGGAGACTTGGGAGATGCAGATCATATCTAGGAATCCAAATTGGAATTCGGAGGAGTATGGTGGACATTCCAATTCTTCTCAAGAGAATTTGAAACATTACACAATGCAGCTCCTCTTCAGGATATCTGGCAGAAAACGGGTTTGCAAGACTACTTTAGTGCAGCTTTACCTAGGCCGGATTTTCTTAGGTGCTACTATTTGATAGCCACACTGAAGCTGACTGGAGATAAGGATCATTCAAGCACATTCCTGGTGCCCTCTCTATCAAACCAAGAAGAAATGAAGAAGTTTGAGTTGAATGTTACTTTAATCAGGGAAGCTCTTCAAATGTATGGCACCCATGTTCCCTCTGATCGAGATCCTTTGATACCAGAGTCGATGAAGAACAACAGAATCAAGAAGTTAAAGGAAATGTGTGCCCTCACCCCCAACATCGCCATACCCCTGCGGATGTGCCTTCAACACTTCGCATTCCTAGCTCAAGACCGCTTCACCCAACCTCACAAGAAAATATGGTATGGATTATACCTAGCAGAGACTGGAAGATTGCCGATTAAAATGCCCGTATGGATCTTGGACCAGTTATATGAAGCAGGCAAGCGAGGCATGAGGAAGCACACTTTGAATGGCTGCGATTACCCGAATTATCTATAGATTCCTTGCCTACGATGTGCCGATCGCAAGGGCCCTTAAATACTCACAACTGGAATTCTTCAAGGGGCAGAAGTCAGGGGTTCAACCTGCGAAAAGAATGTGTGGATCACTTTCACAGGTCCTGATCCCTCGTGAGGCCACAACAGAAGCTTCCCCTAGAGAAGAGGCCCAAGTTGACCCTTTCACCATCCATCTCCAAGGAACACAATTAGGGGATATGGTACAACCCACTCCATCTGCCCCTCCACTACCCACCGATGCTGAGTTTGCATCCATGGCCACATTAGCAGAGGATCCAAACTTTGACTTTGAAAAATTCCTGGAGACTGCCCACTTATCAGATAGTGAGTATTTTTCTGACAATGTCGGTCCCCGATCATCCTCCCAAAGAGAACAGCCACAGAGTGAGGCAAGAAGGGTACATTGGGAAGATGAGACATGATAGCCTCATGCTCAAAGCACATAGAATCAGGAAGAAGCACGGGGAAATAAACCGGAGGAGAGTGAAGAGGACGCTCCTGCCTACACAGCGCAACTCAAACGGCTCTACAGGACAATCAAACAGGTACAGAAAAGACACAAGCTATCAGAAGAGGCAAATAGGGCACTGGTGAACCAGATGCTGCATGCGGAGAATGTTGACCCGCATTTTGTAGAGTCATTGAATCTCTTGGCGGAAACATGCGGAATAGGGGAAGCCATGAGGACCATGGTACAGCGCACTACCCATCAATATGACCAACGGAGGATCAATACGCGACTGCGAAGGGGAAAAATGATTCAAATGGAAGTCTCTACCACCCTGCCTACCACCACTTCAGAAGATGTTCAAATGGCCAGCCCAACTCACAGTGAGGAACCTGATGTAGATACACAGATACCATCTCCACCATCACCTCCTATCCAGCCCTCAGAACCCTTCCCCACTAGCCTTCCTGAACAACCAGTATCCACCCATGGTGAAACCGTTATACACACCACCATTTCTCCATCCTTCCCTTTACCTACATCCATCACTTCCACCCAATTTTTTGAACCCCATATAGGCCATCTTGCCACCGATCAAACTATAATAGGTCACCCTTCATATCTCCCAGCCCTCGGACAGCCGCTTGCCACTAGCCAAACCGTAACACACCCATTTCCATCCACCAATACATTTCCTCCCTCCCAACCCCTATCCACTGTATCCCTTTTTACCCCCTCGGAATCAACCCAAGTCACCCAACCTTCATTCTGGACAAACCTTGTAAATATACTCCAACAAGTTGAGAATTATAATAAAAAGTCCCTTCCCCAACCCACCTCCCCCACATTCACGGCCACCACTAACACACCACCTACCATTCCCGTGTTCACAATTCACACTTCACACACTATCACGTCCGAGCCCATGGACATTTCACCACCCACAAGAGCACCCACCACCACGGTTGTTCCAACATCATCACATTTCACTTCACTCATAGGCACATCATCCACTTCTCCCTTCCCCATTTCCTGACCCTTTGCATTTTCCACCTCTACCCCTGCATCCACATCATTTAGTAATGCACTAGACACCATGGTTGAAGCGGACACTCAACTTAAGCAAGAGTATAAGTTATTGGAAGAAAATAACTTAGAGTTGTGCTATCTCTCGACTCAACTCCAGGCACGCGTCGATGCCTTGGAACTAGGTAATACATCACTACAACACCAAGTGACTGCCCTCCAACAATCGAATGCAGAACTGGAAGCTAAGTATACAGACACAGGTAAAGCTATGGAGGAACAACTTAGAGATCAATTGGGCCGCAATGCTAGATTACAAAGAAACATGACTCTACTTCGTCGCCACTTAGTAGCAGCTCAAGAAGAAAACCTAAGGCTACAGCAGCAAAACCAAGAGAATCTAGAAGCAGCCATTGAAAATACTCCAGGGGCACCCATCGATCTAGCCAAATTCCAAGCCATCCCCTTAGAAAGCATACAACAAATATTGGAAACCTATGCCAATCTCTTAGAAGCACATGATCAGCTTGCCGACCAAGTAAAGGACCTACAGAGATCCCAAGTGCCTACACCACACCAACGAGAACCTAAAGAGATGGCCAATGCTGCAACCTCTCCAGAGCCCGAATCATCAATGACGAATGAGGTACTTGAGCTACGACAGCAGGTGGCTGAATTGAAGCTCAAGTTGTTACAGTATGAACGACCCCCCTCTCCACCTGATCAACCAATAGAAGAAGAAACAATAGTCATTCCAGTGGAGGAGACATTTGAAGACAACTACGAGCCTCTACCCCTTCCAGGAGGAAGAATTACGGAGGAAGGCCAAGACACATATGAGGAGCCCCCGTCGGCATGGATGAAGCAGGTAGAGGAGATGGCCCACACTCACAAAGAGCGCGTTGCAACTCAGATGCTGGCCATGAAAACCATTGAGGAGACCATACTCAAGTCTGAATATTTCTCGAACTTGGCTCCTAGGCGGTTGATCACCAGTTTGGAGTTACAATATAAGCCCTATTTTGTACTGCTGACTGACTATAATGCTGAGATCAAACACATAACCAACCAGTACCCTACGTTCGCAACACAGTTCGAACCCGAGGACATTCCAGAGGCAGCCAAAAAGGGGGCCATATTCCAACCCATATGGAGGCAAAAGTTACTGGAGACCTATTCGGAGATGTTACGAACATGGGATCACGCTCCCATGCATTAGAAGTATAACCCTTGCTTTGGGCCAGTACAAAGAAGAAGATCATGGAAAGCATTCGCCATCAAGGTTCAGAACAACGCAAATTGTAAAGAATGGCTCAATTACCCCGCAATCGCACCCCCAACCGGCACACCTACAGTATCATACATGATAGCCACCATCAGACATTGGATGCCATGCCTCCACCCCATGCCGGATGTCGCCGCTCAAGTGATGCTCAAAATTTTGGACATGATGCAAGTTGTGCTAAAGACCTTTCGAAATGTACGTAACATCCAGCCTTCAATTCCGGGCTTCATCAATGGTAATTATGATTTGCTGTATGACATGAGAATGACCCCGAGCATTCGAGTAGCTTACACATGGCATGCACGAATAAGATATCTCCCTGCCTGTTACATGAAAACCTTTGATGATATGTTCACCACGGGGTTTTGGGAGTCACACTCAGAAGTGTTCGTACCACGCCCAACCCACCTGCTACAACTATTTGCGTGTGAACAAACCATGCACTCGGAGCTCTACACCACACCACACCCTGATCTGCCGGGAGCAGTCAATTGGGATGCCCTCCAAAGAGATTTGGTCCGGGGACTATGCATCAAGGAACAAGAAGTGGCAATCGACCTCCTGCAGAAGTACATTGATCAAACAGTGGAGCAGAGGTCTGTCAGAGGCGACAGACGCTAGGGGGGGGAGAGTGTTGGCAAATGAAGCAAGTACGAGCATACACGCAGATCTAGCACTAAGGCAACCCGTTAAATTTTTCCAAACCTTACACCATGTTAAAAGTGATTCTTATCACTAAAAACCCTTGTAAATATCATTTCACCTTTTTGTAGCTCCATTTTGTACAAGCCGAGGAGTCCTCAAGCTTGGGGAGCCTTAGAAGTAGTTGCCTGCCAATTTTCATATTTTTTAGATCTCGTTTGAGCCCTCAAATAAGCCCTCGAACCTAATTTTTAACTAGGCCGGACACTAGGTCTGGACAGGGCCAAAGCTAGTCAAAAAACTATAAATAGAGATAGAGAGCTCATTTGTGGGCTAGCTTCTTGTAGTTTTGAGCTTGTATGAGAACTTTGTTGCAATAGAAGTGATTCCATTGTCTTACTCTCTTTGTTCTTGCCGTGTGTGCGCGTGTGTGTGTATGTGTGTGCATGTTAGTGTGCTTCTCACTCACACATTTGTGCCTTCACTTGTTCGAGGTCTTCATACCATCCTCATGTCTTCCCGGATTGACATTAAAGGAGGTGCTACTCATCACTGAGCTACACCATATGTAAAATCCAAAAACCCTAATCCTAAAATGCTAACCCTAAAACATGCATAGGTGTGTATGTATATGTCACATGTGTGTATTTGTGTATGTCTCTCTCTCTCTCTAGATCTCTTTCTCTCTCTCTCTCTCTCTCTCTCTCTCTCTCTCTCTCTCTCTCTATATATATATATATATATATATATATATATATATATATATATATATATATATATATATATATATATATATATATATATATATATATATATATATATATATATATATATATATATGTGTGTGTGTGTGTGTGTGTGTGTGTGTGTGTGTGTATGTATGTGTGTGTATGTGTGTATGCATGTATGTGTGTATCTATGTATGTGTGTGTGTATGTGTGTATGCATGTATATGTGTGTATGCATGTATGTATGTGTGTATGCATGTATGTGTGTGTATGTATGTGTGTGTATGTGTATATGTATTATGTGTTTATATCTATGTATGCATGTGTGTATATATCTAAAAGCCAAAAACCCTAATCCTAAAAACCTAACCCTAAAACATGCATATGTATGTATATGTCACATGTGTGTATGTGTGTATGCATGTGTGTGTGTGTGTGTATATATATATATATATATATATATATATATATATATATATATATATATATAGTGTGTGTGTGTGTGTATGCATGTATGTGTGTATCTTTGTATGCATGTGTCTATATATGTAAAATTTAAAAACCCTAATCCTAAAACCCTAACCCTAAAACATGCATATGTGTGTATGTATATGTCACATGTGTGTATGCATATATATATTGTTGATAGTCAAGGTCACACACAAGCAGCGAAGCACATCAATGAAGTGGACACACAAGAAGAAGGAGCATGTAGGGGGCTCCAAGAAGCACATGTCAAATTTTGAGAAGAAATCCCTATGAAAATAGTGATATTTATCACTAAAAACAATTGTAAATATGATTTTCTATTTTTACAACTCCATTTTGTTCAAGCCGAGCAGTCCCGGAGCTTGAGGAGTATTAGAAGGATCATCCTACGAGTTTTCATAATTTTTAGATTCCGTTTGAGTCCCCAAATAAGCCTTCCAACCTAATTTTTAACTAGGCCAGACACTAGGTCTAGACAGGGCCAAAACCACTCAAAAAACTATAAAACGGGCTGGAGAGCTCATTTTAGGTTATCTTGTTGTAGATTTCAGCTTTGTAAGAGAGTTCTTTTGTAATCAAAGTCCTTCCATTGTTCCACTCTTTGTTCCTACCTTGTGCACGTGTGTGTGTATGTGTGTGCATATTGTATGCTTTCACTCATGCACTTGTGCACTTCACTTGCTCTTGGTCTTCATACCCGTCCTCACGTCTCCATGGATTCACAATTATAAGGTGAAGCTCCTCATGTTGGTACTTGCCATTGTGCTAGAGTGACACCAAATTTGGCACCATTGTCGGGGAGAGAGCTTGAAGGACAATCGTGTGATGGTAGGACGTAGAGCAACGATGTTGGAAGGTAAAAAAAATCACCATTTTCAGTTCAATTTCTTAGTTTTCCTTATTCTTCATCTTCATCATCATCACCATCTTCTCCCACCTTCATATTCTCTGATTTTTTCCATTTTTGGTTGTACATTCACCTCGTTTTTCACTTCTGGCTGTGAGCAAGAAGCATAGAGGTTGTTCAGAGCTAAAATGTTGAAGAATCACTGTTGAAAAACTCTCAAAAAACACCAAAATCTGGGCGACAATATCGTGGAGTGACAAGACCAACGTCTCATATTGCAAGTGGAATATCGTGACTTTGAAGGGTGACATTGCATCTACACGCACATAGGAGTGATAAGGAGAACCTAAGGTACACATATCTGTAGAAAATTTTGAATTTGGGTGTCAAAATCTCCAAGTATCGTGTCTGGTTGAGTTTTGGTATCGCGATACCAAAATTCCCCTATTCGTATCATGCACACCGACTTGAGGTATCACGATACCATTCTGGCATCGTATCGTCAAGTGCTGGTATCGTGATCGCGATCGCCTTTGTGGTATCGTATCGCCTGATTTTTGGGATTGTATCACCTGTCATCTTGGTATCATATCGTGAGTAATCTGGTATCCTATCGCGTGATTTCTAGTATCGTATCATGCAGTGGTGAGGTATCGTATCGTCTACTAATGTGGTATCGTATCGTCGAATGCAGAGGTATCGTGTCGTGTAAATTCTGGTATTGTATCATGAGGTTGGTATCGTATCGTGCAAATCAGAGGTATCGTATAATGACCATTTCCAGTATCGTATCGTGTGGGTAGCAGTATTGTATTGTGGAAGTGGTATCGCGATCTTGGTCTTCCTGGTGGTATCGTATCGTCTAAAGGTGGTATCGTCTATAGTAGTAGTATGTAAATCAAAGGTATCGTTTTGCCTGTCCTGAGATACTCTCAGAGGGATCCTCTTTCCTTATTTTAACCCCTAGAACCCTAAACTAGCATAACTTTCTCATACGAAATCCGTTCGGAGTGATTTTGGGTTTGTTGGAAAGATCGTGGGGAGTATTACCAAACTTCCACTAGTTATGGTAAAATTAATACATGGATTATTAGATAGGGTATTTTGAAGTTGACCCTCAAGTTGGACTAGGAAGCAAGGGGTTCCACAAGATTTTGAGCAATTCAAAGGACAATTTTGGACTTGTAGACAAGACTTATGAACCTAAGCTCAAGTTGATACTTAGGAAGTGATAGATAAAGTACTAAATCACTTGAAACTAGGGTCAACCACACAACCAAGTCAGGGACTCACAACTCAGTGGTTAGCACTACGTGCTGAGTTCATAGATAAGTAAGTAAAAAATGTCATTCAACTGGGAGAGGCTCTTGGCTTCTGAAGATATGCATAGTTCAGTACCTAGGGAAGGTTTCATGTCTATAGTGGAAGGGGAATATCGGATATCTCTTCAATATGTATCCACTAATTTGCAAGGAATACCCATCTACCTCGATGGTGTACATAGGTCTGTAGCAAGAATGATAAACACTACAAAATCTGAGATAGTTCCAAGACTAGCTCTCAAGTATGAAGGAGGGGTTTACATGGACACGATGGACCAGATATATGTAGTAACCAAAAACCCTGATCAGATTAATGAGATAGGAGAGTTAGAGGGATGAGGAAGTCCCAGAAAATTTAACCAAGAAGAACTGGTGACTACCCAAAGGGAAAAGTCTATGGTGACTCAAATCCTGAGAGGGGATTTGATACCTCAAGATAATTACTTATTGGACATACACTTGATCCATGGATCTGACCTACTCCTACAAATTGATTCATTGACACAAGGAGAAAGCATCAGCCAACAACTATATACGAGTTAAGGGATCCAAAAAATCCATCTAGAACTACATACCTAGACCAAAATCAAAGGAGATATTGGCATGTAGATGAAGCGGAGAGGTCTAGATTAAAGTACATGGATCTACCTATATCCCCTCCTCGAGATTAGGCAACTACTTCACAAAACCCATTCCAAACCCAGCAAAGAACAGGAAATGCAATGTTAGAACAAACGAGCCAATGGAGTTTACCCAACATACCACAGGAACAATTCACCATGCCATGAATTAATCCCCACAACCAAACTAGCCAGGAAATGGGAAATATGAATACAACCACTTTTAGGGTAGAACCACCACAAAGTGTAGGAGTTGGAACACACCCTATAAAACCCACTATTCCCATCATAATTCCATCGCTAGAGCCTTGGAGAATACTGAGACCCATTCAATTGGCCAAATGTATGTGAAATTGTTACGATGGCACAGGAGAGCCCTATGACCACATTGCAGAATTCAAGCAAGTATTGTGCACGGACCAAGTGGATGACGTTTTCATGCAATATGAATTCTTGGGGCTAACCCTCACGGGAATAACCTTAACTTGGTTTCAATCCTTGGATCCAAATTCCTTTGGCAATATCGAACAATTCATGAAGATTTAATCAATACGTAACTCGATGCCCTGTGACAAAGAGACCTTCCCAGTAGAAAATGATATCCTTATTTTTAGAGGGTCTAACCAATGGAATCTTGAGAATATTAGTATACGTAAAACGGTTGCAAACTCTGAGTGAGTGTCTTCAAGAGTGCCTAGATTTGGAAGACAACTTAGCTAAGGATCTCAAAATCACACAAGATCCCACTAAAACAGAGGATACAAGGAGCAATGAGACATCTAGTTCGAGTTATGTGGCGGAAGTGGCAGTGTTAGTGGTCAAGAAATTAGGAGTAGAAGGACAAAGGAACTACCAGAACTCCTCCTTGAGAGTGCGAATGTTAGGAAGCTGCACACTTTGTGGGGGAGATCATCCATCTCATGTCTACACGAGAGAAGGATTAGGGTTATCACAACCTTACTCTTATGATAGACGACCAACTCAGGAGCCCAACATGTACTCTTATAGTGAGCAGAAGTACCCCAACCACAACACCGAAAACTATCCAATGAATAGACAACCACGACCCTTTGTACCACCCCGATGTAGACCATACGGGTACCCTCCTAACGAACCAGGCAGAGAAGTTCCTAAGTATAACCCGTGTCCAAGACCACAAGATGCAACTAGACCATATGAACATGGAGGATATAGACAGCCTTAACCTATACCAAGACAACAACCACCCCACCCACTAGCTTCGACACAAGGGCAGAACATCACACTACAAGTCGTTTGTCTTGAGTGTGGCAAAGAACAGCTCTTGAGAGATTGTCCCGGACATCCCTCTAGTGCACCAAAGGTTACACCCGTTAATGTAGTAGGCCTAGTAGGGGATTCAAGTTCTGGTAGCGATAGTGTGGCTCCTATACATGCAATTACTAGGGCACAAGCCTTCCAAAAAGCTAAACTAGTTGAGCAATCAGAGCAAAGTGAGTCCGAAGAGCCTAGTAAGAGAAAAATAAGAACTTGGAAGGATACTAGAGAGAAGGCCAATCCTAAGTGGACCAAAAAGTTATCTGAACTAGAAGAAAGCCTAAAGGATGCAAATACAAAAATAGAAGATATTGCCTCTCAAAGCCCCTTGCATGCCAAAACTCCATTCACACCACCACATCCCCACCCACCAACCACTATAAATAAACCACAGCCACGATCTGTTCTTGCAGATCCAACCCCAGAAGACTTGGACATGATATTCAAGCCATACTAGGCTCCACTTCAAGAAGGGCCAACACCTGCGAACAACTAGCTCAACCAACTATTGAAAGAGAAAGCTCATCACCAAAGAAAGTTTATGTTCCTAACTCCATAGATGAGGGAGAACCTCTTTCAATTCAACAACACCCTCAAAAGTTCTTGCAGGAAATACAAGAAGAGAAATGCGCCAAGGAGACAGATAAACCCCCTTGTATTCTTGAGATTGATGATCTTCATGATCAATTTCCACAAGACATTACATCTATTTATGGAGACCAAGTGGAGCAACAAGAGGAAAAAAAATTCACGATTTGAATCGAATTCTTTACATGAGTTGCCACAACTTACAGGCCCATGGGAATCTGAATCTCTCCGTATCAGAGCTCCCACAATATTGATCAGAAACAAAGACTCAGTGGTTCCAAGAAACAGAGATGTCGTGAAGAACACTAAGCTTCAGTGTCATCTCACTGTAGAGGAGCTTCTCAAAGCAAAGCCGGAGTTATGGAATCATGTGAAGGATCAAGTCACAGAACTTAATTCCAATATGCCAAAAGCAGACTCTAAACAAAAAGTACCAGAGATACCTCTAGACAAAATAGGGGACATGAGCAAAGGTGAGGATGGTAATACTTATCTTTCCATCACCTACGAAGGTTACACAACCAAAGCAATCGTAGATTCAGATGCTGGTGTTGCTATTGCAACCACCTCCTTGTGGAAGTAATGGGGTAAACCTGCATTAAGACCAACTAGAATGAAGCTTCACATGGCTAACGGCCATGTTGAAAGAGCTCTAGGATTGCTAGAAGAGATAACTCTAACTATGTGTGGTGTGGAGTTTGAGCACACATTTGCTATATGTGACTTTGGTAAAACTAATACCTACGAGATGATCCTAGGAAGACCCTTCCTACGACAACTGCAAGTTGTAGAGGATTGGGGAACCAATTCCTTATACTTGCAGCGCTTTAGGGTCACAACCAAGGTCAATTTGAAGGATCACACCTTCATAGATGTACCACCCCTACAGTGGAATCCTATCCACAAGGAGCAAGAAGATTCAATCTCTGTGCATTCTAAAAGTTCATCTGTTACGCCGTGGATGCATGAAGATACTCATTTGTGGATGTGTAAGGTCGCAAAAGAAGAGGAAAAATGCTTAAAGGCAAGAGAAAAAGGAGCTTCTCAAGGATATAGACCAGTTAGAGACCCAACTTATAGGCCGATGATCTTTCCAGATGAGGAATTTGAGCCTCATGGTTGGGCAGAAATCTTGGCCACCATGGACATTGTTGTCAATGAAGAACAATGGACACCTCACTGTGATGAGGAGGGTTATGATATTTCAGTGTTCATGTGTCAACCCTTGCTAGAAGAATGTGACCCTAGTGACTTCATAGGAAAGGAACAGAATGAAGGCGAACTAGAGTCCATTGTGATGGATAGTTGCTTTATTTCAGAGGAGCACTATCTAGAAGACATAGGAGTATTTACACAAAAAGATGAAGAACCTCTCACAAGCATTAAAACCATAAATTCAAAGAATGGGAGTGAAGGAGGTCAAAAGAAAAAGAAAAGACAATTAGTAAAAGAGGAAGAGGAGGAACCATTGTTTGAAGCACCAAAAAATTTTAAGAAATATGAAGTGGAAGGCCGAAAAATTTTGGTATGAATGCCTAAGTGAGAGACCACCACAGGAGAGGCATATGATAACAAAGAAAAGACCAAAAAAATTGTGGTCACCATCGAAGAGAACGAAGAGAGATGTACATACATAGGAGATGACCTAAGTATAGAAGAGGAAGCAGAGTTGGTAGCTTTGTTAAGGGAAATTAGGGACGCGTTTGCATGGCACTATAGAGATTTGAAGGGAGTAGATCCAAAAATTTGCTCTCATACGATCCCCATGATAGCAGATGCCAATCCCAACAAACAGAAGCCCTACACATATAATGACACCTATGTAGCTAAAATAAAAGAGGAAGTCAACAGATTGATTGAAGCCGGGTTTATCTATGAGATTGAGCATACAAAATGGGTGTCCCCCGCTGTAGTGGTGCCCAAAAAGAACCGGACGTTATGTGTGTGTATTAACCTTAAAAAAGTTAATGCCACCATAGTAAGAGATAGTTATCCTCTAACATTCACTAATCATTTATTGGAGCATGTTGCAGGCAAGGAAGTGTATAGCTTCCTTGATGGATTTTCAGGTTACAATCAAGTAGTCATTGCCCCTGAAGATCAACACAAAACATCATTTGCCACTGAGTGGGGAGTCTTTGCATTTCGTGTGATGCCATTTGGGCTCACCAATGCACCTGCAACATTCCAAAGGCTCATGTGTCATGTCTTCAAAGAGTTCTTGCAAAAGAGCTTAGAAGTATATGTGGATGATTTATGTGCTCATTCCTAACAAAGAAAATACCACATCCATGAGCTCAGACAGATCTTCAACAAGTGTAGAGACTACCCAGTGTGTCTGAACCAAGAAAAGTGTGTGTTCATGGTACGTCAAGGTAAAATCTTAGGTCATATTGTTTCTAAGAATCGAATATCAATAGATGAGGACAAAGTAAAAGCCATAGCAGAGTTGCCGCGGCCAAGGAATGTTAAAGAGGTACAAGCCTTTATGGGCCATTGTGGATATTACAAAAGGCTTATTCACATGTATGCAATTATAGCTAAGCCTCTTTATGCCTTGCTGATGAATTTTGAGTGGAACGACGAATGCAAGAAGTCCTTCAATGAGCTGAAGAGATGCTTGTGCACAACACCAATACTGACCACTTCTGATTGGAATAAACCATTCCATGTCCATGTGGATGCATCCAATCACGCAATAGGATGTGTGCTAGCACAACCAACAGGTGAAGGAAACCTAGATTTTCCTATCGCATATGCTAGTAGGCAATTGAACGCTGCTGAACGAAACTACACCACAACCGAAAGAGCAGGTTTAGGCATAGTATATGCTGTGAAGAACTTTAGACACTATCTATTGGCCAACAAGTTCAAGTTTTTCACTGATCATCAAGCTTTATTATATTTGGTCAATAAACCTTGCAATACAAGACGCTTAGTAAGATGGTTCCTTTTACTAATGGAATATGACTTTGAAGTGGTTGTTAGGAAAGGTAAGACCCACCTCAGAGCAGATCACCTTTCTCACATCACTTCAGGCGAGTCACTGCAAGGAGTGTCTGATGAATTACCCGATGCTTATCTCTTCAATCTAGAAGTTGTTCCTAAATGGGCAAATAAGTTGGTATGAGTCCTAACCTTTGGACCTACAAATAAGAATGTAAAAACAAACAAAGATGAAATTGTAAAATCACAACGATATCAAATATTGGCAGGAAGCATGTACAAACAAGATACCAAAGGTATCCTTGCTTGTTGTGTCGAGGATGATGAACATACTAGTTGGTTGCAACAAGCCCATGAAGCATTTCTAGGGAATCACTATTCTAAACAACAAACATTGCAAAATCTAAAGTGTTTAGGAGTGTATTGGCCTAGTATGGACAAAGAAAGTCACGTGTGGGTCAAGAATTGTCCCCCTGTGGAGCATGTGACTCTTTATCACATATCATTGATTCCAGATTGGAGTGCTCCATTTGTAGGATTTATGAGATCAAGAACACTACCTAGTGAGTCAAGTCTAGCAAGAAAATGAAGTATGGAACAAGCCGCTCTAGAATATGCCTTAGTAGGAGACAACCTATATCAGAGAGGCAAAGATGGTTACTTAAGATTGTGCGTTCACGAATCAGACTATTTGAAAATCTTAGAAACTGCCCATAGCGGTGTTGTAGGTGGAAAATTTGGTCCTGACCGAGTAATTAGGACTATTCTATTCTCATGACTTTGGTGGCCCACTCTTCATATGGATGCACATACCTATGTGAAGAAATGTGACACATGCCAACGTGCCCGGTACCCAATTAGAAAAGATGAAATGCCTTTGAGACCAATGATGGGAGGATGTGCATTTTCGAAATGGGGTATAGACTTTGTAGGTCCTATTAACCCCCCGGCTAGAAACTCCCATGCAGAGTACATTATTGTAGCCACCGATTACCTTACAAAGTGGGTAGAAGTCAAAGCCACAATGAAGAATGATGCTCAAACAATAGCAAAGTTCTTATTTGAGAATGTGTTCATGAGATATGGATTACCAATAGAGTTAGTAAGTGATAGAGGAACACACTTATTGAATGAAGTGATTGAAAATCTCCTCCAAGAGTTCCTGGTGATACATAAGAAGTCTTCCCCTATCATCCAGAGGCTAACCGACAAGCTGAGAGCACAAACAAGATCCTATGTAATGTACTGGCAAAACTAGTAAATAACAAAGGCTCTGATTGGGACAAACAACTTCATCATGTTGTTTGGGCCTACCGAGTTGCCTATAAAACGGTACTCAATTCCACCCCATTTCAGATGGTCTTCGGAAAAAATGATGTGCTACCTTTGGACTTCCTAATCCCAAATTTAAAAGTAACACATGAGCATGAGTGGAATGGACATGAGTTGTCCTCTAGGATCTTTGATCTAGAATGCTTAGGTGAGACAAGGCTACGAGCGGTGGCATGCATCTATGCTGCAAAGAAAAGGCAAAAGGCATACTTCGATGCACATATAAAAGATAAAGGCTTGAAAGAGGGGGACCTAGTGTTGGTTTACACATTAAAACAACATGCCCGTAAATTGGAAAAAAGAGGATATGGACCCATGATCATTAATAGAATTTCCACTAGCAGTGCAG